>LNAC01000308.1:953847-1658024 GCA_002007465.1 Ailurus styani | reverse complement strand
AAAAAAAAAATAAAATAAAAAAATGTGGTGGAACTAGATTGGCAAAGGGGAATTTAAAAGATATTATGATGAGGTAGAACAAGACTACCAGTAGGATTAATAGGAAAAAAAACAGAAGCTGGTCTTGCTGGAACAGGAGGGACCAGATTGAGTTTAGATTATATGGTGCAGTGGTCCAGTTAATATACAGCTTTCAAGTCTTATTTTAGGGTTTGGCTTTTATCTTGAGATGCAATAATTATTTTAGTTTCTTTGGCCAGAGAAACAGGTTGATATGATATTGGCTAGAGGAGTTATTTTGAGATTTAACGTAATAGAAATGAAACATGAAGACCAGAAAAATGAATGTTCTAGTTATCCAGGTGTGCTGTAATGAGAAACCTATACTACAGTGCTCAGTATGGGTTGAAAAAAATCTAAAGACATTGCAAAGAAAGGATCAGCAGGGCTTGGTGAATGACTGGCAGTGAGGAGCTAATGAGATGAAGGTAATGACGAGATTTGAAGCATGGGGTCTAGGCGAATAATGGAATCAATGGCTGAGGTATATAGATTTGGGTAATTAAAACCATTGAATTAGATGCATTTTTCCCAAGGGAAAAGGGCTAAAAGGTGTTGGACTAGAAGGAGAAGGGAGAGCAGAACCATTTTAACCCAGTGTCTCAGTAGCCGGGGGAGGAGGGAGTTGTAGGGTAGGAAAAGAAAGGATCCCGTGCTAACCAACACAGTGCTTTGTTTTTGCTTTTGCTTTGTTTTGTTTTTACAGTGTGAGAATTGTTGGACTGATTCAGAAGTTGAGAAAGCAAGGCAAAGAACACTTGTTCAAAAGAGTTTGCAATGTAATTTGAGGCAGAAACGAAATGCTTGGTAAGGATGAGCTGATGAATTTCTAGGTTTGTTAGATTTAAGATGGTTACAAGACAGCAAAAGGCCAAGAGAAGAGTGGGCAGTAATGTTCCTGGAGAGATAGGTATGGTAGCCACCTTTCAAGTGTCTATGGGATCAGCTTCTCATATGAGGTGTGCTCATGCTTCTTTCAGGATGAGCTCAGGGAACCCTTCTCTACCCCGTGACCTCACCCTATTGGCTACACAAGATTTTCAGAAAGGAAATGAGCACCTCATACAAGCTAGGCCAATCAGAATCTGTTTTCCAAGACATGTGTTAATTGAGACTGAGAAATGGGTGTTAGGAAATGAGAACATGTAAACTCAGGCTCTGAAGGTGCTCTTCAGCTGTGTACATGTACATCATAGCAGTAAGAATCAGTCAAGAGATAGGGGAGAGAGAGGAAGCAAGAGAAGCGGAAAGAAGGAGCAAAGGGGCAGGGAGGGACAGAAAGAGGCAGAACTTGCCTACATTTCTGCTATTTTCTTGTTCCTGCTTTGAGCTCCTTCTGGTTTTCCTTCTCCCTTAGGTTTCAGTGATTATCCCATATCTTTTCCAGACATTCCTTTCTTTGCTTAAACTAAGTTGAAGTGATTTTGTTACTTTTAACCAAAAGAGTGATAAATGACACTAAGAAATGTTAAATATAGAACACTGGTTGACATTTTGAGCATACTTTCTCAGGTAAGAGGAAAGTGGAGAGATTTGGTCCCATGAATATCTAGGGAAACCAGAAAACCAAAGGAGGTACTTTGGAAGCCTCATATTCCTTATCCTGTGATTAATTCGAGCCCCAGTTACTCAGATACTTCTTCTAAGAAGCCTTCCTTAAACCACTACTCTAGGTAAGTGCCTAATATGTTCCCTCCCGCAGTAATGTCCCCTATCATGGGATTTATCTTACTATATTTAAGTTGTGTGTGTACTTGTCTGCAACAGGCTCTAGACCTTAAGTTCTATAGAGTCAGGGACCGTGTATATTTGTTGAAAGAATAGTTCATGTCTTCCCAGTAGAGACCAGTAATTTTCCATTTTGCGTAGTATAAGTAAAGCTTTATACAACTGAAGCGGCTCTTCCCTGAAATGTTTAGAGTAGAAACTTAAGAGTTATTCCATACAACATCATGAGAACATGCTGAAAGATTGTAAATATGTAGTTCAATTTGCTATTCCAGTTATGCATTGCTTAAAATTATTTTGGGAAGTTTTTTATTTCTTTAAGTATTAATGAATTACTTTCACAGCAATCTCGAAATTTTAATACATGATGATTTTAGGGGTTTAGGTCTTATAAATATAAACATGCAGGGAAAGGGAAAAGACAGAAGGTCCCTGATGGTTTGTGAATAATTTTTAAGTGGTATAATGTATAGTTAGGGGACAGGTAATAATAAAATCAAGGGAGAAAATACAGGCATCTCATAAAGTGAGTTGGGTGCTTGACTAGTCAAGAAGCCTTTCCAAGCAGGTTTTCAAACCCATTGCTGCAACAAGTGATGTTTACCCTTCTCATAATCGCAAAGTAAAGAAATCTGCTTATAGTTCTTCTTCCCAATAAGGCCACATTCCTTTGGTAGTAAGAAAATGTATAATTGTGATGTTACTATGGATATAGTTCAGGTCCAGCCCAGATTATTTTGGATTTTTAAATTGTAAATGAGATGGTATATTAACCATTATTTCGAGGGATTGATTATTGTAGACTCACAGTAGGCATTAGACAAACCTGCTATCCCATTAGAACTAACTTTAGCAGAATTGACTCAAGTGTTTGAAGTTTTGAAGATTCAAAGTCTTCAGTTCTAAAAATAACACATTTATTCTTTCATACCCGCACCCTGCTTTACCCTGTACTGAAAAGCAACCAATGTATAAGGGATAGGCCCTCCACTTGTCTCCCACGTCATTCACATCAGTGTTGGCAGGTGTCAGGTTATCAGTCCTTCTTGGTCTTCCTGCACACACTTGAGCTATCTGAATCACTTTTTTTTCCCCCTCATTGAAACCCATTCCACCGTCTTCTGAACATATTGATCTTCAGTCATGCACTTACTCATCATACTCTTCATGGTGTTTCTGCCTTCAGGCCTCCCCTTCTCATTATTTCTGTATTGGTCACTCTGTCCTCACAGCTGATGCCAATCACGTTTCTTACAAGTGCATTTCAAAGGCATTGAGCCTCTGGTGTTTCACTCACAGGAAAATAACACTGAATCTCTCCTTTGTACCTCAAGTATAGATTCACTTCGCTGATTTAATTTGACTGCTAGTCAAAAATTTTAAGAACTTTTATGAAAGTACATGCATTTTCAATCCCTCCCCAATACTCCCTTCTCACCTTATACTCAAGTGAAAAGAGAAGAATTTCATGTAATGAGCACAGGGAACAATTGTACCACACAAAAAAGAAAGGATCAATATTAATCATGACCTGCAGTCATACTACCTTTGGCTATGATCCTGTCAGATCTCCTATTTGAGAGGGGCCCAGCTGGCTGCATTTCTTAAATAGAAGACCCTGTGGGAGAGCCAGGAGGTGGTCAGAAGCATTTCTGGTGATTCTGTTCGTGGCACTGCATTCTGGCAATACTGCAACTCTGCCTTTCTCAAGAAACTTATGTATTCTCACTGGATTTCTAGTAGAAATTTTCATTAATAGTCTACTGTGGTCAATGTGCACTGATCCTACCTCACATATTGGATAGACTTTTTAAGACATTTGGCTCAAGTATATTCAATAAAAACAACAACAATAGTAGCGAAACCTGACTGGAATGTTATGAAATGTCATCTGCTGTGCAGCCTACTTCATCTAATTAAATTCTCAAGAATGTAAATTAGCCTCTAGCCATGTAATACAGGTGAGATGCTGGGGCTTAGAGGTATTGAGCATCATTTTTCATCCATTTTGAGATCCGTGTGTCTTAGTCCATTTGGGCTGCTATCACAAAATGCCACGGACTAGGTGGCTTATAAGCAACAAACACTTATTTCTTACAGTTCTAGAGGCTGAAATTCCAAGAACAGGGTACCAGTAGGGTCAGGTTCTGGTGAAGGCCCTTTTTTGGTTGGCTGACTTCCACCCTTCTCACTGTGTCCTCACATGGTAGAGGGACTATAGAACTTTGCAGAGCCTCTTTTACAAGGGCCCTAATCCCATTCATGAGAGCAGAGGCCTCATGCCCTAATTACTTCCTAAAAGTCCCACCTACTAATAACAACACCTTGAGCATTAGGTTTCCAACATATAAATTTGGGGAGGGACACAAACATTTACACCATAGCACACATTTTTCACATTTTAACATCTCCCAAATTGGGGCCCATCTTACTGTCAATGTATGTTATAAAGGTAACTGGCAGTTTGGTTTTCTTTTTCTGAGTGGCACATAAAATACTAGTATATCTTACGTTCACTGGTGGTTTCAATTGCACAAAATGTGACACCTTGTCCAAAGTCATCCAGTTACAATGTGGTAAAAGCAAACTGGAAATCCCATGATATGTTCTCAAACATTATACTTCCAAGAAAGGAAAACTGGGAATAAAGGGGAGGCACTCTAGCTGATTAGAAGTATCATGTTCTTTTTGAAGTTGTAACATTCTTCCCACTGCTAGAGTTGACATCCATAAAAGATTTGTAAAGGCCTTTATTATTCTGCCCCAGTTTTTATGGAGAGCAATTATGCAGGTTAAAGGACATGATCTCAGTGGCCCTGGATGGAAAGGATAATAATCTTGGAAACTCCTTTCAGTTTTCTGTCTTTCTGATTCTGATATTTGATATGAGGATAAGAAGAGGACCTTTGAGTCTCTTTGTTTTTAGAATCTTATTTCTCTGAACTTTTTCTATCCTCTCTTCTGCAGTCCTGAGCAGTCCTTGAATATACAGGTATCCTCCCAGGACTCATAACCTAATTAATCAAAGACAAGGGCAGCCATCACTTTGCTTAGGGACTGATAGTTTTCTGTTACACATTAGGAAATGTGTCTCAGAAGGCACTTATCTTTCTTTACTTGCTGTTCACATTGAAGAGTGAGAGAGTGAGAAGAGCAATAAATGGTTTCTCCTCTTTGAAGCGTTTCAGCATTCTTTGTGTGGCTTCTCATGTTCCCCTGCCTCCTGTTGTATTAGCACTTCAGAATGTCTGCCAGTCTGTTTTAGAGACAGTTTATTGGCTGCAATGCTGAGAAACATGCAACTTATGTTTCTTAATTTTTTTCTGCTCTATTTTCCTTTCCAAATTAATACCAGAAATGGCAACCATTTTATAAGTGGGAACTTGTCAAGAGAACTGGAAAAAAAAATCATCCAATCCCAGACTCCTGTGATATGATGTTAATGAAATATTTTGGTAAGCTGAAACCTTAATTTAACACTGGCCTGGTGAGTGAAACTGTCTTGTAATGAGTATCTTCAAGCCACAAAAACTCTTGAAATGTTTCCAAAGATAGAGTTCTGTAACACCAAATTTCATCTCAGGGTAAATCACATAAAGAATTCCAAATATTTAACACATGATGTCAAAGATATGTGTAAAAATATCAAAATTTTCACTGACCTTTGATAAAGGTGAATGCTGATCTTAGGAATGGTGATCTTAGGAATCTTCATGTAACTGAGGCATTTGTCACCAGATGAATATTCTTAAAACCAAAAATTAGACGCTGTATCTGAATACCCAATAACAGTGTTTTAGATCAAAGATTCTTTTTTTATGACTTGTGGGTTTCTTAAGGTTTTTTAAAACCATTACCCCAACCTTTCCACCTGTTCTTTGTCTGGGGTTTGTTTGTTCATTTATTTATTCATTCCAGCTTCCAAAAAAATAAAGGTCAAAGTCCCAGTTGAAAAAAGTTGGGGAGTTTCCAATTCCAAATAGAAGAAATTATTGCTTAATTCATCTTTCTCCTGCCTGACTTGTACTTTCTCATCACTTGTCTACCATCCAATTAATGCACATCAGTTTTGTTTTGTCATCTCTGTTGAGAAATGTGATTGAGTGATTAGTCCAAATTTATGCTATTACCTAACATATCACACATACGTAATTGAAACAAAATGCTGTAGATAGACTTGCCTGAGTTTGTGCTTCAGTAATTTCTCACAGAGCTGATGTAAGCATCACTTCTTTAGAAACAAAGATAATACATAATTTGTGGAGATAAGTGAAAAAAAAAAAAGGCAAAGCCCCACCTAGAAGTGAGGAAGTCAGTGTCCTTTTCCCACAGTTGGGCGGACAGGTGACTCCCAAGGGACTGCATAGTCTAGCACTAGATTCCTGGACTGGGGGGTGGACAAGAGGTGGACTGGGGGTTGGCAAGAGGTTTCCATGAGGTGGACCACTGAGTGCATTGTGGGGCTGGCAGTCCACTTGAATGCTGGTGCATGCTTGACCTGCCTCCCTGTTCTCTATCAGGGACCAACCCAGTCACCCCTGCTCAAGGCAGAAAACAGCAAAAGCCCATCTAGGGTGGGAGCTGGTCTGGGAGGAAGAAGTAAGAAAGAAACTGTTCAAGTGTTTGCAGAACATTGTGTGAGTTAGGGCTCCAAGCTTGTGATCCATGCTCCATTGACCCATCGGATTTCACTTATAAAACAAACTCAAAGATAAAGTGATTAAGAATTTCAGCAGCAATATGACAATGACAGAGCATTAAAACCATTTGCAATTGCCCTGGTTGCATGCCCTGGAAGCCTTCCTTGAATGATAACCACTCCTTCTTTTGTGAACTGCTTACTTCAATTACTATATTTTTGCCTAATGTTTTGAATATTTATTCACAAGTATTTCTCTTTACTAGATCCTGCACTAAGGAACAATCTGGTAGAAGAAGTAGTATCTTTTTTGGAACTCCTACTATTATATTTATACTATTATATTTATGCACATAAAAGGTTTATTAATTAGACAAGTAAAACACAAAAATCTATGACTCAAAGAGTATTACTTAAGCCCTATCTTCTAGTTTATTTAGTACAGAAATGGGACAATTATGTATATAATTTTCTAATATCTGCTTATTATATAATTTTTCAGGTTTGTAGGTCTAGAGAGAGAATAAGGAGGTTGGTTATTTCCATCTGAGGGTTGTTCATGCCACAAGTCAGTGATTTTCAATCCTGGCTGCAGATTTCAATTACCTGGAAATTATTTTATAAACACTGATTCTTGGGTCCTTCACTCAGAGTTTCTGATTTCATTGACTGTGAGAGCTTGGTTCTTCATTATAATTTTTCAAAAGCTCAGAAGGTAAAAGGGGAACGTGGAGAGGGGCAAATGTTGGTTGTGGGCTGGGGCTGTCAACCAGAGCCCCTACACAAGCCTCTCCATTTGGTTTAGCTTTCTCAGAGCCTGGCAGCTGGGTTCTGAGGGATCTCCTAAGAGCAATCGTTAGGATGCTCAGGTAGAACCCACAAGGCTGCCTGTGACCTAGCCTCAGAAATCCCAGTGACATATTCTGTTTGTCAAGCGAATCACTCAGGCCAACCCAGATAAAAGAAGAGAAAAATTAGACTCCACTTCTTGTTGGTGGAGTGTCAATATCACATTTGAGAGGAGCATGTGGGATGTAAAATATTGTTGCAGTTATCTTTGGAAATACAATCTGCTGCAGGGGTCATGAACCCTTTAAAATCATTTTAGGCAGAACTGCAATATTAAAAAAACAAACAAACAAACAAACAAATAGTCCAAGGTGTAGTTTGCTCCCCACTGTTTTCGTTTGTTTGTTTTTTGTTTCTTGTTTTGTTTTGAATTCACAGGCTAGGCTTTTAAGGGTTACCAGCCTGTGATTCATTACTCTGGTTATAAAAGTTCTATTCATTTTTAAAAATGTTTGTGATGATAAAAGTACATTGCTGAATTTTTAAAAATGAGAACAATGATAAATTAAATGACAAGATCTTTTTATTCTGCTGCATTTTCCTCCTTGGCCCCAATTCAATAGAAGCAATATATAAAATCAAGGATTAGGAAGGCCAGTGAATCCATCTCTAGTTTTATATCCATACATTTGAAAAAACAGAACACCAAAAAGCCTAGATTTTATAAAACCTTACTTTGGCACTACCTCTTGGTATCTACCACCTCAATTAAGAGGCCTCATTAATTCTTTTTTTTTTAAGATTTTATTTATTTATTTATTTGACAGAGAGAGAGAGAGAGAGAGAGAGAGAGAGAGAGAGAGAGCGCACAAGTAGGCAGAGCAGGAGGCACAGGGAGAGGGAGAAGCAGGCTCTCCACCGAACAGTGAGCCCGATGTGGGACTCCATCCCAGGACCCTGGGATCATGACCTGACCCGAAGGCAGTGGCTTAACCAACTGAGCTTACCCAGGCGCCCAAGAGACCTCATTAATTCTTTGTCCAACCTGATTCAGTTTAGCCAGCAGGTTTATATGATAACACATATTCATCCACACCTGCCTGGCTTTAGGTCTTTCCTGGGCATGGTGATATCCTGGAAGTTGGTGGAGGATCACATTTAGGTTCAGTTTTTAGGACCACAGTGGTATTTTTTTTTTTTATGTTATGAATGTTCAACAAAGTTAGAAAACAGTAACTCATTCTCATTCAGCATATTTATGTCTGTTGAGCAACCTAAACCCATTAAGGCAACCTAAACTGAGTTTATGGTATACATAATATATAGATATTTTACAAGACTCTAAGGAGTGTTTATCTTTGGTGAGATCATACTCAGCGGCACTAAACGCAGGCTACAGAAACATCTGTGCCATTCGTTTTATCCTAGGTAAGTTTACACTTATGTTATATTTTCTTTCCAAGAACTATGAGCTATAATTAGTATCAGAATTTTTGGAATAGATTACTAGGTCAGTCTTGAAGTATGAAGTTGGTACATTCTTTTCATGGGCAAAGATTCAGCCATAGGAGAGAATCATGAAATTATCTGCATTACAAGCAGTCAGAGTTATTGATAGAGTTAGTCTCTTATTAACATTTTGAGCACTTTTTTTCCTAACTGAAGCTTTTCTTATGTACTTCAATGTGACCTTTTCTTAACTTTTGTTGTTGTCATTAAATAAATAATCAATATTCTTCACCCTTCTTTCATCTTGACATCCTTTGGCTTTTTACAAAGCAAGAATGAGCACCTCCCTACTATCTACTTTTCAGTGTGTCCCTAAGTGAAGGACCACCTCCTTTAATACCACTTGGAGTACTCACAAAAACATGTGGTTCTTGGACTTACTCCAAATCTTATGGGATCAGTAAAATGCCCACAGATCTGCATTTCAACAGGTTTCCCAGGACATTCTTATTCATGGGAAATTTTGAGACCTACTACCCTAGAGTCTTGTTGCTCAAAGGACTGTCCTAGCACCAGTGGTGTGGACATCCCAAGGGGATTGTCAGGAATGCAGAATCTCAGACCCCACCCCATACATACTGAATTAGAATCTGCATTTTACCAGCATGCCTCAATAATTGGTGTGCACTCAAAGTCTGGGAAGCACTGATAAGGAAGGCTTAATCCAAATTTCAAAGCAAGCCAAACAGGGTTCAACATAATTGTTACTACCTGTGTCTCCAGCTCCTTCCTCTGCCACCTTCCCTCAAGTGTACATTCCACTTGAGCCACTCCCAAGTAGGAAAACAAGCCTGAGAAGTCCAGATATTCTACCATTTTTGAGCTGCAAAATGGCAGTGTTCTATGGTTCAGTTCCTCGTCTAAGAGTTGCTGTTTCATGATTCCTTGCCTTTGCCTTCTGCGACAATGACTTCTTTTCCAACTTGATGAATTGTTATTCATTCTTGAGGATATTTTTTTATAAAGCTTGACTTACATCTGTATAGCTGAGATCCTGGCAGTTTTTGTCTGCCCATCACCAACTGCAATGACTAGAATATACATAAGGAGTTCAATTAATATTTAATGAATGTTAAAGGAATGAGTGAATAAATGAGTGAACATTTCACGTGTTTTCTAACTATCTTCTCTAGCACCACAAATCCACTACTGGTGATGGAAGGTTTGATTATAGTTTCCCTTATAATAGCTAATATCAAAATAAAATAGAGTAGAAATATATTTTCTAATTTTTAATATAAAAATGATATATGATATGCTTTGAGCAATGCAAAATATACGTCCCTAAAAAATTGTCACTAATTGTGGTCTTAGTCAAACAAATTATACCTTTAAGGGAAATACTCATCTTTCTCAATTTGAACCTTATACTTTTTAATAAAGTGTTGACTCTTAAGATAGTAATAGTCACCTCTAAATTTACCGGTTTTGTAACAGGGTTTGTTGCTACCTCTACTGATATGGGATAGGGTTAGCAGGGTACTTCTGGTTTTATTCCAGAAGAAAAAAGGAAGCTAGAGAACATCTTTACGTCTCAAGTTTTTCAGCTGTGATATGACTATAACAAAGAACACAGCTTGGATCAGTTTCAGCTTGGCTAGAGAATAGATACTACACATATGCTCTTTGACTTTGGCAATGTTATCTTGTGATTTAAGGATTTTCCTTGTGGTTGGAAAGTTTTTCTTCAGATAAATGTTATCCTTGATGAAATGAGATCTTAATAAAATTTTAACTCAGACACTGTGAAATTAAACACATACTCTATTTAAAAAAAATGAAAAGACAATTTCACTTTACACCAAATACTAACAAATAGATTCCCCCAGATTATTTGCCTAGGGATTACCTGGACAGTTCTGATTGTCTATTTTAATGAACACTTTCCTTGATTATTTTTCTCTGCTTGCAGGACTAATGTTAGTTTATTGTAAAAAAAGATATAAATTCTTTAGAGATACAGTAGAAAGTTTGAATCTGTGATAATAATCACTATTACCATTTTTTTTAAAGATTTTATTTATTTATTTGACACACAGAGAGATCAGATCACAAGTAGGCAGAGAGGCAGGCAGAGAGAGAGGGGGAAGCAGGCTCCCTGCCGAGCAGGGCCCCCGATGCGGGCCTCGATCCCAGGACCCTGAGATCATGACCTGAGCCGAAAGCAGAGGCTTTAACCCACTGAGCCACCCAGGCGCCCTATAATAATCACTATTACCATTTTAGGATATATTCTCCCAGATTTATTTCTCTGTAGATACTATAATATATATGTTATGATCCATAAAAAAACATGGGACACTGGATCTAAAATTCACTAAAGGGAACCTATGTGTTTCTTTTTTCTTTTCTAAGATTTTATTTATTTATTTGACAGAGAGTGAGAGAGCAATTGCACACTAGTAGGGGGAGCAGCAGGCAGATGGAGAGGGAGAAGCATGCTCCCTACTGAGCAGGGAAAGCCTCCATCCCAGGACCCTGAAATCATGACCTGAGCTGAAGGCAGATGGTTAACCAACTGAGTGACCCAGGTGCCCCAGAAAAGCTATGTGTTTTCTGTCCACAACTGTGAAGCATTTTTGATTCAGTGGTTCATGCTATAAATGGTCCATACTCCTTGAGAGTGAGGGATATACTTTTTGTGTTTTGCATGCATATAAACATTGTAAATATTTTATTAATATATGCTCTCAGTAGTAAAATATTATAAATTAATAACAGTGCTAAATGAAACGATCACTCGAGTTTTATTTAACTCTATCTTTTTTTGAAATGTTATAAAGTTTTAATATTGATTCTTTTTCATGAACAAATGATTAGTGGGATTTTGTAAAAACTTATTGTTAAATCATTATTTCTCTCACCAATTGGGGAACATATCTAAACCAAGAGCACTCATTTGTCTGGGATTCTTTGAACTACAGTGTTTCCAAAGGGGGGAAAAAAAGGAAACTAGTGGTCCCTTCCTAGTGTGTTTTATTAACTAAGAAACAATGTTAGGCTTTTTTTTTATTATCACATTTTGAATTTCACCCTTTTTAAATTTGAGAATAGCTTATATCTATTCAGTCATTGGTGTTTCCTATTTTTATAAGGGTTCATATTCTAATTGCTTAAATTGTCATCATTATTTAGAAGTCACCATAAGTAAAAATTTCCCTTCTCCATTTTCTTTTCCAAGATATGTGTGATTTACAGAAATCTACTAAACTCACTTACACACACACGTGTGCACATGCACACATACACACACACACACACATATTCACTTACAAATATTGGAAGCATATTTTGAGTTCGGGGTCAAGGCTTAAAATTTCAATTGATTAAACTTAATGAGGATAAGGCATTTGAGACACTTGAATAGAGGATGCTATTCATAGTTCCAGTGATTATATGATAATTATAAAAAGTGGACCCAATATCCTTTACTCTGTGGAATTCTCTAAAGAAGGAGAAAATCAAGTTATTATCCTGGCATGATATTGTTCTTTAAGATGACTCTTAAAATGGACTTTTCATAATAATTACCTTGGAAAACTTTTCAAATATGATTCATCAGTAGCTTTGGGCTAGATTTAAGTCTTGGATCAAGGTCAGAATAAAATCACTTTGCTCAGCAAGAATATTACCTTTGTGACTAAAATCTAAAAGGACATATGCTAAGTATCTGTACTTGATTTCTCTCATGAGTAGGAGATTCTTTGTATTTGTATTTCCTCCTACATTTTTACAAAACTGAAATATAACTATTTTTCCTCTTTCTAAGACTGTATTGTCTGCATTCAGAAGAGTGAGAAGCCAAATTCACCTGTGTTTTGGTACCTCAAGCTTTGAAGAAATTGGATTTTAAAAAATATTTTCCTTCATTAGGAGACACTTCCATATGTACCTTTAAGTCTTTAATAGTCTTAAATATTTGCTCAATTTATGAAAATAAGAAATATCTTTAATAAGCTGATTTTTTTTCTTTTTTGCAACAGTGAAGCTTGACTTTATAGTGTTGTTTGGATTTGAGTCCTTACAGGTCTGATGACCCTCTGCTCAACAGTAGCAATGATCCCTTGGTATCTTTGAGTAGTCTGGAGATCTGAGACCAGTCCAACACAGGATGTTTTACTGATGTCTTGATATCTACCATGCAAAAAGGGTGTGGTTTTTGAACTCAATAACCACATATACCAAGCAGTAATAAAGATGCCTCTTGCTCATATGGGGCTTTTAGCCTGCAGAATTATAACTTTACATTAGGGGGCCCCTGGGTGGCTCAGTTTGTTGAGCATCCAACTCTTGATTTCAGCTACAGTTATGATCTTGGGGTTGTGGGATTGAACCCCACATTGGGCTCCACGCTCAGGGTGGAGTCTTCTTGTCCCTCTCCCTCTGTTCCTCCCCTCCCCACTCTCTATCTCTCTCAAATAAATAAATAAATAAATAAATAAATAAATAAATAAATAAATAAAATCTTTAAAAATATAATAAATAATTTGAAATTAGAGTTTATGAAGGATTGAACAGGATCCTGTGAGAGAAAATAATGGTGTGCGTGTGGATGTAGTGGGGATGAAGGGTATTTAACTTTGGTTATAGGTGTTAAGAAAGAACTTTTTGAACAGGTATTGTCATAGATTGGATTCCCAGGAAACAAACTCTAGGATTTGAGATCAAGAAGTTGATTGGGGAGAGGGGGGTACTTTTAAAGATGACATGAAGAAAGGTGAGGAAAGCAAAATTGGGCAGAAGTTGCAACACTCAGATAATCCTATGGGAAGCACTGGAGCTAGGTTAGCACTTCAGAGTTGTCCCTGCCTTGAAGCAAAAGGGCCTGGCTTGGCCTTTATACAACACCCCACCACCTCCCAGCACATAGATATCTTATCAGACATTGTGTAGGGGCTGCTCCTCCAAAGACAGCATGATCTCTGACAAGGTTGCTCTTCTGAAACAGGGATAATTCCTGGTTAGGAACTCAGCTGAAAGCCCTCAGTCACTGATACTTCCACTGGCATAGGAATAAGCACCTCAGTTCTAAAGAGGAATCTAGGCAGCACACCAGAGCATCTACTCCAGTGAGAAAGCCACAGCCAAATGAAAATGGAGAGGAAGGGCTTTCTAGACAGATAAAACATCATGGGTAAAGGCCCTGGATTGGCAAAAACCTCAAGTTATTGAAGTTACTGAGTGTCAGCGGGACTGCTGTTATTACTGTATGGAGAATGGGTGTAGTAAGAATTTGAATAAAGGTCAGGGCATTACAATGATTCAGGGAAAATGAAATTGTGGCTTAGATATGAGGGTAACAATAAATATGAAGAAAAGCAAATATTTTCAGAATATATTTGCAAGTAGAATCAACAGAACTTGGATGGGTTGGGTGATGGTGGAGTAAGCGAGAAGGGAAGGTCAAGAAGATTTTCCACATTTCTGGCTTAAGCAGCTAAGTGATAAGTGGTACAGTTTACTAAGATAGGAGTGTTAGGAAGGGAATATATTTCTTTCTTCTTCTTTTTTTTTTAGATTTTATTTATTCGACAGAGATACAGTGAAAGAAGGAACACAAGCAGGGGAAGTGGGAGAGGGAGAAGCAGGCTTTCCCAAAGAGCAGGGAGCCTGATGTGGGGCTCCATCCCAGGACTCTGGGACCATGACCTGAGCCGAAGGCAGATGCTTAACGACTGAGCCACCCAGGTGCCCCGGAAAGGAATAGATTTCTGAAGACTATTACAAAAAGGTGTTTCAATTGAGTTAATGTAAATCAAAATAAACATAAATGTTCTATTGGAACATTTTAGAACATTTGTGGTTCTCCTTCCCATCACTAAAACATTTCCTGGAAAACAGAGTCAATATTGGGAATATAAGAGAAACAACATGACAATGTCGATTTTGTATGAATTTAGATGTGTTTATCCTTGGAGGTTTCATTGTATTCTAGAGTTCCTGTGTAAGATAACAACAACAAGAATATTCCTGAGGGCTCTGACCCCTCGGTATAGATGTCTTGGCACAGAGCATCTCCCTTTGGCCACCCATCATGCAAAACATCCCTATTTGCTCACTTATTCAACTGTGTGTGTGTGTGTGTACCTACAAGTTGCCAGAGAGTGTCTTAAAGTGTTGGAGGACACAGTTCTGAATGTGGTGGAAAAGTTCCCTAAACTGCCTGTGAAGCTTAAGTCTTGTAAAGGGAAAAAGATAAGAAACTAGTCAGTAGCTAACTATTTAAATAAGATCATTTCAGATAATGGTTAATATATAAAAATAGAAAAGGTAACGTAGTGAGTGAGGAGTGCTGAGTGTAATGGGGAGTGCAACATGCCCCCGGACAGACACGGGAGGCCTCTCTGGGGAGGTGGTGGGCAGGTTGACAACTGAACAGTAAGAAAGCCCCATCATGTGAGATCTGGGAGAAGATTTTCCAGGGCCAAAGGAAAAGAAAACTTAACTACCTGATGTGGGAACAAGCTTAGCATATCCAAGAAGCAGAAGGAAACACAGTGACAAGGGGAATGCCAGGAAATTAAGTCAGACAAGTAGACTGGAAGTGTTTTGGAACCCATGGAAAGAACTTTGTCATTCAAAGCACGCTGGAGAACCTCTGAAAAAATCTAAGCAGCTGAGTAATCTGGTCTATTTTCTGTTTTCAAAAGGTCATTTTGGCTGGTGCCAAGAGTGGATTTCCAGGGGGAAATGGATAAAGCAAGAGGTAGTTATTTAGGAGGACCTGGCAGTTTGCAGAAACAGGATTGTGACTTGAACCAAGGTGATAGTAGTGAGGATCTAGATAAATTATTTGAAATACATTTTGGAGGTAAATCCAATGAGTATTGCTGATCACTGAGATCTGAAGGTGAGGGAAAAAGTCACTCCCCAATTTTTAACTTGAGTAGCAGAGTATAGAGTACAATGAGAAATGGAAGGCTGTGGAAAAAATGTTTTCCAAAAAGAAACCAAATGTTCTCTTATGGAGATGTTGAGGATGCTATTGGACTTTGGAGATAGAAGAAAGAAGTTCAAGTCGAAGTTATAAATATGATAGGCCTTAGTTAATGCTATGTGCTATAGGGCATCCAATAAATAAAAGAAGAAATAGACACCTAAAGTTCTGGCAGAAGAGCAGAGTCTGCAAAGACCATATGTACTTTCTCCTCCTTTGATGTAGGTACCTCTAAGAGTAACTTTTCATTAGGTAGTGAGCTAAAAGGAAATTAAGAAAGAGCACACTGTCACAGAAACCAACCGGAAAAACAAAACAAAACAAAACAAAAAAAAAGCGTTTGAATAAAGAGAAGACTGTTATAATATTATTGAATTATGTAGGCTGGTGCTATGAAAGTCACTGGTGGACTTGGTAAAAATAGGTTCAGTGGAGGAGAGGAAATTGAATCCAGATTGCAGGTGAGTAAACAGGAGGCATTGAAATGCATATGCCAGTAGACCACTCTTTTGATAGGTTGTCTGAGAACATGGAGCAGAGGAGCGCAGTAGTCAATAGAGAAGAATGAGAAGACTAGAAATAGGCTTTCTGAAGAAGAGACCTTAGAGCAGTTTGCATGCTAGTGGAGATACTCCAGCTGAAAGAGTAGAAATAGTAACACAGGATGTCCCATGGAGGTAAATTGGGGAGAGAACCAGAGCTCAAGTGAGGGGCATAGCCTTATATCTGAGTAGGGACGGAAGTGTCTTCCAGAATAGGAAGGCAAAGAAAGTGGATACAGATGCAGAGAGACTGGCAGGTTTAGTGATGAGAAGGTGAAAATGTTCTTGCTCTGTTTCATCCATTTGCCCCCATGAACTATGAGTTACTAACAGCACAAGGGTGGTGTGTTAGAAGTGTAGATCAGGAGATACTAAAACTATTCATATTGCATATCTTCTGGGAGAGGACTGAAGGGAAACATTCTTAGGTAATCACCAATTAACCAAAATTAACAGGTAAGAAAATATGTAATGATAGCAACCTGTAAGTGTCTAATGCTTATCATAAAGAGCGAGCAATGCTAACCATAATAGTGTACACTGTCCTTTAGGTCAGACTGATGCATTTCTATTGTTTCTCAGCAGAAGTGTCTACTCTTTTTCCCCAGAAGCAACTATTTCTAATCATTGAAAATTATAGACATATCCACCTAAGTTTAGTACGACTTTCTTTTAAGAGAAGTTTCTAAATTTAGTGAGAATATTTTCACTATTAGTTTTATTGTGACCTTACTGAAACCAAGAAAATATTTCTTCTTCAGGGAAGAAGGTTTTCATCTTGCCTTCTTCTTCCCCATAAATAAGGGATGAACACCCCTTTCAGAGCCCATGTAAGGTAGGTTATAAAGTATCTATTTTTAGGGCAATAAAACACATAGAATGATCCTACACCTCTGCATCCTCAACTCATTTTCCTCTTTCAGCTTTGTGCGAAGATCACAAGGGGGATACAACCTGCCCACAGAAGTGTTTTTACAAGCAGATTTTATCATGCTTGACAAAATTCCTGTTCTAGAACACAGTCTATCATCATGAGAGCAGATCATTCTGATGTTATAGTTTCTCGGGCATGGGTGTTGTACCTTTCTAGATAATTCTGAAAAAGTAGCAAAGAAATCAACTCTGGCTGGAAATAATCATCTGTTCTGTTTTTATTGTTGCTTGTTTATTTAGTAACTGATGACAGAAAAGCAAACCTGGGTTTTGTGATAGAGGGATAAAAATCTACCTGTCCAAAATTTCTACCACCCCAAAGTCTGTGTATGTATGTATGTATGTATGCATGTATGCATGTGTGCATGTTGTTCTTATAAATGACTTTTTACTATGCAGTGTGATTGCTTCTCTCATGATTATGACCATTTAGTGATTCTGTTTATTTGTATTTTTAGTATTCTTAAATTACAGAAAATAACTTGAGGATTTAAAATGCCACTTTATCCAATGTAAAAAAGAAAATGGGCAATGGAGCCTCACTGAAACTGGTATTGAGGAAGTACAGATTTAGAACAACTTAGTACTTATTACTTAAGTTTTAATATATTTTTTGAGAGCTGAGGTATGATTTACAAGGTGATAGTAATGGAAGTTTAGCTTAAAGCCAGTCTAACTTTGCAGAAATCTGAAATCTGTATCCTTTTGAGAAGAACAGAGACAAACACCTAAAAAGTTGTAATGGTACTTGGGTACAAAGGGTAAAGCAAATATGACCATAAATTTTAAAGATTTGTGGGCAGGAGCCAATTTGCAAAACATTTCTGAGTGTTCAGTGATCTTATTAAAATGCGGACTCACACAGTGTTCTGTAATGATATGCATTTAAGCATTAACATTGTATGCCTCTAAATTTGTTATTCTCATCCGTGAAAGGGTTTAAAATATAAAATTCTATGTTTTAATTTAATAATTATTTTATTTCCGAGTATTCGAATGTTTGTTATTGGTTAACACTTATATTCATCATATGTACACATATTATATTCATACTCTTTGGAGACATGGTATTTTATAGGTCTGAGAAATAAATATTTATCTATTATTAATGTATAGCTGCCATTGTATATTTATTATACATGATATTTTTCTTTGCTCTTTTAGAATGATTGATTTTTATCTCTGTGTTGCTTTTATAGTTAGATTGAGTGGTGATTTTCTCTCTCAGAGGCATCAGTGGAAACATTTCTAACTGCCCAAGGCAGTCATATGCCACAGCTGGCACCATATTTAAACTACATCCCCACGTAAGTGCATAATTTTGTCACCTGGTGATAAAGAGCAAAGAGCTACAAAAGGAAATTTTGCAGAAACAGTCTTATTGTCACTTAGCTAATGCTGCAACTCTGTCAATTAGGCCTTTCAATGTAGATGAAAACATGTTTGCAAATTAAATAACTAAGCAGATTTCAGCAATACTCAGCAAATTCCAGAATGCCATTTCCTAAAGATGCAGCCCCATTCTTGTTAAGCATGGATGATCACATACCATCTATGACATTTAGTGGCTCCTCAGATATTGAAAATGTTTAAGTCAAAGAAAAAGCCACACTCTTAACTAAGGAAAGGCAAAAAAGATAAGAAGGGAAACCAAAATATTAAAAACATGAAATAATTTTTCAAAAAAATATGTACTGGAGAAAAAAAGATGAGAGAGATGATAAATTAACTTGAATTGGTAAATCTTTTCATTTTATATTTCAAGGTGTAGCTCTGATTTTCTTGTTGCTAAATGATAAGGCTTCTTAATAAAATAACAGAAATAATTGCTGTCTAGATTAACATAGTATCAATAGTTTAGACCCAGTATTATGATTTAGTTTAAAAAAAAGACATCTGCTTAAAATGACATTTGGGGAATTACCTAAAAAAAACCAAATCTATTTTTGAAGTTTCATGCTTTTGAAATTACTGCCTATTTCTTAACAACCCCCTCAGAGTATGTTTCTGTTCCAAAGAGAAAAAAAAATGTGAAAATATTTAGAGTCACACCATGCCAAACCACCATCGAGTATGATCTGTTTCCTTGCATTCCCAAGGCTCTCTCCACTAGGACACCCAAGGCCTGCTTCCATACCACTCTTAAGCTTTTCTCTCTTTCAGTCCTTGCAGTTTTGGGTCTCATTCCTTAGATTCCCTGCTTTCTGCTTGTTAATTTTTGCTTTTAAGGTAAAATAATACCTGCATTCAATGGATATCTGTCTCACTGAAGAAAAAAATATCAGCAGACAGGTCTGTCCCTGTAGAAGCTGGTGGAATGATTTGCAGCTCCTTTTCCCCTCTGTCCTCACCAAATTACGCTAGGTTGGAATCTGCTCCTTTTGCTCGTGCATCTTGACCCTACATCTCTCTACAGAGAATTGAACTGTCAGCCTTTGAAATAACAGCATAATTTAGGTGATGAGGTTTTATTTTTTTTTTCTTGGAGGATCATACTGGAAAACCTACTACTTTATATAGAGATAAACCCCAATTCTAAAAGAATAGTAAGAATAATGACTCTAAAACAGCGTTTATGAGTAAAGTAAATAGTTCATGTAATAAATTTGAGGTAGAAGTTTCTTTCAGAAATTAATGGACAACAGGATAATTAAGGTTTCTGGGGAGAAGACGATTGAGAGAAATAGAACAGTTTCTGATTCTGGATAAATAAAATTAATTAAATTAATTAATAAAATTAATAAAATTAATTAAAAATTATGATTATTTCCATTAGGGAGATAAGATACTGAATTGGAAGCCACTGAGCAACATTACATTTCTTTTTTTAAAAGATTTTATTTATTTATTTGACAGAGAGAGAGAGAGAGAGATTACAAGTAGGCAGAGAGGCAGGCAGAGGGAGAGGGGAAGCAGGCTCCCTGCTGAGCAGGGAGCCCAATGCGGTACCTGATTCCAGGACTCTGAAATCATGACCTGAGTCGAAGGCAGAGGCTTAACCCACTGAACCACCCAGGTTCCCTGAGCAGCATTACTTTTCAGAAATGTTAGTTTTTACTCTGAGTTCTGGAGAAAGACCTAGAATTATAGTCAGTTTGCTATGAACGTCCTCCACATTCTCCAAGGCCACCAGAGGGGGGTGCGTAAATTGCACGTATGGTGTAGCCAGGTTACCTCCCAGTTGGTAGTTGATACAGGCTAAAAACAAGAAGCCTAGAAAAGCTAACTTTACAAATCAAAGGACTCAATAAGAGTTAATAGGAAGTCTAGATAATGTCAACACTTCAAATATTAAGGGAAGATCAACAAATAGTGCAATCAATGCCAAGTTTGAATAGCACATTCAATCCAGGAACAAGCTAAGCATTTGAGACTTGGTTGTTTACATCAAGGGAAATTGAACAAAATTTCAGGGATTTGGGTTGCATGGAGCCTAAAACTAATCCAATGCAGGAAACCATATTTAATAAAAATAATATAAAAGTATGAATATGGAATTAGTTTTAAGGTCTTGGAAGAAGCTCATGGAAGGGAAGGGGCCTCAAGCTTTGATTTCAGAAACTGCATGTTAAATCCACCTCTGAGTATGGAAATGGTGTCCCTTTTGGTTTTAAAGGCAGGCCATTCCAGAGGGAGTAAGAGCTGTTGTAGGAACAAGGCAAGGAGTTGACTCAAGATGGAGCAGTAGTTGGCAGCCTGGGTGGCTCAGTGGGTTAAAGCCTCTGCCTTTCGCTCAGGTCATGATCTCAGGGTCCTGGGATCCAGGCCCGCATCAGGCTCCCTGCTTGGCGGGGAGCCTGCTTCCTCCTTTCTCTCTCTCTGCCTGCTTGTGATCTCTATCTGTCAAATAAATAAATAAAATCTTTAAAAAAAAAAAAAAGATGGAGCAGTAGCTCTCACCAGAAGTGAATATTGGAGTCACTTGGGAGATTTTATAATAAAACATTTCTGGGCTCCATCTCTACAGATTTCCACCAGGTTATTGGTATTATATAGCTCTTCTCCTCCAGATAGACCTAAAAATGAAGCCAAGATGGAAAGCTACTGCTAGCTAATAATAATGGGGGTGATGATGGTTGTGTTGCTTCCCTGTATGGAACGTCTACTTTGTAGAAGATACTGTATCAAACACTTGACAGGCATTATCTTCTCAGTATTCATGACCCCCAAAGGTATATGTATCAACACCATTTTAACAAAGAGGATTCTGAGGCTTAAGGAAGTGCCTTGGATCACACAGCAAATGTGGAATCTAAATTCAGGTGCCAGGATCTAAATTCTAGTCTGGCCAGGTCCCTGGCTCTTTTTCTTGCCACATATTCTATCTCCTCAGACAACAGCATCTTGGAGGGAACCACAGATTGTTCAAGATCACACAGAAGGAGCTAACTGACGGCTACTGTAGGATTTTGTAAGAACTACCTGTCAAATCAGTTCTTGGAAGTCCAGGAACATCCATACACACACCCATGGAAGCAGAGATAACTATTTCTGAATCTCAAAAGCATTCTTATGGAGGCTTAAGTTATTGTTTTCTTCCTTTTCCTTTTCTTTTCCTTTCCCTTTGCCTTTGCCTTTCCCTTTCCTTTCCTTTCCTTTCTTTTTTGCCCTTCTTCTTACCACCCCCCCCAACCCCAACATTGAGGGTTAAATTCACCATCAGGAACAGTGACACACATCTCTCCTCATTCACTGGGTCTCCCTTGTTGCTCACAGAGGGTTCCTGCTTCCCAGGTGATGTCACTATTCCCGTCTATAGATTCCTTTTCTATTTCCTGTATTAATGCCTTCCGTGCCCCTTCTCCTCTCTCTCTGCAACTGTAAGCTAGTGAAGTGTGTTTATATACACCTTGTGAATACGTGGATTCATGCCCAGCTTCCCTTCCAATTCCTGGCTGAAACTATTGAGCTCTATTATTCAGCTACCAGAAAGTAGAGTCTGCAGCTGTTCTAGATTTCTTATAGCACTTAATTTTAAACTACTTGCTTATGTTTTTAGTAACTCCCTTTTCCCTGATGACTGGACAATTTCCTGTCCTAGGAACTAGATGAGTCCATACCAGGCCCGGGGCAACTTGAGAAGCATCATACCAGATTGTACCCAGAGTCACCTCTGGCTCCCAAACACCAATCCATGTCCCTAGAGCAAGTTTATGCACCTCATTTCTTTTCCATCTATCTGGCTAATGACTTTAAAATCAGTCAGTAAGGATTCTTATTAGCCAGTAGAATTTATGATGTCCATCCAAACTTCCTAACTTGCCTGGCTATGGAAGAATTCCCATGGTGAATGTGACTTGGTGAATTGCTCTGGTTCTCTTACTCCATGGGTAAATAAGCAGGAGACATGCAGAGAGAAGGGCATGGGAGGTAGAGTCAGAATCCTGGATTTATGTCTGCTTCCAGTGCTTTCCAGTTACAGGATCTTGGGCAAGTTAGTTGCTCTGTCCTCTCCTATATAAAACAGAATGACAATCTAATACAATTTTTAAATGTGGTCATGTGAAAAACTCTTTTGAAACATGATTGGCACGGGGGGGATAGCAAATGTATTTTCAAATTTGCTTATAAATGCAGATGCTTTCCTTTCACAGGAAAGGTGTCTTCCTACACAGGAAAGGTGATTCTTTCACAGAAGTCCCCTTTTCCAGGAAATCCTTGTTAAAAAAAAGTTTGGTGACCATGGTTATGTTTCTCTTGTATGATTCCAATAAACCATCAAAAAAATTAGTGCACATATTTTGAGGGATGAGGTATAGATTTAGAAATTCCAGATATTACTAAGTTTTGTCTCTCCTTGCCTGCTGATTTGAGGTCCACAATCAACTCTAATATGTAAGTCAAGAGAAATCACTAGAAATATCTCAAACTCTCCTTTCTTGATAGTGTAGCAGTGTAACATGTGTTGAGTCAGTACTGATTTATACACAGTATTGAATGTCTCCTTTCTATTCTGAAAATGTGTTCTTTTATTGCTTTCAGGCAATTGATTAAAGAACATTTATGCTTTATTCTGTATAGAAAGCATAAATAAAAAATATATGATCCTTTTGTATCAGATATGTAAGTTTTAGGAAAAAACAGAAGGGAAAGTAATGTACATAGTACATTCATTTATTCATTATTGGAATTCATTTATTCAATTTATTGGATCCTTTATTCATTTATTGGATCAGCAAAGTTACCAAGCTCCTACTATGTGCCAGGAATTGTTCAAAGTGCTGAGAGATAAAGCAATGAAAAACCCAGAGAGAAATCCCAGTCCTCATATAACATAAATTCTACAATTAAAAGTATAAAACCTGAAAATGGTTTTTTCTCTTTATATTGCATACTTATTATAATCAGTTAGCATGTATTTGTTGTTTGTTTTACAGCATGCCTTTACATAATAATTTTTCTAATTAAATATTCCTAGTAAATTTGTGAGGGATTGATTATACTTGGTCCATTCTGTTTATGAGAGAAGGTCAGCTCTGTGTAGCCTAAATTCTCCAGCAAAGCCGATGGTAGAGCTGACAATGGACTTACACGTTCTGATGCTTTTACACCCTCCATTTTAATATTCTTTTTTTTTCTTATGCTATAACACTATATACCCATCCCAGAAAAAAGAATGATAGAAATCTATTTTCTTCTTGCTTTGTTATACTACAAGTACAAAAAGTACAATTATGTTCATCCCAATTGATGGATGTAGCTAAATCTAAGCATTTTAGAAGAGGAACAAAAACAGAATTAGTTGTATTAACAAAGCACTCTTACATGTCTAGCAGTAACTTGTATCTGATATGAATATTCTTTTTAAAGGTTTCTGTCTTTTAGTGGTCTAGAGACACAAGAATGTTATGCTAACCACACAGGCAATTCAAGTTAGGCTTCAGCCTAGGTTTGTGTATTTCTGCTGTTGTTAGTTTTACTAGGAGCATAATGCAACCATTGACTTTTCCTCATATGCAGCTCCAGTGGCCTCCTTCATTGTTGGTTAACATTGAATCAGCATTTATAGAGAGGTATAGGTATTATCTCAAGGAGATGATGTTGATGATGATGATAATGATGATGATGATGATAATTTAGAAGATTTTGGGATATGACTTTGGGAACAAGAACCACCTTCTAAAATATATTTTACATTAAAACACTTTTATAAACTATTTCATAGATGCCTTTCAACAGAGAATCTATAGATTGAGGGGAGACACCCTTTTCTCTCATCTGTAGGACAGTAGTGACGTTAGTTCTTATTATCAGGAAAAACTGCTGAGCAATTTCTCAGCAATAAAACAGATTCTTTTGAATTGATTATGCATAACTAAATGCCGATGACATAATATAGTGTTCTTGTGGCCATGCAACCATAAATAACCCTGTCTTTACTCTCTAAGAAACATCCTTTAAGAAGGAATAGAAAAATGTCAGCCTGAGGAAGCCAGAAACACAGTATTCATAATTGAAAATGACTTGGTCTCAAATATGCACACTCATATTTCCACACTAGCTTTCTTCATGTTACCTGCTTAATGCCCCAAGAGCCAGTAGCCATTCCACAAAATGTATGGAATGGAAGAAGAAAAGTCAAGGACACTCAGGCCTTGATTCCATTGATTCCCTTTGAGCAGTGGCAATCAATATGAAGGAAGGAACAGTCAAGTCACAGTGAAGTGAATGCATGGGAGGGTTGCTTCAGAAAGAAACATGATATAGGTTTGCTTTAATATTTTTTAAAAGCTTGTACACTTGGCATATGATATGACAATTCATTTTTAGAAAGAAAAATTATAAACATAATTCCACCATACTAATGTTTTTACATCATTTTGATTTATTGGTCTCATTAGCTCCAAGCAAAATTAGAGGGAAGATATTGATTCACCTCTGCAACTTTCTTATCATGTTCTTTAAATTATCTTTGTTATACAGTCAACATCACTTTTTTTTTTAATTTTAGAGTTTCTCCAACAATACCAAAGTTCCATAATAATTGCTTATTTAGCTCTTCTCTCTTTCTAGTGACTATCATAATGCTTGGCACATAGCAGGTGTTCAATAAATAACAATGAAATAACAATAGAATAACAATAGAATAACAATAGAAATAACAATAGAATAACAATGAAAACTAGCCTCATGTTCAAACTATTTTCCTTTCCAAGATTCATTTCTTGTCTCCACCTACCCTCCCAATCTATGCTTGCTTTCTTTCCTGAGATATAATTACACACCATAAATTCCTGAGATATAATTACATACAATATAATTTACATAACATAAAATTCACCATTTTGAAGTATACAAATCAGTGGTTTTTAGTATATTCAAAGAATTGTATAACTATTACCACCATCTAATTCCAGAATACTTTCATTCCCTAAAGAGAAACTCCATTCTCCCCTCCTTTCAGTTCCTTGCAGCTATGGGTATCCTTTTTGTCTGTGTAGATTTGCCTATTCTTGACATTTCATATAAATGGAATCATATAATATGTGGCCCTTTTCTGTCGGGCTTCTTTCATTTAGCATAATGTTTTCAACATTTATCTGTATTTTAACTTGTATCAGTACTTCATTCCTTTGTATGGCCAAATATTATTCTTTTGTGTGAGTATACCATATTTTGTTTATTGATTCATTTGTTAGTGGAAATTTTATTCACTCATCAGTTGATAGTCATTTGAGTTGTTTCCACTTTTTGGCTACTAAGAATAATGTTGCCACAAATATTTGTGTATAAGATTTTTTGAAAACATGTTTTTATTTCTTTTGGGAAGATGCCTAGTTGTGGAAATGCTGGGTCATGTGATAACTCTTAACTTTTTATCTCCATACCCTCATCAAAACCTTTTTCCACTTTAAATATATATATATATATATATACACACACACATATACATATATATGCATATATGCGTATGTGGGTATGTGTGTGTGTGTGTGTGTGTGTATACACACACACACACACACACACATATATAGCCATCACACTGGTATGAAGTATGTCTCTTTTTAGTTTTGATTTATATTTCCTTAATGACTAATGATGTTGAGCATCTTTTCATGTGCTTATTGGCCATTTTTATATCTTACTTGGAGAAATATCTATTCACATTTTTTTTGCCCATTTTTCAATTCGGTTTTTTTTTTATTGTTGAGTTTTAAGTATTTATATATTCTTCATACTAGACCCTTACCAGATATGTGATGTGCAAATATTTTCTCCCATTCTGAAGGTTGTCTCTTGACTTTCTTTGTAGTGTCCTTTGGTACACAAAAGTTTTTACTTGTGATGAGGTCCAATTTTTCTATTTTTTCCTTTGGTGACTTGTGCTTTTGGTGTCTTAACTTTGCTTTTCTTGATAAAATCCACCTCATAGGATTGTTCTGAAAATTTATTGAGATATATTTGTAGTGCCTAGTCATATAGTGAGTTACACAAAGAAATGCAACTATCATTAATTTTCTTGCATATCACATTATTTTATCATCATCATTATTATTAAACCAAATATTTTGACAAAAATTAAAGTGCTTAAAAATTCATATATGATTGGTGGAGCAAGATGGTGTAAGAGTAGGAGACCTAAATTTCATCTGGTCCCAGAAATTCAGCTAGATAATTACCAAACCATTTTGAATACCTACAAACTCAACAGGAGATCGAAGAAAATAATAGCAACAATTCAATGAGCAGAAAACCAATCACTTTCTGGAAGGTAGAACATGCGGAAAAGTGAATCTGAGGTGATATAAAGGAAGATAGACCATGGGAGGGGAGGGAGCCTCTGTCAGCCAGCTCCCGGCAAGTGATAGAGCAGTGGGGCACAAAATCAGAACTTTTAGAAGTCTGCTCCGCGAAGGGACATTGCTGCAGTAGTTAAGTGGGGGCTGGAACCCTCACTGGGACAGTGTCGTCTCAGGACCTTCAAGGTCACAGATGTGTCAGAGTTCCCAGGTATCGGAGTGGGGAAGTTGGCTACAAAGACAGAGCCAAGGAGTTGGCTTTCAGCTTGGGGTTGCCATAAACCATTATCCATGGCACAGTTGGGCCACTACTCTTCGAGCAAGGACCCCACAAGCAGCAGACCTGAGGAGATTCCACAATCCCCTCTCCATACCACCCCCAGGAGGAGTGGCATGGGAGCACACTACAGGAATCTGCTGGATTTGGAAACTCCAAACAGGGTTGTGTGCCAGAGATAGAAATGCTCAGTCAAAGGCTGGGTGATCACGGAGTGCGGCCAGAGACCAGGGAGACAGGAGTGATTGTCAGCTTTTCTCTGAGCGTTCACTGAGGAGTGGGGCCCACAGCTCTCAGCTTCTCCAGGCCAGAGATTGGGAGGCCGCCATTTTTATTCTCATCCTCCAAAGCTGTACAGATATATTTCAGGGAAAAAAGCTACCCAGAGCAAACCTGAGCAGATTACTTAGCCTGATCTCTGGCAAGGGCAGTGCAATTCTGCCTGGGCAAAGACACTTGAGAATCACTACAACAGGCCCCTCCCCCAGAAGATCAGCAAGAACATCCAGCCAAGACCAAGTTTACCAATCAATGAGAACTGCAAAACTCCAGTGCTAGGGGAATACAGCACATAGAATTCATGGCTTTTTTCCCCATGATTTTTTAGACTTTCAAATTTAAATTTTTAAAATTTTCTTTATTTTTTTTCTGTTTCTGAATTTTTCCTCCTTTGTATTTTAACCAAAATCTTATCAATACCTTTTTTAAAAATATTTTTTAGTTTTCATTTTCACAGTCGCATTCTATCCCTTCATTGTATTTAACCTTATTTTGTTTGTGTATATATAAGTTTTTCTTTCTTTAACATTTTGGGATACAGTTTCTTGCAATAGATCAAAATAAACCTTAAATCAAGTGTATGGCTTTGTTCTAGTCTCCCACCTTATCATATTCTCTCCCCCCCCTTTTTAAATTTTCTTCTTTCTTTTTTCAACCAACTTCTTATCTTATCAATTCCTTTTTAAAAGTCTTTTAAAATTTTCATCATTACAGTTATATTCCATCCCTTCATTGTATTTACCCTTATTTTTGTGTGTATATATATATATAAGTTTTTTTTCTTTAAATTTTGGGAGGCAGTTTCTTCTAACAGACCAAAATACTCCCAAAATCTAGTGTGTGGCTCTGTTCTATTTGCCATCCTGCTCATATTTCCCCCCCATCCCGGTTGCAGGTCTCTTCTGATTCATTTAGTGTATATTTTTCTAGGGTCACTGTTAACCTTTTAGCATTTTGTTCTTTCATTCATCTATTCTTTTCTGGACAAAATGACAAAATGGAAAAACTCATCTCAAAAAAAAAAAGAACAAGAGACAGTACTGACTGCCAGGGACCTAGTCAATACGGACATTAGTAAAATGTCAGAACTAGAGTTCAGAATGATGATTATAAAGATAGTAGCTGGCCTTGAAAAAAAAATAGAAGATACTAGAGAACCCCTTTCTGGAGAAATAAAAGAACTAAAATCTAACCAAGTTAAAATCAAAAAGACTATTAATGTGGTGCAATAAAAAATGGAATCTCTTACTGTTAGGATAAATGAGACAGAAAAAGAATTAGTGATGTAGAAGAGCAAATGATGGAGCATAAAGAAGCTGAGAAAAAGAGAGATAAACAACTATTGGATCATGAGGAGAGAATTCGAGAGGTAAGTGATACCATAAGACAAAACAAGATTAGAGTAATTGGGATCCCAGAAGAAGAAGAGAGAGAGGGGCAGAAGGCATACTGGAGTGAGTTATAGTGGAGAGCTTCTCTAATTTGGGTAAGGAAACAGGCATCAAAGTCCTGGAGGCATAGAGAACCCCCCACAAAATCAATAGAAATAGGTCCACACCCTGTCATCTAGTAGTAAAACTTAGAAGTCTCAGAAACAAAGAGAAAATCCTGAAGGCAGCTCAAGACAAGAGGTCTGTAACCTACAACAATAGAAATATTAGATTGGCAGCAGGCCTATCCACAGACACCTGGCAGGCCAGAAAGGACTGGCATGATATATTCAGAGCACAAAACGAGAAAAATATGCAACCAAGAATACTATATCCAGCTAGGCTGTCATTGAAAATAGAAGGAGAGATGAAAAGCTTCCAGGACAAACAAAAACTAAAACAATTTGCAAACACCAAACCAATCCTACAGGAAATATTGAAAGAGGTCCTCTAAGCCAAGAGAGAGTCTAAAAGTAACATAGAGCAGAAGGAAATAATATTATATTGTTATATTAATAACAATATAATATAATTATATTATTAATTATTAATATAACAATATAATATAATTAATATATTAACATAATATAATATTTATATTCATGATATAAATATGAATGATATTTATATTATAAATAATAATCATAAATTATTTAATATTAATTTATTAAATTAATAAAAATTAATCCTTTCTCTTTTGTTTTTGATAAGTCTAGCCAGGGGTTTATCAGTCTTATTAATTCTTTCAAAGAACGAGCTCCTAGTTTTGTTGATCTGTTCTACTGGGTTTTTTTGGTTTCTATTTCATTGATTTATGCTCTGATCTTTATTATTTCTTTTCTCCTGCTGGGTTTAGGTTTTAAATATCTATGCCCCTAACTTGGAAACAGCCAATTATATAAGCCAATTAATAACAAAATCAAAAAAATATATCAAAACAATACAATAATAGCAGGGGACTTTAACACCTCCCTCACTAAAATGGACAGATCATCTAAGGAAAAGATCAACAAGGAAATAAAGGCTTTAAATGACATACTGGACCAGATGGACATCACAGACATATTCAGAACATTCCATCCCAAAGCAACAGAATACATACACATGCTTCTCTAGTGCACATGGAACATTCTCCATAATAGATCACATCCTGGGTCACAAATCAGGTCTCAACCAGTACCAAAAGATCAGGATCATTAATATTAATTATATTGATATTATAACAATATTATATAATATGTATAATGTGTTATAAATATTTATAATAATAAATATTATTTATAATTATTTATTAAGTTTTATTAATACATTAATAAAAGTGCAGGAACCATATGATACTCTTAATAGATGCTGAAAAAGCATTTGACAATGTACAGCATCCTTTCTTGATTAAAATTTCACAGTGTAGGGATAGAGGATATATACCTCAATATAAAAGCCATCTATGAAAAACCCACAGTGAATATCATTCTCAACGGGGAAAATCTGAGAGCTTTTCCCTAAGGTCAGGAATATAACAGGGATGTTCACTATCCACACTGGTATTTAACATAGTACTAGAAGTGCTAGCCTCTGCAATCAGACAACAAAAAGAAATAAAAGGCATCCGAATCATCAAAGAAGTTAAGCTCTCACTCTGTGCAAATTATATAATACTTTATGTGGAAAAACCAAAAGGCTCTACCCCAAAATTGCTAGAACTCATACAGGAATTCAGTTAAGTGGCAGGATATAAAATCAATGCACAGAAATCAGTTGCGTTTCTATACACCAACAACAAGACAGAAGAAAGAGAAATTAAGGAGTCAATTCCATTTACAATTGCACCCAAAACCATAAGATACCTAGGAATAAATCTAACCAAAAAGGCATAGAATCTGTACTTGGAAAACTATAGAATACTCATGAAAGAAGTTGAGGAAGACACAAAGAAATGGAAAAACGTTCCACATTCATGGATTGGAAGAACAAATATTGTGAAAGTGTCTATGCTACCTAGAACAATCAAAACATTTAATACAATCCCTATCAAAATACCATCAACTTTTTTCAAAAAAATGGAACAAATAATCCTAAAATTTATGTGGAACCAGAAAAAAATCTGAATAGCCAGAGGAATATTGAAAAAGAAAAATAAAGCTGGTGACATCACAGTTCTGGACCTCAAGCTCTATTACAAAGCTGTAATCATCAAGACAGTATGGTACAGGCACATAGATCCATAGCACTCAATTCTATGGTTAACTTATCTTTGACAAAGCAGGAAAGAATATCCAATGGAAAAAAGTCTCTTCAACAAATAGTGTTGGGAAAATTGGACAGCCACATGCAGAAGAATGAAACTGGACCATTTCCTTACACCATGCACAAAAATAGACTCAAAATGGATGAAATACCTCAATGTGAAGCAGGAATCATTCAGAATCCTTGAGGAGAACACAGGCAGCAACCTCTTTGACCTCAGCCACAGCAACTTCCTAGATACATCGCCAAAGACAAGGGAAGCAAGGGCAAAAATGAACTATTGGGACTTCGTCAAGATCAAAAGATTTTGCACAGCAAAGGAAACATTCAACAAAACCAAAAGACAACTGACAGAGTGGGAGAAGATATTTGCAAATGACATTTCAGATAAAGGGCTAGTATCCAAAATCTATAAAGAACTTATGAAATTTAACACCCAAAGAACAAATAATCTAATCAAGAAATGGGCAGAAGACATGAACATATATTTCTTCAAAGGAGACATCCAAATGGCCAACAGACACATGAAAAAGTGCTCAACATCACTCGGCATCAGGGAAATACAAATCAAAACCATAGTGAGATACCACCTCTCACCAGCGAGAATGGCTAAAATTAAAAAGTCAGGAAATTACAAGTGTTGGCGAGGATGCGGAGAAAGGGGAACCCTCCTTCACTGTTGGTGGGAATGCAAGCTGGTGCAGCCACTCTGGAAAACAGTATGGGTGTTCCTCAAAAAGTTGAACATAGAGCTACCCTATGACCTACCAATTGCACTACTGGGTATTTACCCCAAAGATACAAATGTAGTGATCTGAAGGGGCACATGCATCCCAATGCTTATAGCAGCAATGTCTACAATAGCCAAACTATAGAAAGAGCCTAGATGTCCATCAACAGATGAATGCATAAAGAAGATGCAGTATATGTATACAATGGAATATTATGCAGCCATTAGAAAAGCACACCTGAAATCTTACCATTTGCAATGACCTGGATGGTTATAGAGGATATTATGCTAAGTGAAATAAGTCAATCAGAGAAAGATAATTATCATATGATCTCACTGATATGAGGAATTTAAGAAATAAGGCAGAGAATCATAGGGGAAGCGAGGGAAAAATGAAACAAGATGAAACCGGAGAGGGAGACAAACCATTTTTTAATCTTAGGAAACCAAATGAGGGTTGCTGGAGTGGAGAGGGGTGGGAGCGATGGGGTGGCAGTGTGATGGACATTGGAGAGGATATGTACTATGGTGAGTGCTGTGAATTGTGTAAGACTGATGAGTCACAGGCCTGTAACCCTGAAACAAAAAATACATTATATGTTAATTTTAAAATAGTGTAAAAAAGATCCATATATGATGAGAAACATTGGGTGTTCTGTTGATTGTTGACTGGCTCCCTCTACAGATAGTCAAGAGTCCTGGCTTTAATGAAAACCAAGAACTAGTGTTCAGAATGTACAGATATTGGAAGTGTGCTTGTGGCTCTCCAAAGATGCTTGTTGTCCTTTTCATATTGAACATGATCTTAATTAAATCTGTTGGCAACTCTGATTTATATTTTTAATAACCAGAGATATATTAGATAGAACCAAAATAGTCATGTTTCTTGAGTAATCTGTTTCTCAAAATACCCTGCCGGGTTTTGCACATTTTCTTTGGATTAAGTAACATGCACTAGATAGGATTTGTAATTATATTGTAATTATATTTCTATAGAAGAATTCCAAAACACCTTGCAAACCATGATCCTCTGAGCACAGAGGTAAGTTGTAGGTGTTATTTTGTCATTAATTTTGGCCTAGTACACAACAAATAATACATTTAATATTACTAACACATATACATTTTTAATTTTTAAAAAAAGCTTTAATTTTGTGATGTGAAGTGCCCTCCTATATTTTCTGATCTATTCTGCTCTCTTCAATTTCATTAACCAATGTCACTAAATTGATTTTACAACCCACTAAAATGTTGTGATTTGCAATTGGATAAATACTTCATTTCAAGAGGTAACCACTTCACTTCTGAGTTCCTTTCAGAATCAGACCCGGCAATTACGTGAAACATTTAAAAAAAGAATTTAAGTCTTCAGTATTTTGGTATTTATAAATCTTTGCTAATTTATATTTTTGTGCCAGACCATTTTCTTTGGTAATATGCCCTCCTCCTTCCACTTTGTTTAAAGTGGAAGCACTCTATATACTTTTGTTTAAAATAAGAGTACAAAAGCATTTAAATGCCTGTAGAATTGTATTCACTTTAAGTACAAAAAAATAATTCCCCTGAATCTATATTATGTTCTTCCATTTTTTCCTCCATAATTTCTATTTATTTTCCTACATTTGATAAGGTTTGCATTTCGTATAAAGTTCTTCTTAACGAGTGATTTGTATTGGATGTCATATTTTAAATGTAAAAAAAGAGTATATTATTACAATGAAAAGGAAGCATGTTGAATAAAAGAGCAGACGGACAGGGCTTGATTGATGTTCGGAAGTTATTTTTGCTGTGAACTCCCGTCAGCCTAGAAATCATAAAACAGAAAGGAGGCTTGGTTCAGCTCACACGCCCTTAGGGGATGTATGGAAAAGGATTTAAAATTCTGATAGAGTAACTTCAAAAATGTAGCCGCTGAAATAATTTATTTCACTACAGAGCGACCAACTGAACTTTTGCATTGAAATTATTCTTTTTGAACTTGCACATGTTAGCAGGAAGGCTCAGTGGTCTCTGTACCTCAGTGCTAAGGATGCCAGACTGCACTGTTCTGCCTTGCTGCCCCAAACCAAACAGTGGCTACTCTGGTCCTTGCTGCACTCTCTCACTGACCATTTTCTGAATAATAGGTAAAAAGAACAAAAAGGCCATGATTTCAAGAAAAGGTTGAAGAGGAAAGAGGCTGAGGGAAGTTTTTCTTTTCTTCTTTAGGAAAATTTTCCAAAGGTTAGTTTGGGGCATTGCATAAAAACAACAGAAAAAACATTGGACTACTTGATAGTTGGGCATTTTCACCCATGATGACTACTACACTTGATTAGCTATTCAATGGTGTTATTTGATCTGGACAGACCTTCAGGTTATTTTAGAAGAGGAAAGACAAGGGTCATTGCTAATTGTTGATACATTACATTCTTTTTCATTCTCTTTCTTCTTCACCAAGCTGTGCTTTGGCAGCTCCCTGCATCTTTTTGTTCTGAGTGACACTGAGATGATGATCACCAAGGAAAAACAAATTCTTTCACCTCTGAATGATGTTTCCCAACATGACCCCATTTATGATAGCTGTATGTTTACTCTTGGTTACTAAGAATATACAGAATAACAATGATGAGGCCAATAAACTGTCAAATGAACTTTCATTGTATTAGTCAAAAGCAACAATATTGACATTTGACAAACAATGTCACTAATATATGTTACCTATATATATGTATGAGAGTGTATGACCTGTCATGTACCCAATATTTTAAAAAAATCCAATCTTACTTACACATAAGAATTTCCAGACTCTGCAGTCATTCCACTTATTGCCAGTGGTCTGTAACTCACAAGTTGAAAACCATTGCTCTAAAATTTTAAAGATCACTATTCCAGTCAGATGAGAAAAATGAAGTCCAGAGACATCCTTGAGTTAGTCACTTAAATGCTCAGAAACTAAAACAATAAAAATGAATAAAGAAAAACGTGTTTATCTAATTTTCCTGGAAACGTGTGTGTGTGTGTTTTCCAGATGAGTTTCATCTTGCTTTAAAGAAAGTTGAGAAATATGTTGCTATGAATAGTATTTGTAATTTTAATAAGTGCCTATGCTAATTACCTAAATATTTGATTTGTTATTAAAAATTATGAAGGTAGATAATTAGAACCAAAAAGAAAAAATAATACCATGACAACAATAACATCACAAATTTTCACATACACTTCTAGCAAAGGTGAAAGAATTAGAATTATAGAATACATTTTTAATTTACATTATTGAAGTTTTAGTTACAACATTTTTTTTTAATTTATGGAGGAAATATTTCCATTCTGAAAAAAGAAGAAAGTTTCATAATCAGGTATAGAACTTGAAACCTGGAAAATACTGCTCTCGGGTAGAGGTTAATATTGAATCATTTCATGGTTCATAGTTAATTAGCATTTATCTAATGTTGAATAGAGATAGTCCAACTGAAAAGCGATCTCTAGTTAACAAGCTTTTACAATTGAGGGTAATTTTTGTCCCCCACCAAGGAATAGCTAGATTGCATTTTATGCTAATGAAACTGTTTTTCAGTGGAGCATACAGTGATTTTCATAATTCTAGTCCTGGCTGGGATGTTGGGAAAATGGTGCATGGCCAGAATAATTAAAATGGGATTTAAGGCCATACTTTGGAAGGCTTTTATTTTTCAAGATGGTTATGTTTGTGACTGCAGTTACTTCTGAAATCTCAAAAATTTCAGAACTAAGAGTAAACTTGGTGTCAGGGAAAGTTATGATTTTTGATTCAAATCCCAACTCTGCTACTACTAGCTCTGTGATCTTGAATTTGCTTAAATTCTCTGAGATTCAACTTCTAAAATGTAAAATAATGTACTACTTACTTAACAGCATTGTTAAGAAAGTTTTATTTCATATCTAAACTGTCATGTTATATTCAATAAATTATAGTTGCTCTTATTATTATCACCAGTATTATTACATATAGTGCACATAGTGATGGTTATTCCTATGTTATTTAGCAGGTCCTCCTTTAAAAATATACTGAAAATAAACTCCTTTCTAATGAAAGTGTTAGATTAAATGCATCCAGAATAAAATAAATGAGTGGTTCTTTGAATGCATCAATATGATGAGGCCATGGTTATGAAATCTGGAAGTGCTGAATCTAATAAACTGCCTCAATTTTTTTAACATGACAGAGCAGATGAGATTTTAGGGAGACCCAGATTGTCACACACATAGTTATTTTGTCACCATTAGAATGCCTTTTTATTTATTTTTTTTTTTATTTTTTATTCTTTGCTCCAGGGGTACAGGTCTGTGAATCATCAGGCTTACATCTTTCACAGCACTCACCATAGCACAAACCCTCCCCAATGTCCATAACCCAGCCACCCTATCCCTACCCTCCCACCCCCCAGTAACCCTCAGTTTGCTTTGTGAGATTAGGAGTCTCTTATGGTTTGTCTCCTTCCCCATCCCATCTTGTTTCATTATTTTTCCCTCCCTACCCCCCACGACCCCTCACCCTGACCCTCAAGTTCCTCATATCAGAGAGATCATATGATAATTGTCTTTCTCTGATTGACTTATTTTGCTGAGCATAATACCCTCTAGTTCCATCCACTTCATTGCAAATGGCAAGATTTCATTTCTTTTGATAGCTGCATAGTATTCCATTGTATATATATACCACATCTTCTTTATCCATTCATCTGTTGATGGACATCTAGGTTCTTTCCATAGTTTGGCTATTGTGGACATTGCTGCTATAAACATTCGGGTGCACGTGCCCCTGAGGATCACTACCTTTGTGTCTTTAGGATAAATACCCAGTAGTGCGATTGCTGGGTCGTAGGGTAGCTCCATTTTCAACTTTTTGAGGAATCTCCATACTGTTTTCCAGAGTGGCTGCACCAGCTTGCATTCCCACCAACAGTGTAGGAGGGTTCCCCTTTCTCCGCAACCTCGCCAACATCTGTCGTTTCCTGACTTGTTGATTTTAGCCATTCTGACTGGTGTAAGGTGGTATCTCACTGTGGTTTTGATTTGTATTTCTCTGATGCCGAGTGATGTTGAGCACTTTCTCATGTGTCTGTTGGCCATTTGGATGTCTTCTTTGGAGAAATGTCTGTTCATGTCTTCTGCCCATTTCTTGACTGGGTTATTTGTTTTATGGGTGTTGTGTGTGAGAAGCTCTTTATAGATTTTGGATACTAGTCCTTTATCTGATATGTCGTTTGCAAATATCTTCTCCCATTCTGTCAGTTGTCTTTTAGTTTTGTTGACTGTTTCCTATGCTGTGCAAAAGCTTTTAATCTTGATGAAGTCCCAATAGTTCATTTTTGCCCTTGCTTCCCTTGTAGAATGCCTTTTTTTTTTTGAATAAATATTCCTGCTTTGGTAATTGCATATAAGGTAGTAAAACATCTATACATTCTTCTGAATGTTCTGGTGTCCCAGCCAGGACTTCTCTATTAATGTTGTCCAGACCACAGTAGTGGTTCTTCCATGTATATTCCAACCTACAGTATCCTTTCCATTGGAAAAATAATGTATTTCCTTTCTACTAAGAAAAGAACAAGGTAGGTGAAGGTAAAAGGAAGTCCTGGTTTTGTATGGAAAAACAAAACAAAACAAAACAAAAGCAAAGCTGACAGATATTGCTTGTATATGGTAGGTCTCTCCACAAGATGGCACTCATTCTCCCTCCTTTTTTTTTAATCAATAAATATAAATTTGTCATTACACAGTAATAGAACAAATATATTATTGGATTGTGTATCAAATCTAGCTGGTTTGAGGTATCTTTAAAACATTTAGTCATATTTTTTATTCTTCATGGTATAATTTTATGTTTAAGGCTCTGTTTGGATGTAAATACACTATTAAGTCCTAGGAGGATATACTTAGCCCCACTCCCACTCCCACATGTAACAAACTCATACAAACCTTCTAAGAGATTTCTACTGAAACCTCTATGGAGTGTAAACTTTTAAAATCATAACTGAAGACTAAAGAGACCCAGAATGTCCCTCCATTTTGTTTTTATCATCAGTTTAAATTTGAAGTGGATGTTCCTTTCCATTTGAAAGAAAATATCCATGATAATTTTATTTGGACATGAGTCAGAAGCATATTTACCTCCAAAGAGTATAAGACTCCTTACTCATTTTAATGATGTGGTATGTCACCAATATATTCTTTTCACCCTAAGTTAACTTCAGTTGGAGTCTGTATAATATTCAATTTTAAAACAGGAAAAAAGCTGATTCTTTCTATGTTTTTTTAAGATCAGGTGCAAAGAAATATATGTTACCTATTAAAACATTAGAGAAAAAAATGTTAAGACTTTCGTTAAAAGCAGATTTTGATCAGAAGTATTAAATAAGCAAAATAAGTAAATAAATAGAATTTAATTGACAATTTCACACTTATACCTTTAGCGTTTGTATCAGATTATATTTCCTGTCTACTGGTTTTCTTTCAAAAGAGTTAGAAGGCATGGAGTGGATGAGGATGAAATTACAGCGTACTTGATTTGTTAATGTGGTGATAACGATCCCCTGCTGAGAAACACTTTAATATAGTTTCCAATGTCTAGATTTTCTCTTGGTAGACTTTAGGGTAGTTTAAGGTTTCCATAAGAAAGGTTGCTGAAGATTATAGTAAAATTTGGCATGCCTTGATCAAAACCACTATTATTATGGAATCTTTACCTCATGTTTTAGGAGCCCAATGCGGTGTTAGATGTTGGTATTGCAGAATGCCTTCCTCCCTATAGGAAAAGTCACACTTGGAAAGAAGGAGGCAGAAAAATTCTGGGAGAGTTCTAAGAAGAGAAAAATATTACTACAGGGAAAAAAACTAAGATTTATATCAGATTGTTCACAGGAAAACAAAGCTAATGCTCAAATTATTTTAATAAAAATAATCACTATTGCCATAATGACTTGTTAAGGACTGGAAACTAAACTAAGCACTTTATATTTCACATTTATTAGCTCATTTAACACCCCCAAAATTCCTAGTGAGACCAAAATCATTATCTCCTTGGTTACAGATATGATGACTAATAACCAGTAAGGTTAAGTGGCTTGGATTTGGAGATAGGACTGAAACCCAGTTATATCTTGTTCTAAAGCCTAAGCCTTTAACCATTACACATTCCTGCCTCACTGCCTTGTAAGGGCAGAAAATATTAGAATTTGACTATTGGCTTCAAGCATAAGTAATATTTTTATGAGTATAGGTCAGTTGCTCCATCCTTTCAAATTTTCAGGTCACTGAAAAAAAAATACATTTTCAATGAACTCATGAGGGATTTCAATTTGACATATAGAAGTGCCTGATCCTCTGGGTGTGGATGCAGTGAACAACCTACAAAAGGGGCTGTGTGGACTCTGAATGAGAGGTCTACAAGAAGCAAGTTGTCACAACCACCTGTCCTAGTTGTATGGCTTGGTCCTCTAAAGGTCTTAAGGAACTGCACAGCTATCTCCTTTTAGAGAGTTTATTATGACTGCAAACACCTTTATGTGAAGGATTTCTCATATATATTGAACTCAGTCAGCACCCTTCCACATTCACTTCTCATCTCTATCAGTATAAAGCCCTAGACCTTTAGCTACTTGGTGTTACCTGACAAGATCATTTTTCTCATTAATTATGTTTTCACATTTTCATCAAACTAAGCACCTAGTCTGTTTTCATTTGCAATTGTTACCTAAAAGTTTCTCCAGTTGCTATGCCTCAGTTTATTTAGCCATTCATGTACAGTTAGATATTTAGATTTTTCCATTTTTTGCCACTACGACTGAGCATTCGCTTTATCTTTTGGGGGAAGGCACGGAGGGGTGTTTGAGAGATACATGCTGGTTTCTTTGAAAAAAAGTCCCAAAGTAAAATTATTATATCAAAGGATATTAATAGATTTTAAACTCTTGTTTAAAATTTCAAGATAGCTTTTTAGAAAGAACAACTTTTTAATGACTTTGTCAATGTGTAAATCATAAATCTCAAACTCAGATTCTCAATAAGTGAGCTGGGAAAGCTGCCCCCCCTCCCAACCCCACCGGTCAGCCCCATACATGATAGAAAAGTGATTGCAGCTGCCCAGGGGTTGACAGCAGAGGGTGGTGAGGACAGCTCACCTGCTTGGGCTTAGGCATCATCTAGTGGGAACAGCAGCCTCTGCTCAGCTTGGCCTAAATTTTACCTTGTGAGCATACAGTTGCCGTGCTAGCATAGAACTTTCCATTTTTTATGGAGACTCTGGAAATCCAGGTTTTATGTGAACTCTAATTAACTTTTAAGGATTGGCAAGAACTTTAAGGTGTTTTTTGAATATCTGTAGAGACAAAAGTTGTTGCTGGTTTGATCCTGCCTTTGGACAGGCCTCCAGTTGGTGACCTCTGAGGTATACTAATTCCTCAAACCCTCACACTGAGCTTTATCATTTTCTATTCTATCTGCCATGTCATTGGGTACACAATGATACCTTAGTGTTATTTTAGTTATCATTTTCAGTTGTTTATAAAGCTGTGTTGCCTATCTCCTCCCTCCCCGCTTCTAATAGCTCTTTCTTTATTCATGTGAAGGTTTATCTCCTTTATTTATGAGGGGAAGTCTGGGTACTGATGTGACACATTAATTTTATACACTAACAAACGTGTGTGTTTACATATGTACGTGCACACACACATATATATGATAGTATGTTTTAAGTAGATATATTTAGTGCATGGTCTCATTATGCTGCTTTCTTCTTTTACGTGGTAGTTCAGATGCTGTAGTTTTCCATATTGGTGCTCATCTATCTTGCCTCTGATGAGATCCTAATAGACTCCATTTCTTTCATATCAGGAATTTATCTCTTCTCCATAGCTAGAAAGAGACTGGTTTTCTCTCTCTCTCTCTAGTTTTCAATGAAATATTTAGTTCTGACTCATCTAGAATTAATACATTGTGTGATACGAGAAAGGTAATTTTTCTATACTGATATCACATCAGCTCAATATTATTTATTAAATAGTAATTTATTTCTCTGTTGTTGAGGATTCTTATAACCATTTGAATTGATTTTACCAATCTCAATTGTATTTCACCAGTCCGTTTTCTGTGGGTTTTGAACTGTTTCTTACTATGTAATTATTGCTTTGTGATTTTCATCTCCAATAGAATAAGTCATACAGAGATATGTTAGACTTCTTTATTATTTGGACAAGGTGATCCCTTCACTTTGGTGACCTCTGTTTCCTTTTGCTAGAAAAACAAACAACAAGAAAAGTGTTAACTTTTAAAGTGAACTAATCTGGTCAAGGAGAAATAAGTGTTCTCAGTTAGGAATGAATGACAGATTATATAGTGTAACATGTTTTGCCAAGTGAGTGGTATCACCTGATGCAATGATGTGATTAACAGTTGCCATTGAGTCACTTTATGAATCAATGAAATGAGGAACTGAAATAGATGGTCCATAAATTTCCTTAAAATGCTGGAGTTCTGTGACTTTTTTCCCCCCTGAAATAACTATAATCATGTAGATGACCCCAATCTCTGACAACATATTTCCGTTGTGATGCAAAGGCAATCTCTGCTATCTGGAGAACCTTCCCTAAATGCTACCACAATCTCCCGTGCCCTAATCTCCCACAGCCTCTTCTGCGTCTCTTCTTTATCTACTTGGCACCCTACACATGCTACTGCACAGGTCCCAGAACAACAATGTAGGAGAAGAATCATTTATTCAATGAATTCAGTCCATGCAAGACCTGTGGAGTGACTCTCGCTGTTATAGCATTTTCCCCTATAGGGAGGAAGCAAGCGTAAGGTTTCAAGCCTGGAAAGTTTGAGATTCTGGCATCACAGGAGTCTGCAGGGGCCACTTTCAGGAGACAGCTTCATCATGGCCGGGGCTCAGATGTTTGAGATGGAAGTGAAAGCGAAAATGAGACTTGAAGTGCCTAATAACCATAGTGACACCATGAACAATATGTGAATTCATTGAGTTATCTTCTTAGTCCAGGATCAACAGCAGGACCTGTGCATACATACAGAATTAGAAACTTAGAATATTTTTGGTTCTCCTTCCAGAAAACTGTAGAGGATATCCTAAAGTTTAAAACAAAGCCACCGCTCTTTCCACCGTTATTTATTGTTCACTCCCAGTGATAAACTGGCTGTTCCTGTTACAAGAGTGTGCTGTGCAGAGACTCCGGGAACTATATTTATCTAGACGATGATAACATATAACCTAGTAAATAGAAATGAAATTTTCCCATCTAACATGTTTTCTGATTACATCTTAAAGAAGAACATTTTGGTAAATATATCTAAAATGAAGGTAGGGATATTTTACAACTGTAAACCATCCTTGCATAGCAGGGATGTAGTCCATTAATTCTCAGAGCTCGAGGCAAGGCTGACAATTCATAAGTGGTAAATCCAGAGAGTTATGAAGATATTAAATCTCACATCTGGTGAGAAAATGTGTTATTTCACTGGGTTGATTGATGGACACTTTTCCATTACAGTGCAATTTGGGAAATTGCACTGTTAATTGCTAAGGTTTTAGCAAAGCTCTGTAGTTCAATTCCAATTACTTTCATTTTGAAAAACAGAACAGCTGGATGGTAAAATTGCCTGGGGCTGTCACCAAGGGAGGGCACAAGCCAGCAACCCAACCTCTGCCATTCATGACTTGGATTTTTTCAGAACTGTTGGTCAGTGAAATCAAAGGCTCCAGGTATACGAGGTTTCCTTACCATGTACTTTCTTCAGGCTACAGAGCACATTAGCATCCTATCATAGGTGTGCTCCCATTACTACTCATTTGCTTCTCGCATCACAGCGGAGAGATGAGAAAAGCAAATTTCATCACACCTTGATCCCTTCCCACAAGTTGATCACTTCCTTGATTTAGTCAGAGTTTTAAATCTTTGCCTCAGAGATTTATTTTGCTGTCACATTGACCTTTTGGGCCTCTGGCTATGGGGTAAATAACATGTTTCCACACACAATGTCTTTGTCTCTGGCTAAATATAGAAAGAACAACTCCAATTGCAGTTTGTAAATGACCTGGTACTACCAGCAGCTAACGAATAAAACTAGATGATTCAACCCTCATTTCCCACATCTACCCCGGCTCACTGACTGAGCCAGATATGGATCAGACTTTTTTTTGGTTAATGTCATATAGGCTCCAGGGGGCTCTGTCTTGGTTGCTGTAGCTATGAATATGAAAGGGGCTTTCCTCGGTAATTTCAGGATTTAGGAGGTATAGAAAAATGAGGGCATGGCAAGTCTGACAAAATCGTGATGAGGACAAAGTTGGGGAAGGATTTCAAGGAGAGATATTTGTGAGGAGAAAGAAAGCTTATTTACGCAGATGGGAAATTGTGAGAAAATGGTGTCTTGCCTTTCCCGAATCTCTTCTTAATGTTCTGTATACACTTTTGATATTATAAATTCAGATTAATAAATTTTAATGCCCTTACAAATCAATAGTCTTGAAATATGTGTTCAACATATTTTGGCAGGCCAGGTTGAGGGCAGATTCCAGGAGAGAAAGGACCTTTCCTCTCTGGTTGTCCTAAACAATGCACTCAGGCCAAAGACCTGTATAGTACTCAGCTAAACAGATTCCTGTCTGAACTATTGTTACCCTGGGGGAAAGGCTGTCTGGGACTTACTCCCTCTCCCTACCTGAGAGGCCTTGAATAAGTGACTATGTATGTGGTCTGTGCCCCATTCTAATGTAAATATTAATAACCTGCCCCTACAACTCTCAAAGAGTCCCAAGTCGAATCATAAATTACACTGTCATCGTACTTATCAATGTATGTCTTCTGAACCATAGGCAGTATGAAATTTCATTCTCTCTAGATTTCCTGCCCTGTTCTTAGCCTTTGTAGAACAGATATCCCAGTGAGTGACTTGTCCCTCGATCAAGCCATGCATAAAATCTCATAGAAATTGATGTCTGATGGGTTCCTTAAGACAAACAAACAAAAAACCTGTTGGCAAGTTAAAAGACTTGACTCACTTTTAAAAACTAAGACTTATGTTGTACATAATCATTGGTTGTTTTCATTTGTCATTATTTCTTACTTGCCTTTTGCATTAATGACAAATCTGTCTTCTGAAATGTTTGAAATACCACTGGTCTGAAGTGTTTTCTCCTGGAACTCTCCTTCCTTACATTAACAACCCCATTACTTTCACTCTTCTCTTGTAGGTCCTCTTTTCCATCTCCTTACCCCTTGTGGGTCTGTCCTGTTATCTTCCCAAGTGAGCCTCCAGTTCACTCATCTTCTGAAGATTGGACACAGCCCTTTAGAAAATGTGTATCTGGGATTGGCAGAGGTAAGATTGTTTATGTGTGTGCACCGTTTTTAGTGAACGTAAACACTGCCAACAGCATTACTGTTGTGCGTTTTATCAATGAAAAGCCTGACTCTTCACTTCATTATATCCCTCCAAAGCCATTTGTTGAGGGATTTTATTACTTTTGTTTAAGTGTATGCACTAAGTATTTTTCTTCACTGAAATTCATTTACTCCTACTCCTAATAACAGGGACCATTTATTTAGATTCTAGTTTGTGCTCAATCTTGATCTTCCTCCAGAAAGTCTCTGAGATTTACTTCTCTTCCATTCTTTCCCTTTCCAGACCTGGTATTGCACAGAAAATTGGGCCTTTTTTTTTTCTTTGTAACTTAGTTATTCCTAGTTCTGTAACCATTTCCCATGTGTGATTTTTGTTTCCCTAGCTACATTTAAAGCTTACTGGGGAAATAGAAACCACGTCTTCATACAATTTTAGGATATCTTACAGAACTGAGCTTCTCATCAAGTACCCAGAAAAAATTGCATCAATTATCTTGACCAGAGGTATCTGCACCATAGCTGTTTACCATTCTTGGACACAAGACTTCTTTTAGTTAGGGCTCTTTGATTGAAGGCATTAGAAACCACTTCTAACTTACTTAGGCAAAAGTATTGGTGGGATCTGTTGAAAGGTTATGCAGGTTGTCCAGAAAATTGAGGGAAAAATTGAAAACCTAGTCTTAGAAACAACAGAACCCAGAGCAGCCCTAGGGTTCCACATAATTGTTATTAATGTGCAAATTTTTTATCTTTGTTGTTTGAATATTCAAATTCTAGAACTGAGCTCAGGTCTTCTGTTTGTTTGTTTGTTTGTTTGTTTGGCAGAGAGAGAGATCACAAATAGGCAGAGAGGCAGGCAGAGACAGAGGGGGAAGCAGGCTCCCCGCTGAGCAGAGAGCCCAATGTCAGCTTCGATCCCAGGACCCTGAGATCATGACCTGAGTCGAAGGCAGAGGCTTAACCCACTGAGCCACCCAGGCGCCTCTTCTGTTTATTTTTTGAACAAGAAAGGGTGGACTTTTGGAATTGGTATTGCCTTCATGATGAGACCAATAAGTGGACAAAGCCTTCAAAAAGCTCTTCTACTACAGCCCTCATCTTTCCATGTGCTACTTCAGACTCTACACATCTAAAGGTGCAATGACATGTTATTAGCCCAGTGAGTGTCCTTCACTCCATGCCATTGTTGTTTCTTTTGTATTTTTTACCCAGGCAAAGACGCGTGTCCTCTCTACAAGTTTAGCATGCTTATATTTATAGACCATTCTATGGTTTTTCTACATTTAGAGATATTCTTGTAAGCTATTATATTCCTATGGTATCTAATGGGTTTCTTTGCGGGTTAAGGGAATGAATGAACATACAAAGTTGCTATCTTTAATAGAATGCTATTAACCAGAGAAAAAAAATTTCTGTGCATGATTTGAAAACTTAAAATTATAACATTTTGATATCCCCTTTAAGTACATTTTCAAAGTAATGTGCTGTCCTATTATTTTTCCCAGCTAAATTTTTAAATTTTTCAAACTGGCTGAAGGTAGATAAAAAAAAGAAAGAATTTTTTCCTGTTCTCAATAGCACCTCTTCTCAAGTGAGAGCTACCTCCTCATTCCCACATATTAGCAGTTTCTAGAGTGCTAATATATAGAGTATTTATAGCAAAAGTTAACCTCTTGGTGAGCATTAAAGAGAATGGGTCATATACTCTGAATTCATTATGTCCTACATAGTAACATTGTTGCTTTATCTTTGGACCTTCAAGATATTGTACAAGAGGGCGCCTGGGTGGCTCAGTGGGTTGAGGCCGCTGCCTTCGGCTCAGGTCATGATCCCAGGGTCCTGGGATCGAGGCCCGCATCGGGCTCTCTGCTCGGCAGGGAGCCTGCTTCCTCCTCTCTCCTCTCTCCTCTCTCCTCTCTCTCTGCCTGCCTCTCTGCCGACTTGTAATCTCTCTCTCTGTGTCAAATAAATAAATAAAATCTTTAAAAAAAAAAAAAAAAGATATTGTACAAGATATAAAAATAGCTTTTATTCGTTCATGTCATATTATAATACATTTCATTATGATTTTATTTATTAATATTTAACATAATTTATTGTAAAGCTGTCAATTTTCCATGAATAATAGATTTAAAAGAAATTCTGAATATTAAAGCATGATTTAATTATAACATTGTGCTTTTTTTTGGTAGGACTTATCTAATTAAAAAATACTTGGTATTGCCTTCCTAAAAAAGCTAATATTAACTTTTATTTGTAATGCAATTATGGTCTCTTGAAGTATTTTTATATCATAGCTCTGATGTGAGAAAGACTGGTGATTTAGGATGGCGGCTTTGAATCACCTGGTACTAGTCAACCTGGTGATAGAAACCAACCATGTGGGCAATCAATCAATTGTACTATATAAGGCAGCCCCAATAAAAACTCTGAACCCTTGAGTGTCAGGTGAGCTTCCCTTGTTGGCAGCACTCTGTGTACATTGTCACACAAGGCCAGGAAAGTAGCATCTCCTCCTGACTCCATGGGGAGAGGATGATAGAAACTGCTTTGTTTGCTGCTTTCCTGACTGAGCGCTTTGAGCTTCATTCCTTGACTGATACTCATTTGTATCCTTTTGCGGTAATAAACTGTAACCATGGATACAACTGCTTTCAGTGAGTACTGAGTCTTTTTAGAGAATTATCAAGACTGAAGGTAGTTTTGGAATATCCCAAATGTCCTTGCAATTAGTGTCAGAAGTGAGGACAGTCTGGGGACTATATGACTTCTAACTTCGCAGTTGCCTGAACTCCCAAGAATTGGCCTAAACTCTGACAATAAGGTGCTGATCCATTGGATTTTGAATCAATATAATATTGAAATCCTGAAGTTATTAATTTTCCAATCCTATCCTGTAAATTATTTTATATAATAGATGAATTATGGATTCAACTTTGGAATATTTATCCCAGAATTTGCCCCAAATTAATTATTTTCTATTTTTTAAGATAAATGTAGAAACTAGTCAGTTGGGACTGTAACACTTAAAAATCTTTTATTTTCTTTTTAAAAACTCTGTTTTATTAGCACTTTTAAAAAAAAATAATTAAAGGGAAAGAGAAGAAAGGAAAAGAAAAGAAAGGAGGCAAAAAGAAAGGAAAAGAAATTTCTGTATGTAGTAAAAGTTCAAACAGTATAAAAAATTTAATCTGTAGGTAAATAAACCTCTTGCCTTCTTCCTCTGATGGAATTTTTTTATAAGTTTACTAAAACAAGAATTACTTTTATCCCCCCTTCTAGTTTTTACATTTATGTTTTTACTAATGTTAAAGGATCACTTTTTGACTGATTGAGGTCCTCAAGTTTCTATTGTATGTGAAATTTCAAACCACAGATCCACTCACAATTTCTCAGTGTTCTTTCTGTTTCCTTATCAGTAATTAGCAGGCCCCACTTCATTTTGTTTCTAATCTCTATTTACATTGCTTCTTTATTACCTTTCTTTTCATGCCTGCCAGCTACCATTTCTTTTGCTTTCTTTGATTTGGTGCCTCTTTTAAGAATATTTGTCTCTACCTTACCATATCAGTTCAACTACTTGGTTATTGAGTGCCTACCTACTATGTGTGAAACATCACTTCATATTTTGAGTGTCACATTTGGGAAAAATCCAAATCCTAGGTAATTAGTCTTTTTATTATGCTCTCCATTCTGATATTAGATGTGTGTGTGTGTGTGTTGCCAGCATTTAGGAATGATCATCTCAGCAAATACCGTCATGTGTTAGCTATAGAAACTGAGCAAATTAAATGATAGCTAGTTTAAGGCAAAAACAGGAACCAGTGTACAGGTCTCTGGACTTCAGTTTACTGCATTATAATTGCATTTTTTCCCCCTTTCTACATGTTATTAGTTCAAAACAATCCCTGGACTCAAAACTTTCAAACTGGAGACCTGAGGGACATCACGTAAATTACTGCTCCCCCTGAAATTTCTACTACAGAGCTATATATTAAAGAAACAAAGGGATTCATAGCTCTAAATATTTAGGTTACTGAGCAGCTCACTTAGGAATTATGAAAACTTCTTTCTAATGTTGTGCTAATTGATCTCTAACAGGCTCTAAGCAGATTCCTCATTGACAGAATTGAACACTTACCCTAAAACAGATGTAAAAGATTCATACCTGAACTTGTTTAAATTTGAATAGCTAAGATGACAATTTGCATTCACAATGACAGCAAAATATGGGTCTTTGTGGAAGATATAGCAGACAAACAAGTTTTCTCTAATGGTGTGTTAATTTAAACTTCTTTTTCTCTTGATCTCCTTCTTTTTATTTTTAACTGATAAATCCAAACCTGATGAGGTGTTCAAGTTGATGAGGTGCTCTGACCATTGGACACGACAATTCTCTTCAGGTTTCAGATCCCATTTCTTCTCAAACATTTCCACTGAAATAATCTTCATGGGAGAGGGAGGTAGACTGTTACTCCCAGGTCTCTGGGTATGGGGTAGAGCAGTCTCCCATCAGCAAAACCGCTTTGGAGCAATGTTCTCTTTGGCTTGTTTTAATTTAAAAATAATGTTTTACATTCTTTTATTCGCTAGTAAAATAATAATTACTAGTGTCATTCAGGGGTGTGTACCATATTTATTTAATATTTTGGGGTATTTTTGTCACATGATAATCCATCTTTGACTCAGGCGAATGTATACCCTAGTTTAAGAAGCACAGAGATAGAATATGTGAATTTTGGAGGCCATTAGACAAACAGGTTTCTGGCTTCAGATCTTAGAGTTTTTTGCATGTTAATATAGATTGAGAGTCAAAAAGAAGAGACGTACTAAACAACATTTCCCAAATATATTTTATCTTAAAATTTTTTTCACACAGCTTACTGGAATCTTATGGAATGAGTGTTCCAAGGAATACAGTATTAATTCTATTGTGATATCAAAAGATATCTGTTCATTTTTTCTTCCCCAGTTTCTTTCAAAGCTTGCTATAAAACTCTTTCTGTTATTTGGATAAACAACTTTAAAAGATCTACTCCGTGTTTGGAAAATAGTGTCATTAGATCACTAGTCTAGAAATTAGAAGAACCTAGATTCTGACACTTATCAGCTCTGGGATTCCAGCCTTTTTAGTCATATAACCTCTCTTTTCCTCAATTCTTTGTTTAAAAATTAGAAAAAAAAACCCCACAACCCCCCCCCAAAAAAACCCCTCAAAGATAGCACCTGTCTCATGGCATGTTGAGTATTAAATTAGATGGTTTGGGCACATGGGTGACACAGTTGGTTGAGCATCTGACTCCAGGTTTCTGCTCAGGTCATGATCTCATAGTCAGGAGATGGAGCCCTCCCTGTGTCCTGCTCCATGCTCAGCATGGAGTATGTTTGAGAGTCTCTCTCTCTCCGACTGCCCCTCCCCCCACTTGCACTTGCTCTTCTCTCTCTCAAAAAAATAAGTAAATCTTCTTTAAAAATTAGATAGTTAAACTTACTGTATAAGCTAGAAGGCATAATAGAAATGTAAGGTGTCATCTGTATTACTACAATTATTATATAACTAATCTCACTTCCATTTAATTTTTTGCAAATGTTGGATAGAGTTGGTGGGATTTACAGACATGCTGAAACCATTTCAAGTAAGGAAAGAATGATTATTTTAATCAAATGTGAGTTTCTCTCAGTAGTTACCTCCATCATCATTTTAAAAGAGCCCTATGTGTTTACATGGGTTAGATAGCTTTAATTTGTTTCTTCTTATTTGCTCTTGGCCATCACAGCTACCATTCCCATGTGAGGCTTTTCTGTCTTATAATTTATTTATAAGTGAGATGGCAAAACTGTTTTAGTTTAATGTATTTTTTTCTTAAAGTTTCCTGTAAGTAGCATTTATGAGCAATTTCAGATTTATTCTGTTATAATGGCATTTTAAAAAGATTATCCTTAGGCATTATGATGGCTTTAGAATAAATCTAGCTAAAAAAATTTATCATTATTGTGAAATAAGAATCCCCTAAATGTCTTTAAATGTAGTCCATCTTTTGGAGACCTTCTGTTTGGAGGCAAGTTTGTCTCCTGAGTATATTGAACAACAGTAATTCATGGCGTTTATTCAGTATTGTGTATTTTCAAAGCAATTTGCAATCATCAATTCACTTAACCACCCAGCAATTCCAGCACTGAGAAGCAAATGTAACCTGACCACCACCTGAGCTGGTATTAGCACCCCAAATTGCCTCTGTGCTCACATCATCGAGACTTGCTTTGATTAAAAATCACCCTTGGAACAAATGAAAAGCTAAATATAAGCTGCTGCCCTCTATTTCTTTGTCCATTAGTTGCTTATAAGTGGCATAATCTATCACTACTTCAGTGAGAGCTGTCTGTGTCCACGATACTCCTTAGAGATGGTTTGCCTGTATAAATATGAAGGCAAGCTGTGTGGTAGGATCCTTTCAGGGAACTTTTTGTACTCACCCTTAAAGGTCCAACTCAGATGTTATTTTATAACTGAAATGTTCCACAAAACTTCTCCTTCTGTCTTCCCACAATTTGATTAATGCCCTCCTCCTGTGTTCTCACAGAATTTTATACATACTTCTGTTACAGCTCTTGACACAATTTTGGTGTAGCTCTAAGTCTAGACTGAGAGCATTTCTATGGCCTGTAATCATGTCTCATTTATTCGTCTATCCTCATCCCTTATCACAGTTCTGGATTATATAGAAACCCAATCACCTTTAAATACCGTTTTAGAACTCACCTTCTCCAAGTGGCTTTTGCTGAGCTATCTACAGTTTGTTCCAGTTGATGTGAAGAGTAGAAGGGGGCATCCAAATCAGATGGGCTCAGGGAAAGTCTCCCTGGAGGCATTAATGCTTTGGGTAATTTCTCAGAAGGATGAGGTGTTACACTGGTGAAGCAGAGAGGAGGGAAAGAACAGGGTGTGTAAAAACTCCAGGGCAAGAAACAGCATGACACACTGGATGGATTATGAATAGCCCTCATAACAGTGGCTATCACAGGCCGACATCCTTTCCATTACCACCATTGCCATTGTCATCTTACACTTAGCATTTAGTGAGCACTTTCTAGATGCCTAGTACTATCCTTGATGCCTCACGGACTTTATCTCACATGACAATCACAATAGCCATGCAACGTGGGAATTATTAGCATTGTACTTTGTCAGGTTGAAAAACATCAGATTCAGAGGTACTTAAGACTTTCTCAAGTTCCTGTGGTTAGTAAGCAAGGGAGCCAGGATTTGAACCTTGTGGCATGAGGATTGTGTCTTTTTGTGTTGCACTGTGCCACTTGGATACCATCTCAGGCCTGTGTGCTTCTTGGAATACCCGCTGATTGCGTCGCTTCTTTTTTCTCCTTTGTCTATGAACCTGCAAGAGGTGAGCAGCCCACAGCCTACATTCAGTGACACTTTTCAGTTCTGTGATTCTGTTCAGAAGCCACACATCCTCTAAAAGACCTCCTATAGAAGGAGTTGCCATTAACTGCAAATGGAGCTCTGATCACAGGAGGAATGGGGACAGGAGCTGAGACCATTATTCTCTATTCTAAGATGTCTAAAGCAGACCATAACACCTTTTATGTTTTCATTCCTTGCTTTGAGGCCTACACCTTGAAGGCTACCTTTCTTCTCAGGTCCCCCAAATGGTTTTTATTCTCAAAATTATAAAAGGCAATGCTATTAGTTCATCGTCTTGCTGTTTAAGGAGGTAAAAACTTTTCAAATCTTGAGCACAATTACTTAGGGGGTGTTTAATTTAAAACAAGGCAGATTGAGCTCTATTGCTTGAGGTTAAAGATTTGATGTGTTCCTTACAGTGCTTTGGGCCATGTAGTAACTCATTGCAGAGTCAGCAGGAACCATTTGAGAGTTGCTCGATACAATACAGAGTCACTCGCAATTTACATCAATCAAAGAAATCAATGAAATTTGCAAAAGTTTGTGGCTCTCAGAAGATTCAGGTGTTACATAAGATTCTAGCAAAGAGTAGCTTACTGTATTGAAGGGTTCCATTCCATCTTACATCTCAAACATACTATGACACCAAATTAATTCAAAGGGCATTTAATTAATATAAAAAGTATATGGAAGTGTGTGATCTGGGGTAGGTATATATATATATTTTATTTGTCATTTTCTAGTGTAGTACATACATTGGGAGATTTAGAAAACATAGTAGGGATTATTTTTTTCTTTTCTTTTCATTTTCTTTCATTTATATTTTAATTCCCGTCAGTCGCTTACATATTCTTGAATAGATCTTCATCCTTTGGCAACTAAAAATAATTATTTATAAATTAATCTTACATGACCCATCTTATATATAGTTTGTTAAAAATGTATCATTAAAGAGTACACATTCCCTCTATCTAGCTGTATAAACTCTTAGGTAGTAAAAGTCTAGGTTAGAGGGTATAAGTAATGGCAAGGCACCAACTTTTGGAAGCATTGAAGCTTACGAGGTCCTTTACAAGTGATTTCACTTTTGGTCTTGCAAAATTTTGTAAGCTGCCATCTATTATAACATGATATTAACTAAAAACTAGGGGGAATAACAAAGAGCATTGAATTTGTGGTCTTCTCACATTAAGATAGAAAATGGATAGAAAACTATTAATTGGTATTAAAATGTGGTGTTGAGTGCTATAAGCTTTGTGGTCATAACTTGGACATTGTCATTTTGATTAGGTTAACAAACACTACCCAGAATAAGACAAAAAATATGGTGGCCTTTCCAAAATACATGAGGACTCTATGAAATATTAACATTGACTATAAAAGTTATGTTTGGTAAGGATAAAACAAATGAGTGTCTTTCAGGTAATGGCATATGAAGTGTGAGTCATGGAAGTTTCTTAATTGGGGTGGGAAAATCACAATCTTTTAATACATCAGGGAAAATTTAATAGAATGGTTGGATTTCAGAAACAATTTAACAAAGGCAATAATGATAAATTGCAAAGCAGAAAATATGTGAGATAAATTTGTCATAATGATTAGGTTTCTGAAAAACTCTCCAAGTAGGCAACTTAGAGTTTGAGTTACTTGAGATTTAATGAGAAAATATAGGATTGGGGGACAGAGGTAAGAAGTAATTCACTGAATGCTTTTACATAAATATTTTATGAATATTAAATTAATTTTAAGGAAGCATACTAAATATACATCATAATAATGCAATTTGTAAGTCTTAAAATTACTAAAAATAATTTACTATATTTAAGAATTTCCATCTACCAATCCCTTTCCCATAGTAAATATTTTACTATCTTCATCCATTGTTTTAATGAAATGCTTTTAAATGTGTTGTGCTCTGTTTCAGTTATGAAGTTATAGCTCCTCCAGCCACCATCCCAAAAGTTAATGGGTTCTGTTTGAGTCACTTGGTTTCAGGCTCTAAGGGTCTATTTTCTCTCTCAATCTCTCCTTCTCTCCCTCTCCCTCTTCCTCTTGATTTCTGGTATATATATATTTCAAGACTTCGTGGGGGTAAGAGAGTCAGGGAAGAAGTCCTCTCATTCTGCCTTTCCTTATTTTTTAAAAAGAAGGTCCATGCTCTCATTCTAATTACCCCCCATTGTAAAGTCATCTAGGCATATTTGAACCATTATTCATAGTTACTGACCAAAGAGTTAAGAATACATTTACATATCTGGTACTTGAATTCAGAATAAAGAACCATTTGGCAATAGATTTAGTACAGTACTTGTGTGCTAATCAAAATAAATAAACCTAATTTATTCTCTAGAGCTCTTAAAAATGATAGCTTTGGAAAAATGTTTATTGTGCTAGGCTCAATATATTATACATTTTTAAACATTACAGAAGAACCTTCAGAGGAAGAAACTAATGGTTTGAAAACATTTTAAAAATTTTGTTGATGGGGTGCCTGGGTGGTTCAGTCAGTTAAGCATCTGACTCTTGATTTCAACTTAGGTCTTGATCTCAGGGTCATGAGTTCAAGCCCCATGTTGGGCTCCATGCTGGGTGTGGAGCCTACTTTAAAAAATTTTTTAAAAAAGTAAAATTTGTTGTTGATATCAAAATTAGGCATTCACACTTGTAATTCATTCCCTCTTTAACATTCCCTAATTCCGTTTTGTTTTTGTTTTTGTTTTGTTTTTTTTGCTTTCCCTTTTCCTACTACTTTCTCTTTCCATACTTTCACTTGTTTCCAGAGTATAAAACAGTTATAGAGCTTCATTGGCCAATGTGTGACCACCAGATACTATGACTTCTCTGAGAAAACATTCCTAAAAGGGTCTCAAAATTAATGCTCAAAGAGTCTGGAGCTTCATCTGAAACTGTGGTATTATGTGTTTCTGAAGGGTCCAGTTCAGTGCTGTTGTTTTAGCTCACAGTTCTAGGTAGGTTAAGGTTGGTGAGGGCATTTTTAAACTTGTAAAGGAATTACATATCTTGAACAAAAAGGTTGACAAAAGAAAACCAGTTTATTAATACATGCACACATCACATGGGAGAAGACTTTATAAAAAGTAACTCAAAATGGTGACTTAGAACTCTGGTTTATATAGCATCTTCAACAAGAAACAATAAATTTGTGGAGAAATGACAGAACAAAGGAGAAGGATTTCAGCCTTCCAAGGGTGGCAGACTGTGAGAAGTAAATATATGAAAGGGGACTAATGGAGTTAGGTGTGTCTACAGAATCTTCTCGTCCCATCCGTGTGCTTATAAGAGTCTGTCTTTAGTGAAAGGAGAAGTTATGTCCTGCCTCTAGGCATGACAGGGGGAGAGTGGAAAGAGATTTTCCTGCATTTGTTCTCTCTTAATTGTCTTCAGCTCAAAATAATTTTTATGTCAAAGAGGCAGATCTTGAGATGATATAGTTTGGTTTCCTTCATGTGCATTAAGTGGAACCTCTACTTCAACATACTTTAGAATAATGCACATTTCCTCATCTTAAATTATTAGGGATTAAGACTCCAAGAGCAGGTGATTTCAGCAGTAATTAAAATTCAGAGAGAAAAGATGGCCATTTCTGAGTCTTTTCCACACTGAATTTTTACAGGATTGATGTCCCCATATTTTGTATGGTAACATCCACTCCCTGCAGCTTTTCTCTCAGTTCATATTCAGAATGAGCAATGGCCAAAAGTCAGGCTTCTGTAGTTTAGTCCCAGCAGACTATTAATTAGCTTTGTGGTGTGTGCAAAGGCACTTAAACTCTCTGGGCTTTAGTTCCTACAAAGGTAAAATGACTTTCTTCATGAACTTTAAGAGAATTTACAGCTTAAAAGGTCTTTAATTCCATTCATTTTTGGTCTTTAGATATATATTACTATCTCCATTAGGCCATGGCTTCTATATCTGACATCTAGAACAGTGCTGGTTATAATTTAGGCACTCAACAAATTGAATTCATTCAAAGGAAATAAAGTATTAAAGAATACATTCCTGCTATAAGTTAGGGACTAGCCATCATATTTCCTTGTTCTTAGTGATGCACGAATTGTTGGCATATAGAATAGGGTTAACTCTGAAACTGTTTATATTGAGACCAACCTTCTTCAGACTTCAAATTAAGGTTGTCATAGTGAATGTTTTAAGCCTGTGGGCTATATGTCTACACAGTTAAAGAATAGAGAATAGAGTAGTAGGATTGGAATGAATTTGTACCATTTCCTACTAAGGCAGCAGAGAAAATCCAAACTCTTCTCACCCCTCAAACAAATCCTCCTAAAAATAAAAAATTTAATTATAACTCATAGATAATCTAGGATGATCATTATTCACCAGAGAATCGCAACACTTTATTTCACTTATTTGGGAATGATGTAAATGAAGAATCTTTTTCTGGTGAAATAACAAATGGATCTTGGTTTCTGGTTAAAGGGTTTTCATTGATAGTTATTTTTTTCTTTCCTTCTTTCTTTCTCTCTCCTCCCCCCCCTTTTTAATCTAGAGCTCCTGAACTTTGTTAGTTGAAACCACACCTCCCACAGCTACGGTTAGGTGTGTGAGAATATTATTAAAAGTACATTTTCAGTGGAGGAAGTCTCCAGAATGTGTTACTGCTAATCTTCTGAGCCATTAGTGGTATTCATATGATAAAATGTTAATGTTTCTCTTCTAATTTAAGTGCATTTCTGAACATACCTCAAAGACAAGCCATGCTGGGTTGAAATGAGGAATGTAATTGGATTTGATTTTAATAGAACATAACATTGATGGAATTGAGATTGACCTCATTATGATTCTCAATTCCATACTAGATCTTTGCTTTAGGCATTAAAGAGCATATGGTAATAACTTTTTTTTTAAGCTTTGCTGTTAAAGATTTAGTGGAAAGATTATCTGGAATACTTTTTATCAAATATCTTATTTAAATAAGAGGAATTCTTTAAAGCACTAGCATTAAAAATTCACCAAACGTATGAAATTAAAAATAGAAAAATCTATTAGGTTATCTTTCCTCTCCCAGAAAAGGATTACTTCAGAGAAAAGAAGTTATGAAAATGAAAAATCATAACTGAAACAATTATAATATTAACATTACAGATGAAAGAGGAAAGGATATATTGGATTGGTCAGAGAAATCAACTGAAATAAATATTTTATTCTTTAAAAAGTGTTTTACTCCATTTTTATTTATTAAGTTTACATGTCTGAAACATATACAATTAAGTCATCAGTCCTTTTGTTGTTTTTAAATGTAAATGATTTTGAGGTATTTTATTACCAATAAACAGCTAGAATTAAAAAATTTGATAGAAAATTCTTAATGCAAATCATCTACTTAAAGTACCTTGTGAATATGCTCTACATTTTTTGTTTTTGGATTCTCAACACAGAATTCTATTTAAGCACACATATGTGATATTTTCATTTTGTTATATAATATACACACAGATTGAAATGTCTCTAAGTCTTATATATGTACTATAAAGAAATTATTAGCAGACATATTGATAGAATTGTTTCTGATTTTATTTTTAACAATAATCTCTCATCCTACTGAACAGGAGGTAGATGGGTGAAGGGAGGAAAAACGTGGCCTTCTTTTCCCCCTATCCATCTTTAATAGTTGGCTGGGCTCTGCAAATTAGACTGACAAAAGATATTGAAAGAAACATGGAGTTCATAAACATGCACGTTATGCATACACAGAATTCAGTGATGAGTAACTCAAAGGGGTGGTTAAAACTTGGGCTTATATGTCTGCTTCAGCTCAGGTCATGATCACTGGGTCTTGTAACTGAACCCTGCACTAGGCTCCCTACTCAGCAGGGTGTCTCTTTCTCCCTCTCCCTCTCCCAGCGCCCCTCTTCCTGCTCTTGCTCGTTCTCTCTCAAATAAATAAATAAATTCTATATAAGTCCAAATGTTGTTTTGGGTTTTTTTTAAGAATTTATTTATTTATTCAAATAAATAAATAAATTCTTAAAAAAAACCCAAAACAACATTTGGACTTATATAACATCTTAATAGAGTAACAATAAAGTTGTAGAGAAGCATCAAGACAAAGGAAAAGTCTTTTGAGTTTCTAGAGGTGACAAATTGTAGGAAGGTAAATATATGGAGAAATTAATTGTAGGTATGGGCCAGTTAGCAAGGTTTGTTTGTGTGACACTCTCTTGGTGTCATCTTGTCTCCAATGATAAGGTTGTTATCTCCTTCCTGGTATGGGAAGTGGGTGGGGAACACCTTCCCAAGTGGAATTCATATATTTATATTCTGATATTTATATAAATATCATATATTTATGTTCGGCTTTCAGGCATATGGGGGGGTAGGACAGGCAGAAACCTTATCTGAATATTATGCAGCTATCAAAAGAAACGAAATCTTGCCATTAGCAACGACATGGATGGAACTGGAGGGTATTATGCTGAGCGAAATAAGTCAATCAGAGAAAGACAATTATCATATGATCTCTCTGATATGAGGAACTTGAGGGGCAGGGTGGGGGGTTGTGGGGGGTAGGGAGGGAAAAATAATGAAACAAGATGGGATGGGGAAGGAGACAAACCATAAGAGACTTCTAATCTCATAAAACAAACTGAGGGTTACTGGGGGGTGGGAGGGTAGGGATAGGGTGGATGGGTTATGGACATTGGGGAGGGTTTGTGCTTTGGTGAATGCTGTGAAAGATGTAAGCCTGATGATTCACAGACCTGTACCCCTTGGGCAAATAATAAAAATAAAATAAAATAAAGAAAAAGAAAAAGAAAAAAAGAAACCTTATCTGGTGTTTAGTTTTCTAAGTTGCCTTCAGCAGAAAGTAATCTTTATGCCAGAGTGGTATATTTTGGGGTAGCATACTGTGAACTCCTTCATGTTTAAGCAATAAACTTTAAATTTGTCAACTTAGAGCATCACTGATGCTTTCAATTTTAATGATTTATTTTGGATGACTCAGTATCTTTTCAGAAAATGTTCAATCTTTTGGATACTCTCTACCCCAATGCTGCTCCTCTCCAGGTGGGCATGTGTAGTTTTATTTCTTATGGTGGGGGTATATCTTATCTAGCAACAGTGTGGCTGGTCTCATCTGCTCATAAGGCACAGCACCTGTGAGGTATGACTGGTTCCTGTCTAGACATTTGGGTTGGATGCTGGCACCCATGATTGAAATCTGTAACCCAGTGAAGTGTCAACTCATCTTGATGTTTAGCATTCTGTAGTCTTTTCACATTTCTTGTTTGATTTCAGAATTGGTCCTACAGATTTAGGTAAAATTGATGCTGTGGACCAAGCAGTCTTAGCCCTGGAGAGAGAAAAGATGAGTGATATACATAAAATAGATGGCTCTGATTTCTAAAATAATATTAGTTTTCATACTGAAAAGATTAAACTTTCTGTGTGGCCATAAGCTTACAGGTCCTAGTAAAGTTTGACCAAGCAAGCAACAAGGTCCTATAGGTTTTGTTCTACTTGTCTCCCTAAACTGTTCTTTCTCACTCTCTGTGATTTGCCAGCCACATTGACCTCCATTCCATTACTTCATCTTGTCAAACTCCTTCTGAGATATGGACTTTGCACTTGCTGGCCTCTCAGCCTAGAGTGCTCTTTGCTTGGATGATACCTTTTTATTCTTCATTGTCTCAGCACAAATGTCACGTCCCCAGTGGTCTGTCTTTGATTCATTGCTGTATCCCTACTACTTGGAATACTGCCTGACCTATGTCATAATATAGACTAACTGAATGAAATTTGAATGAATAGAGTGATATTATTTAGTCTTTATAATAACTTGATAAAGTGTACATTGTTATCCCCAGTTCACAGTGGGAAAACTGAGTCTTAGGGAGGTTAGGTGACTTGTCTAAATTTATCATACTAGTGTGAAGCAGGAGTGGAATTCTAATTGAGGTCTGTATGAATGCAAAGCCCATCTTGGGACACTAAGCCATACTATCTGCTTCTGCAGTACAAATTTTGTCACTTATTTCTAATAGCTTGGTTTATATGCTAATAGACTAATGTTGTTAGACTAGTGTTGTTTTTTTTTCTCTATGTGCTACCTAGCATAAGCATATTATGCATATAATTTGAGGTAGATTCCCCTCCCTACATCCTATATGAAAGCAGAACCACATCTGCATATTCATTTTTCATAAAGCCTCATAAAAGGGGCTGTTGAATTGTGCTCTTAACAGTAAAGCTGAAAATGTCATATCCACTCAAGTATGGAAATAATTTTCATAAATAATTCAAAGAGATGGAAACATTTTTAGGTAGGAACAACTTTCGGCAACTCTCAAAAATCTGAAGTTTTTTAAAAATGGTATTTGGCTTTTATGTTCAACTCCAACTGAAAAATGCCAGTATGATATAATATTTCATTTCACTGAAGTAAAAGTTTATATAGAACAATATAGAGTTATTAAGGAATAACCAAAGACTTTGCTGATAAATTAACATGAGTTTCTTTGGTTCTGGACAGAGCTCCAGGTCCTTTTCATGACGATTGGACACACGGCTGCTTGCTCTCTAGGCCATTGACACGTCTGCAGCATAGATGATGGATAACTCCATCAAAAAGATTTTATCACTCTCCTCATAACGAGGGATTTTGGGGGGCCTCTACTTGGTATCGTTACTTGGAGTACTTCTGGCTGAATACCTCTTCTCTTTTTTTATGGGTGAAAGAAGGAAAAATGTAATTTTTTTTCCCATCAAATTTCCAACCTCTACATGTTTTGCTTCAACTACTTTTGCAACAGCAGATAGAAAAGCTGAGCAGTTGCTAGTAGCACATTTCTGTAGATCGATCCACAAAGGACAAAATAGAGTGCATTCTGAAGAGGTAAGGACTAGAAAACAAAGCCAAATCAGCAAAACAAAGTAATACAAAAAGCCTGGAGCAAATTAATCATGACAGAAACTATATAAAATCTGGAGAACAAGTTGCTATACCTTAAACCTTCAATAAACAAATTCATTTTGAATTTTTCTAGAATTGAAGATTTAAATGCAGACTGATTCTAGATGTAAAACAAACTGTCTCAAACATGTGGAAAGATAGACTGAGAGATTAATAGCAATAATTGAATACTTTGTTAAGTGTTAAGAGAGCATTTACTAAAACATTATTATTGTAGGATCATAAAAGTGACAGACTTTTCTCTCCTTTAGAAAGCAACTTTGTTGTCCCTTATTTAAATGAACATGAGTCCACTAAAATGAAATGTTTGTGTTTGGTAAGATTATAATATTTTGGACTTAATTTTTGACATAGAAATTTTGACAGTTTTTAATACAAAACTGTTGATGAAGAAGAGAAGTTCTATTAGAAACGGTCTAATTCTTGCTTTTTACTACCATCCATTTTGGTTTGTTAGAATATTTTCCATTATTTGAACCAACTTTATTAGTAATCACTTACCCTGGTAACCATCTGTATTGATTGCATGGTAAAGAACATTAGATTTGCTTATTTGTTTGATTTTACATTTCTTGGTGAAAAACCAACTGCTAAATTATTAGTGACATGTCGAGGATTCAAAAACGTGTCTTTGTGACATCTTGTTTCTTCTTCTCAAACTAGTAACTGGTTGTAATTAGAGATTCTCTTTTGAGTGAGAGACATACATGCAACTGTTCATAGAACAAAATTGACTTGTGATAATTATATGCACAAGAAAATAGGTAAAGCTATGAGATAGAATTTACTGAAGCTCATATTTAAGTAGTGAAGCTAATGGCATGTGATAATATGTGAAAACTCTAAGAAGATATCTTTAGTATTTCTAAAGATATAGGCAGGAAAACTGAAGATTTGGGGAGCATGATTTGAGGTCTCATTGTTTCTTTCAGTAAATGGCTGGGACAATAAAGAGAGAAAGGAAGGGTTGGGAAATAAATGGTTGACTTTGAATTACAGAGGCCTGCCTTAAGAAAAAAACGGGGTAACTGGATAAGGATCAAAAGAATTGGGAGACTAGTTTCTTTTTTTTTTTTTTTAAAGATTTTATTTATTTATTTCACATAGGGAGAGAGAGATCACAAGGAGGCAGAGAGGCAGGCAGACAGAGAGAGGGGGAAGCAGGCTCCCCGCTGAGCAGGGAGCCCCATGCGGGCCTCGATCCCAGGACCCTGAGATCATGACCTGAGCCGAAAGCAGAGGCTTTAACCCACTGAGCCACCCAGGCACCCGGGAGACTAGTTTCTTTTCTCACAATATTTCTACAAATTTTTTTCTAAAAATGGAATGGGGCTGACTCAGAAGGTAAAATTCCTTATTTCGGGGAAACACTGAAACCAATGAATAGCATCTTAGTGAAGGAATTGTAAAGAGAGGTCAAGCGTGAGTGATAGAAATATCTGTTTTTAAATGTCCTTATAGTCTGAGATTTTATGATTTTGTTAATTTCTTTATATTTAGTTTTTTTAAGAAGGGTGCAATTCTATGAAACACTAGACAGTTAACCTAGGTTATAGGAGGATATGAATATAAATTTCTCTCTTTCAAAAAGAGTAAAGACGTATTTCCTGTGTTCTAATCTGATACACAGAATTTAATATTAACAGAATTGAAAAAGAAACTCTATTTTATGTAACTCATCATTTTAAACTTAAAAATATTTAGAGAGTATTATTTCATGTGACCCCACAGTGGGGAATTGTGATATTACGGGTTAGCTCTATTAGCCAACTCTTATGAGGACAAAAGTAGAGAGCAAATCTGGAACATGGAGTAGCATGGAGAAAGGACTAGAATTCCCAGAAGAATGACTGATGAGGGAGAGGAATTTTCAGATGCTGGTAAAACCATATGCAGAAAGTGAAGTAAACTGTTAGGCCAATGTTCCAACTCTTGTGAGGCCGAACATATTCTTCTATGACAATTGTCATAACACTTCAAGTTCAACTCACAATTTACACAATGTTTTAAGCCAATCTAGTATGAATTTACCATGTGGGACAATGCCTTTGATTTTGTAGTGAAAATTGATAGAAAATGAGAATATAACTGAGTTTTCTGAGATAAATACCATAAAATTAAAGGTTCTTTGTTTTATGTTGTGGGGCTGGTTTGTGACAGTCCCTAAATATAGTTAAAAGAGTTATTTGGGTTAATATATTCTAATTCAATTAAACATAATTGAATAAGACTCAAAGGAAGTAAACTATAAGCTGCTACCATATTTATTTTGAAATTTTTATTTTGAATCACTTCAAAGAAAACTGAGTTGTCACATGGAATATACTATAGCTTGGAAGCCTCTCTTCATGATGGCCAAAATTCAAGCCTTTGACCCAATAGAAGAAGTTTTGAGATGACATATTTTCCATTGCCATCAGAAAATAATCACTACTGCCTGGGGCACTTAGAACTGTGTTCTCCCTTTCCTTTTCAGTTTTGTGTATATCTCTAATCTTAATGAATTGAATAGGTCTTATAACAAAGATCATTCCAACCTGATGTTCTAATATTCAATTCTATTTATGTTCGTTTTCTTGATGATCTGCATCATTTTTTTTCCTTTAATAGGATTTACTTTTTTCTATGTTACTTAGCTCAGTGCTTTAGAAAATAGTTTTCAAAATGGTGAGATCATATGTGAAATCCTTAAAATTAGGTCCATTTTTAGTATTTTTTTTTTGTATGTTTCTGTTTATTTGTTTTTGCTAAGCATAGCCAGCCACCTTGCAAATGCCCATTATCAATTAGTTTTCCTGAACACAGTTGGGGACATAAGATGAAAGAATGTGAGTAGAATAGCACATTCATCACCACTCCAAGGGAATCTGTTATAAACACATCCCCTCGGGTTCCAAGTGACCTCTGCAAACAGAGAAAGCTCTCTTATTCAATAAGATTAGGACTGTAGTTGGCTGGTTAATGACACAGTGGTTAGAGTATGGAAATTCAAATAATACATACAACTAAAGATAATGATACAAGTTTAAGCATTTATTTTAAATTAAGACATATAAATGTACTTATGGTGATTCATCTTCTAATGAAGAATTAAGGCTTTTTCTTTGAATGCAGGCCCTCTCTAGAATGTTTTGTGTTATATGTTCCGTATAAACCACATCTATTTTGTACCCTCTCTAAATCCAGTGTCATTTTCTTTTGTTTTTTTTTTAAGATTTTTTTTTTGTATTTTTTTTTATTTACTTGATAGAGAGAGAGAGATCACAAGCAGACAGAGAGGCAGGCAGAGAGAGAGGAGAGAGGAGGAAGCAGGCTCCCCACCGAGCAGGGAGTCCCATGCGGGCCTCGATCCCAGGACCCTGGGATCATGACCCGAGCCGAAGGCAGAGGCTTTAACCCACTGAGCCACCCAGGCGCCCACCAGTTTCATTTTCTTGAAAAAGAAGTGAAAATGTAAAGATGTTTATAAAATTAAACAAAAAATCCTTCTGTTTTTATGACTTTTTCCCCATACCTAATTCAACAGCATTTTTTCAACTCTTCACCTTTAGCAAGGCTCTCCAAAACTTTTAAATAATTCTTTGAAGTTTAATACTCAAATTTCATTTTTTAAGTAACATGTAATCAAATTTATATAATTATAAATATGTTCTAAAAGAGCATAAATTTTTGTTGTGAAGATGTTCCCTTCTCCATTTCCCATACCAAGAAGTAGATAACAATTTAATCAGTGAAATAAGATGGCACTGAGAGTCTATCTACACAAACAAACCTTACTAACTAGGCTTTATCTACCATTAATTTCCCCATATATTTATCTTCTTACAGTTGGTCATCATTAAAGCTGAAGACCCTTTTCCTTCATCTTGTCACTTCTGTACAAAATTATTATTCTTTGTTAAGATGCCCAAGATATAGCCACTTCATTGAGTTACTCATCACTGAGTTCTCCCATGTGTATATTCAATATATGCATTAAGAAATTCTGTATATTTTTCTCTTGTTGATCTGTCTTTTGTCAGCTTATTTTGAAGGCCCAGCAACTAAACCCAAAAGGGTAGAAGAATTTTTTCCTCCCCTACATAGGCATACAACTCAACTGGTGGGTTAAGAACCACTAGGTAGGTTTGAAAGGTACATCCTTGGGGCGACACCTACTCTCTTCTTATCTTTGTGTATGACAAAGTGTGAAAACTCATCACCCCAGCCCCTGGGTAGTGAAAGAAATCTACTACTAGACCCCATGTCCTGCACATCATGGAGCATCACACCACACACTTTGCACCAACCCCCACCCCCTCTTTGTGTACTTCAGTTTTGGAATTCGGAACTCTATCCTGGTAGAAAAGCACTGAAGTATGTGGGGGAAGTGAGAAACCTGAAATGAAGCATGTAGCTATATGGAGTGGAGCGGGGAGGGCTGCCTGAAAAACATCTGCTATGGGAATGACAGCAAGGATGGTTTTTATGTGCTTTTTTGTTTTTGTAAAAAGGAAAACTTGGAAAGATTGAAAGAATACATTTTATATCTGGATTTTTACAAACAAAGTTGACTATTATAATGGAAAAAAAAAGAAACTAATGGTGAAAGAGCAGTCACTAGCTTGAGTGTTCAATACATCGTGGATGTCAGTCATTGTGTTTAAAGGAGGAAATGGCTAGTGAGGGATAGTCTGACAAATCACATAAATAGAAGTCAGTTAAGAGAACTTCTAGTGTTTTAATTTCCTTGATTTTATGCCGGAGGCCAGCTCCAGCAAGTCAGGGGTCCCTGAAGGAAAGGACGGCGTCGGCGATACGAAATGAGGAGACGGACTCGGATGATGTCTCAGGAATCTCCCAAAACCTCAGGGCTCGGGGTCCTTTATTAATATCATTGTAACAAAGGGTGATAAAACATAACCAGAATGTTTATTTATTAATTAAAGGAACCTTCGTAGATGCACCTGGTATTTCTCAAAAAGCTTGATAGATGATGAGGCCTGTTCTGCTTATCTGTATAGTGCCCCCTTTTTTATAGTTACTCCTAGTTCTGATGTAAATCAAGGGTTTTGTATAAGGTCATTAAGCCCTAAAGTTAAATGCTATATATCCTGGGGGAGGCACAGCATGGCGCCAGATTCTTTCTCGGCAATTATCCCGGATTCCTTTTTGGCCTGTTTATCTATAGAAAGAGTAAATTATCCACACCTCGAAAAAGTCAATTAGCCGACTATATTTCTTCCAATAACTATGTTTATACTATCTACTTTTACGTTGATTGATAATACGGGATCTCCAAATAGTAAATTTAACCTATGTTTAACAAATCTAGTCTAATCTTACCATTCATACTGATATGCGTCATTGGAGCTGCAAGCCGCTTTAAATTGGAAGGGGTTGATTAATGCTTTGCCCATTGCATTCTCCTCGCCTTGCAGGAGGGCGGCGCCCCATACCTTGTAGCGGGGGTTCACCTTCTTGTGCCATGCAGACGGCTCACATCAATTTTAGACTTCTTAAATGAAGAGACTCCTTCTTATATGTCCTTATATAACCTATTTACCTGGCACAGTGCCTGGCACATAGTAGACAGATACATTTGTTTCTGCATTTGAATTTATACGTTTTGGCAACATAATTATCCCAACAGGAAACTGTTCCTTCTAAGGGTGTGAGTAGTAGTTGTGTTTTGTTTTGTTTTCTCCCATGCTTACTGAGCAATAAGGCAATATTAACATCCTGTTTGTGTTTCATTTTGATTGCCATTTGGTCAGCTTGAGCTTGAGAAAATTTATGCACAGTGTTTAAGAGGGCCAATTTATGCTGAAAGCTTTGGAATTATCTTAGAGCCATCTTGAAGCTACTGCAAATTACAACTGCAGTCCTAGAAATGGTAGAAATCAAATGAATCAAGTGACATTTGGTGTACAATGTCAAAACATGTTTGAATTAATCTTTTCAATACAAGCATGGAAAAGGGCTGGCCATTAGTGGGTTATAGGATGTTTACTAGATATTTGCTTTCTATAAAAATGTATTTGTATTTTATGTAGGTTGTACCTGTTAACAGTTTTAAAAGTCAGAGTAATACAAGGCCTAATATTCCTGTTTTAACAAGCTCTCTGCTGACCCAGCACTGCCATTTCTTGGTCTCTGTTCCTTAGAATGGACCTAATTTCAACTCTTTCACAGCTGTTTCTTCTCATATGTATTTCTGCATTTCTAAATAATATGGCCATATATCTGTTTTCTGATATTATTATTCTAATTATAGTCCATCTTCCTATTACAGAAAATGTGGACTGAACTCTCTTACTTCATGTCTATTTCCTCTCCACATTCTATACATTTTCTCTCTCTTCCATCCTCCAAAACTTACGTCGCATGTTCTTATTAAATCACTATTTTTTTGTGGAACCAGTAATTTCTTCATTTTTCTCATTTGTTTCTTTTCCTCTGTAACTAACACTAATTTAGCAAAAACTTTCAGAGAAAACTTATAGGTCTCTTTCAGTAAGGGCAATGGAGCAGGGAATTTAACAGTCCTATTTTCTCTCTAGAGAGAGTTTTCCTGGGGCCTCTAGCCACTGCTCCAGTGGGGCTTGTTTCCCGTGGCTTTGTAGCACAGTTGTTCCTTAATATCTCTCTTCATCACTGCTCTGGAAATTCTTTCTGTCTTTCCCTTATATTAGGTTCCGTGTTTTCTGAATCTCCTATTTCTTGTCAGAACACTTTTTAGTAACTATCCAGAAAGACTGATTAAGGGGTAAATTCCTTAAAATCCTTGTTTTTTCAAAAAAGCTTTCTTATAGCTCCACAGATCATATGGCTACTTAGAAAATATGAGGTTGGGGGTGCCTGGGCAGCTCAGTGAGTTAAAGCCTCTGCCTTCAGCTCAGGTCATGATCTCAGGGTCCTGGGATCGAGCCCCACATTGGGCTGTCTGCTCAGCAGGGAGCCTGCTTCCTCCTCTCTCTCTGCCTGCCTCTCTGCCTACTTGTGATCTCTCTCTGTTTCAAATAAATAGATAAAATCTTTTTTTTTTTANTTTTTTTTTTAAAGATTTTATTTATTTATTTGACACAGAGAGAGAGATCACAAGTAGGCAGAGAGGCAGGCAGAGAGACAGGGAGAGGAGGAAGCAGGCTCCCTGCTGAGCAGAGAGCCCGATGCGGGCCTCGATCCCAGGATGCTGAGATCATGACCTGAGCCGAAAGCAGAGGCTTTAACCCACTGAGCCACCCAGGCGCCCAATAAATAAAATCTTAAAAAAAAAAAAAAGAAAGAAAATACGAGGTTGAAAACTGTTGCCCCTCACAATTTTTAAGGCAATGTTTCATTCTATTCTCTACCTACTGGTTTGAGAAGCCTAATACCTCCATTGTATCTGATTGGTTTTTTCTTTTTAATTTTTTAATTAATATATAATGTATTATTTGCCCCAGGGGTACAGGTCTGTGAATCATCAGGCTTACACATTTCACAGCACTCACCATAGCACATACCCTCCCCAATGTCCATAATCCAGCCACCCCATCTCTCCCCCCAGCCCCAAACAACCCTCAGTTTGTTTTGTGAGATTAAGAGTCTCTAATGTTTTGTCTCCTTCCCGATCCCATTTTGTTTCATTTTTTTCCCTCCCTACCCCCCACGAGTCCCCGCCCTGCCTCTCAAATTCCTCATATGAGAGAGATCACATGATAATTGTCTTTCTCTGATTGACTTATTTCACTTAGCATAATACCCTCTCGTTCCATCCACGTCATTGCAAATGGCAAGATTTCATTTCTTTTGATGGCTGCATAGTATTCCATTGTATGTATAAACCACATCTTCTTTATCCATTCATTTGTTGATGGACATCTAGGTTCTTTCCATAGTTTGGCTATTGTGGACATTGCTGCTATAAACATTTGAATGCATGTGCCCCTGCAGATCACTACATTTGTATCTTTAGGGTAAATATCCAGTAGTGCGATTGCAGGGTCATAAGGTAACTCTATTTTCAACTTTTTGAGGAAACTTCATACTGTTTTCCAGAGTGGCTGCACCAGCTTGCATTCCCATGATTGGTTATTTTTAAAAGCTTTTCTAATTTTTCTTTCTACCTGGTGTTCTGAAATTTTACAATATTGTATCTTGATGTGGGCCTTTTCTCATTCATTTGTGCTCTGCACTTGGCTGATTCTTTTAGTACAGAAATGCATGCTTTCAGTACTGGAAAATTATATTCTATTTTCGTGGATCATTCTGATCCTCTATATTCTCTTTTCTTTTCCTGGAACTCTCATTAACTAGATGTTGATCTCCTGGATTGATTGTCTACTGTATGTAAGTTTTTGGTCTCCTATTTTCTATCATTTTTTTAATTTATATATTTTCTGATAGATTTCTTCAAACTTTATATTGGATTTCTTATGTGACAATCATTTTAATTTCTAAGAGTTCTTTCCTATTTCTAAATGCTTTTGTATATGGTTTCCTGATCAAATCACATAGGTGCAATATCTATACATCTTTCCTTCTTTTATGTCTGAAGGTACACATACACAAATATGCACACACACCACACACACACATGAATTTAGTGTCTTCTTGCATTGTCTGTTTCCTCCAAGGTTTTTGTTTTTAGTCCTGATCTTGGTACCAAACAGGACTGAAAAGACTGATGGGAAACTCCGTATGTGTGTGTGCATGAAGGAAGTTATCTTTGGGCAAATGAACAGGGACATAAACCAGCTTTTTTTTTTTTTTTTTTTTTTTTTTGGAGGAGATGCAAATGTCAGTCAGACTCTCTAGTTCTTTTTTCTTGGTCCATTTATTTTCCCCAGGAAAGATTGCTCTGTTCTCATTCCATATGGACAAGTATATTTAACCTCTGTTTTCAGTATAGTACTTCACCCGCAACCCCAGCTGGTGTCCCTGAATCTTTTCAGTGAATCAACTTCCTATCTTCAGTGAGGGTGGAGAAAGGGCAATTAATTAGCTGGATGAGTGAAAAACAGGATCTGAGAGTCTGAATTTTCTCCTTCGGACTTAAAAATAATCCTCCTGCTTTTAGTCACACCCTGCACCCTGGACCTCTTAGGTCCCTGGTAACTAATTCCTAAGCCGAGCAGGGATTGTATATCTGCATGTGGTTTTCATCTGACTGGTAAATACCCTTCCCTTCCCCAGGCAGTGAAATTTCTCTGGCTGAGTATCCCATTTCCTTCCACATTCTTCCTTCCAGAATTGGCTGCCATATCTGGTCTGCTGATGTCCCAGCTCCTATTTTCTCTGCACTTCTGTGTTTATAGTTGAGCCTTTTGTTTTGATTTTAGCAAAATTTGGGGTGGGGATAGGATAAAGATTATAAGTGTCTTCTCTCACTAAGAAACTAATATTTGCTTTTTAAAAAAATTCTAAATACATTGTATCATAACTGCTATTAATTTAAGGTTATTGGTTCTGAACTTTGGTTAATTTATTTTGACTTTGGATATTAACTTTCCTAAATCTGTACTCTTAAAACCACCATAACCATTTATCATTTATTTCCATAACTGAAAAATAAGCAGTCTGAGAGCTACCTTAAAATATGAACAGTTAATTTGCACAGTTACTTTTGAATGTACTTTAGATTATGTTCTTAAGTTTATCTTATCTATTCTATAAGACATTTTAATGCACCTCTGATTTCCTGTCATTCTCACAAGTATTTGCATTTAATGCTTTGTTTTCTTTATCTGATTTACCTTATGAAATATTCCCTTTAGCAGAGATTAGAAGTAGTTTATTACTTATTTTTGAGTCAATGAGATTGGATACATGTAAATATTGTAATTGAGTTATATAGTTAGAATACTTCTGCATACATGCTTGAGTCATTCTCTCTGCTAACATAATTTTCAATGGAAATATATTACTTTCTTTTGCAGATAAAATGTATTAAAGATATCTTCTTTTTAAATAATGTATGAATTATAAATCTGTGCTTATAAGTTTATGATGCCTTCAAGTAGGCAGCGTTGTCAGTGAAAAAATTATTGTGTGAGTTTGTTTTTATGCTGCTAATAAAATGAAACTGTGTTAGGTAAGAATACATTAAAAAAGTGATAGTTAAAGTTAAACAGGAAACTACTGAATTGTGTTTGGGTTGAAATTGAAACAAAAAGCAGTATTACCCAGCATTCCCTGAAACAACCATTCCAGTTGAAGTTTTTATTGAACCTGGCAAGAAAATGATGACAATAATTATTTTTTTTACAATCATAACTTTAAGTAGAATAAATTGCTAGAAAAACAACAGTTCCACCTCAGTGACCTTTTATCTAGTCTTTTTTTTTATAGATTTTTTTATTTATTTGACAGAGAGATCACAAGTAGGCTGAGAAGCAGGCAGAGAGAGAGAGAGGAGGAAGCAAGCTCCCAGCCAAGCAGGGAGCCCGATGCGGGCTTCAATCCCAGCACCCTGGGATCATGACCTGAGCCAAAAGCAGAGGCTTTAACCCACTGAGCCACCCAGGCGCCCTAGTCTTTCTTTTTAACTAGTCATATTTTGGCTTTAGCTAAGCTTCAGCAATGACTTAATTGTCACTTGGTTTAAGTGGGAAGTTTAGTCTATACTATGTAGGAAGTGTAAACTAAGGATTTTCATTACGTTTCCTCAATTGAGCTAGTTCAACACAGAAGTTACTTGAAGAATCCTGACCCTAGTACAAAATAGTACAGAACCGAAGACATTGCGATGCCCACTACACCCATGTTCCCAACCTCCAGACCCTGTGAGTAAGTTACCTGATATGACAGTGGCAGAAGGGACTTAGCAGAGGCGATTAAAGTTCGGGAGATGGGAAGACTACCTGGACTTACCCAGGTGAGCCCAATGATGTAATCACAAGTGTACTTATAATAGGGAAACAGGGAGAGGAGACCACAGAAGAGGAGAAGGTGATGTGGTGATAAGAGCAAAAACAGATTGAATATGTTGCACTGCTGGCTTGGAAGATGGAAGAAGGTGTCATGAACTAAGGAAAGCAAGGAACGCAGCTCTAGAAGCTGGAAAGGGCCTGACAAGGATTCTTTTGTAGAGTTCCAGAGGGGATGTGACTCCTCCAACACATTCACTTTAACTCAGTGAAATTGATTTCAGATTTCTGGCCTCTAATACCATAAAAGATAAATTTGTGTTGTTTAAACGTATTTTGTTATAGCAGCAATAGGAAATGAATACAGCAAGTTACCCCCAAATCATTAAAAAAAAAAAATACAAAACCAAAAATAGGAAAAGAAAGCCACAAAGCCTCCATTTCTCTTCAGCCATAATCTAGATCCATGCTGAAGGAAGATTCTAATGGAATATTTGCAAAATAGCCCAGCTATCTCTATTTTTGTAGAAAGGTTTTTGAGAAGATTTTTCCATTAGTGAAATATTTAGTGAAATGGTTTGTAAAAGTTATCAGAGGTAGCCAAGCTTGGAAATATCCTTAGGTTCAGCAACAGAACAATTTTGTTTTAATCCCTTCTGGAATTTTTCTTTTTATACCTTGTTCTCTAAGGGGTAGTGGAGTGAATTATATAATTAGTAATTACAGAGGAACTTCAGGCTAATTTGTTTACTGACTTTTTTAGAGATGGCTATGGTAGTTGTTTATTCATTTATTTTTCTACAATTAATCATGGCAGAACATGAGAAGCAAATATATGGTATTTATGAAGCTTAATGGGGAGAGACTGAACTGCAAAATGCTTTGCGAAGATGTGTTTTAAAATGTGACTTCAAAAATGTTTTGAACAGATGTGTATGAAAACAAGAACAGTAGTCATCAGTTCTTTGACTATTACGTAAACCTCCATACCAGTTATCTTTTGGTACAAAAGGAAGCACCCCAGGACTAGTAAGCTAATAAGCTTAAACCACAGTCATTTATTTGTTCATGATTCTGCAGTTTGGGTTTGGCTCCACTAGTGGGTTATTTTGCTCAACCTGCCAATGATCCTGCCTAGGCTCACTCATGCAGCTGCAGACCTTTGACAACTCAGCCGAGGCCAAGTGATCCAAGAGAATCTCATGAGCCTAGCAGTTAATGCAGGCTGTTGGCTGTGGCACCCTCCTTTCTACTGACTCTTATTTGCTGATAGACTAGATTAAGTTTCTTCAGATGATAGTGGAAGCATTCCAAAAGGGCCAAAACAGGGTGCCTGGGTGGCTCAGTGGGTTAAAGCCTCTGCCTTCAGCTCAGGTCATGATCTCAGGGTCCTGGGATCCTGCATCGGGCTCTCTGCTCAGCAGGGAGCCTGCTTCCTCCTCTCTCTCTGCCTGCCTCTCTGCCTACTTGTGATCTCTCTCTCTGTGTAAAATAAATAAATAAAATCTTTAAAAACAAACAAACAAACAAAAAACAAAAGGGCCAAAACAGAAGCTGCAGTTCTCTGAAGGCTTAGCCTGAGAAGTCACACAATGGTACTTCCATCACATTCTCTTTGGTAAAAGCAAATCACAAGGCCAGACACCCCACCCCTGCCCCCCTTTTGTAAGTCCAGTCCATTTTTAAGGGGTGGAGAAAGAGTACACATTTCGATGGGCGGATGATAAAGTCACCAGGCAAAAGAGATAGATAAAGGGTAGTGCAGTTCTCATTAGGGGATACTAGTGTATTCATCTACCCCATATCTCTAAAGCACATGATCCCCATCTTTTATCTTTATCCCAGCAAGATGGGTTTTTCTGTGTTTTTTTTTCCTTAATTAATGATAAATAATGGTGGGAAGTAGTAGACATGGCAGGAAATTGTGGAAATTTGATTTGGAAAAACAATGTACTAGAATATTTGAGGGCATGTATAATGGACATTTGTTTTCTACTACTGTTTTTTTCACTACTTGCTTTTAAATGTGTCATTTGAATATAGAAAATACAGAAGTCCTATTCTGTTTGTATATAGAAAATGCTGTGAGGTTATTCAAATTACTCGATAGAAGTGTATTGAAAACCAGAGTAATTTGATCTCTCATTCTGTGTGTTTGTGAAGGGAAAGTAGTTAGATGTACAGTTTGGGGAAATAGGCAGTAAAAATGCATGATGGGGTTACCAGGCGGTTGCTTTGGGGCCGTGGTTCTCTCAACCTGTCTGTACCATAGGTCACCCGGGGAGCTTATAAAAACGTTGATGCTTAAGTCCTGTCCCAGCCCAATTACATCAGAATTTCTAGGTATCCATATTTTGTAAAAGCTTCCCAGGAAAGTCTAATGTGCAGCCAGGATTTAGGACCACTCACTGCTTTAAGGGTGAGAGATTTAAAGGAATGGTTTGAAATAATGAGGTTTGGGGATATAGTATAGAAAGGTTGGGTTTGGACAGGGGCCTCCAGCCAGAGCTGATAAATTGGCAGTGCCTCAAGGTGGAAAATTATTAACTTTCCTGTTTGATTTGATAGGAGAAGACGTGTCCTAATTTTCTGATGGTACTCCTAATTTTTAATATATTTGTAGAGGGCAAAATAGCATCAGTGAGAGGACATTATTTTGAGCTAATACAAGTAATTGAAACCCTGATAATAGAATGACTAGAGATAAAATAATGGTAAAAGGATTTTCATATGCCAATTGCTTTTTTATATTCTCTGTTTAAAAGAACAAAATTTATAACTAGTGATTTGTAATTTGTACTCTCTTTCCCCAGTGGAATTATTCTTAACTCATTTATAGGTAGAGTTGAAAGTACATTGTTTAAAAGTTGGTGAGGCTTTTCAAAGGAGCAAGGGACTATGTTACTTTCTTTTAATTATTCTTAAATATATTACCCCCAGGAAAATGGAGAAACATATTTGCAAATAGTATGCAAACCATTTGTCCAGTTGTATGGTTTATGGTTTTACCTAGGAGAGAATTCTTAGCCACTGTAGTTGGAGAATTTACAAGGCTCTAGAGTAATCTGGGATGGATAGAAATGTAGTTTGTATAATGATGCTGTTGCAATTTTGCTTGTTACTAGCAAAGCTCCTTCCTCACTAATACTTTCCATAGCTAACAGAATAAGTGTTTGTATCTGAGTTACTCACGAAGGACTGAAATAATCGGACTATTCATTAGTTGCCCTTCAAAAGTAGCTGATTAAAAACAGTGTCTTGATGGCTCAACACTGTCATTCCAAATCAAGACTTGATTGTGAGTGGGGAGAGTAATCTAAGACTATACCTGAAGTGAAAGATTAATGTCTCAGATTGGGTGAAACCATCAAATAGGTAATATTTCTCTTTTTCTTTTTTTCCCTAAAAAGTAATTACTGGTGGAGTGAAGAATACATTCAGGCATTCAAAGATTTAAGATGACATGAAATCTTTGGAGTTAGAGTTATAAAAGTTGATTTATTCCAGAAGATCCAGAAAAATGGTTCAATGAAGCCATCTCTGTATGTTGAGACTGCTTCAACCTGTCTCCAGGATACACACACACACACACACACACATCAGGATTGAGAGAGAAAGGCTAACTAAGGAAAAAAACTTCAAGTTAAGGCTGAGAATTAAAAATAAAATAAATTAATCTCTTTGATCCTGAAGCTAAATCTAAAATAATCTGCAGCAAAAGGCTTTTTGTTTGTTTGTTTGTTTAAGGATTCCTCGTCCTTTGAGGTGAGGTGTGTGCTGTGTTTAATAAAGATTATGTGACTGATTACTTTTCACAAACCATCAGCTCTGTGTGGTGTCTTTATGTATTATGTGTGTTGGGGGGGTGCTGTATATTAAAGCTTGGTTTCTCTGGGTGATGATCACCTGTTCTTAAAAAGGTATGTATCAAACTGTCCTGGAAATAATGTTAGGTGTCCAAAGCATAATGCAGAAGCTGATGAGACTGATCTGCATGTAATCCATGCAGTACAGTGAATAGCAATGAAGTGGGGAGGATAGGACTCCAGGCAAGGTGAGAGATCTGCTCAATTGTTATATTCTCAAGAATTATACTGAAACTTAATTCTGATTATGGACAAAGCTTTATGTCCTGAAGTAAAGATGATGAGTAAACAAGAATGAGAAGGAATCTTCTTTTCTGTGATGTGTATGCATAAATGAGCTCTACAAATTTATTTTATTTCCCTAATTGATTTCACGGAGGAATCTTATTGAGTGAAAATGGGAAAAGCAATTTTTATACAAAACCTTAGCATAAAAGTAAGTAAAGCACATGATTACTAGAGGTCCTCAAGGTAGTTATACTATAAGGGAATCAATATAAAACCATATTTCAGTGTTTACTTCAGTTATGGACCTGTATGTGTATGGCTGGAAATTGTTGCAATCTTGCTATAAACTAAACTGAACTTGGCTTTCAAAATAACAAAAAGGGGTCGCTTTGGTGACTTAGTGGGTTAAAGCCTCTGCCTTCGGCTCAGGTCATGATCTCAGGGTCCTGGGATCGAGGCCCGCGTCAGGCTCTCTGCTCGGCAGAGAGCCTGCTTCCTCTCTCTCTCTGCCTGCCTCTTTCTACTTCCTCTCTCTCTCTGCCTGCCTCTTTGCCTACTTCCTCTCTCTCTCTGCCTGCCTCTTTGCCTAGTTGTGATCTCTCTCTCTGTGTCAAATAAATAAATAAAATCTTCAAAATAACAAAAAGATAAATATCTTCTATGTCAACATCAAAAATATTTAAAAACTGAGATCTGATAACACAATGCAAAAAATTTTGTGTAAAAATATATCTGGTATGATAATGTGACTTCCTATGGGTTGTGCAAAACTTAGCATGTTCTTTCTCTTGATTTTTTTCCCTTTATTTTTCATTGCATTACATTTGGAGTACCTGTTTTTCTGCCCTCCAGTCATCACTCTGTATTTACATGTCCTTGGATTGTCTTAACTATTATTTGGGTTTTAGAAACCAGTGTTTTCAAATCTGTTATTTTCAATTTACCATATTTTAAATCAAGCTCATTGTCTACCTTCTTTAAACCTCTTTTTCTTTGCTCACAACCCATCACAATTCCAACTATTAAGATGAGCTGGAAACCCAAGTGTCATCATGCGTTCTCCCTCCATCCCAATACCCAGCCTCTGTCGATGCTCAATGTTCCTTCCCTTCACTGCTACAAATTCAGATTCAGGCCCTCCTCCTTTTTTATTTTTAATTCTTTTGAGTGTTGCTGCTGCTTTCTAACTGGTTGCTAGTATCTTACCACTTCTGGTAAAACACAAGCACTCTCTGGCATTATGTTCATGGCCTGTCCCAGTGTGCCCCATGCAATCCTAATCTTCCACCAGTTTTCTGCATCTCTCCCCAGACCTTCCCTCTTACTACTTCTCTGGTGACAGTGAACTTCTAAGAGCTCCTTAAACTTTCATTTCTCTTGCCTTTACACACCCTTCTCCCTCTTCTTGGAAGGTCCATTCTATTTTAGTTACTCATTGGTGAGTCCCTTTTCATCTGTTGTATCATTAGTTCCACTCTTTCACCCCACATCTCACACATCATGTATTACTGATGGTCTGTGCAATGACCTTATTATGTGGCCTGTGTCCTTTGAGCAAATGCTACCTTGACATGAAACTTCTACAAAAAAGTTAATGTTAGTGAAATGCCAGTTGGGAATTAAAGCATAGTATTTTGAAAAGTCCAATGACCTTGTAAAGAACTAGAAACTATTAACAATGGTGCTCTCTCAATGGTGCAGACGTAATTGAGGGATATAGTATCTATATCAGGGTCTGAGCTCATCGTGTGTTGGGGGTTCAAGGGTGGTGACCCTACTGGTCCTAGTGGAGGGGAGACCCAGACAAGATGGGTCTACCTGTCTCAAGATGCCAGAAAGGTAAAAGCCAAAGAAGCAAGTACAAGGCTGAGTTTTTAGAAAGTCTAAGACACTGAAGATCAAAGATAAGATAAAAAAATCCAAAAACCAGGTTTAAGTGTTGGTGCAAGGTTGATGATGAGCTGAAGCTGGTCCAGGAATCAGGTAGAAATGGTACTGAGTAGGAGTAGGGAAGGAATGGAGCAAGGGGGTTTCTGGGCCACAGTCAGTATCAGGCATGAAATGTCCTTAGCTTGTCTTTTTTTTTGGAGGGTACATAAAGCATGAAGTTTGGGCACATTGAACTGACACAGGCCACTGATTTCAGCAACCTCTGGTGTCCCATTTCCAAATTCAGATTAAAATGAGGGCAAATAAATCCCGCTTTGCTGTCTCTAAATAATTGGGATTGGAATTGGACTATGGGGCTTAATTCTAAGGTAACTTTCAGCTCTACTGTGTTACACATCTATGATTTTATTTTTATTTGGTTATTTGATGTGAACTATAATTGCATTTTGCTAATTTCGAAGTAAGTCGTGTCAGCATGGTTTTTCTCTGTAACTTAGTTTCTGTTTTCCTTTTAATATTGAAAGATAGTGATACATATGTATAATATCCTGAATTAATAGAAATTACTGAAATCCTTAGAATTTCTTGAAATTATACAGTATGATTTTTTGAAAGCTCCATATTTTCTAAAATCAAATTTGTCAGGTGAAGTTTTAGGTATTATGAAGAAATTCAGTAGACTTATGTTTTGGGAATATACCTTAGATTGTGTTTCTTAAATCTCTTTCACATACACATATATGCCAACATTAGAAAGACTATATCGAAGTGCAGGCCTTATAAATACAATTTGATGATAGAGAAAGTTAGACATTTAAGTCTGGAATGATTGGTATAAAGCACGTTGGATGAAACTGTGTAGTTGAATTTCCCAAATGATAGGAAATAGGCTGTAAAGAAATATATATAAAATAAATCAAGAGTTGTTGGATGTTTGTTTGTCACTACAAACTATTTTGGAGACAGTGCAGATAATCTGAATGGAAAATTGTACCAGAAATGTCTTCCTCTGAGCCATTTATACCAGCTCTTTTGTAAAATGTTATCTATCCAATGATTTTGCTGTATCTTCTCTTGCTTTATTCTTTTACCTTCTTCTGCTGATTCCCCTGACTTCAAACCTCTGTAAGAACTTCCAGATGTGCTCTCCTGGCCCATGAAATCAAGTGTGGGTGAGACCTGGTGCAGAGCAGGAAGGCGACCCATACTTGGTTTCAGAGGCTGTGAGAATATCTACGGTTTTGAGATGAGAAAATGCTACACCTGTTTATGCAGGACTTTCAGAGAACAAAAACTTCTGGGCAGCCTAGTTTTATTAAAGACAGAGACAAATAAGAAGCAGAGGTAAATTCATAATGAATTCCTACACTTCTGGTCCAATAGAATTTTTTAGAAATTTTTAAATAACAGGAACCGGGTTGACAGATAATGATTTGACACTTGTCACTGATTTTTAAAACATTGAACAAATATGAAACTTCTACCTCCATAAGGACACACCCCTCTCCCCACACTGCTTGAGCTGTGGTGGTCAGTTTGCCCATGGTCCTGGGCTAGCTTTTTGGGAGTGAACAGAGATGCAAGGGCAAGAGAAAAGATTTGGCTGGGCTTCTCGTTTATGCTTTGGCATCTACCCACTCTTTTTCTAACCACATCTTTTCCATATACCCAGTCCCACTCATAGCTGATTACCTATAGGACCAAATATCCTGAGTTAGCTATCTGCTAGAATTTCACTTTTTTTTTCTGTGTAAGAGATTGGAATATATATATTAATTGGAATATCTATATATTGATTGGAATATATCCATAGAGAGAGGGGGGGTGGAGAGAGAGAGAGATACCTGGCTGCATGCATTGTATCTTTGCTGGTAATTCGTTTATAGACTATATTTGTTGAGTTGGTATTTGTTAATTTTTGTTTGTCTATCCTATACTTTTAAATATAATTTAATTTTACTTGGAGCGGGCCATGGTTGTATTGATAGGGGTTGTCATCCTTTAAGCTATAGGAACCATTTCAAAATTGCTTTTTATTTTTTCAACCAGAATTCTGAAGACCTGGATCCTTGGCTTAAAAATTTAAGCTAGAAAAGCAAGTTCTGCCAAGTATATATTACATACCTCCTGGCCATGGATTTTGGTAGGCTTACTTAGAGAAATATGAAAGTAGTTTCCAATGAAGATCATTGTATTGCCTTTCGTGACTTTCGTATTTGTAATACATTTTTATTTGCAGGTGGTATTCCTTTGTTCCACTTAGGACAGTTTAATCTATAAGTATGCAAAATTAATAAAAAACACATCTCTATTTTATTGGACTCTGATACTTAGAGTAAATTCTTTGCCCAGGCTTTTTCTTGGTTGAGAAATGAGTTGGAGCAACTCAGCTCCCTTTGAACTATCTTTAATTAAAGAACCTCTCTTGGATGGTCTAAAGAAGTGCTGTCCAATAGATTTTTCTGCAGTGATGGAAGTGACCTATGATATTTTAGGTCTAATATGGTAGCCAGTAGCTATGGGACACTTGAAATATGGCTGGGGCAGTTGAGGAACTGGTGTGTGTGTGTGTGTGTGTGTGTGTGTTTTGTTTTGTTTTCCCATTTATACAGCTACATGTGCTTAATAACACTATATTGGATAGCACAGTTCTAGAATATGGTAGTCATTTAGATAATTTCTTTTAGGCTAAAAATTCACCAAGTACATCTTTTTCAATTCTCTTATGAATGTGGTAGGTTCTGATTAGTTGCCTAAGCTTATATATTTTGGAACAATTTTAATTCATCACTATGTGCTTATATAATATACTGTCCACAAAATAATGAACTAAAATGATTTTCCAATTTTTACACTAATTCTATGGATGTCACTTTATTTTTAATAAAAACACTCATCAGATTTCTGCTGAATGCTAAAAGCTAGCCAATTACCAAACAATGACCACACAGTAATTGACTTTGGCCAGTATTGCATAAACTACTCCCTAAGTTACAAAAGAAAGGATTTGATGTGATTCCTCTTTTCAACAGTCTTACAGCGTTGCTGGAAAGACAAAAGTAGCAGGCATGAAACAATTAAAAATCAATCAGTGCTAAACTGTATTATGCAAAATAGGAGTGTAAAAGACGGTGAATCAGTGTAACCATAGTAGCCAATCTTTGCACTTCAAAGTTTAAAGGATCCTTAGAAATCGTGTATTCTGAATTTTATACATGGCAAAATTATAGTTCAGTGAGTTTATCCACTTAGGATTTCATAACCAGGTAATGACATGTCCAGAATATGAACGGAAGGTTCTTCTGACCCTCAAACCATTGGTCTTTCCTCATTACTTTGCTTTTAAGACTGCTGTCCAGAGAAGATTGTTTTTAACAATTCACTAAAAAGAAAGCTTGAGGTCAAGCAATTATAAAGCAAGTTCCATTTTAAGTATCAGTTTTCTCTATCAGAGTGTCCCCCAAACTTTAGTTATTCACTTAACACATTCATAAGTTTTGCCATATCCTTCTACCATCTGTACTATTATATTATTTTATTTGTTTTAAATTTAAATTTATTATGAGGAAAATGGAAAACCAATATCATTTGTCGTAAGTAAAGATAACTAGGAAATAAATACCTGGAAAATGAAAACTAAACTGTGCTATAAATTCCCAGCCAGATACTTTGCCTAAGCCAGAGGCCTGTTTTCTTTCTTATAAAGGAGATTAGTGAGTGTTGGAAAAGCATTAGATGTAATAGTCGCACATTATTATAAAAAGCAATCCATTCCTTCACTTCCAGTTTTAAAACTGTGAGATTTACAAGGTCTCATTGCTGAATCTAATACCTTTCATTTCACACCCACACAACCATGGCTGTTTTGTTACTGCTGAAGGAAGAAATTAGCCAAGGAGTCTTATGTCTGTACCAGCACACAGGCAGTCTGCATGAGTCTGTGTATGTGTGCTGCTTGGTGGTGGGGTTAGTGGTGGTTACTTTTTAAAGTTGTATAATAATTGTGCTAAGTGTTCTGATTTGTTCTCTTGGCTAAAAGAAAGCTTGTTTTATCTACTGGTTGTTGCTTTTGCTTTTTTTGTGGTCTTCCTCTATGGGGAAAGTAATTGCATAATTAAGTAATTTTATTTTTTTTAAATGTTAAGTAAATGGAATTTGTATAGATTCTCTCTTTATCTACAAACATGTAATTCTTATCATTCATTAAGTGGGAAAAAAATTATGGCTTTTAGTGTAGCAGTCAGGAACCCATAAGTAACTCTGTGGTTTATGGAAGCGGTTTATTATGGGAAAAGATGGCATGCATATTTCTTTTAAAAGTGGAAAGGGTTGTCAAAGTATAGTTAAAACGTCTTAAAAACTTGACTTTCACACAGATATCAAATAAGGATACATTATAGTTGATTTAACTCGTTAATGAGAGAACACTTAGGAGGTAGAGCTGGTTCAAAGAGCCTTGGAGGAAGAGAGACTGTATAATTGGTTGGGAAAGATGTGAAGTTTGCTGAGTTAGAGAAAATACTGATGAATATGCAATAGGGCAATAAAATCATAACCTTTAAGTATATCTTTTCTACCAGAGAGAAATCATTTGTACCTCTATCAGACAAAAAAACTGTAAAAGTAATTTGACCAGCTCTGGGCACTTACCAATAGTAAATTGTAAATGAAACAACAGTACATTTCCCAAGTGCAGTACTTTTTGCACTTCTTGGAAATCTAGGTGATTTTGCCCCCAGCAGATATTTGGCAAAGCCTGGGGATAGTTTGGGTCTTGGCAACCTGAAGGGTGCAACTAGCACCTAGTGGGTAGAGTCCCATGCTAAACATCTTACAATGGACAGGACACAATGGACAACACCCCCTCCCTCCTTTTACACTCCCGGGAAAGGATCACCCAGCCCAAAACCTCAGTGGTGTTCCAATAGAGAAACTCTGCCCTGGAGAATTGAATAACCTTTGTGTAAGGTTTTTAGGATACCAGTGTGACCCTGAAAGGAACCACAGTAATTTTTCTTGCCTTCTTTCCAAGTTTTGAGTAATTTTTCTCAACAATGCAATTCAAATTTTGTGGGGTTTTTTAAATACACTTGATTTATATTTTCTGAACATACCTAGAGGAAGTAGACATTGTGAGCTGATCTAGAACTCTGCCCTTCACATATCTTGTCCCTTTCTTTCATTCTATGGCTGCTTTCTTACATTTGATATTTTTTTATCTTAAAATAAATGGTAAAGAAATGTTAAAACATGCATTATCTGTCAATGTGTCCATTTTAATGAATGCTTCATTCCGTTTTCTACAGGATAACATTTTTCTCAGCTGACTCTATCTTTTCCTGATTGACACTTACAATTCATGAAAAAGTAGAGGCTGATGCATAATAATGCAAGATAGGAAAGAAGTGCATATTAGTAAAGCATAGATTCTCCCTATTTCTGACTAAATTTCTCCTACAGTTGGGAAGTTAAAGAATACTGATATATTGGGCGCCTGGGTGGCTCAGTGGGTTAAAGCCTCTGCTTTCGGCTCAGGTCATGATCTCAGCGTCCTGGGATCGAGGCCCGCATCGGGCTCTCTGCTCAGCGGGGAGCCTGCTTCCTCCTCTCCTTGTCTCTTTGCCTGCCTCTCTGCCTACTTGTGATCTCTCTCTCTGTGTCAAATAAATAAATAAAATCTTTAAAAAAAAAAAAAAAGAATACTGATATATTCTCTATAAGGAAATATGGAGCTGAAAGCATCATACCTTAGTTTTTTTTACCACTTCAGTGATTGAACTGAGAATCAGAAATCAAGGGCATTCTTCTCTTATATACCTAATTCAGTGAAAAGTTAAAAACAATGGAAAATTTGTTCATAATCTACTTGATAACCCAGCAGGAGCCATTATCATTTTTGTGTATTAGTTCAGGCTTTTACAAAGTACTAGCTTCGTGTTTTTTTTTTTATTCCTCTTAACTTAATGTGATTTAATTCACTAATGGATGAGACAGAGACACACAGAGATGAAGATGATAAGGATGAAGACATCAAAGAAACTCTTAGATTAGTACCTAAAGTTGTAATTATGGAAAAGATGTAATTTTATAGACTAGTTTTTCCCTTAATATTACACTATCAGCATTTTTTTCATGTTGCCATATTGTCTTCCTGATTATCATTTTAATGGTGTGATTTAGATGGATTTAAAAACAGCTCAAGTTTCCCATAGAAAATGTGGTATCATTTATGATTACATCTCTACATCTCTACATCAATTTATGATTACATCCTACATGAATAGGATCAGCACACCACCTGCTACTTGGTAGGTGCTTAGAAGATGCTTGTTCCTTTTCTTCTGTTCAAATCCTACAAATTTTATACTGGAAGGAACCTTGAACTTTTAATTAAATAACGTCTAGTTAATTTAACTGAAGTAATGTCGAACTCTACACTTGAACTGAAAACATTGGATTCAAATTCTATCTCTGCCCTTCATTGACTGCATGATGTTAAACAAGTCACTTTACATCTTAGGGAATATTTCTGTATACAAGTGAGGACAGTCGCATTAGATAATGTGAAACATTTCTTAAAGATGTAACATGTTTTGCTTCTATCCAGGATGTCATGCTAACAGAATTAAGGTAAAGATCCGTGGTCTCTTAAAAAAAAAAAAAAAACCTAACAAAGTGAATCTTAATTTATCGAATAAGCTCATCATATGCAGAGCCTCAGAGTACTATAAAGTAATACACATTCATTTGGAAACAGGAAAATTAACATCCTAAGAGCCCACTATATATTAAGGAGGCCTTTAAATACTTTATGTAGGTTTTCACTATTAATCCTCAGTTATGTTCTCAGGTAGGTGGCATGCTTCTCAGTTTATTTGAAGAAACTGAAGATGTTACCACATTGTCCCAAACAAGCCATCAGGTATACTTTACAGTATATCATGCCAATGTCTACAAAACTGATGTGTTCATTTAAAAAAGTTACTTAAACCTGCAAGTCACAGTATTTTTCCTTACTTCTTTAAAGTTCTAAAAGGACCTTTCGAGAATGGTTTTGTGGACTAGGCGTATTTTTAAAAAACTCTTCAAGAAAGTGGGAACTCACTCCTTTTTTTTATCTCACATGAATTGTTCCTATAGCAAGGAGACTGTAAAAATCATTCTTCAGGAAATGTCAGGGTGTGAAGAGGAGGTGGATCTATGCACTGGAAGCCTAGGTGATGTGGTGGAAAACATGCTAGAGTTGAGGCCAGTGTTCTACATTCCCAAGAAAGGATCACCCAGCCCCAAATCTCATAACCTGGTGTGTGAGATAACTAATTTCTAGAAGGCCATCTCTAACTGAGGGAGTTATGTCAGGTGATATCCAAGACCTTACATTCTGTATTCTGCCTCTCCTTGTATGACTTTCTCTTTCTCTCTCTCTCTTTTTCTCTGCACTGTTGTGTGTATTGGGCATGCGGGTCCACAGTTCTGTTGGCAAGCTTTCAGTGAATCCTCTGTTTATTGGTCTCCTGTCGGCTACAACAAGTCCCAAATCTTTTCAGGTTTTTGTCTGGCAACTTCCTTTTCTGTATAGACTTTTTCTCTTCTGTGGCTACTCCAGGTTTTGACATCCACTCCTTTTTTATATTTTCTCTCTCTGCTCAAACGAATTTCCACAATTGTAATGAGAACTCTCATTGCAGAGATGGTCCTTTTCTCAGTCTCTTTTTTTTGTGTGTGTGGTAGGTTTTGTTAGTATTATACATTTCCAATGATTCCAGTGTCATTTCTGAACAGAGAAGAGATGAATACAGTAGGGGTACACTATGTTGTAGCCTTGGGGAAATAAATGAAGAATGGAGATTACTGATAAGTTGGGGTAAGAGGCAAATAATGTTACTGGAATGTTCCAAAGGTAATGTGCCTGGTAGGTGGTGGGCATGGGAAGAGAGGGGGTTGTCCACAGATGGCTAGAAAGTATCAAATGGAGAGGGGGCAATTAAGATGAACCACACAAGAATTTTAGACTTTGGGTTTTTTGTTGTTGTTGTTGTTGTTGTTGTTGTTGTTTGCTGTGAACATCTGGGTGAGATGGTAAAGTTATTCATTAACTCAACAGATGATTACTGACAGCCTATTGTGTAAACTCCACCCTGGCTGCCCATGTTGTAAAGACCAATAGGTACAGCTTCTCTCTTCCATTTGCTCATGACATTGAGGTAGAGTTAGAGGTTTAAACAAATAGAATAGAAATACAACAAGGTACATGTTAAAGAGGAGGTATAATTTAGAAGTAACTCACTGCCCAAACTAAAAGAGAAATCTTATAACACATATTCTGGTTAACATTTTATAGAGTAGATGCTAATTATTTTTAAACTAATCAGGGGTTTGAAAAATGTTCATCAAAGAGTGGCTTCTATAATATGTACATAAACTAATCAGGGGTTTGAAAAATATTCATTAGAGAGTCGTTTCTATGATACATCCAATCTAAGATTAGTATGTGACACATGATTCCAAGAATCATGTTTTGAGTATCTAATCATAAGGCATAGGAGATGTGGAGCTTTAGAATGGAGAGTTCATTATGATTGGGATTCATTCCTATGTTGGAAAATATAATAAATAAAAGGAATGATGCATCATTATGAACCAACTGTAACAGCTCAAGGCATGGACAGTGCTGTAGGAGAAGGTACATTTTAATGCGAAGATAATGTCCTGTGAGGGCGGAGGGCACAGGTGTCTCTTGGTTTAGAAGGGAACATGGGTTCTCCAAAGGGTAGACTCGCCTGAAGTATCCCTAAATGCCACCACTACTTACATCCAGGCGTTGAAATGATGGGGACTGTAGAATATGCCTACATGTAGATGGGATCTCCTGGGAGGAAGAGGTAACTGAATAAACATACCAATGTTACTAAATTGGGATTTCTCTGCCTCTTACTATTACATTATCTGCTCACACAATTTCCCTTACTGTGTAACACGAGAGGGGCCACCAAGGGCCATAACCATGTCTCCCATCTTCTTCAAATGATCAGGAGTGATCAGGAGAATGAAGCCATGAAATAGGAAACATTTACGTTCAGGCACTGCCTTAATTCATTTTTAATAAGGAATTATTAGGAGGCACAAATCATGCTGTTATTAATTTCAAATTAAAACTCAGACTATGTATGACCTCTTTAAATCAGCTATTTTCCAATTCATTTATTTTGGCAGTAATTATGACTGATTGCTCAATTCTTATTGGAATAGCTATAGTGTGATTTAATTTTAGCTGAGGCTTTTACAGTAATAATTAGGGAATCTTCTCCACATAAGTGTAGAAGAAACTTACTTTTACCTTATAGCATTAAGATAACAGACTTGGACACCTTACATACTTCCCCTTACTGCGTTGTGGAAAATAATTTGACTGTTCATTCTGTGACTGTCTAGGCAGCTCCAAAATACTGAACTTTGTTTGATTAAAAAAAAAAAAGAATGAAACATATGAGCCATGATATGTTTCTTAATGTCAGTACTTAATTTATTGACATTATATGTATATATTAACACATTTCCACATATAAGTACATATAGTTACTTATATTAAGATAACCAGAGATTGGAAGCAAGTATTCCTTAATAAGATTTAAAAAAAAAAAAAAGCCCCATATCAAAGTCTGTGTTGTGTTCCCATTCTGAAAAACCAGACACCATTTTTTTTCTATTGAACCTAGAAGAGTAACTTCATTGATTATTTTTATTATGTTAAAAACCTCAACCTTTCTATTTGACTCTTGCTCTATTTAAGCTCATCCTTTATAGTCTGACAGAAATCCATTTTAAATATTGTTTTGGAAGCCAGATTTCTGATGCTCTCCACTGTTACTAGACCTTATTTTTGTGTGTATGATGTACTGCACAAATTCTCTATTGATATGAAGCAGGCTGTGGAATGATTTTTCAGCTTTGATCACTAGAATGAATCGATTTTTAACAAGCCCTCGATATGGCAGCAGTTGCTGATGTTGTGTGTCTAACAACTTCATTGAAGGGCTGCATTTGATTTGCTGTTGCTAAGTGCTCTCTTTCAGTGAGCTTGTCTGTGAAGACTTCCTCGACCAACTGAAGATCTTTTATTGGGTTAGAAAATGCTGTTAAGTGTTATTTACTGATTAAAAAATAATTATAGGCAGTCTCCATTACACGGAATCATCAATTTGCCATTAGTGCTAGTTGCTGTAAGCTTAGAAAATGCAAATGAAACTCAAAACCAGCTTTCTCACCAAATGCGCTGATTAAAATAAAAAGGTATTTGTTTACTTTAAATGTGCAAGGTTAGTGGCAGAACCTGTTGTGGTGTTACTTTCTCTTAGTGCTTGTTATGTTTTGTGTTCAGCCAGTTGGGTCATTGTTGTCTTCACAGAAAAACCATGAAATTGGAAGTCTCCCGAAATGTCAGCATCCTAGTATAATTGGAAACTTGAAATTATAAACCACTGATTATTATATGTCCCAGTTGCAAGCTACACTGTGGACCAGTATGCTGAGCTGAACAATGAACTATTATCATCCGTTGCCCCAAAATAGCAATATAGGTAGCATTCGAAATCTGTAAGAGGATTGTCAGTCCCTTTCCCTTTAATCCTTATTTGATTTCTATTGTCAGTTAAGAAGCCAAACTAGGGCGCCTGGGTGGCTCAGTGGGTTAAAGCCGCTGCCTTGGGCTCAGGTCATGATCCCAGCGTCCTGGGATCGAGGCCCACATCGGGCTCTCTGCTCAGCAGGGAGCTGCTTCCTCCTCTCCCTGTCTCTCTGCCTGCCTCTCTGCCTACTTGTAATCTCTCTCTCTGTGTCAAATAAATAAATAAAATCTTAAAAAAAAAAAAAGCCAAACTAGGTAAAATGTCCATATAGACAAAGTTTTTATTTGTTAAAAACATTCTCATTAATATCACTGCAAGTTGTATTTATCAAGGTACTTTAATTTTCCTTTTAATCTCTGTTGAGACATTAATGCATTAGTGGGTTTATGTGTAAGAGTGTATAGGTGTCGTATTAGCTCTTTGGAGCATAGAAAGGGCCTGTTTTTCTAAAAAAGTCTCTTGCCTAGTTATCAGGTATCTTAGTAATGTCCTTTTCTTGTAGGATTCCACTAAGAATAGAATGTCCTTTAAATATTTTAACAACATAACCACACAGTGTTCATGATTTCCTCCTTTCATTTAAAAATATAGTTTAGCTTTTTTCATTAATCTTGAGATTTTCATCTTGACCAAAGATTGACAACTTTAAGAGTATTTTTGACAGCTATGACTGTCAAGAATAGAATAGAATCAATGATTAACCTGGGTAAATCTAGGAAAACCAAACCGACATAGCAAGGGAAAAAATATATTTCTAGTTTTAGAAATAAATATGTCAAAATAAAATAATTGCATTTGTCCTTAACCCACTTTCCTGAGAAGCTATCAGCCACTTTAATGCCGTGAAAGGATTCATATCAGAGAGAGAACCAACATTCTGGAGTTTCAGAAGCATAATCATGTCATTGATCAGTACAAAAATTCACTCTTCTATTAAAATCGTTTAAGTTACAGCAAGAGTGGAAAAAACCAGTGATAATGAACTATGAGTTTTGTTTTGTAGGCAAATCAAGTGTGAATGGGAATCAGATAGGGGCAAAATTGCTTATAACTTCATACTTACTGTTTTTCTTCTCATCTTTGTGTTGAGTTTTTGTTTTGTGTGTTAAATTGACCAGAATGGGCCAAAAATTTTCCTCTTAAGTATGTAATGAAGTGCCAAATGTGGTAGGTATATGAAGCACTATTTGTTAATATTTTTCTTGTCAGCTTTCATTTTGCTCTCTGTTAATAAGATTGATCAAAAGAAACAATTCAAATAATTTCTATGTTTATTCTGTTTCTTTGGGTGGTCTCTGGGTTTCTGTATTCTTTTAGAAACATGTTCATGTTTCATTCTTAAACATGTAAATAGAGAGCAAAATTTAGGGGCTGGTCAAGAGACATGAAGTAGAGTGTTTGCTTTTATCTGCCTGTTTAACTTTCAAGTTAGCAGGGCATAAAAAGGCCCTCAACAGTCTGGCTCCAGCCCACCTTTTCTGAATGAAACTTTGTTCAGACCCAGAACCATAAATTTACAATGATTATCCATGCAGTTATTAATTATATGGGAGCCCTTTATTAAGACCTCTTGGTTCTCCCTAATTTATTCACCAAATCACAGATGCTTAATGATTTACCCCTTACCATTTTTATCAAAAACTTAGATTAAAATTAGACACTCCTTTTAAGTCTCTTCATTTCCTTCACTCTTCTTTGGTAAAGGAAAAAATACTTTGCCCCAATTACTACATTTGAAGACCATCTTTTCTTGAATAATTTTTTTCAGGAAAAAACCAAAGTTTCCATCACCGTTCTAAAATGGCAATTCTCTCTTTCTCTCTGAACACATGTTAGAATAAAAGATGCCTGACAGCTGATTAGGAAAGTGACATATATTTTACATCCTTACAGATGAAACCTTCTAAAACCATATTTACTTACCAGGGGCAGTGACAGCCTGTCCGGCAAAAATAATTGATATCTTTTCTGGTTACTGTAGAAGGGGAACAATGAAACAAGAAAGACCTTTCTCATATCTTCAGAGATGAAGAGTTGGAAGAAACGGATTGACATTAAATTAAGGTTTTCCTTTAGGCACATCTGGCCACTAATACATTCTTGTATAGTTGTAGGAACTCTTTGCTTCACTAGTGTTAATAATCAGGCTCTGTGTGTGATGTTTTCAGATATGTTTGCCAGGGAAACATGCATATTCTGCCTCAGAGGTAGGGTAAAAAATACTTAAAAATTAGCAAGTTTATTGTTCAAGTTAAATATATTGCATCCCTGAAATATTACTTAAGTATAGTGCATTTTTAGTAATTCAGATTAATATATGCAGAAGTCTTTTCTAAATGAAAGCTCATTTATTTTTGGATGAAATGTAAACTGGAATGTTGCTTCTAATATTTATAAGCTAACTGATCAGAAGGAAGTTTGTCACGCCTTTCAGGATTTTTACTTTTGAAGTATATAAAATAGATATATCTGTAGTATCCACATCATAAAGTTGCATGTTGTGAGCTTTATCCACAGTTATGTAAATATTATTAATTATAATGAAATATCTTTAAAGAAACATCCTTTTGGCACTTATCTATACAAACAACAAGAATGAAAAACAATATTTTTCTTTCTTTCTTTCTTTCTTTCTTTCTTTCTTCCTTTCTTTTCTGAGACAGAATCTGTCTGTTCTGCTTTAAGAAACAAATAAAACCTGTTTGCTTTTTTTTTCAAATGACCACAGCCAAGGAGGTCAAATTGTTTTTTTAAGCACCACAAACATTTTTAAGGGAATATATACAAGGTTAATTTCTTTTTTTTTAAAGATTATTTATTTATTTGACAGAGAGAGAGAGAGATCACAAGTAGGCAGAGAGGCAGGCAGAGAGAGGAAGCAGGCTCCCCGCTGAGCAGAGAGCCCGACGTGGGCCTCCATCCCAGGACCCTGAGATCATGACCTGAGCCGAAGGCAGAGGCTTTAACCCACTGAGCCACCCAGGTGCCCTGCAATGTTAATTTCTTAAAGACTTTATTATAAATGCTTTTTTCTTCTTGGCACTTCAACCCAGTCTAGATCAAACAATCATCTGGAGAAGTATTAATGTATATATTTTCTTGGCTTTTGAAGTGCTATCACAAGTCAGTATTGTTCATTTTAAAGCTTGATAGAGTAAGGTTATTCACTGTTCTAGAAGCTACAATAAATCTATGGCAAACCCAGAGAGGAGGAACTGAGCTACTCTACCCAATTCCATATTTTCTAGGATATTCACCCTGGGATATCCTTGTTTCTATATTAAAGCATTCTTCTATACATAAATCAGTACATGGCAGATGCCATCTGATTACAGTGTGGTTATGGGGCATCTGTAGAAGTCATGCTTTGTTGACCTAATGGGAGCTCTGTCTTCAGAGAAGTAGAAAATTGGTTGTTTCTGTAGGTTATAAATTTCCAAGCCATTGCTTGCCACCTGGGAGCATTAATCCCATTATATTGGTTGTTTCTATAGTTAAGGAGTGGCTTATCAGAATACTAACTGTCCATGTCTCTTCTCCAAGCCATTAGGTAATAAATTGGATATAATGTGTAATTTCTCAGGATTTTTTTATGTAATGAAAGATATTATGTTAAAGTCTGTGCTCTAAAATGTTCTTCAGCCATCTCATATAATTTCATGTTTTTTTACCTGCAAAAACTGCAAAAACGCTATTTCCATCAGAGATACCATTTTGCCACTAGGTTTATCAGTTTTCTCCCCTTAAGAATGTTTGACTTTGGGGAATCATATATAGTTTTTTTTTTTTACTTGATTAGATATATATTTTATTATGTCTGTCCTTGAGACTTTTAACCTTTAAGTAGTAGTTCAATTTTTTTTAAAGATTTTATTTATTTGTTTGAGAGAGAGAGAGAGTGAGAGAGAGAGCATGAGAGGAGAGAAGGTCAGAGAGAGAAGCAGACTCCCCACTGAGCAGAGAGCTCCATGCAGGACTCGATCCCAGGACTCCAGGATCATGATCTGAGCCTAAGGCAGTTGCTTAACCAACTGAGCCACCCAGGTGCCCCTAAATAGTAGTTCAATTTTTAATGAATCATGAGAGATCCGGAATTTTGCTTAAGTTTTATATTGTTGAGCCAATAACTTTTTGATGGACATCACTTATAATCTTGAACTTAATATTATAAATCACAAACAAATTAATTAAAACATAATAAATATGTACATGTTTTAAAAGATACAGTGTTAAAATGTTTCATATTTTCAACATATTATAATCTGTAAAACACACTCCGTTATATTATTTCACTTATTTTACATTATTGTCTGTCTCATTATGGAATTTTTACTACCAGTCTCATTTGTGAATGGAGAAGACAGAAGTGAGGAGGTTAACTTGACCAACAGAAAGTCACGTACCTAGTTGGGAAAACAGAGGCTAGAGCCCCGATAGAGTTGGATATCATCTCTACTACAGTACATTGAAAGTAATGCATGGTTCATCAGAGTGATATATTATGTAACATATCAAGCTTTCTTTCTCAATGATTGTGGCCATATGTTGCTATCTGATAACATGAATGAATCACGTCACTGAAGAATTTTGCAAATAATATCTGTGCAGTTTATCCACTGCTAGATTTTCAGGTTTGGAATCTGCCCTGGTACTGGTACAGGCATTTGGTGCTTCTGTATGAAAAAAAGAAAGGACTTGAACAATAGCAACCACAACAAATTTCAATTGAAATGTTAGATGCCGGCACAAAAAACGATGCTATTTTATGACACAGACCAGAACAAATTCTAAAGCATCTACCATATTACCAGTTGCAATTCACTTTGTTATTATTTTTTTTTTTTTGCTCCCTTTGGAGAACAATGTAATTTCTATCACTGCAGATTCCCAAAATAAATTATTGTTGAAAAAAAGCCACACAGTTTCCAATAAAAATTTCACCACCCTTTTGCATCCCCCTTGTTTTGGTTGAGAATCAAAGAAGAGAAAAACTGTTCCCAGTGGAGAAGTCACAAGGAAGGCTTTATGTAGAAGCCAACATTAAAATGATGCCAACAGGCAGATGGAACCCACGTCTGAATGAGAAAATTCTGAGCCAGGCCTCTTGCTGTGGCTTTAATATAGCCCAGTTGTTCCCTGATTTCGCTGTCTTTATTACTGGGATTTCAGTTATTTATGAATTGAATTCTCATGTAGTTATCTTGCTGTTATTGTAAAATGCCACATGATATTTTGTGCTAAGTCAATAAATGCCTTGTGCCACCACTGTATTTACTTTGGGTTTGTAATCTCTGTGCTTTTACCCTTTTTCTGACATTTTCCGAGTCTCTCCCTGAATATCAGCTGGCTGTGGAGCAGTGCTTCTTTTCAGCAATTGACAGTCTGCTGCAGCAGGCCTAACCATCAATTCACACCCCAGGGGACTCTCCTCCCCAGGAAGAGATTTGCTATCAGTCATCTGACACTTCAGTTACTTTAAAAATTACTCCTAGGATTTGGATTTCTTGAAGGTAATTCTTAGGGAAACATGACAAAATATTTGTTATTTGAAGCTTAAGCTTAAAAACAAGGGAAGCAATAAAGTAGGATCATTTGAATTGGAGAAAGAAGGGAATATCAAGAGGTCATGGGATAAATTTTCTAATTCAGAGGCTTCAAAGTTTTGAGCAAGATCTATAATGAGAAACATAACTTCCTATGTGACTTATATTCATTTATATACTATTATTAAAGCCAAAGTTTTTTGTTTTTTTTTTTAAGATTTTATTTATTTATTTGACAGAGAGGGAGAGGTCACAAGTAGGCAGAAAGGCAGGCAGAGAGAGAGGGGGAAGCAGGCTCCCTGCCGAGCAGAGAGCCTGATGCGGAACTCGATCCCAGGACCCTGAGATCATGACCTGAGCCGAAGACAGAGGCTTTAACCCTCTGAGCCACCCAGGCGCCCTAAAGCCAAAGTTTTATAAGCAATACTTATCCATATAAGCAATGCAATCCCACTCACATGGGATTGACAAAGTGTAATTTCTTTTAAAGTTAAAAACATGATTTTTATACAAAAATAAAATGAACACATGCCAAGATTTCATTCAGCTCACTAATTATTGAGGGAATCAGTGAGATGTTAAGATTGGTTAACAGATCATTGAGGATCTGGGTGTCCATGGGGAATTTAATAGAGATACAAAGATTGCTAAGTTAGATATAAAACTGGTTAAGGTGCTACAGGACAACCTGTCACAACATATGAGGCTTTATTTTCTACTGGACAGAGATTATTTGCATATCTACTATATGAAAATTTCTAAGTTTGCATGTACTTGCACTAAATCCCAGACCCTCCATGAACAGCAGAGTCAAAGTTTAGTCCCCTAAATAATGATTGGCTGAGTCTAGTAAAAAAATGTACCTAAGTGATGTCGAAAGACCACAGTGCCCAACTTTCTTATTCATTTCTCCCAAATTTGTTTAATTCTTCTTAGTAGGCTGCATCCTGATGTTTTCTATTGTGTTCTCTTTCATTTTTAAAATGCTGATATGGCTCATCAAATTATTTTCATATGCCATTAGTAGGCCATGACTCATCTTAAATAATATCACTCTAATGTACAAATAAGGACATCCCTAAACACCACCAGACAGAGGCAAGTTTCTTTCTCTGTCTTATGAATACAAAGGTAATGAGAGAAGGAGGGGTTGGGGAGTAGAAGGAGGAAAAGGAAAAGGAAGTGCCTATTAACAGATAAACTGAAATATTAGAAACTTTAAGACTTCATTTGAGAAAAAATCATTCTAACAGGGCAGGGGCAAAACCCCACTAGAAGAGACAGGGGAAAGACATCCAGAAAGTGTGGAAAGACTATTTTTTTTTTTAAAGGAAAACCTAAATGCCCCGGAAACTGGGAAACACTGGGATGGCGCTCCTGCGCAAAGAGCAGTGGTTGGGCAAGGAGCTGGAACCCTTGGATTCCTGCCTGGCCCTGTGCCAAGTGTGTGTGCACATTATCTTGTGTATTCCTCTCAGCAGTTCAGTGAGGAGACAGGGCCACCACTTTGCAGATGAAGAAATAAGCTCAGAATTGTTAAATAACTTGCCTGGGGTCAGGAAGAGTCCTGACTTGAACCTAGAGAACTATAGAGAAAGAAAGGAAATTATTTGATTGGCTATGTCTTTAAAGCCTAGTTGGCTGTTTGTGATTGGTGGTCCTTAGTGTTTCAGTTTCACAGTTAACTTTTAACACGTGAAATCTAAATGTTAACCTACTTGCACATATTTAAGTAGCTGAGATCATAGGTACAACATTCCCTACCTGAGTCTAGAGAATTTTGTAATTGCTTCTTTTCTTCTATGTACAGTTCTATATTAAAATACTTAAAGATGTGACAGTTATTATTGCTAATAGATCATTGTTGTAAAATGCTCTAAAATTTGTGAGTTAAAGAGCACCACTCTGATAAAATGTGCCATTATTATATAAGATTTTCCACCTGTGGAGGTTTCTAATTATGCTTTCCGTGCATTAAAAAAAAATGCAGCTAGAAAAACTGATAAATGGCCAACAGCTACTTCCCTGCTGATTATACAAAATTTCATTATAGTAGAACATTTAACAATTTAATTCCAAGCTCTCTCAGGAATAGTCTGTTAAATGCTTTGCTTGGGTCTCTTTTTAAGCACCAAATTTTCAACTTAAATAAAAGATACACTGAGCTTTTGCCATAAGCAAAGTTAAGTCATTAAATTACAGAAGGTGAGCTTGAAGATGACAGGTAAAGATAGAAGAAATAGACACAATCAAAACATGCCCAAATGTTTTCTTCTCCCCTTCTCATTCTTAGAGAGACAATAATTGTTGAGATGGAAATGAGGCAGTTTCACTGAAAGGCTACTCTCCTGATTGCTAAGAGATAAGTTTTAAAGTTCCCATAAATATAAAAAAAAAATTTGAGGCATAATTATACCTTTTACAGAGTGCTTCAGACAGTTGCAGTAATGGGTCTCTTGAGTTTTCTTTTTTCCACTGCCTTCTTCCACTTCCACCTCCTTCCCTGATCCTTCTGATTATATTAGAAAGAGAAGGCTTCATTTAGGCACTAATGTGTCTATCATACTTTCTGTTTCAACACTAGGCAGATGATATTCTCCCATATTGTAACTGAAAAAGCAGCCCCAGATCAATTGTCTTGGGACCTCTGCAGGCAGCAGAGTGGTGCCAGGGCATGTGGAGGTAGAGTCTGTATCTGAGAACCAACAACAGTGGAGCCCAGGATGTTATACCAGAGGGTATTTATTCACAGCTTGGAAGCATAAATCAGAAAGGTTTATAGCCATTATAATTCCAGGAATCCTCCTTTATGTAACTAAAATCACCACTATGCCTAAAATTTCCTGATTCTACTATGTATTAGGGATCTAATTCTCTTCCTTTCTAAGGATGCTGGAGGAAGAATTGTTACTTCCCTTATACCTAGGAATTCTGTTCGTGCTCAAATACACTGACTCTCTGCTACTGTTCTACTTTTTACCTCATGCTGTAGCCACAGCATATACCACATACCTTCCTGTTCAGGCAAAGGGCAGCAGACATTTAGTGTAGAGAGGATCACAGGTTTGGAATCAGTTCAACCTCTTCTTGGATCCTGGTGCTTCCCCTCTGCTTGACCTTGTAGGGAAGGAAAAAGTACTTTTTCTTCTGCCTCATTATGTTCAGTACTTAGGGCAATCCAAATTAAAGTGACAAAAAAAATAATTTAACAGGGGAAATGGTTTATTATGTATGCATATGGAGGCCTTCATAGAAAAATAGTGACGATCCACAGAAGTGGATAGAACCTGAGGCTTATATACCATTTTAACAAAGAATGATAAATTTGTGGAAAAGTGACAAGATAAAGGAAAGAGGTTTAATGGGAGGCAAACTGTGGAAAGGTAAATTTTTGAGGAAACTGATGGAAGATAAAGGTTGTTTAATAAGGTTTCTTATAGATACTCCTTAGTTCCATCTCTGAGCTGACAAGAGTCTAGAATCACCTATGGTGTAGATAAATGGTGGTAGTGGGGAGAGAGTAGAGAAGAGAGATTTTTTTTTTAGTCTTTTTTTTTTTTCCAGTTTCTTTTAGCTAAAAATAATGCTACCAAAGTGGTAAATTTTTGAGTGGTATATTCTGATCCCCTTCAAACTTAACAAGGTTACTCACTTCTTAGGAACTCAACATCATATTCTAAAAGAAAGTAAAACCTTATGTGACTGTTGCAGAAACAAATGCCTATTACCCCTGCCTCCATTGGGCACTTCTCCCTTTTCAAGACCTCTAAGAAAAGTCCTTCTCTATTCCTATTATTCCTGGATTTTACTCTTCTTTCCCCCCCCCCCCTTTTTTTTTTTTTTTTTTTTGTCTATTGCATTAACTCAATATCCTCTAGGTGGACAATCCTATTTAGAGGCTGGGGTGGGAGGGAGAAGAAGCTGATGATGTGTAAAGACAATAAAGTGGTAGGAGACTGAGGAAATGTAAAAATTTATCATTTTGTCCTGCCCCTAAATGTGTAGAAGTTATATAGTAACCTTCCCTATAATACCCCCTTTATCCTTCATTCTTTCCACCCAAAATAGTGCAGTTCTATAAGTCTTTGAAGGTCCAACTCAGATATTATATTTTTATTTAATTTATTTGAGCTCCTTAGCTGGAAGTATTTTTCTCACCCTAAACTTACATGGGGTTCGTTCATTTGTTTGTTTTTTTAATGTCATTTATTTGTGTTTATTGTCCTGACCATTTTCCACACTTTAGGTGTGTATCTCAAGTTTCTTGTTTAGCTGACCTGAACAACTGTAGAACAACAATTCTTCCAGTTGCCACATGAGAATTAGATAAACAACTGCACTTAGTGACTGAATTTGAGTTGGAAATAGAAATATTTCATTTAACTAATCATTACTGATGGTCAGCATGCTGATATTATTATTCTACCACCAAGAAATGTTGTCGAAGGAAAAAAATTGTGAAAGATTAATTCTTTGGGCCCAGGTTGACTCTCTTGTTGCCACTGAGACTGCTCATTGTACCAATAATTTAGCCATGTGAGAGATAATTTTTGTTCTGGTTGGTAGCAATTCCGATAACTGCTGATTTAGGCAGAATTCAAGCCAGGAACTTCACGGTGAAAGCTGCTATACCATCACTAAGTCTGTGAGCCCACTCATCTACCAGTCTGAAAGTTTCAAATGAAGCTCTTTTTATTCTTTCACACTTTATATACATTACATTTAAAGTCAAAGTAGACCCTCTCCAAATCTGAACTTTTCTCAACGTTTCAGAAGTTGAGTAAAAGGAAATCAGTGACTGGTTTCATTTCAGCTGAATTTCCCATAGTAGGACCAAGGAGAGTTGTGGGTCATGTTTTACGTTCATTAGATGAGAATAAATCCCTGATTATCTATGACCTGAAGCAAGATAAATTTTGCTATTATGGCAACTGGTTCATGTTAAAATATGACACTTTACTATAGGTCACTGCTTTATTTCTTTAAGATTTTTGAAGAATTGTCTTTTTCAAAACACCAAGAACACGTCTGAACTATAGGACTCAAAAGCATGAAGATTCTTTTAAGCTGAAGGCAGTCGAGATGCGGCAGAATCAAGAGAAAATTTTTGTCCCCCCATTAATTATACAGAAGAATCTAAATTTTCCAGAATAATGGTTATTGCCAGAGATACATTTTATCTGAGTGACCCACCTCTAAAGCAGAGCAAACATCTAATTACTAAACACCCATTCTTCTTATTGCCCTGTGGAGTATATTCCTTCCTTTCAAAGTCCCAGACCCCCACTGCCTCCTCGTTAGTTCAGGGTGGCATATATACCTCATTACCTGACTGTCTTTGGAGTATCCATGTCTGTGTGGATTCCCTGTACATACAAAATTAAATTTTATTTTCTTTTGTTAATCTGTCTCATGTTAATTTGATTCTTAGTCCTGATAGATAGACCTTGAGAAGACAGGAAATTCTTGTTCCCAGACAGTAGTTTACTTCTTCAATGACCAAAAGGACAGTGTGCCCTATATTTAAGAAAAAGACAGTTATGCTTTGCCTGGTGAGAAAATAGATACACTTTTTGAAATTAAACTATGATTCAGTTAGCTAGAAGATTAGCCAATAAATGCATTTGTGTTACTGTAATTGATTCCATTTGCAAATTGGAATTTTGCAAACAAAACTCACTTGCTACTTTCTTGACACCGTTGACTTTGCACAATTAAATTCAGATGTATGCTTCAAGGGGAAAGAATGAAAAGCATGTCCTTCTTTCACCATCTATCTCTGTCTAACCATAGATTTATGTTTTCATTGTGATTATTCTTTTAAGGGAAGGCAAAGCATGAATGATTTTCCTTGTAACATAAAAAATTCTGATTTAATTGTTTTTAATAGTTGATTCTGGTTTCTGACTTCAATTGTGTTCTTCTTGACAAGCTCCTATTTCCTGATTCCCCCCCCCGCTCAGCTTCCCATCCTGTAGCTTGACAGGAAGATATTAAAAGACTGATGAAAAACTGTGTTATGCCTCTAGCACTCTGCATTTTACCTTAACAGTTACTCAATAATTATTTGTTCAATGAGAGATTAATTTTCCCTTTTATGTAAGACTTGATGTGTGGCAGGAGGCAGTAAGCTAGGAATGGTGGCTTATAGTGTGGGGCTCGTGAAACTGTACACCAAACACCAGTGAGCAGCGAGGCACAGAAAGCTAGGCATGGAGAGTTTGTGCCCCCGACTGGGAAATCTCAAGAACATCATCTAGCTATCCGGAATCACTGGATTTGTGAGATCTGTGAGGTTAGAGATAACCCTTCCTTTGTTCTTGTCCTCTTCTATCTCATGCATCTCACACAATACCTGGCACAGGGGCATAGAAAAATGTCATTAATATCTTACTATTAATACAAACAGAAATAACATTGTCCAAATGCAAAATGGAATTAAATAATTTTCCTTTTAATTTCTGAAATACTTTAGATTAATCCAGAGTATTTTGAAAGATGATTCTCTTTTAAAGAAGAAAGGTTTATATATACAAAATGTTTATATATTAAATGTTATATATAGAAAATGTTTATATATATTTATATATAAATGTAACATATATAATGTTTATATATATGTCTATATATAATGTATATAATGTTAAATATAATGATATTAAGTCTATCTGAATAATTACTATAAGAGCAAATAGCAAAGTTGCCTATTTATTTTTAATCTTGAGTAAGTGGCATAGCAGTGACACACTGTGCAATGAAATATTTGGTGATACAGACACAAAAGGACTTTTTAAATTTCTATTTTGGGGGCAAAAGTAGGATTCCTAATCAGAGCAGCACCCTTTAAAATCATTCAATTGATGCCTGTGTATTTAGGAAGAAAAGAAATGAAGACCATGAATAGATTTCCTGAGAGAGTTAGAATGAACAGTGATTAAGCTTAGAACATAAAATTACAATTTATGATTAGTTCAGTTCAATTAATTCCATCTATCCATCCCTTAATTCATTTATTCAATCAACCAGCATTTATTGAAAAACCTATTTTGTGTCAGGCTCTGGGCAAAGCTCTAGGGATATAGGGATCAAAGACACCATCAAAGAATTCATGGTCTTGTGGTAAAGACAGAGATGTAATTGCAGTACCCGAGGGCAGCACGAGTTTTATGCTAGGGAATAACAGGGAGATCTGGAAGCACATAGACCAGGCAAGTGGTACAGGCTCTAATTCACATATAATGTGAAAACCACATCGAAGGCAAGAGATTGAGGTGCCAACATTGACCAAAACACAGTGCCCTTCAAGATAGGAAATGTTCCTTGCCCTCGAGAAGATTATAATTCTTATTTCTCTTAGTTTTAATGCATATTTGTATAGGCAATCATCTTTGAAGATTTTTTTTTTTAAAGATTCACTTATTTATTTGGGGTGGGGCAAAGAGAGAGGGAGAGAGAGTCTCAAGCAGACTCTGTGCTGCGTGCAGAGCCTGATGTGGGGATTGATCTCATCACCCTGAGCTCATGACCTGAACCAAAGCCAGGAGTCAGGCACTCAACCAACTGAGCCACCCTGGTACCCCATCTTTGAAGATATTGTTAGCTCTGAGTGGCTTCACTGAAGTTTCTGATGATAAACATTGGGTATATAATCTTAGTTTTCCAATTGCTTGTTTGTTCGAAGAATTCTGGTTTGCACACTACCATTCCCCTCTGCCAAAGAATTTTATCACTATCATGATTTTTGCTCATTGCTGTATTCAAATTCATCCAGAAGTACAGAAAGAAAATCCAACCAACTAATGTTAAGTTTTGTGACTGTGACATGTTTATAAAATTTTTCATATTATCTATGAAATGCTGTAATCCTGTTTGTCCCAAGAAAACTCTTGCATTTCTGTCTTAATTAAATCTCTTAAACCAAGCAGGTTTCTGCAGGGTATAATCCATTCATTCAGGTGTGAAAGGCTAGGACCTATTTACATATTCACAACCCTGATAGCTGTGTCTGGGATAAAATAAATTTATTTCTGAGTTGTCTGGGTTCTGCAGATATTGCAATTACTCTTGTATATTCAAACTTTTTCCTAAAAGAGTCATTTAGGACACTTCTGGAAAATACTGGAAATGTGAAAGTAGATTGTAAGCTCTTGGGGCAAAGACCATGTTTTGATTTTGATGCTCTTTACTGCTCTGAAAGTGCTATGTAAGCCTAAAGCTCCTTATAAATATGTAAATAAAAATAAAATGACTGTAGTTTAAAAAAGAGACTCTTCTTATAAAAGGAACTTTATGAAAGAAAATAACCAGATTTAGAAAATGCAGTCATTGGGAAAGAGAGTTCTGGATTATATAGCTCTAGTTTTAGTTTTTCTCATACTCATCACGATGGGAATAATATTTGCTTGAAGTTACAGTAATGGTTTTCTGTGAAAGAGGCTACAAGCACACCAGTAATTCAATACATGGCAAGTAGAGTAATTATAGTTCTGAGTTACCTTTTCAGTCACTTGTAGTGAGGAAATGACAGAACACTGAGGAAGGAGAAGAAACAGAGGAGCAGATTCAGAGAAGGATAAAACACACACACGTTTGAGCTTAGCATATTTGAGGGGAATATCCTGTGGACACTCAAATGAAAAGTGGCTCGAAAGAGTTCTGGGAATTTCTTTAAAAGTAAAAATATGACTGTATTAAAGGCAAGGCATAGAGATAACCATGCAGTTGAAAAGAAAGATAAGAAAACCATAGGAGGCTGCCATCTGTAAAGCATAGTCTGTTTTTAAGATCTGAAATGCAAAAAGCAATTATCTGCTGAATAGAACAAAGGCAGATCAGGAAGGACGAGAGTTAGGGAACAGCAGAAGCCTGCGGGGCGGTCAGAGAGGCCAGGACACAAAATGAGTTCCAATTAGAGCAGGTCACCAAGGAGAAGGAAGAAGACTTTCATAACACATTTGAAACAAGAACAAGGCAAAAGGAAGTACAGACTCCCCAGTTAACAAGGAGGGGAAACAAATAACATGACACAGAGAAGCCCTAGGTTTTATATCTATTTATTTTTAGATTATGACAATGAAAAAAGGCATCTGCAATAGGGAACTGAATACAACCCAGAAACAGACTCAGAGGTAGTCATTAAAGAAAAGAACAAGCAATTAAAACTTCACTCATTTTAGCTAAATGCAATAGATTATCTGTAATAATCAATGAGATGGATGAGAATATTCTTTCTGAACACTTTTTATTGAGCTGTTGGGGTTTGGACAAAATTCTACAAATTGTTTTTTTTTTTTTAATTTTACTTTATTTTATTTTTTCAGTGTTCCAGGATCTTTTTGAGAAACCTCACCCATTATTATCAAATAACTAGAGATGCAATCATTATAACTGATTTTAAATGTAGGAGATGCTGGAAATATGTACCTTTTAAACAAAATTCTTTCCATTCTTACAAAGAAACTGGACCATTTCTTTCCAACTCAAGCATTCATATCTTAATTAGTGATGAACACAGGCTTTCCATTAGAAAATTAGATGAACTAGCTAAATACTGTTCTGAAAATTACAGGACTTTAAATCAAATGGGGAATACGTCTGTTTATCTTTTCTTTATATAGTTTTCAATTAATACAATACAAAGGATAAGGCTAGTGATAAAGTTTCATATCTAGAAATACAAGAATATCTGAAAATAGTAAGATGGATGGATGGTCCCTAGTCCCTTCATAATGAACACATTTTATTAAGTATTTATTAAGCCTCTCATATGAATATGTCACCAGTTTACTGAGCAACTGAATTCAGTAGAGAATAATATGAAGTGGTTTTGTTCTCCCAGTCTTCTTCTTCAAGTACACTTTTATGTCCGCCGTTAGAGCCTCTTAATTTGGGGAGGTAGAAGACGGTGGTGATTAATAGTGAGGACCTGAATGGCCTGCTTCCAGCATTTGCTAGTTGTGTGACTTTTGGACAGTTACTTAACTTTTAATGCATCAATTTTCACATCTATAAAATGGAAGTGATTATAGTACTTCAAAGGAATTGTGAGGAACCATTGAACTACTCTATTAAAATCATAACTCCTAGTACATAGGAAACATTCAATAAATGTTAGCTATAACATTATCTCGGTCAAATTCTCTATTTCCAGTCAAGTTCAGCTACTGAAAACTCAATCCATTATATATATATATATATATATTTAATTCTAATTGCATCACCTTGCTTCTCTATATTTAGGTTTAACCCTAGATTTCAGGGAACTGCTTTAAAAAAGAAGGCAAAATCTCTTTCAATCTTCTTTTAGGTTCTAACTCTCCTCGTATAAAGACAAACATTTGGGTTCTTGGGGAGAAGGCAAGGATTCCCATAAGAAAGCCAGACTTGGGACTGCTGCCACCTAGAGGGGATTGACACCATAGGTAGCGAGAACCCCTTGCTTGGCTTTCTCATGGGGAACATGTATGTGGTCTTGGGAGAGGTTACTGTGGGATTTGCCCAAAGCATATTTCCCTGATACAGATTCTGGCTCCTGCTTGACATCTTTGTTGCTATTTCATACTTCCCCTATTTCCTGTTAACTGGGAAACCCCATAGGTGGGGTCTCCTCAAGAGGCAGGCCACAGTGTTGGGAAGGCACAGCCAAGATGCTATTTTTTTGTCTCTTGGCAATCATGTCATTGCTGTATAAAGTGGTAGAAATGCAAGCTACTCCACCTACCCTCAGCCTACTGCTTATCAAGATTGGGAGCCATTGGGTGGCAAAGTTAATGTGACAATCTCTTAAGAAGTGAAAGATGTAAGCCAGATGACTCACAGGCCTGTACCCCTGGGGCAAAGAATAAAAAAATAAATTAAAAAATTAAAATAAATAAATAAATAAAATTTAAAAAAATCTATGAAAACAAAAAAAATAGAATCTTAAAAAAATATTAAATAAATGTGAATGAATTGGGATAACAAAGAAAAAAAAAAAAAGAAGTCCCAGTTGGGGAAAAAAAAAGGATCTCCAAATCGTTGGCAGTTCGATTTAGAACACAGGATACTGAATATCTATTTAGACTCAGTTTGGAGGCTAGTCACCAATTCCTGGCATTAGGAAAGTCTCCTATCAACTTGCTATAGATATATAGATCCATTAATTTGAGGCCAAGGCTACTAAGTGTAGTCTTAACTTTAGAGTTTGTCTTAATGCTACATTCGCCTCTGCTTTTGCTCAGTAAGGATATCCCTGTTTAGGTACTGCATATCTGATTTATCATTTTCCACCTGTAAGTATCATATATCAAACTCATTTTTAATGGCATCTTGGGAATTTCCATTAAGAACAAGTGATGCAGAATGACTTATGTGGGTAATTTCAAAGATTATAGTCTATTACAATTTTCCCAGCCCACACATGTGGTTTAACTCCATTAAATATGCTTGAATAGCAGGGGTTTTTTTTTTTTTTTAAAAAAGGTATTTATTAGATTTATGGGCAAAAAAGGATAAAATTGAGAAGGTTCCAATCATTGGCTCCCAATTCCTGCACTCCTGGTCCCAGATCTCCTGTCACTTATCTGAGTGCTAGGGAGGAAGGTGGTTGATTTTGATGCAAAAGGCACCTCCTGTTTCACTGCTTGCTCTTTCTGTCTAGTTTCTGTAAGGTGAAACAGACAGTAAGTTAGGATGCCAGGTTATCAGATTAATGGCAGAAATGCAACATCAGCTTGATAGCTCAGGAAATAGGACCCAGATGTTTTATAGTGCTCATCCCAGAACTTTGTTGGTTTTGGGTAGAGTCAGTTTTTCATTGCTCCCTCACCCCCAGAACTGATAATCTTTGAAACAGTTTGTATTATCTTATTTATCCCAATATTCATATGGAGGAAGGGAAATCTGACATTATATTATTTGGGAAGTTACATTTAATGATTCAGAACTTTTAAAATCTGGCCTTGATTCCTTCCCTTCAATTTTCAAACAAGGGGTAAATACCCCTGAGAAAAAATACCTAATACAGACTGAAATCTGCTTCAGCTTTTGTACCCTTAACTGGCAAGTTTCCCTAGCAAAAAAGAAAACTCTAAGTAGCCTTCTCAACAAGACACTGCCATTTCTCTGATACTTCCCCTATTAGCTCATTATATCAACTTTTCCTTTGATACTGCATGGTAGTCCCTTCTCAAGTTAAGTCTGATGTGAGAAAATTGGGAAATATCCTTTTATTCTTATAGAACTGATTTCATTAAATATCTTTTTATGTATTGGCAGTCCAGCCTTGCCATTTTAAGTATGACTCAGAGATAACACTGATGAAATTAAAAGCCAAATCTAACACAGTTGTGATTCCCAGAGGCATAGGACTGCTGAGTCATGTCAAGAGACTCCCAATTAAGAATTAAAATTCTTGGTTTCTACCAGTTCAGAAAAACGCACAATCTCTCTGAACTTCAGCCCAAAATGAAGTTTAGTAGCTCTTTTCCATAGGTATTACTTTAGTCTGGATCTCAAACCAAATTTAATCTTATATTTTGTCCAAGTAAAATTCATAATGCTTTAATAAAAGTTAATGTTTATTCAGGTATTTACTATGTGTCAGACATTGTGTTAAACTCTTCACATGCATTATCTCACTTAATTCTGCCACACTAGGTAAGTAATATTTTATATTCGAAGAAACTAGCATAGGGTCCAAGGGCAGACCTCCCCAAAATTGGTTACTTTGGCATACAGATTATGCCAAGCTGAAAATAAAGGCCCCAAATTAAGGAAGGAACTTTGACACACACCCCTCAGACACCCAACTGACCTATTTAGGTAGAGGACCTGTTCCAGGAGGAGAGCTATCACCTGTCCCAGGAGTAGATAGATATCTACATTATAGATTGAACTAGGTAAGGTAGATAGGTAAGAACCCAGTAAGTCCTATTTGATCAAAGCCCTCTCTATGCTATGTCCCATTGTTTCTGAATAGCTCAGTAAACATTGGTTTACCAAATATTTACTCTTTTTCATCTTCTTATAAATTATATTCCTTCCCTTTGAAGTCATAGATCCCTACATCATTCTCCTCAGTTCAGAATGACATATATACCTCATTGTGCTGACTGTCTTTGGGATTGCCATGTCTGTGTGGTTTCCCTGTACATACAAAATTAAATTTGATTTTCTCCTATTAATCCCTCTCATGTTGACTTAATTCTTACTCCAGCTAGAAGAGTCTTGAAGGTAAGATAATTTTTTTCTCCCCCACACTAGAGAAAATAAACATTTTTCTCAAAGTCTAAAAGTTTATAAGTGGTAGCAATATAGATCTATTTGGCTTTTGAGTCCACATTTTAAACAGATAACTAATATTGCTACTAAAACTGCTTTAACTGTGTTCCATATTCCTTTACCCATATCCATATTTCATTTGTTAGAGAGGGACATGGACAAAGTTGAAAACTTTAATGAAACTTCAGATTTACATTTCAAAACAATCTTTTTCAACTGTGAGTCTCTGATAGTCCAGTAAATTCTTCATTTTATATTTGAATGTTATCCCATGTATCAGAGACTCAGGTTCTCATATAGAACAAATTTTTAAACTCATGGATGATATTTGATTAATTTATTCAGTTTGAATTTTATTTTATTCTGTTTTTTCTCACTTTAGTTGCTTTAGTTCTGTTCCGGTTGACATTTTCTGTTTTCTGTTCTTAATGGGCTAGGACCTGATCTGTTTATCTTTGTTCCTTGTGGTTTATTCACTTGTCAAACTATTATTATTAGTTATCTATGTCAGTTAGTGTTTTGAACAAAGGATTGAAAATTACTACCTGAAAATGATACTGAACTGTTGTTAATGGGGCAATATCAAATGGAAAGAAAATTCCAATAAACTGTCAATTTATCTTTTAGAAAAATTGTATAACCCATTCATTAGCCAGAAACAAGTATAGACACTACTATTAATATCAAGTGTGCCATTCACTATGATCTCACCATGTGCCAGTGACTCATGTGGAATATTCTACCAAAAGTTGCTGTTACCCTAGGGCTTCTCTTTTTCCTATATTATGTTCCTATTTGTGACACAGCAGCAGCTTCATTGCAGAAGAAAAATCAGATAAATCAGGAGTGCTTTAAACAGACCAGAGAGAAAAAGAAGGAAGAGGGGGAAAAATTATTTTTGTGAACATATACTCAACTGGTTAAAGACAAATTTTTCCCTTTCTAGCACTCTCCAAGTTTCTGGAGAAACCTGAAATCTTGGAGTCACACATCAAGGTTTGAGCTTATCCAGGTTTGCTAATGTCTAGGCATTTTTCAAGCTGCTTTAGGCTATTCCTGCCACATTTTGTATTAGGGATTTTCTAGAATAGATTCAGATTTTAAGAGGATTTTCTGTGTCTTTTACACAACTGCATAGGATGTGTGCCTCCTTTTTTTCTTAATGTAAATTTGTTAGAGCATGTTTACAAGTCAAATGAGAGCAGATGCTATAAAAAGTGGGGGCACACAGTGGGAGGTATGCTTGAGAAACGTGGTTAAACAAAATTAACAGTTATGTTTCTGGCAGGATATGACAAAGCTTTGGATATACTGCTATGTAAAGGGAATCTATAAGAGACAGATTAATGAGACTATCTTTTCCTAATATTTGACCACCAAAAACTTTTTCAGAAAGCAACAATGGAGAGAAATATTTCTAGGAATACTCTATGGAAAAAAAATGCTATTGTAGAAATAGGCATTTGAGTAGTTTTCAGTTGCTTAAGTACAAAATGTCATATTCCCTCTGCTAGCCTAAATTCTTAGTAAGTATTTTCTACATATTTCTGACAAAGTGTAACTGTGACAACCATTTTTAAAAACCATTGACAGTACATATAAAGAACAATTAAATGTTCATACCTTTTACCCAGTAATTCCACTTTGAAAAATATATCCTGAAGAAAGAATCTAAAATAGAGAACATGATATACAACTTCTTTTTAGTGCAACATTTTTTTTAAAGATTTTATTTATTTATTTATTTGACAGAGAGAGAGAGAGAGAGAGATTACAAGCAGGCAGAGAGAGAGGAAGAAGCAGGCTCCCTGCCGAGCAGAGAGCCTGATGCGGGCCTCGATCCCAGGACCCTGAGATCATGACCTGAGCCGAAGGCAGAGGCATTAACCCACTGAGCCACCCAGGTGCCCCAAGTGCAACATTTTTAAATAACATAGTATAGTACTAGAAACACCTTAAGTGCACAAAGATAAGTAACAAAATTATACTATATTAAATGGAATTATAGTCATTAAAATGATGACTATAAAAACTAACAGTATGAAAATTCTTTTTTGTTTGTTTTTTTATTAACATAAAATATATTATTTGTTTCAGGATACAGGTCTGTGATTCATCAGTCTTACACAATTCACAGCACTCACTGTAACACATACCCTCCCCAATATCCATCACCCAGCCACCCCATCCCTCCCACCTCCCTGACCTCCTGCAACCCTCAGTTTGTTTCCTGAGATTAAGAGTCTCATGGTTTGTCTCTCTCTTTCTGGTTTCATCTTGTTTCATTTTTCACTCCCTTTCCCTATGATTCTCTGTCTTGTTTCTCAAATTCCTCATATCAGTGAGATCATATGATAATTGTCTTTCTCTGATTGACTTATTTGACTTAGCATAATACCCTCCAGCTCCATCCACGTCATTGCAAATGGTAAGATTTCATTTTTTAGTATGAAAATTCTTAAGAGAAAGCAATAACAAGAAACATGCAAAATTATATATACAGAATAATTTTATAAACTACAAAAGAAGTAAAGGAAAATTTTCTCAAGGAAAATGCAAAAAATGCTAATAATATTTTGGGGAGATTTTTTGAGCTGGTAGGTTTATGCATGATTTTCTTTCTTCTATTTTCTAATTCTTTAAAACAATGTGGTTAGTTTGTATTTATAGTAGGACTTCAAAGATATTTTTGCTCAATAAGAGAAAAATTGAGGCAATTACTCTGATTTTGTATTCAAACTTTGACTTCTGAATGAGTAAGATTTGTTATAAACAAGGCCTTTCCTTTTCACCCAGTGCAGGCAGCCTACCTGTGAGGTGTTAGTGGATTCCTCCGACCAGCCAAGGATACTTCTGCTCAGGCCTTCACTGATAAATGGGGTAGTTTAGTATAAAGTTTCAAACATTTGTGCAGACTAAATACATGAAACTCAGCATTCTCCTTTTTGTGTTCTCTATGAGTGATCAGGTAGTAAAATGTGAGAGAAGCTGAGAAGCTGAGGCAAACAGTTCTTTGTTATTTAATTTACATGAACTTTTTTTAATCCCCTAAATGAGCTCTTTAGTGTCTAAAGGTATTTCACACAGAATTTTTAACATCATTATTATTGAAATGAAAGGAGGGAAAATCAATGATAAACATCCTGTAGATGGAACACATTTGATTTCAATTTACACCAAATTGTCAGTTATTAAATCCATTGTGAAGCTCTCTGCAACTTACTTAAACTCCTCACCCTCTTGACTACTGAACAAGTACTTCTGAGTTTCTGATATTTTTTGACAATTTTTTCCCCATAGTATACGACTTGTCATTTAAAGATGCACCAGGAACAAAATTTTCAAAATATGTCCACCTTCAATTTGACACCAGAAAATTGTCTATTAGTTTGAGTTTCAAAACAGAAAAACAAGATTGAATCATTTTGTAGTAAAACAAAGCTCTCTTGGTTTGTGGTCTTGGGAATATTTGCTTATATAGACACTTCTCTTTCTTCAATAAAAAAATTGAGGTGACTTAGTAATGTTTTTTGGATATACATTTTTATTCTGCTTCTATAAAACTCTTCAGCAATTTTTCAGTGACCTTGGGTGTACTTTATAATTCTGAAATATCCTTGGGGAATGTTTTAAGGGTCAAAGAAATTTAATCATATTTACCTCTAGAGAAATCAGGTAAATGATACTCAGCTATAGTAGAGAATATTCTCAAGTGCAAAACTAAGAAAAACTTAAACAATTAATTAATGGTTTGTCTTCCATTACAAGTGATCTAGGGGAAGACCTGCAAGACTGGTAGTGGCTCAGGATTGCCTCCAAGTACACAGGTTCTTAACTTTCCCACTTCTGCATCTACAGAGTGTTCGCTCTCATTTCATATTTTTCATCCATGGTTTTAGGATGGCTTTTTCACCTCCAGGAATCTTATCTACATTCCAGTCTAAAAGATGACTCACAAAGTAGGATGGTCAGTGCTTGTATTAGCTCTCACTCAGGCACATTGGCCACCACCAGCTCCATGAAAGCTTCTAGGTCTCTATAGAAGAAAAAAGACAAGGCAGGGGTTAGGGATGGGTGTTGAGTGTCCTTGTCTCCAGTAACTGCCACATCCCTCTCTAGAATGCTACTTAAACCACAAAATCATCACGAACATTTTTCTCAAGCCAAATTAGATGTCTCAGGGGTTAAACACTCAAAGTCATAAATGTTGCTCTCACCTCCTCAAGTGTGTTGCCCAGTTCTTACCAGAATGGTTGCTAGGTGAGGAGGCAGCCAGAACACAAAGAAAGAGCTGCATGCACAAACAGGGCACACTCATAGTTGGTAATTCAAAACTGTAGAATAAAGAAATATTAAACCAATCCTTAAAGAAGTATTCAAGTCATGGGGTAGCCTGGGTTCATTTAAAATATAAATAAGAAGTTCTTTATTGTTATTGTAGAGTACAATAAATAATGAGCTTAATATTGGTTGCTGAATTCTCAAGAAGAAGGAAACTATGTTGAATATTTTTTTCTAATTAGGAGATGGCAGAAATATTTATTTTCTGTATGTACATAGTTGAAAACGTAATGTTATGTAAGGAAGCAAACTCAGACCATCTAAAATCCTTTACTAAGTAGAGAAGAGCTTCCAAGACTTATAGATTTTGTGAATCTCCACTTCTTCTACTTTTTAATCAGGAAATTAACATAGTTGAGGTATTAGGGGGGAAAAATCCACCTATGATTACTATAATTTCATACAGATGATCATTTTAGTGTCCCCAAAAGGAATGACACAATCTTGGAGTTAAAATTTTTTAAGCTGAGGAAGAGCTAAACTTTATGGAAAAAAAATCATACTTTTTTCCCTTGAAAAAAAAATCTGGTGCAAATAATCACAAAAACTTGGTCAAGGATCATCACCCATCCAGAGGTGGATGTTTAGGGACAACTGGCCCATTGTGAAGGATTTTGAATATGTGGTATTTGCTTGTTTTTCTCATCTTCTACAAGCATGTATGCAATTCAACCTGTTTGGTGGCTGTTTTGTGTTACTAGCCTACTGTCAGTCACATGCATGGTGTAAAGTGTCGTGTGTGGCAAATTACTCCTTTCCAATTGTCTGAAATAGTTGTTTGCTTTTAGGATAAGTCTGAAATGGTAAACAGTATACCTGTGCCATCATTGACCTGTCTTATGCCAATGGCAAACTTATTGTTCAGGGTAATTTTTACTTCTAAGACCCAAAAATCGTCTTACCACAGTGGTTAGGAAGCCACATTCAGTTCATTGGAGGTGACACATAAAAATCCCTTTGCCCTTCTTGAGTTAGGCATTATCCCCAGAAGGCCTTTGTTCAAATGTGCTTGCTATGTGAAAGGGGAGACTTATTGACACATCAGTTCAGATTAACCAGCAGTTACATGGCAGAGAGAAGAGTACCAAGGGAATAAAAGTAGAAATCAATTATGTTCTAAAGGCAGTGTGAGGAAAGGGCTGGGAATGGAAGAGACTTCCAAGGAGCAACATGAAACCAACCTCAGAGAGAAGGTGAGGGTACGATCACATTGGATCTGTTTGAGCTTGTACAGTTCTCTTCCTCATGTGGGAATGAACCATTTGCAATGGCTTTGCATGTGCTTGTCATATCCAATCTGGATTTCCACCAAATATGCTGCATAAACTGTAAACTCTGGCAATTCTGCTATTGATCCCAGAACATTGATCCATTTGTATCTCTGGGCTTTGATATGGCTGTTCTTAAGCCTACATGCTTAAGTATTCCAGCTAATTGCATTTAAGTAAAACTAATATAAGAATATTGTGGAAATTCAGAAATACTAGCCATCTCACCAACATTCCCTCCCCCAAGAGTTCGTTCCAGAAATACTTGTTTTTCCCTACCTCTTAAATAAGGTATGAGACTTATTTACTGAAGAAGTAGAAGAAATACGTTGTAAAGCAGCCTTTCCTATACTTCTATAAGGAGTATTCTTAGGATTAGAACAAACCACAGGGTTAAATAGAACAACTTGAAAATGTTTAAACTGTGATAGGACAGAGATAAAATATATGTTTATTGAATGATAATTTTACTTTTAAAAATCAATTTCATTTAAAATAAAAAAGTAAGGGGCACCTGGGTGGTTCAGTTGTTAAGCGGCTGCCTTCGGCCCCAGTCATGATCCTAGACTCCTGGGATCAAGGTCACGCTTCGGACAACCTGCTGGGCAGGAAGCCTGCTTCTCCCTCTCCCACTGCCCCTGCCTGTGTTGTCTCTCTTTCTGTGTCTCTGTCTGTCAAATAAATAAGTAAAATCTAAAATAATAATAATAATAAAATAAAAAGTAGTATAAGGACATTGGGGATATGAAAAATAATCACCCATAATCTTACCATACTAATAATACAAATGCTTTGGCATTTTGATGCATTTCCTGCTAGCCTTTTTTTTTTTTTTTTGGTTCTATGCATTGCTAAAATATGTCTGCATGTCGCTCATCCAACAAATATTTATTGCCTGCATTTTACATGCCAGGTACACTATGCTAGCCAATTATGGGGTTAGATATTGTTTTCACTTAATGTGATGTTATATTTGTATACTTGCATGTATGTGGCTTCATAGTTTTGAAACCTCATTCAACATAAATGTACTCAAATTTATACAATATTATCGGTTATTTATATTATTATTATGTATTGCTGAAAGTGTTTGATTCATACTGACATATTCCTTTCCAAAAGTTTAGATAGCCATATGCACTTCTACCAGCAATATCTGAAAAAGCAAACATGCTTCCAGTGTACCTTATCTTATATTTTAAACTGCCACCTTTTATAGGTTGAAACATTCTATATCATTACTGTATTAATTTGCTTTGTTTGGTTTCTGGTGAGGATCGAGTTTCTAAAATATTTGTTAAAATTTGGAATTGCCCACTTTTGTGAATTGCCTCGATAGAATTTCTTTAACTATTTAGTGATTTTTCTTAACATTGTGTTTTCTTTAGTGCGAATGATGATCTGTTATTTTGATGCATTTTTAAATATTACACTTTCTTCTGTCATTTGATCAATGTTTTTATAACATGCAAAAGTTTAAAAAATTTTGTGAGCACAGATTCATTGATTATTGTCTTTTTTATTCTTCTAACTTTCAACTGTAAAAATTCTCCCTCTTCAGAAACTTAATGAATATCCAATTCCAGCTTTTCACTAGCTTGTTTTAAAAAATATTTAACTCTAATCCACTTGGATTGTTTTGGTAAATGGTGTGAGGTGAGGCTCTAAATGGATTTTCCCCAAGATTGCTATCATTTATTCAAACACAAATTATTGAATAATTTTCCATTCTCTTGTGATTTGTTGTTCTGCTTTATGTATGATTCAAATTTTACAGAGAACACGACTATCTCTAATCTAAAGCATTGCTTTAACTTTAAATTTTAAAAGTCAAGACACTTTTTTTAAAATGCAAAATATTGTGATACTCATTTCTAATGCAAGCTATACACATGCCAGACACTTTGATAGCTCTCTGAGGACAGAACACTGAAATCATTATTAGAGTATCAAGTGCAGGGTATACTTGCATTATTTCTTTTGAAGACAGAACTTTTAGACCAGCACACAAATGACAGGTTAGCCACAATTGTGCCTGACTGTTTTCAGCCACATTAAGGAGTGATATTGTAAGCATGAATATGCACCAATATTTAGCTAGAAGAATGTTAAGAGAAGTATTACTGATAATGTTGATATATAGAAATAAACTAAACTCCATTAATAGGAAGCTCTTTATATAAATCATGATACAGTTCTTAAAACATTATGGAATGGTGATAACCTGGAAAATATTCATGGAATATTATTAAGTTGATAATATTAACTAAGTATAATAATAACTAAGTATTTTGTAAAAGAGAATGTACAGTGTGATCTCACATTGGTAAAAGGATGTGCATGTAGTATTATAGAATCGTATTATTTTCTTTGTCTATAAAGCAGAGGGAAAAATATTTGCAAGACATTTGTCATGACTTTAATGAAGATTACCTGACTCTCTCCATGTGGATATATTACATGTAACACATCAACACTAGGATTGAGCAGCTATCTGCACTGATTTTTCTTTGACATTCTCTGATTTTTTTTTTACTATAAATAGACGATTGGTATGAGCTGAAATTATTTTTGAGGAGGTTGTCTTAACAGCATAAATACAGCATATTTCACTTTGTTAGGATACTAGGTTTTTGTTTAGATAGGAAAACAAAACTGGCATCAAGTGCTACTGTCTTGTTTTTCTTTGTGCCATTAGCAAAGTGCAGTGATAAAATTTCAGGAAGCATCCTCTCAAACATACCCTAAACATCATGCCATTAATTTCCTTTTTTTTTCTTAAAGATTTTATTTATTTATTTGACAGAGAGACGGACACAGCGAGAGAGAGGGAACACAAGCAGGGGGTGTGGGAGAGGGAGAAGCAGGCTTCCGGCCCAGCAGGGAGCCCGATGTGGAGCTCCATCCAAGGACCCTGGGATCATGACCTGAGCAGAAGGCAGACGCTTAATGACTGAACCACCCAGGCGTTCCCATGCCATTTATTTCTAAATTCTGCAGAAGTAAAGAAAGAGGTTCATCCCAATAAAGAAAATCCCAGGGTTAATGTCTATCTTGAGATCTCTATGTAAAATTCTTTTTTTGGCACTTTTGCCTTGTTCTTACATCTGAGGAGTTATGTGAGAGATTAGTGGTGACAAGACCAAGCCACTCAGTTAATTCATTTGGCATCCTTTGAAAATTCTCTCCTCATAAAAACTGTGTACTGAGTATGGGTTTACTATTTTGGTCATTAATTGGTTGGCTGACCATTAGGGACATTGATAATATTCTGTCAGATAAATTTCTGTGTCCTGCTCTTAGAGAAAATATTTTAAAAGAGCAGATTAATGGTGCAAAAAAAGCCTAATTAGGCTCTAGAGTTCTCTATAAGCACTACATTTTCCTATGTAAAGAACCCTAGTGAGGGCGCCTGGGTGGCTCAGTGGGTTAAAGCCTCTGCTTTCGGGTCAGGTCATGATCTCAGCGTCCTGGGATCGAGGCCCGCATCGGGCTCTCTGCCTCAGCAGGGAGCCTGCTTCCTCCTCTCTCTGTCTCTCTGCCTGCCTCTCTGCCTACTTGTAATCTCTCTCTCTGTGTCAAATAAATAAATAAAATATTTAAAAAAAAAAAAAAGAACCCTAGTGAGTGTGAGGAAGAGAATGCATATTTTATTTGGGCCATGTAAGAAATCTTCCTGCTCAGAAGGCTAGCTTTACCTACTGACTAATACAAGACATGACTAAAAAGTAATCAAGGAAATCCCACAGGCCACATGTGAAAATCAGTTTCATCACTTTATAGTCACATCTCATTTTTCCTTTATTTCATGCTGTGCCAATCTCAGAGAGGGCCATTGGAATTGGGGACAATAATTGAAGCTTTGAATTCAGTACCAGATAGTGATATTAATATTCTCTTTTGTTAACATTGTAGGTATAGGTGATGGTGGCCAGGGGTGGGGAAGCTTACTTTTGTGTGAAGTGTATGGGAGACTGGTATGAAAGGAAAGGTGGTTATGGTGAAGATGGAATAAGAAAATCAATAAAATTCATACTATTTCATTTTAAGTATTAGATATATACAAAGTGATATTTAAAATTATTTTGTAAATTGTATGGCATAGGACATCCACGAATTCAAGCAGATACCAGAGCTGCCAGGATCCTCAGGGCCCCCTGCTGCTAGGCTTTAGTAATTTATTATCTGGACTGGGAAAGTGCAAGAGTGCCAGGGGAGGCAAGGGAGCAATCAAGTGGGTGGGAACACCCAGGGACCTTAGGACAGAGACTACTTTCCAACCAGTATGGAAATATATACAGCAGTATTTTAACAACCAGTGTGCGTATCAACAACTAAAGTTCTTTCAGTACATTTATTTGGGGAGTTTGTGTCCAGGATTTCAGATTCTGAAAGAGCTTAGAATTCAAGCATTTTCAATTCAAAGAGATTTCTTCCAGGCATTTCCTGCCATCCCTTCCCTTTGAGGTCAAGAGTTCTGTTCTTTTGGCTGACCTTGGTTGGTCATGCTTCCCAGCTCAGGCCCTAAGAGGGGCAATTATCATTGGCCTGGTGAAACCATCAGCAAGATCATTTCCTGTGTGGCATCTGTCAGAAACCACTGGCAAGGTGCTGACCCTGTGCTGCAACTGGAGGTCTCCTCCCGTGAACCCCTCCTCTGAGGCTTGATCATCTGTGCCCAAAGCCACCATCAGTACTTCTCTGACTCACTGAGCAACTCTGACAGCCACGGTGAGTCCCAGCATCTGGGCCTGACTTGGAGGAAACATGACTCAACACAAACAGCTTTTAAATTATCAATTAAAGGTGTCAAAATACGAACTTGTTCAATAAACAAAACCCCACTTGTCCTGGGAAGACACTTTTGTCCTTCCTCAAACTCATTAATGGTTGGACTTTACATTTATACTTTAGCATGTCTCCCCTCATCCAGTATTTGGATTGCTGACTTTTTGTCACTTCTGGGAGCAGAGAAAGTCTGGTTTTGAGTACTATTTGTTTTCCACAGACCTATGTCTGACTTAATCTTAAATAACTTGCTCTAGAAAATAAGTTTTCTCTTTGAGAATTTTAACTTTAAGTCACCTGAAACTCATTTTTTAAAGATTTATTTATTTATTTGAGAGAGAGGGGGAGAGAGCACATGTGCGTGCATGGGGAGGGGCAAAGGAAAAGAGAGAATCCTTAAGCAGACTCCCCACTGAGAACATCCCCCTGAAACTCATTTTAATGACTTTTTTTGTTAATAAAGCCTTCTCTATTTTTAACAAAATAGAAAGTATCTTTTATTTTTAAATCTTTATTCAGCATACTTATCTTTTTTACCTCCCTTACATAAAGTTCCTATAAGTTTGTCAGAGTAAAGAAGTAGAATTGATCCCTAGGTGAGATCATTTATGAACTGACAATTTCACAGAAAGAAAAAGGAAGGCAACACAAAAGCAAAAGCAGAAATATTAATAAGTTCTGCTGAACTTAGTGTAGGGATATGCAAAGTTCCATGAGAAAAATTATAGCAGAAATGTTTCTGATTCGATTCATATGGTCTCTTTTTAATTCATGTTTTGGTCCTCCTACAGCTTACCATCCTGAGGTTTAAAAACTTAAGAAATAAGCAAAGAATAGGAATCATTTTCCAAAACCTTTCATAAATGTGACATTGATTCATTGATATACAGCCCATTAGTCTAGAGTTTCATCTCTTCATCTATCATTTCAATTATCTCCTGATTTCCCCAGGGCATTTGATAAATGGGAGACCATTTACATTTGGTTCATTAATGACCTTGGTAAATTTTGAAAATGTACCCCCTACTATATGTATGTATATTTCAAAATTACCTATTAGTTCTTTGTGCAGGCTAAAGGATAGAATGACATACATGCGTCCTCGTCACTTGGATATAATTTAAGAATAAAATTCTGAAAATGTGGGGTTTTATGTTGTTACATCCATAATAACCAGTAATAGTGTGTGCATTAAAATATACCTATAGCAAAAGAGGCAGAATGGCATTGTTCAAAAGAAATTTGGCCCCTTGGGGTTTTTTCCTCTTTAGAGTTTATTCTCCAAAGTGTTCTCCATCAGATATGGTTACAGAACAAGGTCTTTGTCTGTTTGTTTCAGTGGTGATATTATTTTGTTATTGTCATTTCCTTACCATGCTGAGTTGAAAAAGAATTTTTTTTTCTAAAATCATTTTTTGGCCTATCCCAAAATGTACAACAACAAAAGGCAACACACTATACATATAACCCTGTTGTATATGGGAGATATTTATCTACATTGATATCTATGCACTTATTTCCCTGTTTGTACTTTATTTGTAGCTGCTTCTTTTGGGGAGCAGGGCGGGGGTGGTGGGATGGTGGAAGAACACACCAGTGGACCCTTTTTTCCATTACTCTCACATCCTCAGATGAAGCAGAGATACTTCAAACAGCCACCACCTGGTTTTCTGGAGTTTCATTTGGTCATCAAGACATTTGAATTGGAAGGACTTCTGAGAGAAATAAAAGTCTGCCAGGAAAGAGCTGCTGGTTCTCTCTAGTCCCTTTGAAGATTTAGAAAACCAAATTATGATCCATTGTTTACAAAATTTAAATTACATACATACAGCTTCACCAACCACAGAATCTTCTCTCTCCACGAAGGGACCTGGCTTTCAATTCTTCATGTTAATTGAAACACATCAATTATCTCCATTGAAAAGAAATTTATATTCTTTTAATTAACTGATATCAAAGATGAAGAATCATTCCTGCTTTTCTCATCTCATACTAATTTCCTGGTTAGTTTGGTGATATTGTTTAACACATCTTTGATCAAATAAAGTTCTATCCAATTAGGATAAATGTATTCTTGTTAAAGAGTCTTCAAAATTATTAGATAAATAAGAGAGCTGGATTGAGAATTTTAGATGACTGGTAATCAAACCAAACTTCTGAGAAATGGAAGGTTTTGACATTTTTCTTTGAATATAACATTAAGTGTGTCACAAAAATGATCATATAATTTTAAAAAATCAATTCATCTACCACTTTATGTCTTTGTGAAAATTGAGATCTTTGAGATAACACTGGGGTATGATATTTATGATTAGAAAGAAGTTAGTTCCATTATGGTATTATCAAACTCCTGATGGTGAGAGTTGGATGTGCTATAAGGAGAACTCCTTGGGGTTCAGCTCAGACTCCCAGCTATTCAGAGTTACAGCCTACTCTGTTTTGACAGATGGCTCCATTATGTGCAGGGCTTCTAAGTGGACATGTTGCAGATGTGGAATGTACTTGAAAAGGTCAAAAATCCATTGCTTTATAACCCTCAGTGGTTAAGTTTTTAGAGGGCAAGGATATATTTTATCTATATATCTTCTGGCACCTAGTGCAGTGCTTAGCACATATGAGAAATTTAGTAATTTTTGATTAATGAATGAATGAGTGAATTAATGAGTTAATGAATGAACACTTTGTTTTACTTAGCAGTTACCAGAGCTATTTATAAATCACATGGCAAAAACCCAGCATGCAGTTAGTAAAGAGAAGGAGACTCTGTCAGTGAACCACAGAAGTTAAAGGCCAGAAGAAAAATTGGAATTCTTGACATTTATATGCAAAATATCATCTTCGTGCAGGTGACTCAAATCTATTTCTCTAGCCTCTCTTTTTCGGCAGGGATCACCAAAACACCAGCCAAATGACTAAGATGAGAATTGGGTTCTTCCTTGTTAAGTCTAGAATGGAGCAAGTAATTCCACATCAGCTGAAATCTGGGTTCAGGGGGGCTGCCTAGCAGAAGAGAAAAGCTGAGGTCTAGATACCAGAAAGAAAAAAATAAATTCCAGGGATCAAAGGGTGAAAATAAAGAAGCCAGGTCGAGAACACAGAACCATGACTTTTAAGCTTGTTAGACACAAGGGATCACAGTAAAGTAGGTTATTAACAAGCACGGAGGAGGGAAGGAATGGAGTCCTTAGCAGTTGCCTCCAATTCCAGCCTGCGTGCGTGTCCCAATTCAATGAGTTCACTGATGAGGTATGTGGAAAAATCAAGCAGAACTGACAAATTTATTCAAACCTGGTCCTTTATGGATGTGTAGCCTCACATTTCTGATTGCATGCTGGACTTTTTCCCCAGAGTGTTTCTTTGGCACTGCATATTTAACATATCTAAAATGAAAAATCACTTCTCCTGTATTTATCATCAGAAAAAAAAATAGCGCAAGACTTAGAAATGGGCAAAAGAGATTACAGGGTATCTTTCCTCTCAGTGAAGTGCTGGGCATTGTCTAAGGGGACTCTCTGGGGATTAAATAATTCTATGAAGTATGTACCTTTGATTGACTGTCTATTGACTAGGTTATTTTACAACTCTGAAGACATAGAAGTTAAGTTGTAAAGAACTGATAGTCATGTAAATGATCTACACAGCAGTACAAAGGAATTTTTGTTCTAGAGACACATATTTAATTATTCCACTATGGAAAAGATGACCCAAATAATTTTTTGCCCTTTATGATATTAACCAATTTGACATTTATTAGCAAATTAATTTCAGCACTCTTGATTGCCTTTGGTAGGACTGGAGTTACTGGTTTTTTTTCCAATAATTAATATGTTGAGTAAAACCTTAAACATATTCATTCTTTACAGAAAAGTCATGTTTTAAACTTTACAAAAATTATACTATTATCTTTGTTATTAATATCTCTACTGTGCTATATACTTGGTACCATCGAGGTATCTTATTCCCTGCCTCTCCACTATATAATCATTTGCTAAGTTAAATATACTTTATTTCAATTCCCATTTTCTGTATCGGTAAGCCAGTTCAGATCCCAGTTATTTTGTGCTTAGGCTGATCCAATGACCCAATATGCCCCAAACTTATGTTTCAAATTTGTCTTCCCCACCATCACAATCCAAACACAAAAGCCAAATCTTTTCATCTAAACTCAGGTCTTCAGGACATTTTCAGCTCACAAACCTTGTTTGACTTCCTATTGGCTAACAAATCAAATTCCCAAGCTTCAGCTCCTTAAAAATAGAGATCCAAGGGATCCTCTCAGCTCTATATCCCCTGACACTTATATTCGTTTGCTGTAACAAAGTAAAAGACTGGGTGACTTAAATAGCAGAAATTCAATTTCTCACAGTTCTGGAGGCTAGCAGTCTACGATCAAGCTGTTGGGAAGGTTGGTTTCTTCTGAGGGCTGCTTTTCTTGGCTCATAGATGATTATTTTATCCCTGTGTCTTCATGTGGTCTTTTTTGTGTCTGTGTCCTGATCTCTTCGTATAAAGAAATTAATTGTGTTTGAGTAGGACTCACCCGTATGACCTCATCTTACCTTAATCACCTCTGCAAAGGCCCACCTCTAAGTACAGGTTTGAGGTATTGGGGGTTAAAATTTCAACATATGAATTTAGGGGGAACACAATTCAGCCTATAACACCTCTATAGGAGGGAAGAAGATAAATGTTTGTTGAATGCTTACCATGAGTCATGTACTATGTTTTATGCTTTCATGTACATTAAAAAATAGTCATTGTTTTCCTGAACATATCCCAACCCAATTTCTACTTGTAATATATCACCTCTATGGCACTTCATTTTCCTGTACTTTCACATTCTACCTGGTTTTATGATCACTTGTACTCGTGTTTTTTGGTAATAGATATTAATTCTTTAAAGGTAAGATGATTATTGACTCTTTTAGGACCCACCTGTGATGTATGGCCTGTTGTCTAGAATATATATATTTGCCAAATTAAAAATCAAAGGAAGGAAAAGAAAGTTTGTAAAATGAAAAAGGCAAGGTGACCAAGTTTTATTTTGTTTTGTTTTTGCGGGGACTTTTACAGAAAAGTTGTAGTTGGGGAGTTGGGGGAGGATGAATCAAGAAAAGAAAGCATAAGAAATGTGTTAAAGAAGAGGTACAATTATAAAGGTTTTAAGCTCAAGGCCAATAACATACCACTTATGGAACCTGGAAGTTCCCTTACTTTACCTTTTAATTGATGACGTTATCAGTAAATCATATTCCATTTAAATAGTTTCATGCCTTCGGGCAATGGAAACCAATTTTTGAATGAAAATAATTTTAAGATTGATCCTCATTCCCAGTGTATCGCATTGTTTTGAAGATCTGATTTCAGCTAATTTGTCTCCCACAGTCAGCTGGGGTGTGGTTTAAGGGGACAATTTACTGTGTTGCAGCAAATATATTCCACAATTCAGCCAATCTGGTCTGGTTTGTGAAGCATGAAAAGATCTGAAAGTCTCAGCTAATGTGCATTACACGTGTCACATTCCCAAAACTAGGCCTAAGACTTGTGAGGGTGTGATCCATAACTCCATCGACTGCCACCAGACTGTGATATTTATTGCTGTGAAAATTCCCATGACAAATTTGTTTCTGTGGCACATTTACCATTATAAATTGACATGGAGCCATAGATGTGATGGCTTCAGACATAGAAACCCCAGTACTTTATTATTTTTTTCAAGTCTTACATTAGATTTAGGTTGGCTGTGAAATTTTTAGAAGTTCCTATTTCTTTGGGTTATTTTTTTAAAAATCCAGCAAACCATTCTTTTAATAGAGTGTAGTATTATCAAACCTTTTCTGAAGAAATTTCATCTGATTTCTAAATTTAACAGTATGCACTTATCTCAAAAACTTAGTCACCATCCTCTTAACATGTATTTTTCTCATTATTAAATATTCCAGATTCCTTTTAAAAGAATTCAGGACTAAATATAATAGTTTGTACAGGGACTATTTGGAAGAGGAGTATAAATATGATTTCTCATTAAAGTAAGATGTTCTAAATTGAGAATTGTGAAGTTAGATGTGTGGCTTCAGTATATGTAGGGCTCTGTGCTGTGTCTGAAGGACACAGAGATGAATAGCCATTATACTGGCTTCAGGAAGCTTACAGTCACCTGAGGAAAGACACAAATGATCATATATAAGTTAACCACCAGTTCTCAATGGGGGATGATTTTACCCCCCTCTCCCAAGCCCCCTCTACAGGACACATTGCCAACTGAGATAGGAATCAGGAAGTTAAATATGTACATATAAAACTTCAGTAGAGCATTGGCTGGAGATATGGATGTGACAGTCATAACACAGTAAGTGTTGAAATCAAAAGACTGGTAAGATTGTACAGTGTGGATGATGAGGGCATCGGGTGAGGGATACCTGCCTTTAAAAGGAGACAGAGTCAGCGGGGAGCCTGCTTCCTCCTCTCCCTGTCTCTCTGCCTGCCTCTCTGCCTACTTGTAATCTCTCTCTCTGTGTCAAATAAATAAATAAAATCTTTAAAAAAAAAATAAAATAAAAGGAGACAGAGAAAGAGGGATCACAAAAGCAACTAAGAGAAACAATAATATGATATTAGCAAACATTTTTAGAGCCTATACTATGTGCAAAAAGCTGTGCTAAATACTTACATTAATTCTCAACACTAATTCTCAGCTTTATTGTATAATGATCAAAGGAGGGATCAAAGGTATCAAAGGCAACAGAAACCTTCAGTACAGTACAGTGAAAGATAAGGTGTTTATAGATTTGGCAATCAAGAGGTCATTGGCAACCTGAGTGAGAGCAGTGTCTACAGAGGAAAGGTAGTGTCTACAGAGGAAGCTAGAGTCCAGTGGGTAGGAAGGAAAAGGCGGTTGTGGAAGTGGAGATAAAGAACTTTGCATTAAAAGGAAAGGAAAGGAAATGAGTGTTTCAGTGGACACAGGCTATAGGGAGGGGATTGTTTTGTTTGTTTTGTTTTAAGATTTTATTTATTTATTTGAGAGAGAGAAAGAGAACATGAGTAGGGTGAGGGGAAGAGGGAGGTGGAGAGGGAGGGACAGCAGACTCCCACTGAGCAGGGAGACTGACACAGAGCTCAGGGCTTGATACCAGGATCCTGAGAGCACAGCCTGAGTCAAAGGTAGATGTTTAACCAACTGAGCCACCCAGGCACCCCTAGAGGGAGGGCATTGTTTTAGGATGGAGAGGTAGAAGAAAGCAAGAGTATAGACACTGTTTTAAACTTTGAGGGGAAAAAAATTGAATCAAATGAATCCTCTACTACCTTCTGCCTTCTCTATTCCTGCAACCCAGGGAGTTCAGTGCCCAAGGAAAAAACACGCACTGTTGGACTACAGCCTATTTCTGAGAGATGAGGACTCCCCAAATGAGTGTTACATAATTTGCTTATTCTTTGTGATCATCTTACCACAGCATATTAATGTATATAGAATGTTTCTTTGCATTAATACAATGCTAACATGGGACAATTTTTTCTTCACCCATTATTTTTGTACCTCTGCATCTTAGTCTGAGCAAAAGTATGTTTTCTATATTATTTCTAGTCTGAAGCATTTATTTAACCATAAATATTGAATATCTGCAATATACTAGGTCCTAGTTTGTAGGACACTTATGACATGGTTCTGGTTCTTGAAGAGCTCACAGCAGAAAAAAACAGATAGATAAATAACCATTTAAAATGGAAAATAATAACTGCTTTAATAGATGTAATATATAAAGAGATTATTCAAGCCAATGCAGTAAGTAACTACATCTCCTTCCCCCATAAAATAAGGCTTCTGCTCAAATACTGAATTACTTTTTTTTCTCAAATGGGCTGTCAAAAATGGAAACACCCCCTTTCTTTGCTCGATGGATTTTCCCCCTCTTCCTTTTTCTCTTTTCTCTTTTTGGTTTTTACCTTGCCAATTCTCTGCATGGGCTCCTTTTATACTCTGAAATCCCAGTTAAGGGACTTTCTCACTGATTATAATGACATAGGTCTGTTTTCACAGCTGTAATCTTGAAGTTTCTTAATAATGCCATATTTTAAACATTATTCTGAAATGCTAGAAGGTTTGAAGGTGCTCAAAAAGTAAACAGTCGGCTCAAATAAAAGGGAACAGTTGTAATATAAAACTTTCAACAATTTGTATCAGATCATTGGCACTTCATTGAAAATCTCAAGCTCTTGAAACAACAAAATTTTCCCCCAAGGGAAACTAATTCACTAGACATGTGTATGCATTAGAACCAGATGAAGGTGATGCAGTGAAATTGGAAAGACAATTTCTGAGCTTATTAGAAGCTGGAGACCAAGCATTTGTATTTCTACTGAATTCTTTGGCCTTGGCAAGACTCTTTTTTCCCAGCAGAGCAGATTTCGGGAATTTGCATTTATGTTCATGATCACCTTTGACATCTGAGACTCTGAGGACTTGACATCACATACTATTATTATTATAAGCTGTTAAGCTCAAATTGCTACTTTGGTGTGAACAAGAATGGTGCCACATGGTGAGCATATGCTGTTTGTGAAAGTAAATGGTGCTTTAAGAGTGTTTTATTCTCAAAAGGAAACCTACTAGCGGATAGCTTGTATTCAAACTCTGTATGTTCTCATTTGACCATCATAAACAATGTTTAAAGAGTCAAGGTTGTTACTTGAGAATAAATCAGGGAGCTCTTGAACATGTGGGTGGATATATTTGCTGTAAAGCATGATAGACATTTTCCTCTATGTTTATCCTTTTAAAAATGTATGTATTCCACTTCAGGGCTCCATAGATCTTTCAGATGGTATCTTAATAGAGTTTCCTCAGCACAGAAGTGATTTATTTCTTTCAATGGAAGATTTACTTAAATCTACTATTTAGAAATTTAGCATTATTATTACTGGTTGTAGAATTCCTTTACCTTGGACAGACTAAAAAAAACCTCCCAAGACTAATTAGGCAATTTAAATGGTGAATAATGCTATTTCCCTATGCATTTTCGTTGTGAATTAAACTGATGAAGATTTAATCTTCTTTTCCACAGTTTCTTTTGTCTGCAAAACTAAAGATCCACTTTTATAAAAGAGTTTCCTTTGTTTTGTTTTAGAAAGAGATTTGACACCTGAATAGTAGTGGTAATGAAATTCTCTGTGGATTAAGCTTCAAGAAAGAAATATTAACATGAAACTAATGAAGTATTAACAAATAAATTGAGTTCATAATGGTAACCATTTCCCTACGTTATATGTGATAATCGTAGACTTATGTATGAATAGTTTAGAGCTTTGCATCTGATTGTTGATAGCCATCAATGCATTCTTAAAAATAAGGTAACTGGGGAAAACTATAATAAATAATTTCATAAGATTATGAACCCCTCAGCTTTCATAAGCATTTTCCCCCTTCAAACAATTTATTTTCTTTCAAATGGACAAAAGTTCTAATGTGTTATAACCTGAAATTTGAGATTAAATATGAGTACAACTGAAATCAAATAAGGGATATTACTTCCCTTCTTATATCCTATATATGCTCATTCTTCATGGGAAACAGCTGCAGGATACAAACTGCCAGGTTAATTTTCCTTAAAGTTGGCTCTCAACAAATAACTCCTGGGTACAAACAGATGGAGGGCCATGAGACAAGCAAAGGGAGTTTAGAGCTGATGCATTAAAGGGGAGGGGGCACTATTGACAGTATCAGAGCAAAAGAATGATAATATGCAAAATTTTACGGGTGATTTGTCTGGAAACCAACAATAAAATGGGCACTACAGATTGAAAAGATAGAGAAAAAGAGATGGTATTTCTATCACTTGGAGAACGTGGCACCCACTGAGAAACTTCCTTTTTTACCTGATATGGCTCAAGGGAAATTATAGTGGAGAAAAAACCACTAGGTTTAAATAAAGAGGCTTGGCGACTTTAAGAATGTATTTTTCGGAAAATTATGGCAACAGCTGTCAGCTTAAAAAGAATTTGAAGAAGTTTCTGGAGATACAAAGAGATGTAATGGGTATAAAGAGTGAGGACTGAGGCAGGGAATGGAGAAAAATGAAAAAATAGCCAGAGAAAGAAGCAGTGTTTTTTCTAATTTTTTTAAAGCCTGTCAGCAATTCACTATAATATAGGAATAATACACAAAAAACATAAGTGTGTTAGCAGTGAAATTGGTGGCTTTATGGAGGAATTCAAATTGCTGAGAGTAGAGATCCTAAAATGTCAATTCTTCAACCAAGTAGTCCCCAAGAATGGGGAGTTCACTATTAAATGGGTAGGTATTAGATTTGTCAATTCAGCAAATATTTTCATTTCCTGATGATAAATCTGTGAATGAGTTTACTTTCTCCCAAGTGACAGGTGTTTTACAAGAGTGGTAAGAGAGGTGAACCAAAAGATCCTTTGATTTCCCTTTCTAAAGGCAGAAAGAAACTGGAAGAAAAACATGAAGGGAAAATTGGAAGTTCATTAATATTTTCATGAGTCAAGTTTTACGGCCATAGTTGTCCCCAGCAGGAGGGGAGTTCATAGTATTAATGGCTGTTGGGAATTAGGGTGAAGGGAGAAGAGAGGAGATTGAAGGGAAGGATACAGGTATTCTCTTTGCATACACAAAAGTGAACTAGTCTCCTTACATATCAGTAGCTGGTTTTTTATATAGAGAGTTTCTCCGCGAATAACAGCTTTAGATGCTTAGTTTCAAAGACATACAGGTTGACCAGTAGTTTAAACAATATGTTGTTGGATGATTAGCTCAATCTACCTCCATTCCTTCACCTAAAGAGAACTCTTAGACCACTAACAGTAATTACTTGGATTTTAGCTCTTAGACACCAGGCAGTGAATCATTTTTTTTAATTTTTATTTATTTATTTGACACAGAGAGAGAGAGATCACAAATAGGCAGAGAGGCAGGCAGAGAGAGGAGGAAGCAGGCTCCCCACTGAGCAGAGAGCCCGATGCGGGCCTCGATCCCAGGAACCTGAGATCATGACCTGAGCCGAAGGCAGAGGCTTTAACCCATTGAGCCACCCAGGCGCCCCAGGCAGTGAATCATAATCAATAGCAGCTCTGTCATTTGGGAGATGAGGCTACAGGTAAAAGGTTAGAGGAACTTTTCTCTGTGCAAGCTCCAGAAAGGACATCTATCCTTTAGTTATTAACCTAGTGCTGTGTGTGTGTATGTGTGTGTGTACCCATTTGAGTGTTTGCTGTAGGCTGTGTATTTCTTTTTATTAAATATCATTTAAATTTGGTCTGTAATATGCTAAATTCTAATTGATTATGTTTTTGAGAGGCTCTGGTTCTTAAAATAAACTAAGCACAATATATCTTTTTTCCTTTATCATAGATCTTTACTCTTATTGAAATTCTTCTCTATTTTAAAAGTCAGAATAGAATTTAGTTCATAAACAGTTTAGAGAGTTTATTTTTCCCAGTCTTTTCTAGTTATGGAAAACATAATACTTGAAAGACAAGTATCTATCACAAATCAAAATTGATGTTTAAATAAAAAAGATATATTTGCCAAATTCCTTCTTCTTCCTGGTGCTCCTTTAGAGACATATGAATACATTAAATGGAAATTAATTCTTGTCATATGTATGTTTTCTCCCTTTCTCCAAAATTCATTGTTTTTCTTTTCTTCACATTTGAACATTTTAGCTTTTATTTTTTTCTGGTTTTCAGCTCTAGGGTCTAAGCCCTTACCGCATTTCACTCCCTACCACACCAACTTTTCTCCACTCCTATTATTGTGGTAGTAGAACATTTTTTAATTTCCTCTTTTTGAGAATCTGTTCTCATTGCTGTTGTTCCTGTTGTCTTTGCTTCTGCCTTGTACTTTTGGGCAAACACGCCAGCAAATCTCTTTAACAGTTTGTCATAATCTTACCCTGCAATAACAGGATCAGTGAATGATACTGTAGTGGGTGCCTAAGACTGAGTGGGGGACAGATGGCAGGATCAGAAAAGTCAGACAAATGGTGATGAAGATAAAAAATATAATAGCTGGAATAACCCTGAAAGAATATATATAGAGAGAGAACACAAAAATCTGAGTGCCATTAAAATGTTATTACACTAAGTGTCTGAAAAAACTAGTGGGCTTTAATCCTGACTTTTGTACTACCAGCTAGATGACTGGTGACTTCACTGAAATTCATTTTTTCTTTTGGAATATGGGCATACCTCACAGATATTATAGGTTTGGTTCCAGACCATCACAATCAAGTAAATATTGCAATAAAGCAAGTCACATGAATTTTTTGGTTTCCTAGTGCATATAAAAGTTATGTTTACATTATATAGTAGTACATTAAGTGTATAATAGCATTATGTCTAAAAAATGTACATACCTTAATTAAAAATTTTATTGCTTAAAATGTTAACCATCATCTGAGCTTTCAGCAAATCATAACCTTTATACTAGGGTCTTGCCTCAGTTTTGATGACTTCTGACGGGTCAGGGTGGCAATTGCTGAAAGGTGGGGTAGCTGTGGCAATGTATTAATATCAAACAACAATAAAGTTTGCCACATTGATTGACTCAACCTTTTATGAACAATTTCTCTATAGCAAGAGATGCTGTTTGATATCATTTTAGCCACAGTAGAATTTCTTTCAAATATAGAGGCAGTCCTTTTAAATTGCTGCTTTATCAAATAATGTAATATTCTAAATCCTTTGTTGTCATTTCAACAGTCTTCATAGCATCTTTATCAGGGGTAAAGATGAAACCCAAGAAACCACTTTATTTGCTCATCCATAAGAAGCAACTCCTCAGCCATAAGAGTCTCTTAGTCATAGGAAACATACTGAAGGTTGCTGGAGGAGAGAGGGTAAGTGGTTGGGGTAACTGGGTGATGGACATTAAGGAGGGTACATAATGAGCACTGGGTATTGTATTAACCTGATGAATCACTGACCTCTACCTCTGAAATGAGTAATACATTGTATGTTGATTAATGAATTTAAATTTTAAGAAAATTTTAAAAAGAAACATAAAAAAAGAAGCAACTCCTCATTTGTTCAAGTTTTACCCTGAGATTCCAGCAATTCAGTTAAATCTTCAGGTTCTGCACCTAATTCTGGTTCTTTCTCTATTTATAACGCATGTGCAGTTACTTCCTCTATTGAGGTCTTGAACCCCTTGAAGTCATCCATGAGGGTTGGAATCCATTTCTTCCAAATTCCTGTTAATTCTGATATTTTGACCTCTTCCCATGAATCATGAATGTTCATAATAGCATCTAGAATGGTGAATCTTTCCTAAAATGTATTCAATTTCCTTTGCCTGTATCCATCAAAGGAATCACTGTTATGACAGCTATAGTCTTATGAAATGTATTTCTTAAAAAATAATACCTGAATGTTGAAATTACTCCTTGATCCATGGGCTGCAGAATGGATATTGTGTTAGCAGGCATGAAAACAATATCAAATTTTTTGTACAGCTCCATCAGAGCGCTTAGGTCACCACATACATTGTCAATGAGCAGTAATATTTTGAAAGTAATCTTTTTTTTCCTCATGAGCAGTAGGTCTCAACAGTGGGCTTAAAATACTCAGAAAATCATGTTGTAAATGGATGTGCTATAATCCAGGCTTTCTTGATCCACTTACAGAGCACACACAGAGTAGATTTAGCACAATTCTTAAGGGTCTTAGGATTTTCAAGATGGTAATGATCATTGGCTTCAACTTAAAGTCATCTGCTGCATTAGCTCCTAGTAAGAGAGACATCCTGTCTTTGGAAGCTTTGAAACCAGAAGTTGACTTTTTTTCATCTATGATAGTCCTTGATGGCATCTCCTTCCAACTGAAGACTGTTTTATGTCATTGAAAATTTGTTGCTTAGGGACACCTGGGTGGCTCAGTCAGTTAAGCGTCTGCCTTTGGCTTAGGTCATGATCCCTGTGTCCTGGGATGGAGCCTCCACTGGACTCCCTGCTCAGCAGAGATTCTCCTTCTCCTTCTCACTCTGCCCTCCCCCTGTTCATGCTCTCTCTCTCTCTCTTCAATGAATGAATAAATAAATTTTTTTTAAATTTTATTTATTTGACAGAGAGAGACACAGCAAGAGAGGGAACACAAGCCAGGGGAGTGGAGGGAAAGAAGCAGGCTTCCTGCTGAGCAGGGAGCCCGATTCGGGGCTGGATCACAGGACCCTAGGATCATGACCCACGCGGAAGGCAGACGCTTAACAACTGAGCCACCCAGGGACCCAATAAATAAAATCTTTTTTAAAAAATCTGTTGTTTAGTGTAGTCACCTTCATTACTTATCTTAGCTACATCTTCTGGAGAGTTTGCTTTAGCTTCTACATCAGCACTTGCTGTGACACCTTGGATTTTTATTATGGAGATGGCTTCTTTCTTTAAACTTTATGAACCAAATTTTTCTAACTTTTCTTCTACAGCTTCTTCACCTCTCTCAGATTTATAGAATCAAAGAGAGTTAAGACCTTGCTCTGGATTAGGCTTTGGCTTAAGGGAATGTTGTAGCTGGTTTGATCTTTTATCTAGACCACTCAAAAGCCCTATCAGCAATAAGGTTGTTTTGGCTTTTACCCCTTGCGTCTTCACTATAGCAACACTTCATTTCCTTCAGGAACTTTTCCTTTGCATTCAGACTTAGCTAACTGTTTGGTGCAAGAGGCCTAGCATTCTGGCTATCTCATCTTTCAACATACCTTCCTCACTGAGTTCAATCATTTCTAGCTTTTGATTTAAAGAGAGAGACATGTGGGGCACCTGGGTGGCTTAGTTAGGCAAGCATTCAACTTTTAGTTTCAGCTCAGGTCATGATCTCATAAGTCCTGGGATCAAGCCCTGGATCAGGCTCCATGCTCAGCACAGAGTCTACTTGTCCCTCTCCATCTGCCCCTCCCCCTGCTTGTGCTTTCTCTCTCCCTCTTTAAAGTAAGTAAATAAAATCTTTAAAATAAATACATAAATAAAAAAATAAAGTGAGAGACATGCAACTCTTTCTTTCACTTGAGCACTTAGAGACCATTGTAGGGTTATTAACTGGCCTAATTTCAATATTGTTGTGTCTCAGGGAATAGGGAGGTCTGAGCAAAGGCAGAGAAATGGGTGATTGGCTGGTCAGCGTAGCTGTAAAAACACACATGATATTTATTAAGCTCACTATCCTCTATGGGCATGGTTCATGGAACTATAAAACAGTTACAATAGTGATATCAAAGATCACTGATCACAGATCATAATAAATCTAATAATAACAAAAAACTGAAATATTATGAGAATTACCAAAACGTTACACAGAGACACAAAGTGAGCAAATGCTGTTGGAGAAATGACTCTGGTAGCCTTGCTCCATGCAAGATTCCCACAAAACTTCAATTTGTAAAAAAAAAAAAAAAAAAAGGCATATCTGCAAAGTGCAATAAAGTGAAGAGCAATAAAATGAGGTGTATCTAGATCATAACAGCTTCTAGGATTATGGTAAAAAAAAAGTATGAATCTTTTTGCAAACAGCGCTTTGAATACCATTTATTCTAAAACCATATTATGCTGTCTCTGTGGAAGAGAAATAAAGCTAGCTTGAGAAGAGCCATGGGGGATCTGATTTTTTTTTTTTCTTCCTTCCTTTATAGTTCAGGCTTTGCAAGGTAGCACTGGAATTTACCCTTAATTTGGTTTGAAATCAGGGTGCTATTTTTTAGGCAGAGTGACAATTTCTACTTACTGCTTTTATTGGCTTGACCTTGCTTCCCAATCCAAGTACTCACTTGTTCTTCGCTCTTTAAATAGCAGATTCTTTCAGAAAACAGAGTCTCATTTTCTCTTACCTTGGAGATGGCCATGGTGTTATTTTTGCCCCTGCTTGTCTTCTAAGTAGAATGGATCGGCCCAATCCATCGTTCTGGTGACCTCATTCTCAACCTGCTTTTGAGCATCCTTCCCTCATTAAGCAGTCCTCTTCAGCCTTCTCAGACTGTCAAGGCAGTGAAATTTTGGTCAAGAAAAGCTCTCAAGTTATTGAAAAAATGTTCTTCACATTTAATGGTTGGTTCCACAGAAGGTATAGGCTTTGTGCCATTTTTCCTGTATGTATGCCATATTTCCATAGCTAAAGGTGTGACTGCTGAAAGACTTCAAGATGAAACAGAGTTTTAATTTTCATCCTCATGTTTAAATGTCCAGAAGATACTGGTAAAGTGGGTAATTGCGGATTATCAAAGAAGTCTCTTACACATTTCAGTTGCCATGTTACTGCATAGTAATTTATGTCGATTCTTAAATTATAAACCTTGATTGTCTCTTTGCTAATTTATCAGCTAACAAAATATGCATTTGCTGTGACATTTAAATTCTTCACATAGGTTTATGTTTCATCATTCCCTTTTTCTGGGACTCATCCTAGTATATATGATTTAAGAAGTCGAAACAGGTGGCTGAAAATTTTCACTTTGGCAGAAACAATGCCAGAGTTCATTCATTCTTAATACTGTTAATGGATATTTATTGTTTCTCCCTTTGTGATTAATACTTGACATCTAGTTATCTGTAGTGAGCTGGTTTTCTCGGGGCCTGTTCAACTGACCGGTGTTTTCTGTAACTGCCAGCTTTCCTTGACAGTTTTCTCTGGGTCATCCTCATCTCCCCCACAATCTCCCTCTATTCTTTGCTCATCCAAGTTATTGATTCAGCTTAATTTAGTTTGAAGTATGTCACAGCCCAGGCAGATTTTCTTATGAGGCCACTGGATGTGGGGTTCAAGTCTGTCTGATTCCACTCTACCATCCTCAGGCCACAGCCTATCACAGACGTTCACCCTCCACTTACTAATCCTTTTAGCAGCCATAGTACAGAAGAGTTTACAAACTGGTAGCTGGTAGGTCCCAGCCCAAAAAATTCTTTATTTGGTCTATATAAATTGTGCCAATATTTAAAGATTGAGAGATTTCCTATGAAATTTGTACCTTCTCGTATCATAGCAAAAAAATCTGACATTCAGGCCTGCTTTCTTCTTGTCAACAATCTTACCCTTGCCCACTGCTTATACAGTATAAACAGGTCAATTATAACCGGTGCCTGCTTCTCTCAAGTATTGGGACAATTTCCCTGTCCCAAGAGGCATTTGAACACTCATGTCATGTACCAACGTTTAATCAAATAGTGTGGTTTACGTGTGTGTTGGGGGGAGGAGGAATGACATCTAATTTCTTTTATGAATAAGTCATGAAAAAGGATTGGAATATCTGGTTTGATATACAGAGATCTTTATTAGATGCAAGTGAAAATGGGATATGTTTTCTTCCCTTTTACAGTATGTTTGTACAAAAATTCATCTTCTATCAAAGAGAAAATTTCTTGCCGTTTAACTGCAAGATGATGGACTCCTGAATATCTTAAGCAAGATTATCATACGGGTGAATATATTTGCATTGTATCAGGTTGAGTCTAGAAAAATTATATACAAATGTTAAAGAAACTATACAAAGTATTAATGTGTAAGGGGTGTATGTGTGTTTGTGTGTGTGTAAACTTCTAATGATTCATACTATTTCTCTCTTTTATTATAATGTAGTCCCTCTTAGCCACAGTTTTGCTTTCGTCAGTCTCAGTTACCCACAGTCAACTTTGGCTGGGAAGCATGTGATCCTTCTTCTGTCATATTCTCAAAATCTCAGTAGTGTCTTGTCATTGCAGTGCCCATGTCATTCACCGCACTTCATCTCATAGTGTAGGCATTTTGTCATCTCATATCATCACATGAAGGGTGAGTATAGCACAATAAAATATTTTGAGAGAGAGAAGGAGAGACCACAATCGTATGCCTTTTATTACAGTATCATGTTATAATTATTCTACTTTATATTAGTTATTGTTGTTATTCTCTTGCTGTGCCAAATTTACAAATTAAATTTATCAGAGGTATGTAGGTATAGAAAAAACATAGTATACCTAGCATAGGGTTTGTTACTATACATGGTTTCAGGCATCCCCTGGGGTCCTTGCCACATATCTTGCATGGATATAGGGGAACTGCTATACTTTAGTGGAGTTTCTAGAGCAAACACAGATACAGTGTCATAATGATAAACTATATAGTTTAATCCAGCTTCACCAATAATGACTCAGATACCTTTTACAAATGTACTGCAAGAAGAGCTTTTTCATGTTTGCTCCTAATTCCAGCAGAAACACCTAATTATAGAACAACATTAGTGGAAAGAAAAAAAAAAAGATTTGCTTGGGGAAAAGGCTTTATGAGTAATCAGTGCAAAACAGAAACCTTCTCTTACTGGGAATAATGTGGGCCAGCTGAGGTTTCTGTGAGAGTTTTGTTTTGTCTTGTTTTGTTTTTCGTTCTATACTGCCTGGGTGACCTCTTCTCATCCATCACTTAATCAGGAAATCAAAAAACAACAAGCTGCAAGACAGACTCTTGTTCAAGATAAACCTTGTAACCTTGTAACAGGTTACTGAATCTTCTGTGAGAGTTCAGCTGGCCAAGTGATTTCTTCTAGATTGGGACTTATTCATGAACCAGCAGAGCTCAGGCTGATGTCACAGAAACTGAGAACACTAGTACCATTCATGGCCTCATCTTTAGACGATGCAATGGTTATATCCTATTTCCTTCAGAAACTCAGACGAAGGATCGTATCTTTAAAACCAAAGTTTTCAGATGAAACAGGCCTTATTTTTCCCTATGAGCATATACATATCTTCCATTAATCCTAATGAGCTGGGGACATTCTATAAAGAACAACCCAGTAAGGTAATAGTACTCAGTATTTTCACTGAAAAAGAAATGAGTTTTCTGTAGGGTGTGGGAAAAAAGTAAAAAAGAACAAGAAAAAAAGACCTTCATGATGTAAATGGTTTAGAGGTAAAGCTTATAAAATAGGAATGCTTTTATTCCTTCTGTATTTTCTGAGGAAGTTCTGTCTGTGAATCCACAAAATGGCACAAATACAAATATATCACATATGCCTGCTCTGATTAAATTTCTCTAATTATACAACCACACTTGATACGTGGGACTGATGCATCACCTCTTTTTTTTCCTTTTGTAATCATTGTTATATCCATGCTCTATAATCAACGTTCATCACAGCTAATTAGAATGTCTTTGTCTGTTGTTTCTGAGATCTGATGTTCCTAGAGTTCAACCAAAAAATTCATTTTTAAACATCTCTACGGACGCCTGGGTGGCTCTGTTGTTAAGCATCTGCCTTTGGCTCAGGTCATGATCCCAGAGTCCTGGGATCGAGCCCTGCATTGGGCTCCCAGGTCTGCAGGAAGCCTGCTTCTCCCTCTCCCACTCCCCCTGCTTGTGTTCCCTCTCTCGCTGTATCTCTCTCTGTCAAATAAATAAAATATTTAAAAAATAAAAAGTAAAAAAAGATAAACATCTCTAGACTCTGGAGCAAAATAATAATAATAATAATAATAATAATAATAATAATAATTCTAGAGCTGTGTTCACAAATGGCTTTTTGAAATTTTCATGTACTATAATTTTCTTTTTTTAATTGAATTTAAATGATTGTTCTTGATGTAAGAAATGAAAACTCACTTAGGATTTTAAAGGACTCTCCTGTGATTTACAGGTAACTTCCTGTTGGTAAAAGGAAACGTCAGTCTTGCTTGTTACTGTAGATTCTGTGGAAATCTGTATGATACCCAGGGACAGATATTTTTTGTTGTATTAGATTGCCATTAATGTTGGCTTTCTCTGATAAAAGGGATAGAATGCTGTGGATTTCCATCATTTACAAGTTTAAAGCCTATGTTCATTCTCAAATGCAGTTTTTTTTTCAGTAAATATTTCTAATTGTGAACACTTTAAATGCCAGATTCCAGTGATAGGAAAGCTAGTTAAATTTTAGCTGGTCTGTTACAACAAATTTAATGTACTTTCGAGATGTTAATTCAAGGCTTTCAAGTGAGCTTTCAAGTCACTGCTCTGTTTTCTTATCTGGAAATCCTGCATTTCTTACAACCCGTTCTTAGGGCAATTGTAACCTTTAAAATTTGACAGAAGTGGAAGCCTAAGTAGAAGTCATTCATTAACCACTGCACCCCACCTTCTTTGTTTTGTATCATCCTAGCTTGTTTTCAACATCTTCCTTCATCTACATTTTCATTGCTGTTGTTTATACCTGTACTTTGGACTGAGTCATTCCCTAAAAAACAAATCTGTGTAACTGAGCAGCCATTTTGTTTCCTTCTCCTGAGAAGTTCACAGTACACTGGAGGATCTAGGCCTGTGAACATATAATTACAATAAAACCTGAAGAGATGTATTAAAAAAGGTAACTTCAAAGCCATGCTAACTTGGAGGAAAGAATGAAAAATCAGTGAAACGAATAGGAAAAGCTCCACAGTAGAGACGATATTTGTGCTGAGACTTGCAGGTACAAATAAAATTTAAATAAAATTAATTTAAATTAAATTTAAAAAATTAAATGTAGGGAATGACATTCTCTGTGCTAGGCACTGTTCTAAACACTTAAACTGTATTAACTCCTTTAAATCTCAAGAACCCCATGAAGTGACATATATTTTAACCATTGTAGAGGTAAGGAAACAGGGGCAGAAAAGTTAGCTGACTTATCCAATGTCCCTGTGGCAGATTTTATTTTCTAAAGATGGCCATAAACAGTATCTCTCTTTCCATGTTTCTTTCTTTCTTTCTTTCTTTCTTTCTTTCTTTCTTTCTTTCTTTCTGTCTCTCTTTTTTTTTAACCTTGCCATTCCCACATTAAGATGGGAAGTCTAATTCCTTTGTTTGAATCTGGTTGGGTTTGGAATTTGCATTAAACCATCAGAATGTGGCAGACGTGGCACTGAGTGACTTCAAGGCTAGGTTAGGAAATAAGACACAACATCCACCTGGATTGCTGGAACACTTGTACCAGAGTCCTGATCTGCCATGTTGTCAGTCATGCCTTGAGGAAGCCCAAAGTAGCTCTGATGAGAGACTATCCAGGGAAGAGAGAGAGGTGCCTGACCCGCCCCCAGCCACTCCAGTACCCCTTTACCCTTCTAGTTACACTAAAACTATCCAACTGCCGCTCATAAGAGATCTGGAGCCAGTAATGCCTAGTCATGCCTCTCCCATATTCCTGATCTGCCGAGACTATTAGATAGCACAATAATTGTTTTTTTCAAGTTACCAAATTTTGGACTGATTTGATACACAGCAACACTATCGGTAGCAGTCACAGAGCTAACAAGTAGTGAGCCAGAACTTGAACCCATTCTGACTTCAGAGCCACTTTTGCTCTATACCAGAAAATAAAGCTTGAGATTTATGGACCTTTTAAGTAAATGCTTTAAGTAAAACTTCCACGTTACATGACTGTGTTGCAAAATCTCTCCTTCAAATCAGTACTCTGAGGGTAAGGAAATGTTTTCACATAGTGAGTTTTTTCTTTAATGGTTGAAAATGAACTAAGGGAAGAATAAGAGAATGTTTAATGGGATCATAAACACATCCACTGCCATAATTGTAAAAGGTGACTGAGCAGTGATTGAGTAGATATATGTTACATCTGAGTAATGACTTCCAACCATGTTACAATGACTTGGCAGTTTAGAAGGGGCGGGGGTGGAGGGTGAATTAGATGGTGAATATTTTAACGAGGCAATAATTTCTTAATAGGCAGCTGGGAGTGGAGCAGACTGAAACTATTTGGAGCGAGAAATCTTGGATTTCAGTGAGCTTGAATTTCAATCTTATCTTTAGTTAATTTATAGCAACTGATTAAATTGTATTTCTCACACTAGCCAATAAGGTTATCTAGCACAGGAATGGAGGTTTATCTTAAAATAACGACAACAATAAAAATAATAATGGGATTGATCCCTGGATTCTCTGGGCCCAGCATAAAGAAGACATCTAGTAAATATTTACTAAGTGAATGAATGACTATACAATACAGTATTGTTAACTATCATCACCATGCTATGCATTAGATCTCTAGAACCCCCTCATCTTCTACAACTGAAATTGTACTCTTTTTTTTTTTTTAAAGATTTTATTTATTTATTTGACACAGAGAGATCAGATCACAAGTAGGCAGAGAGACAGGCAGAGAGAGAGGGGGAAGCAGGCTCCCCGCTGAGCAGGGAGCCCGATTCGGGCCTCGATCCCAGGACCCTGAGATCATGACCTGAGCCGAAGGCAGAGGCTTTAACCCACTGAGCCACCCAGGCGCCCTGAAATTGTACTCTTTGACCAACATCTCATTTGCCACTCCCTTCTCCTCCTGGCAATCAACCACTCTTCTACTCTCTGCTTCAGTGAGTTTGATTATTTTAGATTCCACATAAAAGAGATCATGAAGCATTTGTTTTTTGTGTCTGGCTTATTTTGCTTAACATAATGCCCTCCCATTTCATCCATGTTGTTGCAAATGGCAGGATTTCCTTCTTTTTTTTTTTTTTTTTTTAAGGCTGAATAATATCCCACTGTGTATATATGCTACATTTTCTTCATTCATTCATTGGCGAACATTTAGGTTGTTTCCATGTGTTGGCTGTTGTGACTAATGTTGTGATAAACATGGGAGTATAGATACGTCTTTGAGATTCAGAGTTCATTGTCCTTGGAAATATACTCAGAAGTGGAATTGCTAGGTTATATGGTATTTCTATTATTAATTTTTGGGGGAACTTGATACTAGTCTACTACAACAAATTTAATCTACTTTCTAGATGTTAATTCAAGGCCAAAGCTTTCATCTCAGTGCTCTGTTTTCTCATCTGGAAATCCTGCATCTCTTGCAACCCGTTCTTAGGGCAATTGTAACCATTAAAAGTTATATAACTATACTAATATATGCTATATATGAATGAAGTTAAAATATGCCATACTAATTTATATTTCCCCCAACAGTGTACAAGGGTTTCCTTGGCTCCACATCCTCTTCGACACTTGTTATCTTTTGTCTTTTTCATAATTTGTCATTCTAATAAGTTTGAGTGATATCTCATAGTGGTTTTGTTTTGCATTTTTCCTAATGGTCAGTGGTATTGACAGCCCTTTCACAACCTGTTGGTCATTGTATGTCTTCTTTTGAAAATGTCTATTTAGGTCTTTTGCCCATTTTTGAAATAGAGTTATTTTGTTTTTTTGCTATTGAATTGTACCAGTTTCTTATATAACTCTAAATCTTATCACCACACACACACACATACACATGCACAGTATTATGTATTAATTATGTAGAAGTGATGGGTAACTTAGTTATCTTGATTGTGGTGATCTTTGCACAATAGACAAATAAAGTTATATAAAGGAGCAAAAACTATTATTTTCTTAGAGCCTCACTTTCTTATTTCTAAAATGTAAATCAGTAACTGAGTTTGCAATCTAGAAATTATGGTTCTTGTCATACTTTGGACTGGAGAATTTTCTAGCTCGTGGTGGGCCTGCATTTCACAAATAAATAAATAACTACACTTAAAATTTATCTCTTGACACACTGGAGGGTAGATCAATGTTATGTGTAAAACAAACACTGTTAGCACTAATGTGACATCTGTTCCTACCAATGTCCTCTAGTGATGCACGAATGAAGGGGAATTTGAGAATCCAGCTAAAAGATAAGTTTAGGATATCTCATTTTACTTCAGGATACAAAGACTTATGTGATTTCTTAATACTCTTCTGGGATAGACATTTCTCAGTCATGGCTACCTCAATTCAGAAGATTAAGTTCTGCCCTTATTAATAATAAGGCTTTCTCTGCTTCCTTGATTTGTGAAATTCACATTTAATTGTGAATGTGAGAATATTATGTAAACATGGAAATGCTAATTATGTGAAAGAATATATAATTGGTAATAATAATTATTAAGCATGACTAATTTGTTTTATTGATAACTTAAGGGAAATATAGACCAAAAGAGCCAATCAGTTTTTGTTAGTTGTGTTGTAGACTTGTCTGTGACTTTTTGCCTGTATGGATAAGAGCTGGTAATTCAGTAAGACTACATTCTACAAACTTGGAATCTCCCACCATATCATACAGTGGAGCTATTTTTTGCAGTTGCTTGGTAAGAATAATATATAAATTGCATACAGAGTTTGAAAACAAAGTAATTGCACTTGGATGACTACCTTGCTATGAATTAGATAAAAGGGAAAAAAATAAGCAAAAGGGAACACATTTCATTTGTAACTAACATTTGAGAAATAATGATAATAGTAATAATAGTACTATGTGACTGTTTCCATTCATCTCACATGTAATAATTTAATCTTCACAAAGAACCAATGAGGCAGATCTGTAGCTATTCCCCTCTTTTTAAAGATGAGGAAACTGAAGATTAGAGATAAAGCAAAAGTTCTGATAATCAGATTCAGTCCAAACACCATAGTCTTGACCATATCACTATAGTTAGTATGTGATTACTAGTTTTAATGGGAAAATTGGGGTTAAAAATAGCTCTATAGGGGCATCTGGGTGGCTTGGTCAGTTAAGTGTCTGACTCTTGACTGGCTCAGGTCATGATCTCAGGGTCAGGCTCCTCACTCTGTGGGGAGTCTGCTTGACATCCTTTCCCTCATCATCTCCTGCTGCCCCACCCCCTCAAGTAAATAAATAAATCTTTAAAAAATATAGCTCTGTAAATTCCCCAAAATATTTCAAACAAATCCTAATTATGAACAGATAAGGGCTATAGTAAGAAAGTGATAATTTTAGAGTTATTATTTAAGTTCACCAATTTACTACAAAATTAATGAGCTATGGCATATGCTTAAAGTCAACATAGTTTTAATATTTTTGGCCTTTTTGAAAATTTCTTAAAAAATAAATATATCTCTATAAATATAGGCTGCATTAAATGAGTATACTATAATATAATAGCTCTTTTCTCAGTTGTCTCTGGTTTCATTTATTTAAAATAGTCATTGTTTAATGTAAGTTTTTTCTTATTAAAATGTAACTTGTTTCCACAGTTCCCTTTGTCAGGTGAATTTCTGCTGAATATTTTTTAAAAAGTCATTTAGTGGAAACATGAAAGAAAAAATTAAGCATCTGTATTTAGTACGTGAGAGAACATTTACAGTGGGTTTCAAAACTTACATGGCATTTTCATAGGTATTATCATAGTTCTCAATAGTTCTATGAAGTATTATCATATTCTTTTCCGAATGAGTAAGAGACCTAAATGTAAAGTGAATTGCATAATGGTAGAACTAGGAGTCAAACCTAGATTCTCTGAACTAATATTTTATTGCCTTATAGTTGTTTTCTGCTTTGTAAGTGACCATGTAAAGAATGAAGTTATTGGTTCATAAAGAATGCTCTTCTCTGCTACTTTCTCCAGTAGTCTAGCACATTTCTACATTCCTCCTTTCTTTCTCTATGTAACCAGTGATGAATAGTATAAGAAAGAACATGGTTAGACCTTAGGAGACTCATAAAGGTCAAGATTTTTGTTTTGAGGTTCATAGTTTGTTCTCTAATGACTAGGGATTGAATGGATTGCCCAGATCTTGAAATGAAACCACATGCACCAACTTAAGCAAAATCCTAGAATTAAAATCATGTATAGAAGTTATTCCTCTGGCATTATCTAAACTCTTCAGAATAAATCTATTATTATTATTATCCTTCATGAGTAATTCTATAGTATGAGGTCATAAAATCCAGAACATTGTTTAAATGCATTTCCTAATTATATTTAGGGCATGTGTGAATTTCTCAGAGTTGATGGTTAATGTCATATCTTACCTTAAACTATAGAGAATTACATTAAGCTTGGGACCTACAGAAAAATCGACTGATTTGCTGTAAAAACTAATTGCAATAAGAAGCTTAGGTCATTCATTTCATGAAGCCTATTGATTTGAAAATCAGTATGATACATAAGATGTGTGTGCACTTTTTGGTTAATTTTCACAAAGCAAACACACACTCTTTTTAAAAAACAAAAATACACACACTAAATTGGGCCTAACATTTGGTTTAGAGAAAGATGTGAGTAAAATAAAACACTTCTAATTTTGCTTCTTTACTCTGCACTGTGGCCACCTCTGTTTAGTATTTGCTTTGTTCCTGAAAGCAGTGTAAGCTATTACTAAAACTGCATAAAAACAGATTAAATAGATCACATGATTTTAGAGTAGAAGAATGTTTTAAGAAAACAATCAACTATAAGGAGCCCAAATGCACAAATTTTGTTTAAAGATAGAAATTAGCAGCCTATTTGCGTAGCTAATTTAACAGCCCTTTTATGTGTTTGCAGTTCTGTTTTATTTTGTCCTACAACCAGAAATGCAACACTGCTCTTCCAAACATCATATTTAATTCTTGAAGAGACTGCAGTATGTCATTATAGATGGATTGATAGCCTTGATGATATCATTGAACTTTTGTCATGCCTAACCTGGAAAACTTGCTATATGTCAGAGAATTTTTGTCATTCATCTTGCTTTTGAAAGGCCAAATTTATTTGCAACCTTGAATGACATTGGACACATGAAGCAGCCTGAAATCTATCATGCAGTGAGTATCTTATAAAATTGCAATTTAAAATCCTCAGTATTGATGGTTTTTAGAACCATCTTCAAAGCCAATGACTTTCAAATTTTTTACTTATAAACACTGATTTTCAGTTGATAACAAAAACTTTATATTTTCATTTTTTGAGTATATGAAGTCACCATATATATATACCATGCTTTATTATTTGCTTTTTAAAGAAAAGTAAAAAACAACAGAAGCAGGAATGCACGTTTATATTTTATATTTATTAATGTCAATATGTGGTTGACCAGTGAACAAACACTAGTAATGGAGTCTATCCTTTGGTGGAATTATTCAACCAATTAAAAAAAAATCTCAGATTATATAAAAATACAGCAGGGGTGCATGAAACCAGTGCTATCAGAGGAAAAAATTGTTTTTGAGCTTTCTCTGTTGTAGTACAAGAAATATGATATATATTACTATAAATTTATTCCATCCATATTAAAACTGAATTCATGTTCAATATAAATTAAACAGGAAAGCCACTTGAGTGCCTACTCTGAACCAGGTTTGAGTTCTCAAGCATGTGATAATAACAGCTAATGCTTAGCTAATAAATAATAATAATAGCTACCGATTATAGAACTTACTTTATGTTAGAAACTATGCTAAGTATTTTAAATGTATTGTTTGATTTGATTCCCACAGAAGCATTAAAAAGTAATTACTTTCTTTTTCTTTAGCGTACAGATGACAAAATTAAGAACTATGAATTTAGCAACAAACATTTCATAAAGGGGTTTACTCTTATATTCATTTATACTCTGGCAGATGAAGACAAATAAGAACTACTCTATTCAGAATTGTGTGTCCAGGGAAGTGGCCTCTCTGTTACATTTAGCTGTCCTTAAAGGGTTTCCACTTTATACCTAGCAGGAGGTTTTTGGCATAAAATGTGTGACATCCTTTCCTTTCATCAAATCTTCAGTATATAAGCATAGATCAAATTTTCATAAGGACACATGTTCTCTCGTATAACTTCCACTGAGAGTCTTCTAGAATCCCGTCCTTATCATTTCAGTGTGAAGATGCCTCCAGAGACCAAAAACATTGGCATGCATTGCTGCTTTCTCAAGTATGGAGCATCCAAACAATTGGATGATACAGCCTTGGCCATGGGAAATGAACTGAATAAAATGCCAACATTCGATACCATTGAGTAGCCTTAAAAAAAAATTTTTTTTAAAGCAAAATCTTAAAAATTATTCATTTTTTAAAAAGCACACTATATATCCTAAAATTCGGGTGAATACACTAAAAGTGATGTAATTGTGCACCATGGCAGAGTTTATAAAAAGGAAAGAGAGGTACTAGGAACGTTTTAGCCTTAACTTTAATTTTTTTTGCATTTATTGCACTATTTTTCTCAAAGCATACTTATTATAAAGAAGTTGGGAAATAGACAAATACAGGACAACAAAACAAAAAATCATCAACTTCTTTCAGAGATAGGAACTTTTAGCATATTTGACTATGTTCTTACATTTTTTCTAAAAACATATATTGATATATAAGATAAGAAGATAAGCAGATACATATGGGGCTACCATTATATATATATATATTTATATATATATATATATATTCATACACACACACACACACACACACACACACACACACACACACACCCCACACACACACTCTTAATATGTTGTGACATGCAGAGGTGAATAAATAGTTCCCTGGAATCTGGGTGTTAATTCTTGTATAGTGGTCCTTTGGATGTACTGTAATTTACTTAAAATTCTACTATATAATGTTTAGCTCCTATTTTTCCTCATCTGATTTCAAAAATACATGAATCATTATGGACACTTGTAATTATTTCCCTTGAATATATTCTTGAAGTAGAATTGTTGAATGAAGTTCTGATTTTTTCATTTCTTTTTTTAAACTGAAGTACAGTTGACACATAATGTTACATTACTTTTAGGTATGAAACATAGTGATTTGACAAGGCTACATTTTAGGCTATGCTCATCACAAGTGTAGCTACCATCTGTCACCATACAGTGCTATTACAATACCACTGACTATATTCCCTATACTGTACCTTTTACTCCTGTGACTTATTTATTCCATAACTGAAAGCCCATACCTCTCTCCCCCCTTTTCCTATTTTGCACATCCCTTGACCCTTGTCCCTTCTGGCAACCACCAGTTTGTTCTTTGTATCTGTGGGTCTTTGTCTGCTTTGTTTATTTTGTTTTATTGATTCCACATATAAGTGAAATCACATGGCATTTGTCTTTGTCTGACTTATTTCACCTAACAATATCCTTCCAGTCCATCCATGTTGTCACAAATGGCAGTATCTCATTCTTTTTTATGATCGAGTTAATATTCCATGGTATATACATATACATTATCTTCATTATCACTTGAGTTGCCTCCATATGTTGGTTATTATAAATAATTCTGCAATAAACATAGGAGTGTATATACCTTTTCAAGTTGATGGGTTTTTTTTTCTTTGGGTAACTATCCAGTAGTGGAATTATTGGATCATATAATATTCTTATTTTTTCTTTTTTGAGATTTTATTTATTTATTTGACAGAGAGAGAGAGAGAGAGAGAGAGAGAGAGATCACAAGCAGGCAGAGAGAGAGGAAGAAGCAGGCTCCCAGCTGGTTAGGCTCGATGTGGGGCTCGATCCCAGGACCCTGAGATCATGACCTGAGCCCAGGGCAGAGGCTTTAACCCACTGAGCTACCCAGGCTCCCCTCTTATTTTTAATTTTTTGAGGAAACTCCATACTGTTTTCCATAGTGGCTGCACCATTTATATTTCCAAAAATACTGTATGAGGGTTCCTTTTTCTCCACACCCTCGCCAATACTTGTTTTATTTGTTTGTTTTGGTTTTTCTTATTCTAGCCATTTTGACTAGTATGAGGTAATAGCTCATTGTGGCTTTGATTTGCATTTCCCTGATGATTTGTGATGTTGAGCATCTTGTAATGTGTCTGTTGGCCATCCATATATCTTCTTTGGAAAAATGTCTATTTGGGTCCTCTCCCCATTTTCTTAATAGAATTATTATCTTTTTTTTTTTTTGGTGTTGAATTGTGTAAGTTATTTAAATATTTTGGGTATTAACCTCTTATTGGTTATATCATTTAAAGATATCTTCTCCCATTCAGTAGGTTGTTTTTTCATTTTGTTGATAGCCTCCTTCACTGTGCAAAAAGCTTTTTATTTTGGTGTAGTCTCAATAGTTTATTTTTGCTTTTGTTTCCCTTGCCTGAGGAGAGATACCTAGAAAAGTGTCGCTAAGACTGATGTCAAAGAGATTACTGTTATGTTTTCTTTTAGGAGTTTTATGGTTTCATATCTCACGTTTAGGTCTTCAATCCATTTTGAGTTTATTTTGTGTACAGCATAAGAAAATTATCCAGTTTCATTCTTTTACATGTAGCTGTCCGGTTTTCCCAACATCATTTATTGAAGACTGTCTTTTCTCATTGTATATTCTTGACCCTCTTGTTGAAGATTAATTGACCATATAAGCATGGGTTTATTTCTGGGCTCTTTACCTTTTCCATTGATCTTTGTGACTTTTTTTTCCTTTGCCAGTATCATACTGTTTGATTATTATAGCTTTGTAGTATATCTTGAAATCTGGGATTGTGATACCTCCTGCTTTGTTCTCTTTTTCAAGATTACTTTGGTTATTTGGAATCTTTGTGCTTCCTTATACGTTTTAGGATTATTTGTTCTAGTTCTATAAAAAATGCTTTTGGAATTTTGATAGGGATTGCATTAAATTTATAGATTGTTTTGGATAATATGGACATATTAACCACCATCTGATTTTTGTTGACACTAGAATCAGAAATTATTTCCCAGTTTGTACTCTCACTAGTAAATATGGTACATTGCTTTTGCCATACCCTAACAACCCCTACACACATTAGCATTGATTTTAATCTTTGTAAATCTTATAGAGAATGTTCATTTTATTTTCATTTTAATTTCTTTGCTTGTCAATTAAGCTTAACAACATTTGACATTTATTAGATATTTGTATTTCTGAATTCAATTTATGTCATTTTATTAAATCAAATTTCTATGTGGGGGATTTCATCTTTTTCTTTTGATATATAGTAATTATTTTATATATTAAAGATTTCTCCCCTTTGTCTTATATGTGTCAATGTTTTTTTCTTCATTTCTTATTTGTCTCTTAATTTTGGCCTTTCTGAATGGGAGGTTTTAAAGTTTATGTGGGGAAGTCTAGCAGCCTTTTCTTTTATGCTTTTTAATACTGGTATTACTTTAGGTTCAATGACATAAAGTGTATTTGTAAAATATCTCCTGTTATTTTGTGTGCTACTAAAGTTCTTCCTGAATAGAAGAAAGATTTTAGGTCCTTTTTATACCATTTTTGTAGACTAGTCATTTTTTTTTGACACAGAGGGAGAGATCACAAGTAGGCAGAGAGGCAGGCAGAGAGAGAGGAGGAAGCAGGCTCCCCACTGAGCAGGGAGCCCGATGCGGGGCTCGATCCCAGGACCCTGAGATCATGACCTGGGCCAAAGGCAGAGGCTTTAACTGACTGAGCCACCTAGGCACCCCTACACTAGTCATTTTGACCAATAAAATGTCTAATTGCCTTTTATTTCTTATCTCCTGCCAATGGGTAAGTCCCATCTTGCTAGTTTGATTATGAGTTTTTGAAAGGACCAAATTTTGTCTGACATTTGTTAATAATGTGCATTTATTGTTAGGTTTAAGTTAAGTAGGCATATGTGGAAATGGATCCTTATACATGATACTCATTATTTTAGTATTTCGGGATTTTAAACTAGGAATCTTAATTGACTGTTTTCTCTTATATTATCTCACAGATATATACTTGTTCACATTCTTTAGGAGTAAAAGGCCTTGCCTCCAACTCCCCCATAACCAGATATAACAGTCTAGGGAAGGAATTTTAAAATATTTTTAGTAGCAAAAACAACCACTTTATTCAAACAATTTTAAGTTGAGAGTACCTAATGTGAAAGACACATTAAAGCAATTTTTCACTTATTGAATTAGAGGTGATATGCTTGGGTCCCGCCCTCCTCCTCATCTCCATTCCTGTGCAGGACTTCTGTGAGAGAGATAAGTGAAAATTGATGAAGAATATTTTGGGGCTTTTTGAAAAGTTCTGTTAAAGACTTTGTCATCTTATCTAATGACCCTTATATTCAGAACTCATGTAACAAATTGCCATAAGAATTTAGGGCACCTTGGTGGCTCAGTGGGTTAAAGCCTCTGCCTTCGGCTCAGGTCATGATCTCAGGGTCCTGGGATCGAGGCCCGCATCGGGCTCCCTGCTCGGCAGGGAGCCTGTTTCCTCCTCTCTCTGCCTGCCTCTCTGCCTACTTGTGATCTCTCTCTCTGTGTCAAATAAATAAATAAAATCTAAAAAAAAAAAAAAAATTTAATGCCAGCAAGAATGCGTCCTCCCTAAAAAAAAAAAAAAGTTTCATTTGAACAGTCACCTGAAAATTATATAAACCATTGTATTATTCGTTTTTTATTACCTGTCAGAAATCTCAGACCTATTTGTTAAAAGGATGATGGCATCAGTGATATTATAACAAAAACTAAAACTTTAAGACATAATTCTACCACTGTTATATGTCAAAATATTTAATTTTTAATTTTTCTAAGATTTCCCCATAAGAATATATGGCTTTAATAGTTGTAATTGAAATACAGAAATAATTTGTAAACTATTTCAACATAACAATTTTCCATGTTGTTTTGTAGCCATTATAATTACAACTTGTAATGACTGTACTGAAGTGATATATTTAATGTATTTTGATATTCCCATATTGGTGAACATTTAGGTTCTTATAAATGTTTTGCTTAATACCTATATCACCTTCAGTTTTCTTTTTAATGACCATATTTTTTGAATCAATATAATTTTGTATAACGCCATCAGTTTCTAATGAGGTTTTCATGATATTATGCATGGTAAGGTATCTAATACAGTCAAATTCTTATGGAATATATTTTTGAATAAATTCTTCAGAGTAGAATTACAAGACTCTTGATATATGATCTATTCCAACATATATCCTCTTTTCAGCAAACTGAGCTTAGAGAATAATATCCAAACTGGTATGTAAACTTATACTCTAAATTTCTTAGGAAGTCAACCTTCACTGGTCTTCCCCTCTGTGATATCCTGCAGCACAGAGCTCAGTACCTATTTATAGAGTCTTGTGTTCCTTGTTAATCATTTCATGATTATTATTCTTGAATACCTGGCTTTTTGACTGAGTCAGATTGTTAAGAAAAATAAACAAGTTTCAGTGACTTAATTAATGAGGTTTTCTTTGGACTAATGTAAGGAAAGTTAAGGAAGATCGAGAAATAGTGTGGATAGGATTTCTTTTATTGGCTATGATGGTGTAAATAGTAGCAGACCAATACTCTAGCTGGGAAAATCTTAAAATATTGCATATAATATAAAAATCACTCATCTGAAGACATCAGAGAATATCGGCAGCCAGGAAAGTCAGTGAGGTGAGTTTACCCCTCGAGGGGTTGATTCATAAGTACCATAATGGGACAAGCTGTAAAGGTGAGAGAAAGTGGATGCTAATAAGGAGAAAAGGGGCTAAGAAGATATAAATTGGAATTCAAATCTATCACGGAAGCCAAAATTTGATGGATCAAGATACTAAAGAGAAGATATGCCAGTCAAACTGCAATAAAAGACAGAAACCACAACAAATATTTGATCAAGGGGAAAAAGTACAATAGATTATTAATTTAAAGAACTGAAGATAAAGTATTCAGAGGGATAAAGGGAATGTTGGAGAATATAGGGATAGCAGATGGTATGGAGCAGTCATTATGTCTAGGACTAAAGTAGAGTACCCAAGAAAGGAATGGACTCGGAAGCATTCTCTCCTCGCCCACCCACCAGACTGAAATTTAGATCTTGGTGAGGGTGTGACCATGGCCCACAGGATGGCATAAAGCTTTGCAAGAGGTGCTGCTGGCAGGGATGGTGGGCAGGAGCCTGTTGCTGGAGATAGCATTGAGCTTCACTGAGAAGCTGCCTGCTGTATTACTGGTGAGACTTGCTGAAGGCTATGTACCATTAGTCTATCATACGCCACTGGCAGGGTAGCAACTTGTTGGTGAAGAAGGTTCCCGCTGACTAGGAGGCAGCCTGCTGGCAGCCACAATGTACATACCTGCCAAACACAAAGCACTGGCATCAGAGTGATGAACCCCTTCTTCCTACAGCATTCCTCTAGGCCCTCTAAGAAGACTTAACATTGCACCACCTGGCAATGTAGAGATATTTATAAGGTCCAGCTTCAATATCATAAAACAAATCTAAGAAGAATAGATTTATAAAAATGAGAAAATTGTTGACAACATGGAAAGTTTCACCTGAGAAAAAGAATTTATGAAAATTACCACCTATAAGCAGTAGAATTGGAAAAGAAAACTTTAACAGAAAATGAAGTAGCTGGAATTAATGGTAAATTATGAATAGCTGTTTATAGAATTAATAACTTTGAAGACAGAAATATATCTAGTGGAATCTATCTAGATGGAAGTAAAGAAAGAAAAAAAAATGATACAAAACAAAACAGAAAAAAAGGCATATGGGGCTCCTCGGTGGCTCAGCCAGTTAAGTGTCTGTGATCTCGGGGTCCTGGGATCAAACCCCATTTGGGGCTCCCTGCTCAGTGGGGAGCCTGCTTCTCCCTCTCCCTGTGCCCCCACCCCTGCTCATGTTCTCACACACACACACTCTCTCTAATAAATAAATAAAATATATTTTTTTTAAAAGAAAAAAGGCATGAGATAAATGACATATAGATCAAAGTCTTACATATTGTGTTATGCAGTACTAGGAAGAAAAGAGAAAATAGGGCAAAAGCAATATTCGAAGAGATAATGAATAGTAGATACAATTCCTCTAAAACTGAAAGACATAAAACTACAAAATTGAGAGGCACTACAAACTCTAAGGAGGGGAAGCACAAAACAAAACACATAAAAGCATATCATAGTAAAACATAGAAAAAAAGGACAAAGAGAAAATCTTAAAAGCAGACAGAAGGTTACATTATATTCAAAAGGAAATTTAAATGATAATGGAATACACTTTTGAAATGCTTAAAACAACTGCCAACCTAGAATTCTATTCCACTGAAAATTTTCTTCAAAAATTAAGATGTAATAAATGGAGAAGAATAGGCAAATCTGTGCAGAAGAGATCAAAATAATCTACATAAGTACTTCATCGTCAAAGAAGGGAAGCATAACTCTCTGCTCCGTAAGTGTGGGCTATGAATAAAGACTTCATTACGAAGAATACAGTATGGAAAGAGGGTTGAACAAAAGTCACCTTACAGTGGAGAAACCTGACAAACACTATGTCAGCCTGGGGATCAAAGTTGACATCAACAGTCCTAAGTCATGTTGATAATATATATCTTTGATATGATATCATGAAACTGGCACTTTACTTCTGTGATCTTTCTCCTCAAAACACATAATCCCAGTCTAATAATAAGGAAAACATCATAAAAATCCAAACTGAAAGACATTCTATAAACTACCTTACTAGTACTCCTCAAAAATGTCAAGGTCACCAAAAACAAGGAAAGCAGTAGAAATTGCCACAGTTAAAGAACCTAAGGGTAAATGACAACTAAATGTAATATGATAACCTGGATGGTATCCTGGGTCACAAAAAGGGCATTAAGTAAAAACTAAGGAAACCTGTAAAATGTATGGACTTTAGTTAACAATAATGTATCGATATTGGCTTATTATTATAACAAATGTACCATACTAATGTAAGATTTATAATAGTGGAATATGGATTATAAGAGTTATACTGGAACTCTGTACTATCTTCGTAGTTTTTTTTCTGCAAAATCCAAAACTGTTCTAAAATTTTATAAAAGTCTGTTTAAAAATTAAAGTAAAGGAATATTGTTTCCTGACAAACAAAATCTGAAAGAAAAAAAAAAAAGCCAGAAGATCCATATGAAAAGAAACTAAAAGCAGAGGGAACATTATTCCAGAAAGAAACACAGAAATGCAGGAAGCAGTAATGAATAGCAGAAAGTATAAATATATGGATATCTAAGTTATTATTGACTATATAAAATAATAATAAGTCTTATGAGGTCTAAAGATCTGAAATTTAAATCATGGTAACAATAACATAAAAGCAAGAAAAGCACAAATAGAGTTAAAATGTAAGTTTCTAACATTGCCAGGGAAGTGGTTAAAGTACTAATTTATATTAGAATTTAATAATAGATGTTTTAATATCTAGAGTAACTACTCAAAGAATAATAAAGGATGGATAACTGGCAATCTAATATAGAGTGCAAATAGAACACTAAAATAATAAATTTAAAAGGACAAAGTAGTAGAGAGCAAAAGTAACATAAAATATAGAGAAATTTAGAAAAATAGTTAAATGATAACCTTAATCCAGTATGTCAGTAATTACATTAAAGTCAATATAATACCACAGCTTAAGGATAGTGGAATATTTAAAATAACACACATAGATAGATATAAATATATGGATATAGCTTCTTGAATATATGAATATATAAATAGTTAAAAGTAAAGTTTAAAGCATAAAATGTCATGCAAACACAAACCAAAAGGAAACTTATAGAGTTATACTAATATCGTTAAACCTCAACTTTAATGAAAGATATATAGTTGGATCTAAAGAGGAACATTTTACAATAACAAAGGGTTAATTTGCTAGGAAGATGTGGCAATTCTAAATTTGTGTGTTACTTACAATAGAGCTTCAAAATATATAAAACACAACTTGCAGTCATAAAAGGACAGACTTAACACGTAGGAGATTGTACTATACTATTTTCACTAACTGATACAACAAGCATATAAAAAAGTCCTAAGAGTACAACTATATGAAAAACATGATTAATAAACTTGAACTCATTAAATATACGTATTTGTATGTATTTAAAATATATATAAAATATGTATATACATGTAATATGTCTATTGCATATACGTAGAGAAAAGGTAGCACCTGAGAATTGTAGAATAGATCTTATTTTCCATTTAACATAGATTTTTTTTTAACCAAAATTAACTATATGCTGGAATATAAAGCAAACCTTAACAAATTTTGAAGAATTGAAGTCATGTAAGTTATACTCTGTACCCAGTGGAATTGATATAACATTTCATACTAACAAGGTGATTGGAAATGCTGCAAATGTTTGAAAAACCTTCAAAATGTACCTTGAAATAACCCAAAGAAGGGTTAATGTAGATTAGGAAATATTTTGAATTGAGTGATGACACTTTTATAACACAAGAAAATCTGTGGGATGCAACTAATACTTTATTTTTAGGAAAATTTATATTACTGTGATATGCTTTGTCCAAGAACACTGCTGTCAATTTCTTTCTTTCCTGGACACTGCAATTCCCACATCGTGGGAAGGAATTTCTCCACATCCTAGAATCTCAGCTGGCCTGCGACTGCTTTAACCAAAAGATATCTAAGAAGTGATACTATGTACATCAAAGGTTATGTCATAAGGAGTTTTGTAGCTTCTGTTTGGATCTCTTAGAATGTCTCTCTGAGGAATGATAACCACCTTGTAAAATGGCTCTACCTTTAGACCACCATCTAGTGAGAAAGTCAAAGTTGGGCACATGGAGAGAGAGATAGATGGCCCACCAACCACCCAAATATTCCAACCCTCTCAGTCCCAATCCCAACATTTGGGTTAAAAAGCTTCATGCAAGCTTAACCCTGGCTGCCGCTTGACTGCTACCATACTTGGAATCCCAAATGAGGACCATCAGACTGAGTCCTTCAAGCCTCAGAAATGTGAAAGATAACAATAGATTGCCTTTTTTCAAAAGTAGGCTCCAACCCAAACTCATGATGACTCTGAGAATGGCGACCTGAGCTGAGATAGAGTCAGATGCTTCACTAACTGAGCCACCCAGGAGCCCCAGTCAATTGCCTTTTTAAATGAATTTGGGAGTGGTTTTTTACACATTCGTAGATAACCAGAAATATTTTAAAAGAAGAAAGTCTAAAAATCGATGATGTAAACTTCCTTCTCCACAACTAGCAAGCAGAGCAGTGAATGAAATCTAAAGAAAGTAGAAGGAAGGCAATGACAGAGATTACAGTGCTAATGTAATTAAATGGAAAAATGTGGAATACTGAAAAATCAATAAAGCCAAAAATTTATTCTTAAAGATGAAGATAGATAGATAGATACCAAAGCTGATCAAAAATAGAAAAGAAGGGCACCTGGGTGGCTCAGTGGGTTAAAGCCTCTGCTTTCGGCTCAGGTCATGATCTCAGGGTCCTGGGATCGAGGCCCGCATCGGGTTCCCTGCTCAGCGGGGAGCCTGCTTCCCCCTCTCTCTCTCTGCCTGCCTCTCTGCCTCCTCGTGATCTCTCTCCCTCTGTGAAATAAATAAATAAATAATCTTTAAAAAAAAAAATAGAAAAGAAAACACACATTTATTTCAGGAATAAGAAAGGGGACCTCACTACAAATTAGACAGACATTAAAAAGATAGTGTGAGAATATTGTGAACAACTTAACAGCAATATATTTGAACATTTACCTGATATGGACAAATTCCTTAAAACACATAATTTTTCTACATGTTTAAGTAAAAATATGAATATTCTTATATTTTCTAAAGAAACTGAATCTGTAATTAAAAACTTTGGGCACGCACACACACACACACATATACACACAGGTACACAATCAAAATCCCAGGTCCAGAAGGAATCACAAATGAACTCTTCCAAACATTTAAGTAAGAAATGACAACAATCTTATGCAGATTATCTCAGAGACTAGAAAAAGAAGAAAAACCTTTCCCACTTGTTTATGTATCCAGTATGATCTGTGTGCCAAAACCTAACAAGAATACTACAAGAAATAAAAAAGTGTAGACGAATCTCTCTCATGAATATAATCACAAAAATTCTAAACAAAGTATTAGCTTACTGAATCAAGGAATACATTAAAAAGGCACAGATCATGACCACCTCTACATGAGGGATATAAAAATCTCTCAGCTTTATTTATCCCAGTAACAGAATTAACAAGAAAAACCATATAACAATCTTTATAGATTCAGAAAAAATAGTAAATAAAACTTAACACCTATTTATGATACAAATAGTAAAGAAACTAGGGTTAGAAAGGACATTTCTTAATCTGATAAAACCAATCTATATAAAAAAACCAACTATGCACACATCATACTTAACAGTGAAATGTTAAAAAAAAAAACTATCCTTCTGTGTTCAGAAGCAAGACAAAGACAATAATTACCACCACTGCTATTTAACATTCTACCTTACCCACAGTAAAATAACCAATATTTTAAGAACTTGACAAATGGACAAAATATTTGAACACACAAATCAATAAGATGTTACCTAAATGGCCAATAACATGAAAATGTGCTTAACCTAACTAATCATAAAGAAAATGAAAATTAGAAATTATAATATGATAATATGATGCACTCTCCAGAAGAGTAAAATAAAACAAAACAAAAGAGACTATCCCAAATGTTGGCAGGGATGCACGAGTAGCATCTGGTATCTAATATACCATTGGTGGGAATATAAATTAGAATAACTTCTTTAGAGGCCTATTTGGCTATAACTACCAAAGCAAAGCATATCATACTTTTTTGACCTAGCAATTTCAGTCCTAGATATATTATTCAACAGAAGTGCATATGTGAGTTCACTGATGACATGTGTGAGAATGTTTATAACAGCACTCTTTATAATAAACCCCAAATGAGAAAATATCCAATTTCTCATCAGCTATGAAATGGGTCAATTAGAATTGTGGTGTATTTATAGAATTGTATACAGGAAAGAGAATGAACAAATTGCAAGTATACGCAACAACATGGATATATCTCATAAACAGAATGCTGAAAGACGCCAGACACAGGGGTGCCTGGGTGACTTAGTCAGTTAAGCGTCTGCCTGGCTCAGGTTATGATCGCAGTGCCTGCAATCAAGCCCTGTGTCAGGTTCCCTATTCAGCAGGGAGTCTGCTTCTCCCTTTCTCCCTCTCTCTCTCTGCCTCCCCTGCTTGTATTAGTTCTCTCTCTCTCTCTCTCTCTCTCTTTCTCGGTCTCAAATAAATAATAAAATCTAAAAAAAAAAAAAAGAAGCCAGACAACACAGATACAAATACATGTTTATATACTTCAAAAAGACAAAACCTGTAACCCCTGGTGATTAAAGATCAGGCTAGTTGCTACCTTCAGCCAGGCAGGGTAATGTTCTCTTTGGTGTGGTTGCATTGGTATATTCTATATCTGAAAAACTCACCCAACAGTATACTTAGGATTTGTATACGTTTCTGTGTCTATGGCACATTTCAATGAAAAGGCACCTAAAAACAAACAAAAGCAGTCTCCAAACCTGCACAGCCATGCCTCAGAGCCATCCTCAGTCAGGAAGCCCCGCAGCTCACTCTGCCTGCCAGTTCTTTGCTCCTCCAGGATCAGAGCTCTGTTCTTGGGGGTCCACAGTCAGGATGACTGAGCCCCTCTTTTTCGGTGCTTCTACTTTGTCGGCTTCTTCTGCTCTTTCTGACGAACGCATTCTCCTTCTCTCTCTCTCCCATTTTTACCAGCTGCTCCTGACTTCCTCCCTGCCCTTTCTACCCTCTCTCTCTTTCAGCCACACTCATCTCCTGAGGCAAAGATCTAATATGTCAGCTAGGGAACATGGAGTAGAGCAGCCTCTTTTGAGCAGGACACACCATTATCAAACCTGCAGATGTGTTGGAGTACTTATTACCTCTAAGCTGGCTGGGGGAGACATCTGCAAAGATGGGCTCTGGCCACAGGTTTAGAATGGGGTGTGGACGTATCCAGTACATGAACACAACCAAATCATACCTCCATGTGGTCCTCAGCCCCACCTGGATTTTAACCACTGGAAACCCTGGAACTACTTTTCTACCTCTACCACGCTGCCCAGCACAATGCCAGATATACAGTGGGGATTGCTCAATAGTTATTTATTTGAGAAGCCAGTAACAACATTTACTTAATGGACAAATAGACAACCTAGTGTTCTGACTCACTGTCTGTAACTCTGTTCTCAATCTCATCCTCAAATGATGACTTAGATATGAAATTTCTGGACCTGTACTGTAAGTCTCCAAATTCTGTAAGACTAAACTACTCCTTAGTACACTGTTTAAAAATATTTCAAGTGCCAAAGGCTATGACCTGCTTTTCCCTTTGTGTCAAAATTAGAGTGCCTTAGTTCTAATTAAAATAAGATGTTGTGGTGTTATCTCATTTAAACTGAGGTCAAAGAATAATGTCATTCTGTGAGGATACTTTTTTAAGAGAGCCGCTGAAGTCTTTTTATGTGTCTGGTTAGAGGAGGCTAATTCTGTTTAAATATTCAATTGCAGATATAAATGAATGCACCATTGACAATGGTGGCTGTCAGAACCAATGCTGTGATACAATTGGCAGCTATTACTGCAAGGGTCAAGCTTGCCAGAAGCTGGACAAAGATGGCAGGGAATGTGAAGGTAACGGTTAGGACTGTCCGCTTACAGATAAGGAAAGAGAGAACATGTATGTAATGCAAAAGAGGGGGTTTGTCTTTTATCCAAAGCCAGTTGAAGTGCCTGTGTTGAATGTTGTCAAGAGCACAGATCTTCCTCTCATGTCTAGATTACAAAATTGTAACCCTAAGAACATTTCAAGTAGCTTATTATAGGAAACATATGATTATACGCTGGTTTGGTCGTGTCATATTCTGATTATGGAATTTCAATCGTTCATTTAAATCCCTGGGTAAAGTACATATTTTCGAAAGCATTTCATTTAATTCTAAAGTAAAAATGGTGCTTATCATAAAATACTCATATGTTGGTACAATGGAAATGGAGGGTCACCAAACCAACCACAGGGGAAAGTATTCTTGGTGCAGAATTAGCTTTTTTCACAAACTTCAATTTACTGTCTCCTTTTAAAATTAATTCCTGCCTTCCTTTATTTATTAATTCATCATTTGGTTCATTTGACAATCATTGAGCTCCTGCTCTGTAACAGGCATTATTCCATATTCTGTGGATATAAAAATTAATGAGAAATAAATTCTGCCCTGAAGGAGTTTACTGATTAGAAGCAAAGATTGAAACATAAGCCAAAACCTTACAGAATGGTATTGTAAGGCATTATAGCATGGGGTTAAAGGCACTGAATTCAAAGAGACCTGGGTTGGAGTTTCAGTCTTTCACCTAACAATTTAGGTTAACCATGAGAATGTTATTCAGTCTTGCTAAGACTCTTCTCTCATCTCTAATATTTGGGATAATGGTACTTTCTAAAATCACAAAAGTTGCCGTGGGATTAAATAAGATAATGTATCTAAAGCATTTAGCATAGTGGGTGATATATAGTATGTATGCAGATGATAACTATGAATTTTACTCCCATTTATAAATTCAGTTATTGCCCATATTGGGAATGTAATGGGGGCCAGAGACTGCTCCATTTTCTTGTTCTCTAAGGAAAGATATCCAAATTAAAAAGAACCCTGTATGTCTTAAACTGTCCTTTATGATTTCCCCCATCTAGTCATATTGCTAATATGCTAAAGCATTTTTTTAGATCCCTTAGAATACACTTAGAAGTGTATTTATTCTAACTATGTTTTCTCATTGACCTTATAAAAATCATGCTCATTTTTTACCTGTGAAAATGTCCATCCCTGATGGGCCATATGTGAATACGTTGGTAGGAGAAAATCGACAAAATACATCCAGCTAAAGGCAACTGGGGCTGAGGCTGTGGGTTTGATTGGGACTGCCAAGGCAAGACAAGTTGTAGATGGCAGTAGGTTAGAGGATTTATCAAATTCTCAGGAAGCAGTGTGGCTCGGTCCCTTCTGGCAAGTTCTGGCAGGCGGCAACGAGAAGGGCCCCAGATAAGCAGGCAGATATTCAAAGGCAACTGCCTCTGGGCTTTTTTAAAATAGGCCACACCCCAAGCAAGGTCCTCTACCAAGGAGAGTGTAAATTAATAAAGGCAAGCCCTAAATTTACCCAGGTTCCTTTCATTCAAGGGAGATAATCTTTATTACTGATGAGATTATCTGTCAGTGGTGTTCTCCCTATTGCTTCAATATCCCAGAACAGGAGGACTCAAGGACCCCATGGTGTCCTAGTGAAAAAGTGGGACAGTGACTGCTGAAGACAGCATGGTCTACAGGATGAGAATATTCCTTGTCACAATCCTTCCCTTCCCTGACAGGCATCAATCTCTTTGTTTCTTTCGGCTGAGTATTGTTATCACCATCATCCTCATTATAGACATATTTGAAGTGCCCAGCACAGCAATTAGCTGGTAGTAGGTATAACAATTGCAATTATGTTTATAATAACTATTAAGCTAATAAGTCATGATAAACTTTGTACCCACTAATTCATTTACCTGCAATTATCTCATATTTAATTGAAATTAGTTACTCTTCATATAATTATCAAAACATTTAGAGAAGTGATTTCCATGGTTTCGCTTAACACATGCCCTTTTGCACAGACTAAGAGTGAGGTCAGGATTTGTGGGAATTAAGAGTGTGACCCTGAGCTAACACGGACTTCCTACTTAGTGAGATGCAGCCCTGGGGATGGTGGTACAGAGTGGAACATGCCACAATAAAGAACAGCTCACAGTCTCCTACGTCTCATAATCTTTCCCTATTCATTTCCTTCAATGGCTGGTAGATGTGGTGATGCTAGAGAACCCGTTTGCTTGACTGTTGAACATACAGTGATCTCAGATTCGTTTACATACATAACTAAATAAAAAATAATAGAGGTCATTTTGAAATTGGGTGTATTCTAAAGCCACCACAAATGAGTATTTCAATTCATGTGAGTGCACTAATGACTCATTCATATTTATTTACTGGATGTTAACAGTAAGGGTTGGTTGGTTTCAAAAACCATTGTATTGAATGCTACAGATATAGAATTAAACAGTCACTTGAAAAGACTTTTTTTTTGCATTAATATAAGTTGAATGTAACTTATTGGAATTACTTTTTAAAATACAGATCTTTTAGCAGTTCGTTAATCTTTTCCCATCTTTTGTTATTAAAAAATAAAATAAAAAATAAAATACAAATAGATGTCTTTTTTTTTTTTAAAGATTTTATTTATTTATTTGGCACAGAGAGAGAGAGATCACAAGTAGGTAGAGAGGCAGGCAGAGAGAGAGGAGGAAGCAGGCTCCCTGCTGAGCAGAGAGCCCGATGTGGGCCTCTATCCCAGGATGCTGAAATCATGACCTGACCCGAAAGCAGAGGCTTTAACCCACTGAGCCACCCAGGCGCCCTACAAATCGACATCTTAGTAAACATTTGTTGTACTATTAAAATAAATCTAGAGTCTACTTTCCAATGGAAATGAAATATTTGTAAATGGCCTTGTTAGCTAATCTTACTTTTTAACCTTTTCCCTGAAGAGCTATAAACTTGTGGAGAAGGCTTCTGATGAGCTCAGTCTCATGGGACTCCCCCCTTTTCTCAGGCATAGTGCTGAACTTAAAGCATGGTTTCTAATTCGTATGGCAGGTTGGTTATTATAAAGTATAAATCAGAAAGGAAAATAAAGAGGGGAAAGAACCGCCTACCAGGGGACACTGGTATATGGTGTGAGCATGTACATACAGACACATATACGTATACATATTTTTGAAAGGACATAGGGTTTTCTATAATGTGTCAACATGGATTATAATCTTTATAGCTTTTCATATATATAATCATCTTTGTATTTCAGGAAAAAATCCAACTGAATTTAATATTTTATTTGCTACTATATCCAATTTGCAATTATTTTGTTTAGGATTTTTACATTCCTAACCAAAAGTAAACAGGCCAGTAATTTGTGTTTGTCTTTTGTGGTAGTAGTTCTCATCTGGAGTGATTTTGTGCCTCAGGGACATTTGGTAATGTCTGAAGACATTGATTTTCACAACCGAGGGTAGGGGGTACTGTTCGCATCTAGTAGGCAGAGGCCAGGAAAGTGCTAAACGTCCCCTTGTTCTGTTACTTTGATTATACCCTTGTTAGACCCTTGCATTCTCGCTCACAGGCTGTTTTTATCTGTTCTATTTTCTTTTCTCTCTTTACTGCATATGTTCAATGAGTTTACTGAGTTTCAAATATCAATAATTTAACTTTACAGTTTTAAAAATCTTATTTTTCTCAAATCCGTAGATTTCTTTCTATTGTATGCTCATGTTTATGATTATATCCTTTTCCTTTACTGTTTCACACATAGCTACATTGTGTGTCTGATTCCAATACCCGTGGTTCTTATTAGGAGGTCCAAATCTATTATTTCCTATTTCTGGGCCTTTAGTACACTCTTTCCTTTTGTGTTGTATATACGTCTAGTATAGAACTCATAGAGCACTGTACTTATTTACACATTTGTACTCTCTCTTAGATTGGGAATATCTTCTGGGAAAGGGCCATGTCTTATCATGTCTTACCACTTTCTCATCCCCAGTTAACAGGTGTCTAGTACCTAGCCAAATTCCATAAATGCTTACTGAATGAATGAATGGACAGATGAATACCCATCCATTCAAATATAAATGCATGCAGCATACAATCAGTATACCTTTATTCATTTCCTTATCTACAGATTCTAATCATGCTGGGTTTGTCACTTAAAGTCTGGCTAGTTAAACCATTTGGTTATCAGCAGGTCTTTGTGTAAATATTTGCTGATAACAAGTCTGTTTCATTTGAAAAGGTAAATCACATTTTTATTTCTAGAGGGCAAATCAAAGTCTTGTAGCTTAGTTTGAACTTTCTGAAATTTCTCTATGTGGCTTTTCTAAGTTATTGGTACAGCATTATAACTAGTGTGACTGTCTGAGCGTAGTAGTCCCATGGAGTCAAAGAATTTTTTTCTAAATAAAATAGTAACTAACATTACCATATTTTTAATAAGTGAACTGATAATAAACACTGATTCGACATTTGAGATAAATTTACATTTGGGGGACATAAATGGACATTAAAGTATATTGTTTAATGAATTGACAGTTAAAATATTTAAAAGCAATTTGATAACATTTTGTGCCACTTTTTCCCTGAAAAACATTAGAAATGACAATATGAATAATCAGAGAATATAACTTGGTATGCCATTGTCATCGAATTATGGAATTTTTGTCTAAAAAAGGCTTCTATAGATGGAATCCCAGGGAAATTAAATGATTTGAGCAAACTTAAAATGCTAATTGGTGGACAAAGTGACACTAGAAGCCAAGCTTTCTTATTTCCCTTCTATGATATTGATAGCCAACATGAAGTGGACACAGATCAGGTTAATCAGAGCCATGGAGTCACAGCACTATGAGAATCCCAGAGACCTTCAACTCGCAGAGACATAATCCACAGAGGAGGGAAATGAAGACCTGGAGGAACTGACTGATTTCCTGCAAATTTCAGACTATTTATAGAGCTAGGAATAATCCAGTTCTCCTTTACCCAGCTGCCATTTTACTGATCAATCTGGTCAGTAAACATTCATTGGGTAACTACTATGTGCTCAGCACTGTGTTGCATAATTTGAGAATATGGTTCCTTCTGTCATAGGGTTTCAGTATCATTATGAATCCTAGATATATAATTATTTTGTGATAAAGAAAGTGCAAATAATTTTATTATATGCTTTGAGAGTTGATTCAGGCCATCTCTTTGCCTCCAAGCAACACTGTATCTAAACCAGCTGGTGGTTTATCCTGATTATCAGCGGTCTCCAAAGGAGGAGGTTCTGCAAATCTTCTCCATAGCCTGTTTAATAACCCTTGCTATCAGGAAAGCCTTCCTGACGTGTAACCTATATTCCTTCTGTTTAAGTGTAAGTTTAAGCCTTTTGATTTTATTGTCTTCTTAGTTCAGAAAGACCTAGCTAATCAGAATCCTCCCTTAAGATAATTCTTCCCACACTTATGACATACTACTGTGCCCTTTCTCAACTTAGTAAAAATGTGCACCCAATACCAGAGGCTAGTGGCACTTTAAGAAAAAATATTATCCTCTCTCTCTCTCTCTCACTCTATTTATCTATCAATCCATCTATCCACCCACATACATAAATGCATACGTAATTGGTTTTGAGTTCATAAAATTCACTTGAAGAAATTATTAAGGATTTATCTCCTTCTGTGCTTGCTTCTCTTCATAGTCATCTATAAGGGGGCTTCTGAACTTCTGTAGGTGTTAGGGAGGTTATAAAGGTAGTAGTAGTACTTCCCTGACTTCCAGGAGTTGACAGTCTATTGGGATGATATAAATGGAGAACAGTCTGAGAAAATTTCCATACATTCTTCCTTTATAACCTAAAAAAAAAAAGTTATCCTTTGTGAATTTATCAAGACATATTTATAATATGGAATTTATTATGTTTAAAAGCTTGAATCACTTAAAATTCTTGGGATTTATCATAGTTGATACATGATTGTATGCCAAGTTTTCTTCCTTTTCATCCATCCACCCATCCATTCATTCACCAAACATGTATTTGACCCATCCACTATGGACCACGTTAAACAAAGAGCATGTACTTTGGGTTTGAATATTGACTTGCATTAGCTAACTCTGAAACTTAGACTAAGTTAGTTAATATCTGTGGGCTTTCCCTTCTTCATTTATAAAACCAGAATCACTCTACCTAATCTAATATAGGTTGAAAGATTAAATGAGATGTTGTATGAAAACAACTTGGTGGTGGAAAATCCTCCTTTCCCCTACTATATGACCATAGAAGACAGATATTCATTAGTCTAATAATCCTGACATCTCTCTGCCTCCTCCTCATTGCCTTCTTTCCGAAGAAGGAAGAACCAATTATCTCACTGCCAAGTTTGAAGAAGCAAACTGTAAGTTTGGGGAAAAAAAACTATAGAGTTTAGCCTACCTTCCTATCTCCTCTTTAGGATTTGCAAATGCCTGCAGAAATTGCTCATTCTGGTCTTCTCTGCTTAACAAGGGCAGAACCCCACATAGGGGGATGAGTGAAGTTTTGCAGCTATACCTATAACCAGGTGAGAGAATTTGCCTAATTCTGCATATATTTTAGGAAACCCATTGTTGCTATACTCCCAAATCTTCTCTAGTTTCAAATGTTAGAAAAATAAAGCTGATATTTTATCTACATCTGCTTATGTTGGGTTTAATCTCAATTAATGCACAAGTAAGGCAGGGAACACAAATTTATTGTACCCTTTCATATACTAACACCTTGCATTTGCCTAATGCATAATACATGCTCAAGAAATTTTCTTTCTTTCCTCGTTTTTAAATTTCCTCCTATGTTATATGTTGCTGAAGATAAAAAATATGTGTAAGGTTATCTTTCTCTCTCCAAGGAGCTTCCAGTTCAATAAAAGATTTAAGATGGTTGAACAAACAGTTACAGTATAAGATAGCAGGAGTAAATATAAGGCAGGTGCAAGTGAAGTGCTATGGGAATTAACCAGACAAAGAGATAACCCACCATTGAATCAAAATAGGCTTTAAGAAACAGGGGTAGACACTAATCATTCAGTCCTGGGACTGAACAACCCTCCTTCCAGTTCTTTAGTTTCTTTAAAAAATTCCCAATTGGTGTACCATTGTCAGTCTTCTGACTTGTTTGACATTGGAAGGTATCTACAATTTTAACAGCAAAACCGACACTGCCACACCCACAATCCTTCTTTGTAGAACGTCTAAGGGTATTTTTAAGTATCCGTGTCTTTAAACTACAGAGAAAACCACACATATAAATCAAATCTGAAACTTTGCTATGAAAAGGAAAATCCACTTTTTCTCTTTTTAAGTTAATCTTTTAAACGAAGCCCATCACTTCTTGTCTAATAATTTGGAGAGATCGTTTCAACACCTCAGCATTCAGCTAACACTTACAGTCAAAGTGTATTTGGTAGTGAGGCAAACTGGAAGAGACTGTAACTGAAACAAATTCTCCAAGATGAGCTGGCTCACTTTCCCAATTTCATTAGGGACATACAGATTTATGGCAGTTATAGCTTCAGTGGTAACGCCAAAAGAGAAAGACCAAAGAAAAGAGGTCCCAGAAGTCTGTGGCTGACAAATAAGACATCTCTCACAGGGGCCTCGTGTTCATAGTATGCCAGGACAAAAATTAACCAACCACAAACCTACCATTTCAGTAGCTCCTGCCACTTGCAAAAACAATGAAACAGAAGCAACCAGTCAGGACAAATTGCTTTGTGGAAGTGTCTGGGAATGACGGGCAACAAGGGACCTTCTTTCCAAAGTTTGGATTATGGCCCTTAAATTTTGCCTTATATCAAGAAGAATAACGTAGGTTTAGTATTCTTTGTTTTAATTGAAGTATAGTTGCTATAAAATGTCAACAGTGTTATATTAGTTTCAGGTGTACAACCTAATGATTCAACAATTCTCAACATTCTACTATGTTCAGCACAGTAAGTATAGGTACTGTCACCATACAACATTATGGCAATATTTTTGACGATATACCCTATGCTATACTACTTTCCACCACCATGACTTGTTTATTTTATAACTGGACATTTGTACCTCTTAATTCCCTTCACTTACTTCACCCACATTCCTGCTCCCTCCCCTGTGGCAACCACCAGTTTTCAGTTTGTTCTCTGTATTTATAATTCTGCTTTTGTTTTTTGTTTGTTTGTTTGTTCATTTGTCTAGTAATGTAACTAACTTCACATATAAGTGAAATCATGCAGTAATTGTCTTTCTCTGTCTGACCTATTTTACCTAGCATGATACCCTCTAGGTCCACCCATGTTGTCACAAATGACAAAATACTCTTTTTTAGAGTTCAGTAATATTCCTGTGTGCGTGTATGTGTGTGTGTGTGTGTGTGTGTGTGTGTGTGTGTGTATAATATCATTTATATCCATTTATCTAGCTATGGACACTTAGGTTGTTTCCATATCTATTGTAAATAACACTGCAATAAACATAGGGGCACATATATCTTTTTTAATTAGTGTTTTCATTTTCTTTGGGTAGTAGTGGAATTATTGGATTATGCAGTGTTTTTCTCTAGCAGTCCTGAATGATAATCTTGTCACGTAGAGTAGTTTTTTTTTTTTCCTTTGGAAAAAGGACTTGGGCCCCACATCAGTGGTGCCAGGGAAGTATTCTTAATTGTAGGGTTTTTTCCTTTCAGCACTTTAAATACATCATGCCACTTTTATGTGGCCTGAAAAGTTTCTGCTGGAAAATCAGCTGATAGCTTGTTGGGGTTTCCCTTGTACATAATTATTTCTCTTGTTACTGTTACGGAATCTTAACTGGATCCTGACAGAAGAACCAAGCAGCACTTGGAGACTTTGGAGGATCAGAGGTTTATTTAACACTGGTGGGCTCAGAGGAGACTGTTCTCCAAAGGTCTGAGCCCTGAGCACAAGCAGGGAGGGTAATTTATACCCTTCTACTTCCACATACTTGGTACTTTTGGCATGTGGGTGAAACAGGGTAGGAAAGAAGAAACTGGAAGGGCTTTGAGACAGGGACTGGAATCCCCTTGCTGCTTTGTTCGGTCATCTTAGAATACAGTTTTTCCCTTATCATTACTCTTAAGATTCTCTCTTTATCTTTAATTTTGGACATTTGAATTATTATGTGTTTTGGTGTAGACCTCCTTGGGGTCATCTTATTTGGAACTCTCTGTTATTCCTGGACCTGTATCTGGATGTCTGTTTTCTTCCATGGTTTAAGGATGCATTTAGGTATTACTTCTTCATATAAGTTTTCTGCCCCTTTCTCTCTCTGTTCTCTTTCCGAGACCCCTATAATCCAAATGTTAGTATGCTTGATGTTGATCTACCTGTTTTCATTTAAATTTTTTCTTTTCTCTTTGCTATTCAGCTTAGGTGCTTTTCATTACCCTGCCTTCCATATCACTGATCTATTGTTCCACATTCTAATCTGCTGTTGAATTGCTGAATTAGTGCATTTTTCATTTCAGTTATTGAATTATTCAACTCTGATTGGTTCTTTTTTTAATTATTACTACTTTTAATCCTTTGTTAAAGTTCTCAGTGAGTTCATCCTTTCTTTTCCCAAGTTCAGTGAGCATCTTTATGACCATTACTTTGAACTCTGTATCAGGTAAGTTGCTTATTTCCATTTCATTTAGTTCTTTTTCTGAAGTTTTGTCTCATTCTTTTGTTTGGAGAATATATCTCTGTCTCCTCAATTTATTTGACTTTCCGTGTTTGTTTCTGTGAATTAGGTCAAACAACTAATAGACTTGAAGGAATCACCTTGTGTAGGAACATCGCAGTATAGACTACATGTGCCTGGCAGCTTAGGCTGGCTATCTGGAGATGTAGTGAGTGTGAGCTGGGCGTCCTGGGACAGTCCACACTGGGGCCATGCTGGTTGGATGGCTAGAGCAGAAGTGGGCATGAGTCAGGAGGTCCAGGGACTCTCCATGTAGAGGGCACCCTGGTGGGACAGCTTCAGCTGAAGTGGGCATAGACTGGGATTTCCAGGGTGTTCTACACCAAGGTGACTATGGCAGGGCAGCTGCAGCCCAAGTAGGCCCTCTGCACAGTGGGTGCCCTAGACAGTCATCTCCAGCTGAAGGAGATATGGTCATGGAGTATCCTGGGATTCTTTGCAGCTGGGTCACCTTGGTGAGACGGCTTGAATTGTCTTGACTGAGCACTGTCCAGGGGGATACTGGGTTTGCCTTATATGGTCTCCTTGGAGGAACAAATGGGGCTGGTGTGGGCTAGGGTCTTCAGGTTCACTGAGGCAGCAGGCTGGCCAGGGCAGTATACCCTGTTCTCATCTGTTCTATCAAGGTAGAAGGGGAACATAAACAATGGTGATTGTTTGCCCTTTAGTGCCCAGAGTGTTTCACTGCTCCCTCGCCATTTGGCAGAGCTTTGGAATTGGTTCCTTTATATACTAGTTGTTCATTTAAACCTTGGTTTTTTTCCCTATGCCTCAGGATATCTAGGACCAGTGTGGGCCAGGGGTCTGGGACTCACTGAGGTAGCAGAATGGCTAGGGTGCCCAGAGCCTATCTGCACTATCAAGGTGGAGCAATAATATAAACCTTGGCACTAGCCAGTGCCTCTGATCCTCCACTGTTTGGTGGAGGGTTAGTTCCTTCATCTTCTAGTTGCCCTTTTAAACTGCAGCTTTTTTCTGTGCCCCAAGGCAGATAAATCTGTCCATTCTCCTTCAGTACTGTCTCTCCCCAGGTCAGCTTGCATTGTCTAGGGTGGGAATCCTTTCATTACCCTGTCTTCATCTCTCCTGCTGTTCTCTGTGAGGTCCCTCTATCCTTTGCTGTGCAAAAGCTGTTCAGTCAGCCTTTAGTTCTTTTTCAGGAGGAATTGTTCTATATGTAGGTATGGATCTGGTTCATCCATGGAAAAGGTGAACTCAGAATCCTCCTACATCACCATCTTGGACCCTCCCCTCAAGTTTAATGTCCTTAAAAATAACATTTTTTAGTTTATTTCACAATTACTTTGAGTGTCTCTAGTCAGTCATTTAAAAATAAACAGGTCTTTTTGAAAGATTATATTTTTCATTAAAAAAAAAAAATTCCCCAACTGAACCACCCTACCCTTAATCACCTCAGATTTGTATTTTCCCTCTAGATATATGTTTTTTTTTAGATTATAAAATCGCACCCACCAAAGGATCAGTATGATCCTGTATTCTAAAGACTGGTATTTCTGGACTTGTGAAATGTAGATAGTTATTTCCTATACTTGCAAGACTCATTATTTTCTATTACTGTTATAAAAATAGTAATGTATAATTGATCTAAAAATTTTCTTTTTGCTATAACAAATGCCCTTATCAATCTCTAAATAAAGAAGACTTTTTTTATCTTTCAATAAGTACTCATTAAGAGGGACTCTGAATGCATATGTGTAATTTTTAATCAGGAAATAAGCTATTTAAAATTAGCTTGTTATTTTGCTCTTGGCTTTCATGTGTCTGTATTTTTAGTAAACTTCTGAAGTCTAGAACCCCTTATTCACAGGATTTCATAGAAAGAATTAGTTACTCATTTCTGAAAAACAACTATATGCTTTAGTTCATAAACCCAGGATAAGTTTCACTTATTGTTTATCATTCTAGTTTTTAATTTCTTAATAGGCCAAATCAGCACTTCCTAGAATACTGATGGGATTTTTGGAATCTAGGTGAAGTTTGGTGGGGTGAGGTCCGGAACTTATGACCAAGAAAGAATTCTTTTTCTTTTTTTTTTTTTTTTTAGATTTTATTTATTTACTTGACAGAGAGATCACAAGTAGGCAGAGAGGCAGGCAAAGAGGAGGAAGCAGGCTCCCTGCTGAGCAGAGAGCCCGATGCGGGGCTCAATCCCAGGACCCTGAGATCATGACCTGAGCAGAAGGCAGAGGCTTTAACCCACTGAGCCACCCAGGCACCCCAAGAAAGAATTCTTGAGATGTCTTGGTGCAAAATGGTGGTTTTATTAAAGCACAGGGATAAGATCCATGGGCAGAAAGAGCTGCTGCATGGAGAGTTTGAGGGATGGCTGATTATAAACTACGGGGTTGGGGGAGGTAAGGAAAGGGAGGTTTCAAAAGGATTTTTATATGTTAAAGAAAACTCACAGGATACCAGAGGCCTTGCCAGTGTCAAGGTTGTTTTTCCCTCTAGCAAGACATTAACATGAAAATAGTTGGGAGCTTCCTGGAGGAACGTTACACTCCGCCCACTTCAAGTATCTGTCAGTGGGCTGCAGGTTACAAGAACATTTAATTGTATCTACATTTCCTTCTGGAAGCTAGGTTATTGATAGAAATGTAAATTGCTAAGACTTTTGTAAACTGAGGGAGACTCTTATCTTGTAGTAGTGTGATATCTCTAAGTTAACTATTTGTTTTCCTTTCCTTAGCTTTAGAGCAGTCAGGAGTGCAAGAGGAATGTCACATATATGGGGGGGTAGTTGTGGGGTGCCAGCTTCTGCTTTGTCCTTGGCTTGCCGTCTATTCCCTCATCAAATACAATTAATACCAATGTAAAAGAATATCATTCATTTTATTTATTGTAGATACATTTGATGGATATATTCTACATGCATTGTCAGTAAAATCAAGCACTCATATGAGAGTATGCATATTTATTTTTATGTTACATTTTCCATACAGGTGTCTCATTGGTAATAGTATATTCCTAAGAATAGTATATATTGTAATTATGTACAGTGCTTCATACTCTTACAAACATAAACTTTCATATATTTCAGCATTTCTATATGTAGGAAAGAGATATTTAAAGAATCTTATCCAAAGAATTTTCCTAAACAATGTTGTTCTCTTTTTATCAAGGGAGGTGTTGGGCCTCTGGCCTTGAATAAAAGTGTGGGCTTCTGTGATTGTTATCAAAATACTCAGGGTACTTGATCATAAATTAATTTTTATTTATAGTCTGTCTTTCAAACTGAGAAAAGCAGCAGGACCTTTTGAAAACCCTTTGATACCACTCTAGTCATAGACCACCTGACAAAGATGAATGGCCCTACTCACTGGAGGAGGGTTTCGCTTCTCAGGAGCACACCTATGGTGGGGAAAGGAGTTAGCTCTGGTTGGTCTGAGTTTATCACCGGGTCCTATAGATCCCCATTTCAGGGTGGGGATGGAGAAGAGCAAAACCAAAACCAGCCCGGATGCTTTAGGTTTCCCTGTCTGTGTGGGCATGAGGTCAGGGGTAGGAAGGTGGAGAAATAAGTATAACCCTTGACAGTAATGCATTTTATATGTATATCTTATGTTGTAATTAGGTGTATGTTTCTCAATTATAACGTTCTCTGGTTTTGACATGCTTACAGAAGTGTGGTAAGTAAGTCTTATAGCATTCCCAGCAATAGCACAACCTGTTGGATAGAGCTCTGCAAAAAACAACTAAAATTTTTCTCTACTTCATGTGTATCTAATCTTTTTTGAGGATGACCAAAATGACTCCTACTAATTCATCAAGAAACGTTGACAATAGGATAGTAAGAAAAAAAGGTGGTTATAAACTGCCTTTCATTGATAAAAAAACAAGTTGGTTTAAAATAATTTGTTCTGTATCTTTAAACAAGTTAAAGTTTAGCTTTTTCATTTAAATGAATGATTATAAAAGTGGTATGCCTGTAAAATTCAAGGGGCTAAAAGACCTGAACAAGTTATCTATTTATTTTTTATAATTTCTTATATTTTACATAGTCATCACATTTTTGGAGGCTTGACTGAGCACTGGGAAACATTAAAACTGCAGCTGAGAAAATTAGGTTAATTGTAATTCATTAGATGCTGTCCTTATGAAAAGTGAATTGATTTAATCCCTATTAAAAGCCCTAAGGTATGAGAAAGCAAAATGGCTATGTAAAAACTTAGTGTTCTTAACAATTAAGAGATACTGCAGTTCAGTGTTTCTCAAACTTCAATGTGCATATGAATAATCTCAGACCTTGTTAAAATGCAAATTCTGGTTCAACAGGTATGGGATCAGCCAGAGAATCTGCATTTTTGTCCCAGAGGATGTGATATCCATAGACCACACTGAGTAGAAAGGCTTTAGTTAGAATTTTTTTAGACTTTAGACTATTTTTTTCCAGTTCATTTGTCAGATAATCATTAAGCCCTTGCTAATTGAAACACAGCCATGGTAAGGAGTTATAAAATGGTGTGCTATGATCTGCTATTCTGGAATATGTCTTAGAACTTTTTCTAAAACACTTCATATTTTAAAGATTTTTATTTATTTATTTGAGAGAGAGCATGAGAGAGAGAAAGAGCACAAGCCAGGAGAAAGGCAGAGGGAGAGGGAGAAGCACACTCACCGCTGAGCAGGGAGCTGGATTTGGGGCTCAATCAGATCCCAGGACCCTGGTATCATGACCTGACCCAAAGGCAGACACTTAAACTTCTGAGCCACCCAGGCATCCCTGAAACACTTTTATTGTGATATAATTCACATAGCATTCAATTCATCCTCTTAAAATGTACAATTCATTGGCTTTTAATATAGTTACCAAAATATGCAATTATTGCCACAGTTGATTTTAGAATATTTTTATCATCTCAGAAAGAAAACCTATACCCTTTGGTATCACCTTTATATCTCCTCCATTTCCCTGTAGACCTAAGCAACCACAAATGTACTTTGTGTTTCCATTTCTTTATTTTGGACTTTTATGTGAATGGAATAATTCAATATGTTGCCTTTTGTGACTGGCTTCTTTCACTTAGCATAATGTTTCCAAGGTTTATACATATTATGTATGCTGTGTCAAAATTTCCTTTCTTTTTAAAGCTGAATAATATTCCATTTTATGGATATACCACTTTTGTTTATCCATTGTCTGTTGATGGACATTTGGGTTGTCTCCACCTTTAAGATGTTATGAAAAATAAATGCTATAAATATCCATATGCAAATTTTTGTGTGGACATATTTTCATTTTTCTTGGTATATAGGAGTGGAATTGTTGTATTAAATGATACCTCTATATTTGATATTTCTGGAGCTTTTAATTAAAATAGATAAATCAGATTTAGAAGTACAGATATTTATATGAGTATGCATATGGACAGATAAACATCAAGCAATTGGCTTCATGAAAAGGGTTCCATAATCAAATAATTTTGAGGAACACTGTATATCAAAACTCTCTTGATGAAAACCAGGCAAAGGAATAGTCATTTAACTTTGTTCCACTCAGGTTTTCCAAACATGTTGGGGAAACATGTTGGAAATCTTTAAAAGTGAATTATTTACAACTCAAGAACTTAGTGCTTTGTAGTGAAAGGCCTGGACGAACCTCACCCCACCCAAAACTTGTTTACACCTGAAGGTGCTATCAACCAGCTACTTCTGCTTCTGTAAAAATGCTTGCTCAATGCAAGGGCTAACTAGCTAATTCCGCTTCTGTTGGAACGCTTACTTTTCGCGCGCGGGCTCCCAGCACCAATCAACCAACACCAGGTACGATTTTTTTTTTAAANCTTACTTTTCGCGCGCGGGCTCCCAGCACCAATCAACCAACACCAGGTACGATTTTTTTTTTTAATTGACCAATCAGCTTAACTTGTCTGTACCCCCCACCCAAACTTGTTTGTACCTGCTTATAAAAACCCTGCACTTGCTCAAGACCTCTTAGCGACACTGGCAACGAGTGCGCAGAGGTCCGGGTTCGAACTCGTAATAAACGGCCTTTGCCCCTTGGCTTTGACTTAGGTCTCTGGTGGTCTTCTATGGTGGGTGTACAACGCATCCGGCATTACAGTAGAAGGCGTTTTGAGAAATGGTTTAGTTGTACATTCTGAAGGTAGAAGACCTATTGAATGAGTGTGAGTATATTCCAGGAATATATGAATGATTTGTTTGAGTTGGACTGAGAATGGTTTCAACTCAAGAGGTAAAATTCCATAGAAACAAGGGCAGGAGTATGCTTTTCAATGAGAAATATTTGAATAGAACAATGACAGCATGAAAATGTGATTTCTGAAAGTTGTTCCGGCATTGACATGTAGAATGACACAAAAATATCAGGGAGACCATTGAGATTACCCAGTTATTGGCATCCATAAGAAGTATAAGGAAATAAGAACCAGTAAGTTGTGATGACACACTGCACCCAGGGAAAGGGGAAATAACAAAGTCTTTGTAAATAAGATGATAAATATTAGAATAGATTATGGATAGCAGAAATGCCAAGTATAATATAATAGAAAAAGTAATAAACGGAGAGATCACATTCCAAACAAATTTATTAGAATGTCTATATAAAAATTTCTACCATTATAAGAAAATCCATTTTTTCATCGTTTCTCAATTGAAAATCAGTACTTGATTTCTGTGTATGACCCTGCCATAGGTTTTGATGCTGCCATCTGGTAGAACCTGCTTATGATCTTCATTATGGACATAGGCTCTTTTTACGCTGATTCCTATTTTCAACATTAAGTCACAAGTTAACTCAATTTCAAATTAATGAGAAGTAAGATTAAAGATAAAAGCTTCCCCTGAATGTTTTTATTAATTATGCTGTTAGGGCACAATATTTAGTACTGCTCAAATCTGCTTGTACATAAGTTTTCTATTTGATGACATGACCTGTCTTTACTTTTGTTCCTGCTACTGTTTTTACTGCTTTCTTTTTTGTCACTGGAAAATGGAATTGCCAGATGGTTTGCAAATAGAAGTGAGCAATGACAGTTTTTCTTTTAAAGATTCTTTATATACAAACAAGTTAGCAAACAAACAAAAAAGAATGTTTGCTTTAAGAAAAAGAAAAAAAAAAGCCTTTTGCTTAAAACACGCAGATACACTCAGAATCTCATAGTGTTAATTATATACTCTTGTTTATATCAGGAGGAATATGACAAATATGGGTGATAGTTCTTAAATTAGGTAGCAATATGGATCGCTAGGAGCCACACATTGTCAGTGTAACACACACAACATGCAGACAGTCCTCTGGTCGGCATTCTTTCTTCAGCTGTAGAGACTTAAATCTCCGTTTATTTCCACAAGTAGTGCTCCCTGATACCAGTAAAGAGAGGCCCTTCTTGCCCACAGGAGCTCTGACAGGATGAAGATCATCAACACAGATACCAAGAGATCACTGCAGTGATCACTTCAGATCCATCCACTTGGAACTTAGAATATATCCCTTCTCTTCTCTGGGCCTCAATTTTCTCATCTGTAAAATGAGACATTTGGAATGGGAAGTCTCAAAGGTTGTAAATTCCATAATTCACAAAGCATAAACTTACAACTTCAAATGTAATCCAAAAGCTGTAATTCTGTGAAAGAGGCCAGGAGGAAATTTCTAAAGGTTCATGAGGCATAAAGACTTCTTCCCTGAACCCCACAGGCTTTCTTCACTAGTCCTGGGGCTGCATAGAGAAACTAAGGTATCTAATACGATATGAGATTATATCTACTTGAAGGATGGAAAAGAACAAAACATAAACAACAACTAAACTGCTTCAAACATTAAAGAAGCCATAGATTTTACTTCCCTTTTAGGCAGAGCTTTAGGATAACCTTGTTTCTATTTAGATCCTGTTTCTGTGTCTCTCAAAAAATGAAAGTTCTTTGGGATTTCCACAGTTCCAGCAACGCGTTACCTACCTTATATATATTCAGTATATTCGTGTTGAACTTCTTGCTTCCATTATTCACATCAGCAGTTAGTCTAGAGGAGATTTTAGACAAGAAAATAAAACACTATGTATTTCCTCAAATAACTCTTTGAATTGCTCCCTTTTAAATTGGGAGGAATAGCTGCAGTCTCAATAAATATTTCTGTAAAAATTATATACATATATTAATAAAAACTGTAAATTCCTTTTGCCCAATAAAATCATTTGCATTTTCTGTGCTTATTCTTAGGAAAGAAATTCTAAATTACAAAGGCATATATGGTTCTTACTTTAACACAACCATTAATCAAAAATTTTCTTTATGTTTTCTAGATATATTCCCTATATACTCACATAATTCAGTGAGTAGTTACACTGGTTAATAAATGTATCAGAAATGAAAGTTAGTGGGACTCATGGGTGACTCAGTTGGATAAGCAACTGCCTTTGGTTCAGGTCATGATCCCAGAGTCCTGGGATCCAGTCCAGTACTGGGCTCCATGCTCGGTGGGGAGCTGGCTTCTCCCTCTGCCTGCCACTCCTCCCTGCCTGCTCAGTCTCTCTCTCCCTGGCAAATAAATAAATAAAAATCTTTAATAAAAAAAAAAGAAATGAAAGTGAGCAATTATTGTTTTAAGGGGGTGATGCCTTTTAAAAAGTTGCTTTTCGTGAGTCATTTCTAATATGTATCTGACATTGGCATATGTGAAGATTCCAGTGAGGCCATGCTCAAGAAGTCAGAGGGAGGAAAAAAAATTAGATGTCTTCTGAAAGTCAACACAAAATCAATGAAAGTAAAAATAAAAAGATAAAGATAAATAAATAAAAATAAAAAATAAAAAATAAATTTCTCTGTTCTCTGAGAAATGGGAAGAGCTGACCATAACCTTATGTTACTCACAAAGCTTGAAAAAGAGATTGGGCAATCAGAGATGCTTAAACATAGAACTTTAGAAAGAGGACAACCCATCCAAATGTGCCCGGGAGAAATGGAGCCTTAAACCAGCAAACTCTAAGTGCCTATATGCCAATAAATAAATTAATTTATCCCATTGAACAATATGTTTCATGTAAATAACTCCATGTGTTAGATCTCTGTGATAGATTATAGTATGGTTCCTGTATCAGCCTGGGTCTGATTAGGAGAGAGAGAAACATACAGTAATTTGAACATGGAAAGTTTAATGTAAAGAATTGTGAACTATCACCAGAGGTTGAAGGAAATAGGAATTGGACAGGAAAAAATACAGGGAACTCTAAAGAATACAAGATTATAGCTATGACCCCATGGCTGAACTGGAACACTGAAGAAGAGGCTCCCCAGAACTGAGACCCAGACATTGTTGGAGAGTGTGTGGTCATGGTTCACTCGATGGCAGAGCAGCCACTGTGGTGCCACACCATCAAAACTTGCTGGAAATATGGCCTCTGGAATTTACCAGAAATCTGCTCTCCAGAGTGCTAGAGAAAACTCTTTATGGAGAAGTGTCTCTTCATGACAACATTGCCCAAACTGTGTGCCAGGGGAAGTTGCTGGTGGTTGAGTATTGCTGACCACCAGTCATTCTCAGGAGCCAGGAGATGAGGAAGCTATCTGCACAGTAAGAGTTGGTACTGGAACAGCTGTGCATAAATGCATCAACCTAATGCTAGAGAAACCACCCATGTAATGCTGGACAAATGGCCTGCATTAGCAAATCTGGTTAGTAGGAAAGGCTGTGCACTGCAAGAGCCAGATGCTGGTGAAGACTTCTATGCCAAGGGAGCCAGGCTTTGGAGAGGTTGCCTCAGGAACCTGCCTAAGATAGCATGCTGGAACAAGAAGAGAGACCCCTTATTCTACAATGTCTCTCCTGTACTCTCTACTAGCAAGGAAAGGGAAATTTTTTAGAAGACCCAGATGAATTTTCACACAGAGAGCAAAAAAATGAATTTGAAACTGGGAAGTAATAAATCAACAATCAGCACAATTCCCAATTATGTTCATCCTACCCAATAAAGGATTATAAATACACATCCTCTGTCATATGGACTTGGGGACCCCCCCCCAAAGATGGTATTTCCCCTCTCCATTGCCAACTTGGTCATGTAACTTGCTTGGGCCAATAGTGTTTGAGTGGAAGTGATACAGCCCAGTTCTGAACAGAAATTTTATTTTTAATATTTTTGTTGCTTAATTTTTTATTTCATAATCATAAACTTAACTCTGCAATCCACTTGGACTTGGAGGAGGATATGGAAAACAAAGAACCCATAATGGAACTGCAGCAAGAACATAAAGGTTATAGGATATTTCAAAAGGGGTGATGGAATGTTCTCTTCAGCTGCAAAAGTGGTGAGATAAAACACAGGTCAAATTTAGATTTATCCACAGTCAGCAGTGGTGATCTTCTTGCTGGCTTGTCATTTCTGGACCCAAAGCTGAGGAGAAGTTTTATACGTGATTGTATAGTTCAGTATCTCTGCTCTCTTGCATGAAGAAATCAAGTCCCAGACATGGGCTACTCTTTCATCTGAGTCCCAGAATGAGGTGTAGAGTTTAGTGGAACCACAGCTAATCTGAACACCTCTAAGAGAAGAAAAGTCACTAATGTTTATTTAGCCCAGATTTTTTTTTAAGATTTTATTTATTTAATTGACACAAAGAGAGAAAGAGAGAACAAAAGTAGGGGGAACAGCAGGCAGAGGGAGAAGCAGGCTCCAGCAGAGCAAGAAGCCCTATGCAGGGCTGGATTCCAGAACCCTGGGATCATGACTGAGCCAAAGTCAGTCGCCCAAGGGCTGAGCCACCCAGGCGCCCCGGTTTTTGGTTTTTTTGTGTTGTGTTGTTTTTTGTTTTTTGTTTTAATTACAACATGCACTTTCCATGCTTGACCACTCCAATTTTAATCTGGTTAATTATGACTACGCTGCATAAACTGTAGTGTAAAGCATTATGTTATTTTCTGATTTTATATATTCACCTGCACTAAGAAGATAGAAATGGAGAGACAAGACCTCTCCTCGGATTGAAGGAAATATGTCTCAGGAGTGTCAACTTCAGAAAAGTCATCAGTCAGCTAGCTGGTATTTCTCAGATGTCAGCCTTGCTTGGGTGTAACTGGTGGAAGGTTAGAGATGGAAAGGTTATATAGTCAACTTTTTTAAATACAAAGAGCTGCCCTACAACACTATCACTCTTCTGTCTTTGACAGTTTTGATGATTAGCTGTCAAGATTATCATTTATTTCACTTTACATTATCTCAATTTAAATGTCCCCAAATCAGTTGGGGTACTGGGCTGTGGATTATCTTTGGATAAATTGTTGTCCTTAACTAGATTTGGTCGACTTCTACACAACTTTCTGTGGAGGAAGAAAAAAAAAATTTAAGACAACTTCATACTCACATAGACTCACTCACATAGACTTACTCTTTCCTAATTGATTTATTAAGAGGAAATCATTTTCTAACTCACTATTATCCTAGATATCATAATTATAATCAATATCCTGGTACATTGCTATTAAAACTATTATTATATTTGGTAATCTCAAAGAACCTCCCAACCATACGCACAAACATACACAGCAACACATACTGCCATCTGGGACTAGATATTTTAAGTTTATTCAGCTGAAAAATAATGCTGCTGCTCAACAGAAAAAAATTTTAATTAAAATCAGAAATAAGAATAAGAATAAGAAATAAGAAGTCCTATGATTTTATCACTGAACATTTAGAAGCAGGGGTCAAATATTAACATGTATGTAAAATATATATATAATTAAGAAAAACTAAATAGGACTAATATTTTTCTTTGGCAGCAAGGAATATTACTTCCTATGGATATTAAAAAAAATGGCTAGAGTTTTCAGACCCTGTTTCTGTAATAATGATCAATCCCAGAACTAATTTAATTTGGGACAGGTAAATGAAAGACATCATGAAGAGGCAGGAAAAATGCATAAAGTCTCATCTAGGCTCTGCCACAGTACTTGCAGTCTAGCTTTCTTGTATCTAAAATGGGGATGATAACATCTGCCCTACCAAACTCATGGGAACTTGGTTTTAAGAATCAAATTAGCATGTGTCAGTGAAAAGGATATGTAAATAATAAAGGTGTTTGCAAATGTGAAAAATCGTTATACTGTGAAATGATATTGATGATATGTTAGAATCTTCCTAAATTCCACTGAACCTAGAGCCTAGACCAGGGAGTAAGACTTAACCAGAAGTATAATCTTCAAAATATATCCTACTACAGAAAGAAACACAAGATATCAGGATAGCCTTAAAGGTAAGAGTAGACAGAAACATAATTTCTGTTTCTTCTAAAGCTCCCTTAAGTATAACTTCTACTATGGGTAAGTATCATATTCCCCAAAGTCTCATTTAAAAGAAGATGTGGTCCAGCAGTAGAGAAATTTATTACCAATAAGCTCCCTAATAATTATATAGTATAACACTAAAATGGGAAAAGACAGAATGATGACAAGTGGCTTACTGGCAAACTAGAGGTAGGGTTTATACTCAGGAAATAAATTGAGCCCGTGCTCATCTTCTCCCTGAACTTGCCTGGACACCATTTTTCCAAGAATCTAGTGAACACTTAGTCTCCTTATTTCTCTGTAGTCCCCAGCCTTTGTGGCAAACCTATATTAAAACTTCATGTAGTATATTGTATTTACTTGTTAAATTGTCTGTCTCTTCCATCAGACTAGAAGTGCCTTGAAGGTAAGCATCCTGTCTTAATTTTCTAGTATCCCTGACTGGGGATATCTCAGGGATGGCCTGGCATGTCCAGGGAATGTTAGGTGAAGGAGTGAATGGGTACAAAATAGAGTAAAGTAGTAGAAAGATAGAATTTAGTAAGGCTTTAAATGAAGCATTGCACTTCTTAAATATAAAGGAACTGTTTTCAAGACACAGCACAACACAAAATTTCCATTAAAATTTAATAGAAAAATTAGTCCATAGACTTACAGATACTTTTTAAGGAGACTCTTGGAAAACATGATTAATTTCTAATGTCTGAGTTCATATGTTCACATTTCTCATGTCTAAAAAATAGACTTAAAACAACTATGATATTCTGCTTAAACAGATAATACTTTTCTTTGAAAAAAGAATGTACTTTTAAGCTGAAATAGGATGGAGGAAGAAGTGTTATAAAAGTCAGAGGGGTGTCTCCAGTATATAAACCTGACAGTGTAGGAATCTGTCATAATACACAGAATTTGTAATTATTTTGTAGAAGGAGAGAGAACATTTTAAATTTGTTTGAATTGAACATATTCTAAATTAGAATATGGCATTACTTTCCATTTTTTCAGATGTTATAAAGATAGCCCAAACATTTTCCAGAATTTTTGAGCACACTTAAATATTAACTATCTGTAAATGGGTCATCTCATTCTTCCTCTTAAGCGCGACAAAAAGAGTATATATAATCCTTGAATGTGCTCACAAGAAGTATTAGGAGATACACTATCTGCCAGGCTGTAGAAATTTGACTTTCAATGGAAATGTTTCGTAAGGTAAATCTTACTTTGTCCATTACCTTGCCTGCTATATGATATAAATTCCTTGCCTACTAATCACAAATCTCAAGATCTGGGGAAATAGAGTTCCCTAGAACAGGCTATATATTTTTATTGCCATCTCGAATCAAACTGATGCCGTTTTCCATGAGAGGAATAATAAAAGTCACATTCTGTATTGAAACATCCCTGTATTTTATGGACCCATCTGATATACCCTTAATAAAGTTTTAAAACAATCCATAATAGATTTTGCAAGAAGCTCAGATCTGCCAGTACTCTCATTAACAGCCCAATCTGAAGCACTACTTTAGGCATGATTATCTGCAAAATGTTAGTAGGGTTGTTTAATATTAACAGACTAGCCGAAGGGACAGGAAGCTCAATTATTCAAAAATCCAGTTAGATTACAATTTAGAGTAATTTAACAAATAAAATTGCATTTGTTCTTATTTTCAAAGTACAGACTTATGTTTATTTCCTCTAAGATGTAGTTCTTTGAAAATGCCAACATTTCTAAGTGATTCTGCATGAGAAGAAATAATTGATTAAAATAAAAATACGCCTCAGCTTGTTAAAACATAAATGTATTACAAATGACACCACGCTTATACAGTGTTTGCTCAGATGACTACAGTTTATGAAACAAAAAAGCCAGAGTCTATGCCCCACCTAATGTTCACAGAAAGGACAAACAATGAGCAAATATAATTGCATGTAATTGTCTTTTACATATAATTGCCTTTTTTATTGAGTCCTCTATCTGGGGAAGATATCCTTTGGGTTTCAGACCTGTTTATAAATGTATTTACTTACCTAGGCTTGCTTTCTTTCTTTCTTTCTTTCTTTCTTTCTTTCTTTCTTTCTTTCTTTCTTTCTTTCCTTCTCTTTCTTTCTTTTCTTTCTTTCATTTATTTATCTTTAGACTTTCTTGTTTTAATAGATGTTAGCAAATTAAGATTGAGCTAATCATCAAAAAGAATGAGGTGTTTACTTCCGTTGCAATGAAAAATTGTCTGCACTGTGTTAATTTTTGTGTGTATGTGTGCACGTGTGTGTGTTAGACCGGTATTGAAAAGATCTGGATGAATTTACTTCCAGTTATTAAGAATATGGTCAGAGACTGGGAAGTGCAGCGCGGAGAGAGCAGTCAAAAAGGGACACTTATTTTCAACTGTTTTTTCCCTGTACTGTTTATATACATATATATGTATATATATTTTACTTTGAGTATGTAATATTTTGTAATAAAAACAATACATTTTTCAAATGGCACTATTCAGTTTCCTTAAACTTTTACAACCAGTAAAAATATTCAATCCAAGAAAACTATAAAATATAAACTTCTTAAATTTAAAATACACAAGCAAATTTTTATTTATTATTAATTACAATGAAAGAAAATCCAAGCCATGGTTATTAGACCACTAGCTCTCTTAGCTGATTTAGTGACAATAACACAAACAGAAAGGGATTTCATACTCTTGCTAATACTCATCCTTCTCCACTATACATATTAATGGAATTTCAGTCAATATTTATTCTTTTTTTTTTTTAAAAGTATAAAGAGGTCTTGAGATGAAAACATTTTTTTTTAAGATTTTTTATTTATTAATTTGACACAGAGAGAGAGATTACAAGCAGGCAGAGAGGCAGGCAGAGAGAGAGAGAGGGGGAAGCAGGCTCCCCGCTGAGCAGAGAGCCCTATGTGGGCCTCGATCCCAGGACGCTGGGATCATGACCTGAGCCGAAGGCAGCGGCTTTAACCCACTGAGCCACCCAGGCGCCCAATATTTATTCTTTATTGTACAACTTAGACATCAGAAGCCACTTTTGTATAGTTTTGCATTAAATTTAGCAACATACTGAGTTCTTAGAATGTCAGTTGAGCCATTAAAGCCATTATGGATCAGGTAGTGAGATTTGGAATTATAATAAAAGAATAATAATGAGCATTAATAATGTATTCTTCATTTTTAATAGTTTTTATATCTCATATGTCAAACTCTTACATCTATTTATTTTAGAGTTCTGATCACTTATCCAAAATTATTTTAAATTCCCAAAGACCATTAAGCCATATGTAGGACAAAGTTACAAACACACCGTATTTAAAGTCATTTCTACTTTGGCTTTCATTGGCTGTCCTCATTGTTTCATCCCTGATGGTTAAACCTAATCCTACATGAGACAAGGAGGACAAAATGAGATAAATTAACATCCTAGGCTCCCGGGTACAATTCTGTAAATGACAGTTTTTCCTGCCTGCAGAGACAATCTAGCTTTCTTAGAAGAATCACTTATTTTATTCAGAGAAAGTGGTGTGCTCCCCTGCCTCACTATGAAAAGTAATGATTACAAGACCTGTTTTACACTTTGATGTATCTGTTTGCTTTTTGGATATTGCTCCTGGGTTATTATACTAACTGTTATATTTCAAACAGGAGCTTATATGATATCTTTATATGACAAGTAGTACCTAGTCTTTTCAAATTATACTTTGCCCATGATTCACTCCCACTTGTTATGTTCACAGTATTTTCTATGAACAGGACCTGCAATATCTTTTTTATTTAATTGTGTTATTCAGTTAATGCTAATTTCAATCAGCTATTTTTGATATTAATGGAGTCAGAAACATTCCCATTTAGATTAATAACACCTTTTCAGGATGATTTGAAGAGTTATTTTTATATCTAGGTTGTTATTCTTTTCTCTTTTTAAAGAGTCTATTTATTCATTTGAGAGAGAGACAAACAGCACAAGCAGGGGGGAGGCAGAGGGAGAGGGAGAAGCTGACTCCCTCCTGAGCTGGGAGCCCAACCTGGGGCTTGATCCCAGGACCCCAGGATCATGACCTCAGCCAAAGGCAGACACTTAACCATCTGAGCCACCCAGGTGCCCCTGTTATTTTTCTAAATACAGAGAAAAATAATTTAGAACCATTTAGGAGAATCCATCAAATGAGTTATAATTTGGAACCACTCATTCCAGGCATTATTAGACCACCAGCTCTCATAGTTGATACAGTGACAATAACAAACAGAAAGGGATTTCATACTCTTGCTAATACTCATCCTTCTCCATTATGCAAATTTTCTAAGAATATCCTGATTTAATGAGCTTATTGTTCTCAATGAAGGCAATTTATTAAGGACATTATTAAATATATATTTATTTTATTAATATTAATTATATAAATATATTCATACATAAGGTGATTTTGATTAATGCATACAAAAATTTGGTTGAGAAAATATAATCCATATTTTCTTCCTCTTTGGCAAGTAGGCAATCTGAAATATGATCACAAGAAAATAATTTTAAAGATTTATTGGCATAAAACTCTACCTTTTTACAGTGAGGTCAATATGATGGTGGATTAAGGATTCCAAGGTGGCCACTGGGAGTTTCCCGGTCTGGTTGAGGATGGAAAGCTCTTCTAGTTCTGGCCGAGGTTTGGTGCACTAGCTGGCAATTGTGTTAACTCCACTTAAACATCAATAGAGAAAACTCTTGGCCCATGGCTGGGTGGGACTTCAAGGATAGGCGCAATGATTCTAGGAGTGTCCCTATAGATGGCTGTCCAAGGACACTGGTCCAGATGAGTGTTGGGGTCACAGTAAGATAATCATCACATTTATTACCCAAACTCGGACACTTTAGAGAATAAAGGGTATAGGGGTGTTGAAATAATTAAAATTTTATAGTTGTAACTATGAAAACGTAAAAGACATTACATTCCATAAAATAAATATGTGTGATTTATAATATGTAATAAATGAAAACACTGTGTAGCAAGGACATCCATACTACTCTCTTGAAGCCCTACAGCAGGACTCAAAAGCCTTTTATGAATGAGCCTATAATTTCCTAGGTTATCCACTGACCCTGTCAACATAGGGCCAGTTGCAGCAAAAGGACTATTGGAGCCAATCTTCTCTAGAATTTAAAGAACTAAGTGACTGTAGTTGGTGTGTGGATTACATCTCTATCCCACAGAATTTTTGGGAAGGTGAAATTGGATGGGATGTTATGTGGGAATGCTTCCTACCCTGCCAATCTAAGCACCCAAAAATCTTAGCCTCCTTCCCCTTCCTTCTTCACCACTCACAGCACACTCTCACAAAATTCACTCAACACTCACTTCACCTTATCTTTATTATAGTTAGCGGTTCACACCTTTGTCTATTAGACTCAAAGCTTCTTAAGTATAGCCCCATTTTCATACATCTTTATTTCTATCCAGAACCCAGGACACTGTTGGATCATTAAAAACAGATGTTGGATAATTGAATGTTTCTGACTCTGCCCAAAGAAGAGCCTGCTTTTCTGCCCATCTTGCTCAAAAATGGAGAAATAATGTGTAGTAGAGGATGATAGTTCACTGGAAATATTGAGCTTGAGGGCACAAAATGTTAAAGGCATATGACTTTCTTGGGTCAGATTGACAAGGCCAGCTTCTCATCTATCATTTGGTTTCCTGAGTAGATCTACTCCCCAGGCACGCAATTCATTGTGAAGAACAGTCCAGGTTTTTAAACTACTAATATATCCACAAATAGGCATACATTTGAACTGATGTGCCCTTTGTCTCTCAGGCCTTCTATGTGAACCAATACATTCAAACCTCTGAATCTACCATGCTGAGGGTCAGACCATGAATCATAAAGATCAGGGAAACAGCTTCTCTGAGCCCAATCTCACCTGAGTCTCCCAGACATTCTGACTAGGCTCGTTTATACCCTTTCATGAGTTGAAATAGCAATGCTATGGTGTGTCTTTACTTTTTCAAGGAGATCATTAGTCTATGCCAAATTTCATTTTTGTTTTCAGCTATTTTTCCCCCTAAATTTTTACAATAGTGTTAATTAACATTTATTGCTGAATAACACTTTGTAATTTACATGACCTACTATTTAAGTAGAAGGTATTATTATTCCTATTTCCAGTTGTGAGGAAAATGGAACTTAGAAAGATTAAAAGATTTGCTTGTGATCAGTAAATGGTGGAACTAGCCCTTTTGTTTTTTTCAACTCCAAATCTAACACTCTTTCTACAATGCCACCTGCCACCATATATATTTATACAAATATATCTATAATCTAATGAAGAATTTAAGTTGAAAATACATTAGCTAATATTCCAGAAATGCTTTCCAGTAAAAATTTGATAAGAATTTTGTGAGTACTCATTCCATTGCATTTACTTTATGTAATTATTGTCTATTTTTTAAAAGTATCACCTAGATCCTAGGTTTTTTGGACATTTTTAAATGCATGTTCCACACTAAGTTCAAGTCTATTTAAAATTTTCTAGGCTGCTTTGATTTGTTTCTGGGTCATGGCTGATGTTTGCAGACACTCTGAATCTGGAATCATTGAAAGGTTTTATTAATGAATCCTTCTCAAGCTGTTCATCAGTGAAAATAGCACAAATGCATATGGATGTTAGTCCCTGTGTAGCAAACTATGTCATCATGCCTCGCTTCCAAGAAGACCTGAGAAGTTTGGCACCACCCACACCCATTCCTTGGGGGACCTGTTTTAATGATGTGTAGTTTTTCTATAAACAGACGTGTGAAAACTGCACACTGGAGGAATTAAGAGAACCATTGGGTCTAGAACAATAGATCAGAGGAATATTAATATTAATCAAAGGCAAACATGGGGCTCCTGGGTGGCTCAGTGGGTTAAAGCCTCTGCCTTCCGCTCAGGTCATGATCTCAGGGTACTGGTATCGAACCCCGCGTCGGGCTCTCTGCTCAGCAGGGAGCCTGCTTCCTCCTCTCTCTCGGCCTGTCTCTCTGCCTACTTGTAATCTCTCTCTGTAAAATAAATAAATAAAATCTTTAAATAAAAGGCAAATAGAAATTACCATATATTTTGATAACTGATTTTTTTTGTTTGTTTGTTTGTTTTTGTTAGATCTTACTTGCTCCTTTGAATCTGTATATAGAGGAATCTTGGCCTATGCTCTGGGGAAGCTTCTTTTCTTTGTTTCCGCACTTTCTCCCTTTTCTTTCCTTTGTAAGTTTGTAATTTTGTTTTCCTTTGTAAAACAGTCTCTTTTTTTTTTGAGAGAGAGATAGACCCCACCTGGGTGCGAATGGGAGTGGGGGTGGGAGTGGGAGAATCCCAAGGGAGAGGGAGGAAGAGAATCGTAAGCAGGCTCAATCTCACCACTCCCAAGATCTGGACCTGACCTGAAACCAAGAGTCTGATGCTCAACCAACTGAACCATCCAGTTGCCCCCCCATCTTATAAAATAGTCTTAAAACTGATCAGAATATACATTGTTATATCTTTTCTTTTTCCCAAAAAATGTCCTTTCATATATATATGTATATGTGTGTGTGTGTGTGTGTATGTATATGTATATGTATATGTATATATATTCCTATGTATATATATTTCTTACAGAATATTTTGAAAATGGAGATTTTCAGAAAAGATTGTACGGCAAATTCTCATATTAAACTCCTTTATCCTTTCCAGAGATTTGGTAGAAATGTTTTTAAAATTAAGTAAGAGTGGGACACCTGGGTGGCTTAGTCGTTTAAGTGTCTACCTTTAGCTGAGGTTATGATCCCAGGGACCTGGCATCAAATCTCACTTAGGGTTCCTTGCTCAGTGGGGAGCCTGCTTCTCCCTCTGCCTGCTGCTTCTGCTTGTGCTCTCTCTCTCTCTCTCTGACAAATAAACTCTTTAAAAAAATAAAATTAAATTAAGTAAGAAAAACCAAACCAAAATAAAATAAAATAAAATGAGAAAGGCAAAATTTTCATTTTAACAAAAAAGAAACAATTACAGAGTTGTAAGCAGGTATGGTTGGAGTTGGCTGAAGCTGAAGTCAGACCTTTGGGATTCCAAGTCTGGAAATAGGCAAGACACCAGGAATTAGAGGTAGAGACTGAAATAACCTGGAGAGTGTATCCATTTGCTAGGGCTGCCATAATAAAGTACCACAGATTGGGAGATGTAAACGACAGAAATGTATTGTGTCACAGTTTTAATGGCTAGCAGTCTGAGATGAAGGAGTCAGTAGGGCTGTGTTTCCTCTGAAGGTGCCAGGGAAGAATCTTTTCTAGGCTTGCCTCTTAGCTTGTCATACTTTGCTGGCAGTATCTGGTGTTTGCAAGCTTATAGAAGCATCACTCCAATCTCCGCCTTCATCATCACATGATTTTCCCTGTATGAGTGTCTTTTCCTTCACGTGGCACTCTTTTTGTAAAGATACCAGTCATATTGGATTAGATGCCCATCCTACTCCAGTATAACCTCATCTTAGCTTGACTAATTACATCTGTAATGACTCTATCACATTCTGAGCTACTGAGGGTTAGGACTTCAACACATAAATTTTAGGGAGACATAACTCAACCTTTAACAGTAGGGTATCAAGGCCAAACTCATGGCCAGAAACCAGGGGCCAGGAAAGAATTCCCCACCTTTGAAAGGAGGCTGACTCATGCTGCTTGTTCTAATTTACATACCTCAGAGGGTGGGAGCAGGCAGAACTAGGTCAGGGAACCTGCCTGTATAGAGACTGTCTATGATAGCCCCATTCCAGGAATGCACGTGTCCTAATGCAATACTTGTTCTGGACCATTTAGGTACAGGTGATTGCACAGCTGAGCTATGGAGAAGAATGAATTGAGAGAGATGGCAGAGAAAGTAAAATGTTTTCATGCAAACTGAAGTTGCCAGCTTCAATTCTAAAGCACATAGAAAAGAGTCAGTGGTAAGGAAAACAGATTAAAAAAATTAACAATAAGAAGATGAATATAGTATCACCAGCAAACAAATAATACACTAGTTACAAATGGGTTTTAAATAAGTATGTTCAAGATCCTCAAAAGGAAAAGAAAGGAATACCAAAAGAAAATAGTGAAATCCAAACTGGCAGATGTGAATCCAAAAAAAGAAGTCATAAAATAAAACTCATATAAATTGTGGATATAGTCATAGATAATAGCTTAGGAATCGAAAGATAGTGTTAAAGACTTCATTTTGCACATAATTAAATGATGAGATGAGACATATGAAAGAAGAGTTAAATATATATTACATATATATAATCACACACACACACATATATGTTATATTGAAAAGTTCTAAAATATGTATATTAGGAGTCCCCAAAATATGGGAGAAATGACAGAGAAGTAATGTTTGAAGAGATGATAACTAAAAAAATGTTTTTCTAGAATTAGAGAAAAATGTACAATTTAATTTACATTATAGTGAAGCTTCAGAACATCAAGGGTAAGGAGAAAATTCTAAAAGCAACAAGATAAAAAAGAGAGATTACCTAAAATGACAGATGATTTGTCATAGTAGAGTCTAGAAGAAAATGGAGCAAGATCTTCAAAATGGTGAAGAATATACAGTCAATCTTCATTATTTGTGAATTCACCTACTCACTAAAGTTTATTTTTAACCCCCAAATCAATACTCACAGTGCTTTCATAGTCATTTTTGGACATGTACAGGGCAGCTAAAAATTTGAGTCACCCAATGCACATGTTCCCACCTGAGGTTAAACAACGCAACACTCTGCCTTCTTGTTTTAGTTTTCTTACTGTAAACTAGTGTTCTTTTTTTGCAGCCTGTGTAATGCCATGTTTTTCATATATTTGTGTTTTCTGTTTGTGATTGTGCTATTTAAAATGGTCCATAGGGGTGCCTGGGTGGCTCAGTGGGTTAAAGCCTCTGCCTTTGGCTCAGGTCCTGGGATCTCAGGGTCCTGGGATCGAGCCCCACATCAGGCTCCCTGCTTGGCAGGGAGTCTGCTTCCTCCTCTCTCTCTGCCTGCCTCTCTGCCTACTTGTGATCTCTCTCTTTCAAATAAATAATCTTTAAAAATAAAAAAATAAAATGGTCTCTCTCTCTCTCTCTCTCTATATATATATATATATAATATTTGTTAAATATGGTGTTTTGAAACATAAACCTACACAAAACAACATTTTATATTGATAGGTTGGTGAAAATGTTGTGACCAGAGGCTTGCAGAAACCTAATCCTATATTCTCCCTTGGAATAATAATTCTCATCTTGGAAACCCAAAGAAACTGTATTCTTCATAAACTTAAATAGGTCATCACATCTTTAACAAGAAACCAAACCAGGAGTGCCTGGGTGGCTCAGGTGGTTGAGGATCTGACTCTTAGTTTCAACTCAGGTCATGAGCTCAGGGTCAAGAGGTAGAGAGCCCTACGTTCTTCCACGTTCAGTGGGGAGTCTGCTTGAGATTCTCTCCTTCTGCCTCTGCCCCCTCCCCATTCATGCTCATTCTCTTTATCTCTCTAAATAAATAAATAAAATCTTTAAAAAAGAAAAAAAAAAGAAACTGAACCAAAGAATAACTTATCACATGGATACTATATTAATCTGAATTCGTTGCCTACTATTCAAGTCTTTTTGGAGTCAGATTTTTTTCTGCTGCATTGTCCTATGTATACTGAAGAGCCCATCTGTAAAAAAAAAAAAAAAAAGAAGTCTCGTTTTTTTTCACTGACCTAGAGCAGGCATCACTTTTTTTTAATTGTTGTTTCAAGATTTTTATGTACTTGAAATTTCAAAGAAATTATCTTAATAAAAAGCATTTGCTATATTCCTTTTAGACTGTTTATGCCTTCATGGGATTTTTTTGTTTAACTTCCATACAGAATTAAGACTTCCACAAAACCCATAGAGAGGACATTTGTTTAGCTGCTAACAAGAAGCAGCTGTTTTCCATGGGAGCTCAATCATTATTTTCTGTATTTCTTACTCAATAACCTTATTTTCAACATGTGTCATGCCCTGCTGAGGGAATGTTCAGGGGGCCTGTCATGTAACAGAACTGGACACAGCTTGAATTTTGAAACAGCAAACCTTCAACTGAAAAAAATAAGAGTCTAACATTTTCTTCTTTAATGATTTTGCTATTATAATAATGGGTTTTACAGATACAAATAGAATGTAGATGGAACTCTATTTGTTGGAAGGAAATTCTGTGTGTTAAGTTGGGGATCGGGCAGACTTCAGGAGAACTCTAAGTTTTCTTTTTTACTTCAAGCTCTTTTGTTGTTGTTGCTTCTATGTTCTCTTCAAATAATTCTTTCACCTTTATCAACACCTTTTAGAGCCCCAGGGGTCTCTACCTTCTCAAAAGCAGAATAACAGAAGGATATGATATCGCTGATTTAATTCCTAGTATTACTGGAAGTAAACTCTCATGGAGACTTTTATTTGATTTTTATCAGTTTGTCTTTGGTTAAAGGGATTTCAGACAGTCCAAGGTAGGAGAGAGAGAATCTGGAAGAATCCTCCTGAAACCCCTTAATAATAATGAAAATAGTAAAAATAATATTAGAAGCTAACATTTATTGACTTCTCACTATGTACCAGGATCTATGCTGTCAACTACTTTAATCCTCAAGACAATCCTATGGGTGAGACACTATTCTGAAGCTCCATTTTTACACATAATAAAAGCTTCTTGAGTTTAAATAACCATCAGCCACAGTATCATCTTGGAGATTGCTGGAAATGTCAGTTTACAGGCCCCACCCTGAACCTAAAGACCCAGAAATCAGTTTTAACAAATCCTCCAGGTAAATTGAATACCATAAATGTTGAGAAACAATGCCCTAAACTGTCTTTCTGGTGGAATTTCACATAGGGTCTTTATCACTTTGTGTTAGAGAGCAGAGGGTTGTGTCAGTTTGTCTGTGTTCAGAGCCTAAAAATGTGCTTGATTCAGGCTCATGGGTGGGCCAGTCAGTTAAGTGTCCAACTCTTGGTTTTGGCTCAGGTTGTGATCTCAGGGTTATAGATGGAGCCCCTCATGGGGCTCCACACTCAGCGTGGCTGGAGGCTGCACAAGATTCTTTCCCCCTCCCTTTCCATCCCCTTCCCACTCATGTGTGCTCTCTCTAAAATAAATAAATAAATAAATAAATATATATGTATATATATATTTTTTTAAAATGTGCTTGATTTATGAGAGGTGCTCAGTAAAGGCACACTGCATAGCTGTGAATAAATCTGTAATGATTCATTTTATGTAGCTCTGTGGAGGGTAACAAGATGATCAGATAAAAAAAAAATTAGGTGATCAGATAATTCACAAGCCCTCTTTAACCAGGTCTGTTTTCTTTTCAGTAGGAAGATCTGTAATTTATTTCCAGAAAACATCAGGCTATGGAGAGACCAGGTCCAGTGTGCAGTGCTGGGAGCATTCTTCTTAAGACTTCAAGGTCTGAGAAGGGCACCTGATTCATTGTGTTTGTATTTTGACAGGAAGGGGATGGGAGGGGAAGGGGGGAGAGTATTCTAGGTATTTAGGGAGTCAGAAATAAGAGTAACTAGGCAGACAGATTGTGAACACATAAAGCAAATAAGCATCAAAGCCTGAAATACTAAAAAACAGCTACATTATAAAGCAGGTGATAATTAATAAAATAACTTATGCAGATAGTTATTAAAGATATTGAGGGGTGCCTGGGTGACTCAGGCAGTTAAGCATCTGCCTTCAGCTCAGGTCATGATCCTGGGGTCCTGGGATCAGCCTGCATCCAGTTCCCTGCTCAGCGGGGAGTCTGCTTTTCCTTCTCCCTCTGCCCCTTCCTTGGTTGTGCTCTCTCTCTCTCTCAAATAAATAAATAAAATCTTAAAAAAAAAAAAAAAGATGTTGAGTGTGGTATTGTGACAGAGCACTAGAATCGAAATTAGCAGATCAGGACTCCAATCTCCAGTCTATATTACTTGCCATTTGCTAATGGATGGATGATTTAAGCTCCTCAATCCTCTGTTTCTTCATCTGTAAAAAAAAAAATTCTACCTACCCTATAAGTTTATTAAGAGAACCAGAAAGCATATACAGGTCTATATAGGTCTTTCTTTTTTTTTTTTTTTTAAAGATTTTATTTATTTATTTGACACAGAGAGAGATCAGATCACAAGTAGGCAGAGAGGCAGGCAGAGAGAGAGGAGGAAGCAGGCTCCCCACTGAGCAGGGAGCCCGATGCGGGCCTCGATCCCAGGACGCTGAGATCATGACCTGAGCCGAAGGCAGAGGCTTTAACCCACTGAGCCACCCAGGCGCCCTATATAGGTCTTTCTACTGTGACATGAGTTCCTAAAAAACATCGCAGCTCTAAAAGTAATGCAACTATAAAGATATGAAGGGCATACTACTAAAAGCAAATGCAACTTTATAACCAAAGCTCTATCTAAAACAACCATGCTAATAAAAATACTACTGTGGTTCAAAAGATGAATTAAAATCATAAAAAAGAAATTCTGTAGTAAATATAGAACCTTACCTTAAAAAGTGTGTGTGTGTGTGTGTGAGACGGAGAGAGACAAAGAAAGCAAGAAAAAATACAGCTTGACAGAGAGTTAAGAAAAGGTTAAAGCTTTTGAATTATAGGACCAGTCAAAAGCACACCAAGCACATATGCTTCTAGAAGCAAGCATGTGTGGGGCGTCTGGGTGGCTCAGTCAGTTAAGCCTCTGACTGTGGCTCAGGTCCTAATCTCAGGGATTGAGCCCTGTTTTGGGCTCCTTGCTCAGAGGGGAGTCTGCTTGTCCCTCTCCCCCTTGCTGGGCTCTCTGTCTCTCTCAAATAAATAAATATAATTAAAAAAAAAAAAAGAGCAACCATGTGCCAACCCAAGTTGAGAGGAAAAATATGGAGTGAGTGGGCATTGCTTTTAGTTCCATAATTTGCAACACTTTGTGTATTTCAAGTGTGTAGTATACATTTAGTGGCTGGTATGTGGTGAGACAAAAAAACGAAAACAAAAACAAAAAACGAATATGCTGGAAAAAATTAGACTCTGAACCAATTCATTAAATTGACCTAATTCCCTTATTTACCAACATTCTTATCAGCTAATTCTTATTCTAGGAACACTTGTAACAAAACAGGCTGCATTTGGAAGTATTGTAAAGCATGGTAAAAAGTAGGCTAGTTTTATTAGCATTATTTTATCTGGATTTATAAAGAAAGGCCTGAAATAATAAAAATTATCAGTGTAATCAAGTCTTCTATGAATTTTCATTAACTCTTTGACAACATGCAAATGATAGGGTGCTGAGTGACTTAAGGAATATTAGCCAACCATTTGTGGTCTTTGAATTCTATCCTGCGTGATTGGGATGTATTTTGGATAAAGCAATCAGTTAATGTACCTCTATTTATAAAAGTTCTACAGCAATACCAAGATAATCTCAGTCTCTTCAGCAATTAGTCATTTGGAATAAGCAAGCCTTCTAGAGGTATTTTTATGTTTAGGTACAAAATCTTTTTAATTAAATGGAAAATTTTCCAAACTCAAATTGTTGGAAATAAAAATAATCTATTGCAATAGTAATGACGGTAATGCATTTCTTGTTGCCATGGCCTCAGAAGTCAAGACAGTAAGAAAGGGCTGTTCCACCTGATCCTTGGTCTCATCTGCTGTCCCCTCCCTGTACACAGGCACCCCCTTCCCTAGGTTTTGGGCCCCCTTGCTTCATAAAATAGTTGCCACACTGCAGGTTTCATAAGTCTCCATACCTGAAGGGAATTTTATTGGACTCCAAAGTTTGGGAAGGATTCAGGACAGCACTGAAAAGGGGGGAGAGGCAGGAGCAGCCTGAGGAGGATGTGGGGAGAAGTTGCTGGGGACGTGGGGAGGAGATGGACATGTTGGTGTCTCTCATGAGAGCAGCATCATGCCCCAAGACTGCAGAATGTCTAGGAACATGTCAGAGCCAGAAGAAAATGGCCTCTAGGTGCAAAGGCTCCCACTCTTAAAAAAAAAGGGCCCACCCCATTCCCAGGTGTGGCATGTGGGTGGCCGAGATGCTGTCTTCTAGAGCCTTTAAGAGCCCTACACATGAGTGGCTGCTGGGGACCAAAGGGCGGAGTCGTTTTCCAGAACTTGTGCCACCCTGAGGAGAAGCCTCTTTCTCCAATGAAAGGACTGAGAAAGAATTTCTTGCCTGATAGAGATCAGTGTAGATTATATTTCATTTAGCAAAACAAGTAAAAATGGACATATACTGTCTTGTGGTGTGGAATAAAGTGAATATCTAATACGAATGAAAAATATCCCTCCTTGGATTCTTTAGCAATGTGGGGATTGGCTTAACTTTGCCTCTCCACAAATATAACTCACACACACATATATTTACTTTTACAAAGCAACATAACCCCAAAATTTTTACAAGTACTGGGTCGGCTTTTTATAGCTATTCTATGTCTTCATCACTTTTACTGAATGTCCCTCTGATTTCTGGTCTGTTCCTCTCAGTTAGTTGTGGACTTTTAGACAATAAAGTTCATTAGAACTAGAATTAACAGACTGGAATATTAAGCAGTAATTTTGAAAATATATTTACAACTTGAGAAAATGTTTATGATGCACTGTTCAGTGAAAAGAAAGCAGAATACAGATATATGCAGCATGATTTGAATTTTATATGAAAAAGAAAATGTAGCAGATAACTAGAACTACAGGGTTAAAATGGAATTGAGAGACTATTTAGTTGGTGATGGGGCTGTGCCAGGTTCAGGTACAGATATTGGCATGAGATGGAAAACTTTGCCCCCCCCCCACCTTCTTAGGAAAAAAGAAAATGAGGGAGAAAGTTTCCTGCAAAAATGCCTTGAAGGAAGATCCAAGGAAATGGGAGAATGACTTGAGGTTCATCTACTACCTGATACATAGATATATGTACAAAGAGATTGAAAAATAAATAAAGCAGATATTGAAGTACACATTGATACAGATAGGGAGATGGGGTCTGGGAAAGAAATTCATAAAGATAGAAGTACAGATACAATAGACAAGTGAGACTAGAAAGAAATACACCAAAATGTTACCATACACTTTCCCAATAGTGGTTTTATGGGATATTTAATTTCCTTTTAAAAAATTATTTTCTGTAATGTCCACCTTGTTAACAATAATAGTGCATTACTTTTATAATCATAAAAAATATTGTTAAATGTTTATGCATGAGATAAGCTTGAGTAAGCAGAGAGTAAGGTCCTATTTCTCTAGATAAAGAAGCTGGTGTAAAGCTCTAGGTTTTAAAAGTCTGATTTTTACTTTTCTTTCTGAAGAGAAGATTCTACTATGTCACCTTTGATAAGGATATTAGTCCTAGTTGATGCACAATAACATACACATTAAATGAATATTTGGCTTTTCACTTATGGGGGACATAGGGTTACTTAAATTTTTTCTTTTATTATCAAAATATGCCTGTTTATGAAGGTTGCTTAAGGGTACAAAACAGTAAATGGCTTCCTCGCAATAATTTCTCATGAGTAATTCCTTTAGATTTCATCCTGGAATCCAACCTGTAATCTTGAGCTTCTTCACTTCTCTGTTTTCTCATTGAACTCATTGACAGACACGTTTTAAAAGAGTAGGTAAGTTTTAGAATCAGTATTACCAACAACATCAGAAAGAATCTTGTCAACTAGAAACCACCCCCAAATTTATCAGCAAGAATGGTCTTTGTCTTTCATTTTATGGGGGAGGTAGGAATAGAAGAGGAGAAAAGAAGATTAACCCTTTCTGCAGTCCCTTAACATTTCTGGAAACGAGTATACAAAAAGCCTTATAATCTCCATCCCTTAGGGATGTTGTCAGGGTTTTTAATAAAGTATTCTAAGGGGTTTCTATAAGATGCTAATGAGCATGCTAAACTATATTCACTGTATTGCCAACAATTTGCTTCTCCCTTTCTATGTTTAGAAATGTTTTTAAGAGCAATTGCAATATTACTCCTTTTTCCCCCATATTAATTGAGAAAGAGTTATGTTTAAGGTCTTGAACACTGAGTTTGGTATGAGGAAATAAACAAGAGCTTTTTAATATGCAAGTTGCTTCTAATTGAAAGAAAAGCTTTCAAAAATTGGTAATAAAAAGATTCAGCATATTTCTTTCAAGATGACATTTTGATAATGTGTGATTTAAATTGGAAAGATGTGCATTAAATTTCTGTGAAAATATTCATGAGAATATTAGACATACATTTTGATGTAAGAATATTTAAAAGTATTCTGAAGTATTTTTCTGGGCTCAAATATATTTCTGAACAATTAAATTTGTTAAGCCCTATTATTAGATTTTTAATAAAGAAAATGGTACCGAATGTTCAAATTTTCTTTCAAATAATATATTTTAAAAATAAATCTTTAATATACTTTTTTCTATATTTTTTATACTTTTACCAAATGTTATTATTCTTATTCAATAATTTCTGAGACAGTCTTGAATGTATTGTGTTCAGAGTTGATTACAATTAAAGTTAAACTTTCTAATGGGTGATTTACATAAAACAATTAACAGGTATTTGTAGTAAGTTCAAATAGTGGTGATTGTAATAAAGAAAACAATAGAGTTCATTTCTTTTTGGAATGTAAATTAATAACTAGATGAAATTGAGGAAAAGTATCTTTCCCTTATATGATTTTCTACTACGCTGGAAGAATCACATCTTTAGTTAAATGTGCATTCATAATTTATAATATTTTTGGATTCCCTCTTTAGAAAAAGGCTTTTCTTAGGAAAGTTTTAATAACCTGCATTTTAAGTATCTTGGCGATGGAAGCTAAATATTAATGTTTTGCATCTTCTAAAGAACCTCACACACCATTATCTGTTTACTGGGGTGCCTGGGGGGCTCAGTGGGCTAAAGCCTCTGCCTTCGGCTCAGGTCATGATCTCAGGGTCCTCGGATCAAGCCCCGCATTGGGCTCCCTGCTCCGTGGGGAGCCTGCTTCCTCCTCTCTCTCTGCCTGCCTCTCTGCCTATTTGTGATCTCTCTCTGTCTGTCAAATAAATAAATAAAATCTTTTAAAAAAAAAAGCTATCTGTTTACTGATTGAGTCAACCAGAAATTTATCTGTTACTACTATGTCCAAAAAATATATTTAAAATATCTAGCTTTCAGTGTTACTTATGTCTATTAAAAATAATCTTTTCTTGGGGTGCCTGGATGCCTCAGTCAGTTAGGTTAAGCACCTGCCTTTGGCTCAGGTCATGATCTCAGGGTCCTGGGATCCAGAACCCCATGTCAGCCTCCCTGCTCAGCGGGGAGTCTGCTTTTCCCTCCTTCTGCTTCTCCACCCCCAGCTTAGCTCACTGTCTCATGCACACTCTCTCTTTCAAATAAATAAGTAAAATCTTTGAAATAATAATAATAATCTTTCCTAGAAATTGTTCTATATATCTTTTGGTTAAGACTTTGTCACTTTTTTGCTATGTTTTATCTTCAGTTACAATGCCTGTGGGGTTTTGTTCAGGTTCTTAAATGCAGACTTCCACTTTAATGACCTTGGTACTCTTTTTCAAATGTGTATAATTTTCCATTAACAAACATCTAGGTTTTTATTACACCTGCATCTCTCTTTATTATAAATATATTTTGTTTTCATCTCATGAGAGCCTTACAAAGGAAACTCAATAGTTTTCCCTAATAAACTTCTTAAAAATTATAATAAAATGTTTTACCAAAATATGACATGTTTGGAAATATGTTAAATGTTCATAGAAACATGAAAATAAAAATGATTTCCAGCATTAATATTTTTACCAGATTTTTCTTAAAAAATTTTTTTCTTGTGAATTATTCTGTTTCAAATTTGATTTCTGGCCTGGTTTTTCTTTTTTTTTTTTTTTTTTTTTTTTTGATACAGAGAGAGATCACAAGTAGGCAGAGAGGCAGGCAGAGAGAGAGGAGGAAGCAGGCTCCCTGCGGAGCAGAGAGCCCGATGCGGGCCTCGATCCCAGGACCCTGAGATCATGACCTGAGCCAAAGGCAGGGGCGTTAACCCACTGAGCCACCCAGGCGCCCTGGCCTGGTTTTTCAATAAACTGTCACCAGATAGGTTCCCAGGAGCAGATTCAGAGGGAGATTAATGTGCATGGATTTTTTTTTTTTTAATTTTAGAGAGAGAGTTAATGAGAGAGTACAAGCTGAGGGGAGAGGCACTGGGAGAAGGAGAAGCAGACTCCCCAGTGAGCAGAGAGCCCAATGCAGGGCTTGATCTCAGGACCCTGGGATCATGACCTGAGGTGAAGGCAGACGCTTAACTAACTAAGCCAGCCACCCAGTGCCCCTGTGTGCATGAATTTTATTAGAGGTCACTCTTAGGCTCCACAGCATTGGAAAGGAAAGGAAGGAAACAGAAAGAAAATGGGCTGGGACACAGTCACACAAAACTGCATTAGATCTCATGGGAAATTCTGAAGATGAGATGGTCCTTTAAAGTTTACTGACTTGGGGCCAGGGGCTAGGCTTTTATACTCTGCACACCCCAGTCATTGGATTAGGTTGGCCTAAGATGGGGACACATCCTTAGATAAAGAGGCTGTCTTCTGCAGAAGCAGTTTCCGAATGGAGTGACAGCTGAAGGCTGGTCTACTGACCGTACTCCTGGCACCTCGGGTCTGAGTCCTTCATTCCTGAAGGGGGATCTGGGTGGCATAGCAGAGTGTCCACCACACTCGAGGATCACGAGCAGAGCTGGACATGTGCACCGACTTTGCCTCAAGCTGTTTTGAGCTGGGGCACACTCTCACCCCTGGCACACAGAATCACAGAGCAGATGCTGCTTTCTTCTCCTACCTCTTTGCCTCCCTGACATTTTAGCTTTCTTTGCATATTTAGAAGACCAACCCATGATATGCTTTGTTTTCTGAGCTTTTGTGTATGAAAAACCAACATGAAGATTGCAGATAGATGTAACTGACAATGTGTCTGTTATATTGCTCTCTATGTGTAGTTCCCTCCAAAATATTTGGTATATCTTAATATAGTTTCTCTTTTGACCTTGTTTAATTTGAATGGACACTTTTAATTAAAGCCTGCAAAATTTCTAAATGTGCCATATGGTTTGCATAAAAGATTCAGAATAGAAGGAAGGATAATTATTGTCTGTGGAATAGCTAAAAGAATGTTCAACTCACAAACTATCAAATGTAATTCAGATGTAAAAGACAAACTGAAGGAACAGTAATCAGTTTTGAATTACATTTTCTGGCCTTTTTATTTTATGTAGAATTTGTGGCTCAAATCTTAATAAAGTAGTAGAGAGTCACTCCCCCCTCACACAAGTTAAATGTTTTATCGTGATCAGATGTAGCCTACTCTACCATGTGTATGTAACGACTATTTGGGAATACATTAAACCTTGAAAGAAGAGCATTTGTTCTCTGATTATATCATAATTTTGAAAAATCTTAAATGTGTGGCAAATATAGATGCTCTTTTTCTTAAGTTCAGATTTTGAAATGCAAGCAATAGATCTTGCTTGTAATCTAGCTTAAGTTAATGAAGAAATTAAAGGAAACCCTAGGAAAGTCATAGTTGTAACCATGATATTATATATAGAAAATGAAAGATATTCAGTCTTCGATAGAGACCAGGTGCCATTGGGGATTTCAGTTACCAGTTTTAGAGACAAAATCATGCAATTTAAAAAATATAAAAGTGACTCATTCTCATCATAATATGTATAAATAATAAAAAGAAAGTTCTCCCCTTAGTAGTTCTTCCTACTCTTCATGCTTACCCTTTCCTTTAGATTTTATCACAGGTCTGTGTATATCCTTAGTGATCTTCTTATAAGCATTTATTAAAAACACAGACATATATACATCTGCATAAAAAATCTGTGTGTGCATTCAAAGATCCTAAAATTTGCATTAATGTATATGCATATATATGAATTATATGTAGAAAAATGTATCCACCCATGTCTATTCAGGAACTTTTTTGCTTACTTACTACTGTGACAGACATAATTTTTATGCTGGCACATTTAAATAGATTTATTATTTAAAAACTGTTGCGTAGTATTCCAATAGGGTTGACTTTCCAGTTTCACTTAACCAATTTGAAACATGTAAAAAGGTGTTCTTTGAAGATATCTTTGTTTGATTTAATGCAATTCATTTATTTTATTAAATAGGTGGATCATTTTGAATTATTTTATTACCTTCAAGATCAAATTGTTATCTTTTTTCTTTATATTTTTGGTGCTTCAATTTTGCAATACTTAAAATAACTTATTCTTATTTAGATATTTTTTGAGACCAGGATATTAATTGTAAAATAAATCTATTATGCCTTAAAAATACTTTTAAATCCTTCTCTTCCATATGTTCTTTTTTTCTGGAACATCCTCTTCCATGGTTTTTTCTTTTTTGAGAATGTAAGTTCCTCTACAGCATTATGTAATATGTAATAGCAAATGCCAGGTTCTTCACAAATAGGTGCAATACTCAAAATTTAAGTCAACTTCCAAATAAAGTTTATATTTGGGGTTAAACTTTCCATTTTTGAGACATGCATTATAAAAACCTGACCTACTACAGCACATTCTTCCAATTTCTAATCAATGTCCATTCAACCAGAGCAATAACTGCTTCATAAGCTAAATTAGAGTGCCTTCGTATAGCTGATAATTCTTGGTACAGCCTCTTGAGCATCAAGTGCGAATTTCAAGAGAATCTGTCCCTAGACAAATTCAGCGTTATCAGCCTGAATCCAGACAGCTTTTGCTTCCTTTTGAATGTTACTAGCCTGTACTTTCCATCTCTTTCATTTGTGCTCCCTTTGTGAATCCACAAAATCACGTTCAGAACACTAGTGGAAGAGAGAGCACAGAGGCCAGAATGCATGTTTTCTTTACTAAAGCACTTCAGCCCCTACAAATTTCTCTTTCTTGTTCAATTCTCATTGAGAACCTCATCTATGTCTTATTTGCCTGTAGTCAGAAACTCAAATGATAAACTTGAAAATGTATTTTCCTTACACCATCACATCAGGTGCTAACAGAGTTCTCCCTTTCCAAATCAGATCCACTCTCTAAAATGAACGACTTAAATCTAAGGCTATTTTTATGACACTTACTGGAATGTTTCTAACATTGGTCAACTGTATTCTTGGCATGAGTTTTTTTATTGAAGATTCGTCTTTTGATAAGTGAATTGTTTTATTAGATCTCTTTTAACGTTAAGCAAATTTTCTACATAAGTACTTTAATTTATATTTATGTATGTATCATTCATTTATTTAATTAATAAGTCTCTCTTGGCTATCTACTATGCCCAAGATATTATGCTAAGTGCAAAGGGTCATGACTATAGGGAGTATTATATGAAGGAGAAAGAACACTAGATTTAGCATTAGAACCTATGGGTGTAAGTCCTGGCTTTGCCATTTAGTTGCTCTCAGGCCTTGGCCAAATTACTTAGCCTATTTCAGCTTCAGTTTCTAAACACACCTCAAGTAGGGCCAATAATATATTTTTCATGGGCTTCACAGGACTTAAATAAATGCTAAGGTACTTTATCTTGGATTAATGCAAATGATAACTATGAAAAATTATCCATGTTTTAACCCTTAATGGGCTTATATTTTAATGCAGAATTCAAAAGCATTCTCCTGGTCAAAGGTTACCTGGGATTGCCTAGGAGCCAAAGAAAACAGCATGTCATATTCCTAGCACTTTGGACCTATGTAGATGTCAATAGTATCGACAATCTCCTCTGTCAGTTCTCTCACCTACCTTGCATTCACTGTCCTGGCACTTTAATGACTGTCTCTCATGTCCCTAAGTACTTCTTCCCAGTCTTGGGCATTTTCCAAGGCAAGGTATGTTCAGAAGAGAAAAGGGCAGAAAAAAATATTGTAGTTTTCCAGGGAACTAAATCATTTCCAGTTGTAGGAATCAAGGAAATATTTTTGAAAGATGATGAATTTCAGCCAGGACTTGGAGGATGGTAGAATTTCAGCCTGGGGGAAATGAAGACATCACTCTCAGTTCAGGGATCAGAATAAGCCAGGAGCTAGCAAGCTAACCAGGAGTTAGCATGGAGCTAGCAAGGAGTCACTGCAATACTGAGTGACACAATATGGTTAGGATCTTGAATACATAAAACAAAGTAACGAGATGTAAGTCTCAAAAAGAGGGCTGTTGTTACAGAGGAGGTGACCTAGACTCAGATGTCAGGAGGTCGCATTCCATCCTGTGAGTATTAGGGCCACACTGAAAATTTTGGAAATTGCTGTTATACTAATAACTTCCAGCAAATAATCAATAACTTTCAAATATTAATTTATAAAACTCTCCTACATAAGGGATAATTTTAAAAAATATTTTATATATTTATTTGAGAGAGTGAGAAGAGCATGAGAGGGGAGAAGGTCAGAGGGAGAAGCAGACTCCCCGTGGAGCCGGGAGCCTGATGTGGGACTTGATCCCGGGACTCTGGGATCATGACCTGAGCTGAAGGCAGTCGCTTAACCAACTGAGCCACCCAGGTGCCCCATAAGGGATAATTTTTAAGGATTAATTTTTTGAGGGAATAGCAGAAGTACAGTTCTGCCAATACACCTAATTTACATGGCTAAACTGAACATTTTGCCTCTCAGTCTAAAGTATCTGCATTTGAGTTGACTCATTGATTTTAAGATTCCTGAAGGACTTTTCCCTAAATAAAAGAGTACCCCAAAGAAATCTCTTTTAGGAAAAAGGCAAGGTTGATCCCAATGGAGAATTCCAGTCTCCACCCTCAAAAACATACACTACTGGGGGCCCAGAAAATGGAGTATTCCAACTTCAGCTATGGTAAGACCTCTGCGGGACATTATGTTTACTCCTATTTGGTGAACAGTCAGGTAGAGGATAGAAAATGCCCAGAACTGGGAAGGAGTTCTCAGGGATGTGTGAGAGAATCATTAGAGTGCCCGGACAGTGACGATAAGGTAGGAAAGGGAACTGAGAGGAGAGGCTGTACTGCCAGGTGAGGAAATGCCATGAAGCAGAGAACCCTAGCTTTTGGAGTTGAGGAGGAGCAGAAGGGCAGAGAGAGGAGGTGGTAAACACAGGGGAATAGAACCAAAGGCAAGGGGGAGAGGAACAGTCAAGCTGAAGAGAACCAAAGGCAAGGGGGAGAGGAAGAGTCAAGCTGAAGAGAACAACTGATGTCATGAAGTCTGACGGACAGTAATGGAATCAGATTGAGGGTATCGTATAGAGAAATTAACCTTAGAACCCATAGGAAGAGGAGGCAAGGGGTGGAAATAGGAGGTATTTTGTGATATAAAGAGGGAAGTCGAAGGAGCTCTCATCAGCTAGCTCGAGGTTCACAATAAGATCAAGGGGAGTAGCTCTTGGAACCCAAGAAGTGTACAGAGAGACCTACATAACTCCCAGGCCCAGGCACAAAAATGAAAATGTGTGGCCTTTGTTCAAAAGCAGAAACAGATGTTGTTATAAGTACTAAAATTTAAAACTTATTTTTCTTTAGTGGTCTCTGTCTCATCCTGTCATGGTGTTTTTTTTTGTTTTTTTTGTTTGTTTGTTTTTGTTTTGTTTTGTTTTGTTTTTTTGTTATTGTGCTTCTTGGCTGTGGGGATACTAGGGGAAATGCAAATACTCCTAGGTGGCCAATAGTCTGCCTTGCAGCTCGGCATGTGCATGCCTGAGCACTGACATAGTGCACTGGCTGGTGGCAGGAAAGCCTGTCTCCTTCCTGCCAGCTCACACCCCTACCCACAATGGATGGATAAACCTCAAGGATTCTCTGTGCTTAGACTCATTCAGTACTGGATCAGGGTTAACCTCTCTGCAAAGTTGCCCTCCAGATGGGCTGTGTCGCCGCTGGTCTGATGCAGTTACAGCTGCAGCTATAACTTTCTGAGATGCCATGGAGGCTTTCACCATACCTTGATCCTCTCCCAACCCAAGTTCAAGCCCTCCACAGAGGGGTGGGGGCAGCCGAGAGATGCAGTGATAACTGGATATGGGCAGGAGACTGGTACTAAGCAGTTTAGGAGAGCCATCCCATGAGGAAGGGAGGTAGTAAGAGATACAAAGATGTGTGTAGGCTGAGGCTCCAAGTTCCTGGTTCATGCTGCACTGTCCCACCTGACTTCACTTACAAAACCCAAGTCCTGAGATAAAATGATTAAATATTTCAAGATGGTGAACACAGAGCACTAAACTCTAAACACGGAGCCTTCTGAGCTAGGGCCTTTTGCCATCATCTTGATCATATACCCATGAAGCTGCCTCTGAGCATATGTGTGTGTGTGTGTGTGTGTGTGTGTGTGTGTGTGTGTGTGTGTGTGTGTGTAGTGATATAAAAATAGAGAATCAATATGAGCTGAGTGCATTGTGAGAATTCTTTTAGTAATGCCATCCTCTTTTGGTGTCTTTGGAGGTAAAGCAAGGTAAGTGAATGGCAGGCCACATTATGATTTTCATGGACCCAAGGCATGTTTGCATTAATGGGACCTTTAATCTATAAAAAATCTTTTAAAGTATATTTTATGACTGCATTGATGCAAAGTTGAATATATTAGTATTATGTATTAAAATATTTTCTTTAATCTAAAAGGTAAGATATTAAAACATTTATGTGGGTCTCTAAAAGTATCGTGGGTACTAGGCACTATGCCTAATGGATAAGTTGGCCCTGATGGATGGTAGGTGTTACTCAGATATGGGATGGGATCAGGGGGAAGGGATCCTGTAGAGCCAGTGGGGAGAGACAACATAATATTCCAGGTGGATGGAAAGAGGTACAGGAAGTCTCTAGTGAATGAGGAACTATTAGATGAGGGTCTGGAGCCACAGAGAAAAGAGAAGGAAGTATCAAGATCAATGGGGTAATAGATGGAAGCCAGGAGTCAGGTTGAGAAATAGCCTAGGTCTTACAGTGTTGAAACTATTAAAAAAAAAAAAAAGGTTCAATGATTTGGATCAGAAATGAAGACCAGTCATGGGTCAAATAAATGTATATTTTTATGTTTTACTCATCTGCTTTGCTATGTAAATCAATATATTGTCATCAACATGTAATTCTCTGAGGCATAAATGCTGGGAGAAAAGAGTTTTTTAGATTATTCTTCATTTTAAGAAGGAAAGATTCCTAAATTATATTCTCTCAGTTCTAGTATGTTTGGCTGTTGCTAACAAAAGAAATGAGAAAGGTAATATTGTTTTGCTTCAAATGGGCTTTTAAATGTCATCAATGCACCAGTTTTTGTTTTGTGTTTTTACAACTTCAGGGTGTGAATTTAGCACATTTGTACTTAATCTACAAGTGCTAATGTTTCTGAGATAATTTTAAGCAAAATATCAGACTATCGATGAGCTATTTTATAATAATAGAAGTCACATTTAACTACAGGTTAAGTGACTACATTAAAAGGGAATACAATTATTTTAATGGATTTCTAATTAAATGCTTAAATCTTGGATAGTCTAGAGGTGTACTTTAAGTGAAATTGATCTTCCTTAGAAGTTTGGTTGAAACAGTTGGCAAAGAGGAAAAAAAAAAACTGAAAGAAAAAACATTCTGTGTTCAGTGTGATACTTAATGATAAATAGTTTTATCATTTTGGTAACCCTGTTTTGGTAACCCTCAGATAAGGGAAGGTATAGAGAAAGAACAGGAGAATATAGTGTCATAATGGGCAAAAAAACATAGGCAGATAGTTTGCCAAAAAAAGGGTATAGCTTATAAACAAATATACAATGTTTATTCTTAAAAGTAATAAAGTGTAAATTAAAGATAGGTACCAATTTTACTAAACAAAGTACCAAAATGTTTCATTGTTCCATTTGCACTATTTTGTTTATAAAATTTTTTATGTTTTAAAATAACTTTCTCTGGTGGAAAATTTTTTTTCCTCCCAAATCTTTTATAATGTGGTAAGGCCACATAAATATAAAAGGACAAGGGGAAAAGAAGAAGTAGGAGGAAGAGAAAGACATAAAAAGGATAATAGTCTCTGTAGATGGACATGTTTAATCAGAGCCTGAAGAGCCATCTGTTAAAAATACTGAAGAAGGGACTCCTACAGTGTGTAGGAGTTTGGACTAGTTTATCTTTCGAGGTCCTTTCAAATTCTACAATTGGATAAATCAGTTATTTTTAGCATTTTAATAACAATTTTTACTAGGAAAGAAATAGAGGTGACATTAGAAGTGGCACACAATTTAACATATTCACAAATATATAAAACAAACTCAAACTTTATAATATAAATAAAGTGCAATTTCAAGCACTGTATAGAAAAGGTAGTGCTTCTTCCCTGGTGGCTTGAGCAAAAGTCCTTGGTAAGATGTTATTTTATCTGGCTTGGACCACCTTCCTTGATCTAATCATCGAGGCTAGGGAAATGGAGTCTCAGGTTGTCTCAGCCAGGGCCCCACGTCCACCCAATAGTTTGGTGGTGATCATGGAGCAGATCTGTGGCAACAGCCTTCACTCTATCCCAGCACACAAGAGAGGAGCTCTGTAATCAGGAAAAAGAAAGGAAGAAAAATTCTTTTGCAGAGAAGATCATTACGGGACCTCTCCAAAGTCAAAACATCAATTCATCATTATTCTGGTTTCTATCAAAGTCCCGTGCGTGGTATAAATTGTTGGGTTTCTGTATGTTATAAAACAACCAGTTTATTTTAGCTAATTCAATCCCTTAGGTTGAGATGTGGAGAGAAAGTCAACTAAAGGAGGTACTTGTAATAGAAAGGAGAGAGGTTGGTTTCTAACCTCTTTCTCTGACTCTTAATTCCCAGCTTCTAGGTCGCCTCATCTTGTTTCCCCAGCTACCTAGTGACCAAGAGCTGTCCAAGGCCCTATATCAGCCACACTCTTAGTTTCTTTGGTGTTGTTACAACATGTCTGTCTCTCCCTCTCTCACTTCCATAAGAGGTCTTACTCTTATGGTAAGTTGGCATAAATCTAATCAAAAGCCACTCTGAGTTAAGAATGCTAGCCTCACATTTACTTTGCCGGGACAGTTTCCCTATTGACTCCTATAGTCAGTGGGAAAGAGATTTGGGCTTGGAGACCCTCTCTCACTCACTCACTCTCAGACATGCACTCTCTTTCTTTCTCTTTCCCTCTCTCTCTCTTTCTTCAAAGAGAACCCCACTGTGTATTCTGTCATGTATCCCAACACCTGGGAAAAATTACACCTTTCAAGCAGTGGCCTCTAGAGTATTCAGAGCTCCATGTGCTCATCCCCCATTTGAGACCTTCAAAAAGTTCTTTGAATAATTTCTACATGAACCCAGTTATCTCAGTCAAGCTAGACATTAGCCAACCATTATTCCTTACCTGTCTTTGATTTCCAAAGCTATCTTGGTTCTCTAGTCTCCTATGGCCCCATTTCTACCACTCTAGATGTGTCTATTCACCATTTGCTTAGGAAAAACTAAGCACTGTCTGAATGCTAGAGCTATGTGAGTCCTAGAGAGAAAAGGGGAAGCAGATCTAGTTACTGTAGAAAAGACCAAAATCCCTGGAGACCATACCTTTCATTCTTCTAAGAAGTGAACTAAGAATTTGACTCAAGGTTTCTGTTTTTCTAACCTAATGCCCAGGGTGAAGCCCTATCCACCCTGGAAATAACATATTTAGCCCTCAGCCCACTGAGAGTTTGGTTTTTCCTTAAAAACTAAAAAGAATCAATGTAGTTGGACTGTGAGTTGAATTGGATGTAGAGAAAATTAGCTAAGCAGAACTAACCACGTGAATTTTTGTTGAAGCTCAGTTTTACTTTCTTTTCCATTGATACTAACCCTATGAAATACAAAAATAATTTTGCATCTCGTTAAGTATATGTCAAACTGATGTTTGCAGTAAGCTCTGTGTACACGCTTTATTGTCATTGCTTGCTGCTCTCTCACTCAGAGAGACTGTTATGACAATATTGAATTACAATATACTAGAGCCTTGTCATATTGTGGTCCTCAGGGATGGTATTGGGTCATGTTATAGATGAGGAAGCAATAAAATAGATCCATGAAAGTATAACCTTGGCGGCTCTGTTTTCAATAACAAAGAATAGGCTATTCTAGTCTTGGAAAAATATTAAAGAAATAGACATCACCAGAAGACTAACTTGCTATCCACATTCTGCACTATAACAGAAAGACCTTATAGTTTGAAGATCTACTTTTTTCAGTCTCCATTTTATCTGATTTTCAGCAGCATTGATATTGTTGTTCATTCCCTTTTAAAGAGACTCCTCCTGGGGCGCCTGGGTGGCTCAGTCCTTTAAGCATCGCCTTTGGCTCCAGTCATGATCCCAGGGTTCTGGGATCGAGTTCTGCATCAGTCTCCCTGTTCAGTGGGGAGTCTGCTTCTTCCTCTCACTCTTCCTCTCCCCCTTGCTCATGTGCTCTCTCTCTCACACACACACTCTCTTTCACTCAAATAAATAAATAAAATCTTGAGAAAAAATAAAAAGGCTCTTCCTTAGCGGCATTGTCCTATTAGGATTCTGCACTGTCCTGCTCCTTTCCACTTTCTTTTTCTCTCTTCCTCTGCAAATTCAGTTATCCATTACTCATTTATTCCCTGTTTTTCATTTTTTCAACAAATATTTATTGTGCATATGCTATGGGCCAGGCACTGACATAGGTACTGGAGGCACAGTGATAAGCAAAGCACATCATTTTTGTCCTCAAGGAGCTAACAATATAGTAAAATTGTAGGTTCCTTGGATTGGGTATTTGTATCCTGTGTTCTTTAAAATCACATAAAGGTACACTAGCATGACATCTTTTTCTTTGTCTCTTTTGAGCTAAAGCAAAAGATCAGATTGCCACATCAGGCTCAAGCAGAGAGGTTTACCAAGCATCATGCTTTACTAATAGTTTCAAGGCTATAAGCAATCAACAAGCATAGTGGGAAGAGGAAGACAGGAAAAGCCTCTGTGGCTTCTCATGTCCTTCTGCTTTGTAACATAGATGCTTTCTCCAACCCAGAGTAATAGATGATTATGTGTGTGATTTCTGTTCTGTATACTATCAAGAACTGTGCAGGATCTGGAATTTTACCTTACTTTTACACTAACAAGTTAACCTATTACTGGATGCTGAGAGAAGACATGAGGCTTCTGGGTCAGAAACAAAAGACTATTACTTCTGGCAAAAGCGGTAACCAAAGCTTCATTCGTGTCAACTTGTGTCCCCTCTTTATCCCACAGCAGTGACACAAGGGCTTACTATGAATGCTTGTACATGCAATTGATTGCATTATACAAAGGAAACACTGATCTTGGGGATGTCCACCACTTTCATAGTTAGTGGAAACAAGCCTGCCCATTTTCTCAGGAGACATGTTAACTCACCTCTCTGTGCAAACACAGACCTGAAAAATATTTTGTGTAAAGAGAGTGATCAGGCATAGAATGTATAGAGATGGTGAAGGCCCTTGGTTGATTGTTTCTTTCAGCATATACCTTCTCTTGGAATGTACAACTGTGATTTGAGATTCAATAATTTGAGAATTTCCTCTGTCTCTTACATCTTTAATGCAGCCCTCTTTATTGGCCAATTCCTATCAGTATTTAAGCTACTGCAAGTCTCTTCCACCTTAAACACCCTCTGCTTCTACCACACTCTCCTGTCCAACTACAAAACCTTTCCTTAATAGTTATGTTTATTGCAATACATCTTTTAACTCACTTTTGCCCCTTCTTTGTCTCCGCTTCTTCTTCAACCCAACCCACTATAATCTGGGATATGTATCCTCTACTCCATTGCAAGTTTTCTGTCTCAGTGCCCTCCCCTGTAGGTAGGGGTAATAACAGTATCTACTTCACAGGGTATTTTGAGTATTAAATATGTTAATATATGTAAAGAGTTTAGAGCAGTGTATGACAAATATTAAGTGTTCAGTAATTGTTAGGTAGATTATTATTATTAGCATCCTTTCTCCTCCTTCTCAGTGTCATCAGTGAAATTCTTCTTGCTAAATTCAATGGGCACGGTACTTCCTACTTGACACCTGTGTGTTGACTACATTTCCTTCTTTTACCCCTCCCTTCCTTGGTTTCCATGATGCCACACTCTTGGTTTTCCTCATACCTCTCTGGGTGACATTCTTGGTCCCTGTAGGAAACACTTTGTGTGCCCTACAATAGCCTGCCTTAAATGATGATATTCTCCAGGGTTCTCTATTAGAGTCTTTTTGCCTTTGTTATCCACATGATTTTGCTTAGTGCTCTTGTCTACTCCTCTGTCTTGAATTACTATCTATATGGAAATGCCCAATACTTTGTGCCTCATTCGTTTACATGTTTAACAGGTATTTATAAAGCATATTCTATGTGTCAAACATGGATTACTATTGCAAGCAAAACTTGGCAGTGTTCCTGCTGTCATGGACTTAGTCATTAATGAGAAACACAGATATCAAATAATCACTCACACAAATCTATAACAATAGATGAGTTAATGTCCCCAAAGGAAAAGAAAATAGTCCTAAGAAAGTATAACACATAAATCTGACCTACATTGAAGGAGAAATACAGGCTTCCCTAAGGTAGTGGTATTTGGGTAGACATCTACAGGATGCACAGTTATTAGGTAAAGGAGGGAAAGAAGAAATCAACAGGAGTACAGAGTCTTCAAGGAACTTAAAGAAGATCAGAGTTGTTAAAGATCAAAGTTGTTTCCCTTACCATGGTAAGAGAAAAAGAGTAGCAAGATAGAATTAAAGAAGGAGGCAAAGACTGGAGAGCATGGTGCAGGGACCTGCTGACCATGTTATTGTTCAGTTTACTTCTAAGAGAAATGGGAATTGATTGGAGGGTATAAAACTATGACATGAGTGAGGGAGTAGGTGACCTGATCTTTTTGTTGTTGTTGTTGTTTTTAAACATCACTGTGGTGCAGCATGAAGATTTTGGAGGGCCCAATGGGAATGTGGAGGTAGCTTTAGTATGCTATTATAACCATCTATGCAATTTGGATTAGAGTAATGCCAGTGGAGATGACAAGTGGACAGATTTGAGATGTTTTAGGAGATAAATTTGATGATATAATGTGGTTACTAGATTAGATATGGGTGAAGGTGAGGAAAGTATCAAGGATGACTCCTAATTTTTAGACTTCTTCAGGTAGATAGATGGTAGCTGAAAAATCAGCCCATATTTCTCTTATGATTTTAGTCCACACACTCAATTGCCTGCTAGATATTCCCAACTTCCCATCTCACTTGCCCATCAAATCATTTATGTTCAAAACTGAACTATTCTATCAAATGTTCTTCCTCTTGTGCTATTCCAGTGAATGCCACAACCATCCATCCAATTCCTCAAGGCAGTTGACCTTGACTCTTTTTTCTCCATCATATCCAGTTTAGAACCAACTCATATTGGTCTTTTATATCTGCACACATCTCTCTATTTACACTGCTACCACCTTTAATCAAGTCCTCCTCATCTTTCTTCTGGATTTGAGGGACAGTTATTCTTTGGCTTCTCTGCCTTCAATCTCCCACTTCTCTAATCTGTTCTTCACTCTGCCGGTGCCCATTGTCTGTAAAGTAATGGTCCCTTAGTATGACAGAAAAACCCTCCATGATCAGCCCCCAGCCACATCTCTTTTTTGCTTTAATCCTTACTTTACAACACCAAATGACTTCCATTTTCTATAAAGCATATTTTGTCCTATCCGCAGCACAAGATAACAAGTCTTTCGAGCTTTGCTCCTTCCTAAAACTGTAATTCTTTTAAAAATACACATAACAATCCAGTTTGCTTCTTTGTGAACTAGATGGCTGAGAAAGGCCATCCCTACTGCTAAGTGAATGTCTGGACTAGAAATCTGGTAATTTTTTTTTTTTTTTTTTTTTTTACAAAAAGACAGAAAGGAGGGAAACAGTAGTATCTGCAAAGTTAGGAGCATGTATTTATTTCCTACTAACTGAGCATCAAGTTTCCAGAGGTAGCTACCAAGAAAAGAACAAAAGGGTAAAGTAGAGGCCAAGGGTTGGAGGAAAAACTAGAGAAGGGTCACTCAAGGGAGATTGTAATGAAACCATTAAAGATAGTATCATCTTCAACCTCTCCAGCACTATCAGATATATCATGACTTTACATAGGCAGTTTGATAAACTCTTAATATTTGTAATAATAATGAACCAAAATTGTGACAAACCCCCAAATTCATTAGAATCTTGATAGAATATAATCATTCCAATAAACGCTATAAGGAAGAGCTACATGAATTTTTCTGACCTTTGATGAAATATAGGTTAAAACATATTACTGATTAGAGGACAGTAAATCTTTTTCATAAGCGTATGCTGAGTTTGAACTGTACTTGGTGACTTCCTCCTGTGCACTGTCTTTACAGTATACATGTATCAGTTAGTATGATTTTGTTTATAAACAATAGAATTGTGCAAGTCAAATAAAAGGGGATTATTAGATCACTTAACTGAGAAGTCTAGTGTTAGGGAGGACTTCAGGCACAGTTCAATCAGGGCCTCAACTGAGGTTCTCTGTTAGTCCTTCAGTCCTGTCCTGCTTGTTGGCTTTACTTTAGTGTAGCTTCTTTCATAGGAGCTAAATGGCTCACATCCATGCATTATAATTTCCAGAGCAAGAAGGCATCTATGTCCCAGGACTCCCAAGCCACAGGTTGAGCTTCATAATGACTGGATCACATCTGAACAAATTCATTCATTCCTGAGAAAGCTATATGCTAATGAAGAGATAGTCTTGTTCAATCACTATGGCAAATGGAGGTAAGATAATGTGAAGTAGAGTCTACCTTGGATTTGAGAGAAGAGTGTGTTCATCAATTTCACACAAACTATATGCCTTTTCTAAAATGGAAGAGATAAAATTCCCCAAAGGAAAACCTGGGGTTGTCTAATATAAGTGAGGAAGATAAAAATTGATGAAATCCCTAACAGACAATCAGTAAATATTCACCCCAGACATAGTTCAAATTTATTAATTTGCAAACTTAGAAATTATTCTGTGCCCTGGATTTTAAGAGCTACTTGTTAATGGTCAAAACAAATATCAAGCATCCTACTGCAAAGGTAAAGAGAGGTAAGTGCAATCAGAGCCCCATTCTAAGAAATCCCATGGATGGATGTGAATGGACAAGAAGACTAAATGCTGTGCATGGGTCTCAAGTCACACACATTCATTCATTCATTCACACAACATTTATGGAATATCGACTCTATGCCAGAAAAGCTTAATACAACAGAATCTCTGACCTCAAGGAGTTCATTCAATCAGGCACTACAGAATTACAAGTGAATAGTTAGAAGTTCTTATATACTATAGTATATCAGAGTGAAAGTACTGTGGTAGAACAGAGTGAAAATAAAGCCACATGGAAAATCTAGTGGATTCTTCACTACACCCTTCAATATTTCCTCCAAATCTAACACTTATACAATGTAATCTCCATCATAAAGCAACCCAGGAACACTCATTTCCAATCAACAGGTTCCTGAGAATAATATATTAAAAGGAAATGGAAGAATAATTTATCTCATTCTGGTTGTACACTCTAAGAAAATAATACGAAACAATTTTGGTTGTTTGGAAACAAAAGTGGATCATTGTTGTCACAGGGAACTTTTATGTGCAAAATATATTTGATAACAATGTGAATTCTTTTAAGCTATTATATTCTGTGACCATCTAGGGAAATAGTTTGGGGAATAAATACAGCAGAAATATTTAGAGAAAGGACATTAAAAGGAAAAATAGCAGACATAGTTGATTCTTTTTTGACATTCTTTTATAGTATAAAAATCATGAAATCTTTGGTCCATATCACAGAGGTAAATGCTGAAAAAATTCTAATCACTTTATCATTATTCCCAGCAGTGTCCCAGAGCTCCAATTCTAAGAGCAGGGCTTTCTTTAAGCATCTAACATGATGATAGAACTCAGAGAATTTTTGGAGAACTATTTCTTCAGATGAAGTATACTTGATAATAACATTTTAATGTAATATTGACATTTCTGGTTTTTAACTCTGCTGGGCAGAATCTTGATGAAAAAGAAAATCACTTGTGATGGTTTCAGCATGAGTGTCTAATATCATGGCAATTTAACCCGGTTTTATCCTATATCAGACGTATTCCATCAGGAAAGAACTGAAGTGCCCTTCATGTTTTATAGAAGCAAGTAATTTCTTATAACAAATGATACTAAAACGTCAAAATTATTAACTATTATTGAAAGAATATTGAGGGAAATATTGGTGGTTTATTTTCAGAGGTTTTGGGTAGATAATTAAAATATAAATCATTAAAATAAAAATATAGAACACAAGAAAACATAAATATATATTATATCATACATATAGAAAAATAGAAAAACTTGTACATAATTTTGGTTGGAGTATTAATTTGTCCTCTTGAAGTGAATTCTGCTTTGGTCAAACAACTGAGAAGTTGAACCAAATCATGCCATTTGTGATCCATTTGACATTTATAGTTGAACAGAGGACAGTCTACACTCTTGCTTCTCAGAGTACAGTCCACAAACAGCAGCATCAGAATTGCCTTGGATCTAGATAGAAATGCAGAGTCTCAGTCCCTTGGTTCCAGATCTACTAAATTAGCATCTGCATTTTAACAAGATCCTAGGTGCTTAAAACATTAACTGCATCAGGGGATCTCAACTCTGGCTACACATTAGGATCACTAAGAGTGCTTTTAAAATGTTTTATCCCCAGGTCTTTCCCCAGACCCATTAAATGAGCCTCCTTAAGAGTAGAAGAAATACTCAGGGCTCACCAAGTGATTCTTGCATGCTGCCAGGCACGAGAACTATTAGTTGCACAATGCCCAATCAGTACATTCAATGTATTCTGAAAAGGCATACAAGAAAAAGGAAGTCAAACCAATTACTTTGTACTTGGTACCACTCTAGAAATGATCGATTTTTTTTTAACGGTTAATAAGTTTGCTTAGCTCCTGTGTGAACACAGCCTATTATGTCTCAACCTGCCTAGAAGTGTATTGTATTGTAAATCAAGAAGAGGAACACTTTGCCAAATTAATTAAGAGGAGTTTTAGGTTTGTTTTTCAACTTTACTTCCTTTTGTCAACCTTACTCTCCAGCCTGACAGATCTGAATGCTGAATCTCAGACACTGCATATTCAAACCACTGCACTTTTGGATTATCTATTCTCTTCTTCATGCACTTAACTGCTCAATGTTTACCCTCTAACATTCCCTTATCCCTCTAGCCCCAAATGGATTTTTTCCTCTGAATTCCCATGTTCCTTACTGTTTCTGTCTTGCACTCTCACTTTATAGTCTTGCATTGCTAGCTCTACTATTTAGTGGAAAAAAATTGCCTGCCGTTTAATTTCTGCATGTAATCTCAGTCATTACCAATCTATTTCAAAATCTTATGCATGAGTAGGGAAGGGAAAAAGAAATCATAGCATAGTACATCTGACAATCATTATTATCCCATTTTATAGATGAGAAAATGTCATTTCAGAGAGCAAGGTGACAGGCCAGTAAGTTTCAACACTAAGATATTTTCACCAAGATTATTTAACTCAAAATCCAGGGACAGTTTGGTTGTTTGTATGTGTGTGCGTGTGCGTGTGCGTGTGTGTGTGTGTGTGTGTGTGTGTGTGTGTGTGTGTGTGTGTGTAAAATAACTTACAGAACTTTAGTTATAGCTCTGGGTGAGATTTAGAATATGAACACATCAAAACATACTGAAAGAAGACTCACTCTCAGAATTGATGTCCATTCTTATCTTTGTAATAAATTCAATGATTATTCTTTTTTACACTAATTTGGTTTCTTCTGTCAGATAATTAATAAAGCTTGATGAGGAGGGCAAAGGGAGATGGTCATATTACACTTCTTTAAAATTACTTTTTATGCTAAATGAAGCAAGCCAGAGAGAGAGTCAATTGCCTTATGATTTCACTTACATGTGCAATCTAAAAAACAAAACAAATGAACAAACAAACAAAATGCAGAAAGAGACCCATAAATACAGCAAACAAATTAATAGTTACCAGAGGAGTGGGGATTGGGAAGATGGAAAAAATGGGCAGAAAGGAATGGAAGATACAGGCTTCTAGTTTTGGAATGAATAACACATAGGAATAAGAGGTACAGCATAGGGAATATAGTCAAGGGTATTGGAAGAGCATTGTATGGTGACAGGTGGTAGCTACACTTGTGGGGATCATGGCACAACATATAGACTGGTCCATTCAGTATTCGTATACCTGAAACTAGTATAATATTGTGTGTCAACTATAACTTAATTAGAAAGAATGAAAAAATTACATTCTATTATACCAGTAATACCAGAATAACTTTCTCTTATACAAAATTAGAACCTTGGAGATGTGAATAAAATCTCTTTATCTAACACCCGCCCACACACACATCCTGCACTCCACTCAATCTAGATGACTTTCTTCCAACCTCAAAAGTAATCATTTTTATTTGTGCACACCCTTTAAGATATTTTTATGTATTTAATACATATGTATGGTATGTTATAATAATTTTTATAGAAATTTTTAATGCTTTTATCATATAAAATATAGGATTCTTGAGAATTAAGGGTTTTATTTGTAGATATAAAGTTAAAGGCCTGGAAAGGGTAGCTAATTCAGTAGTTAACAGAATTAAAATTCAAAATTATATCTCAACCCCTGTGGGATAATATCCTAAAGCCAGAAAGATGAAAATTTAGCTAGCATAAAATGTTAAAGCTCTATATAGAGTACAAATAACAAATGGAGAATTCTGAATCAACATTAGTTTATATGAAAAAGACATAGATTTGTTTATCACAGACTCACAATTTAATAAAAAAATTCTAATACTTTGAAAAGTTAGTAGTTCTTATCTCTCAGATAAGATTCCTTTTAAAATATCAGAAATTATTGCAGAATAGCTAAATTTAGAAGGAAAATACAAAATGTGGATTTTTTCTTTCTCTCACACACTGACACACACACATGCACAGCAAAGACAAATGAAAGAAAACTCTTTTGTTTCCCTCAAGTCAAGGTCTATAGTTTTTACTACAGTGCAAAACATTCATTACAAATCAGATGGTTTTAGTGTGAAAAAGTCCTGTGATGAGGTATTGCAATAGTATTCCTTGTCAATGTTGATGCCTCCCCAAGTAAGGATCCTGCCCTGTGGAATTAGTCTCGCTTGATGTAAGGCTAATTTTTTATCATTATAACATATTTTAGTGACAAATATTCATACCCAACATTCTTTGACAGAATATCCAGGATTGAGGACATGAAAAGTCAGGGATATTTTCTTCCTGAGACACGAGCTTTCCCATGTTAAATCTCCACCTCTGCCTGATTTTTATTTTGACACTTGCCAAAAGACATAGATTCCAAGAAAAAAAAAAATTCTCCAAACAAGAAAAGTTAGAAGCCCTTTTCCACTGATTACCTGGAAAGTTTTCCCCACATTTGTGGGTATCTTCTTTTCATAATTTTAGATACATAAGTACTGGTTTACATAAGGTATAAGGAAATAGAGATTCTGAGAGATGAAATTATTTTCCTTTCCTAAAGAAAGGTGAATACTACATGACTTTTATCATGACCTTGACTGATCATTAGACATAGGTGACCATGAGTCTTGATCTCTTTTCATTTTTTCTAAAATTAAACTTCACATAAACATGTTCAGTATTTCAGAAAATGGAACCCTGAGTGAAAAGAAAGAAGCTTGAATCAATGGAGTAAATGTATTGATGTATTTTTAGGAACTCCAAATCATGATTTTATTTGAATTTATCTATCTTTGCCTTGATGTCCACCATAGCACATGAGAAGGAGATTCAAGGTCTTAAGTCTATTATTGGCTTTATTCAGCAGCATCAGACCAATAATAGGTGTTTATCTACCAGCATGTGCTGCTCCAGATAGAGTAGCTCATTGAAATTCTCCCCTCTGGTTTTCCTTCCCCAAGGAAATATCTATATCTGAGATCTGTCTAATTAACTAGTATGTGAAGAATAGAAAACTGTGAGACAATCCCTATGCTCATCGTTGCTGGGCTTTAAAAAGCTCAATAAAGTTTCTATCTACATTCTCTTGTTTACACTGTGGAGCAAAATGGATCAAACAAGCAAAGATTTGTGGCAACAGAGACAGTGCCTTTGTACAATATAACACATACTGTGTATCAAAGAAATATTGTGCCACTTCTCCGAAGCTGACATTGGAATGACATTGTAATCCTGGCCATCTGTCTTTCTCCTCTAGATGTCGATGAATGTGTGGTGGTGAATGGAGGCTGCCAGCAGTGCTATATTAACACTCTGGGCACCTTCCACTGTGAATGTGATACGGGATACAGACTCCATGCTGATGAACGCACCTGCATAAGTGAGTAAATATTAGAACCAGCTTGAAGCCGTTTTCAATGAAAATCGACCTGCCCATGTAGGGGCAGGAAGGAAAGGTTTTCCTATTGTAAAAATATCTATAGAAACTGATGGTTTTCAAGTACAAATCTGTCTCTTAAAATAAAAAAATATATTTTGCTCTTATAAGACTAAAACACAAAAAAGATGCAGAAGGAAATATAGAAATTAACATTCATAAGCAAAACTTAAATCCCTAAATGTGACTATTTCCACAGACTATAATTTCTGCCATATGCAGTGAAATATAAGTTGTTAGTTATTTCTAACAATAACGCAGCACAGGGCCACAATGAAGAGAGGATGCTGAACTATTGCAATCACTAGCTACAATGTTCACTCATTTCGGATCAGACTCAGAACTGGGCTCATGATTATAACAGCAAAAATTATAATAGATTATAGGTCAAGGATCTTAGGGTTGCTCAAGAATAGTTAAAACTACCCACATTAAATATGAAGTTACTATAATTTGTTGTACGTCAAAATGTTCTTAGATATCAATTCTGGGTACTTGGGTTCTTATTTTCAATCCTCTTTGTGTGTTTCCGAATTTTATAAATTTTATAAAATAAGTATGTGCACATACTTGTTGTCTTAACTAATTTACATAAAAGTGGTGTTTTTTTTTAATTGAACAATGATCCCCAGATCAATCATGCACATTCTAACTTCATCTCAAGGTCTCTTTTAAAAGTATTTGCTATATCAAAAAAGTAGCATCCTGTTCAGCACAATTTAATTGCTGGTTTAACTTACATCGGACTTGTTCAGTAGTCCATTTGCTAAAGATTATTGGTATTTTATAGGTATTTTGTAATTATGAAACTTGGGATAGGAATCAGCCAATTTCAGCTAGTTTCATAACATGTACCCCCTTCTCTCCTTTTCTGGACATGTCATATAGGAAATGAGAAAAGACCAAGGGAAACACATACAGATGTCCTACTCATAGGTCTGATTTTGATATGAGAAAATGGGGTCCTGAGAGCAAAAAGACTTTGCCAAAATCAAGTGAAAATACAGATAGAAGTCACACCCTAGCAACCAGGGAACTCAATATCATCGTGATTGTTTCTACCGCAGGCACGAGTGGTGGGACAGCAGCACATGCATATTTATGTCATCCAAATAACCCCTTCTTTTTGCAGGATTACTGGTTTTAGCAACAGGAATCCCTTTCCCATCCACATCCCTAATCCCCTAAGGTCTTCAGGGTAACATCCTTAAACTGCCACTCTAATTTCTTTCAGTCACAAAATGCTTAGGAGTAGTGGGATTATTGATACATGCAGATGAGGTATTTATCAGTAGCTATTGAACTGGTGAATTTTTATATCTGATATAAAGTATTTTGCAAAGCAGTGATTTATATAAATCTATGATACTTGGTCTTTATGAAAAGACCAAGTAAATACTTTAATAACCAAGTAAATTATATATACACAGGCATAATTTTTTCCCACAGGCAAAATTTTGTAAGTTCCAGTATTTAATAGCTATTTCTTAGTAAAATCATTAAGTGCTTTCCTTATTCTTCACCATAAGTGCCCTTGAATTTTTAAATTTTTTTGTTGTAATGACTTCAGGTCAAGAGTGGAGTTGGGTAAGGATGTTGTGGTTTATCTTTTCTATTTCTATTCCTTAAAAGCCAATTCCTACTGTGCAGATTCATGGACACCCTGGTAATAGCTTATTTACGGGTCCTTATGCTGATCTTCTCATGCAGAATTTCAGCATATGTACATATATATATGTATATGTATGTATAAATGTATACATGTGTGTGTGTATATATATATATGTATAATATGGCACAAATTAAGCTAATGAAAAATATGGATTTCAAGGCTATAAACTTTTTAAAGCATTAACTCCTTGGATGTTACTCTGCAGAAGGTACTGGACTGAGGCCAGCACTTGATCTTGGTGGAATTCCTGATGCCTCTCTCACATAATACACTGAAGGGTCTTAACAATCTCAGTAGACACCATTACAGCATTCTTGTTAAAATGAGCTCAAGAAGAATTTAAGCACTTTGTGTTTAAAGACTAATAATGTGAGCTTGAGGATAAGAGCTATTTGCTTATTTGCTTTGGAAAAAAAAGATTTACTATAGAGAACTGAGTTTGATATTGGTTTGTATTTTGGGTTATATTGTAGGAAGAACCAGATATTTTTAAAAACAAGAAAATTAAATCAGCTCCCTTTCCTTTTGGGATTTTTTTTTACCTGACAGGGGACAGAAAATGGTGGTTGGAGCTTACTACAAAATTGTAGTAGACAGAAATTCATCATGACTCATGGTAGAATCATGGGAGAAAAGATGGCGGTATGGAATTTTATGATTTCACTACTTTGGAGTACTTGAAATTAATTACCTCCATTTCTTCCTTCCTTCCTCCCTTCTTTTCCTTCCTTTACCCCATTCTGCCCATCAGTCACAGTGTGACTTTTTGAATCATAGCTTCTGATGTTCTTTGCACTTTCTTTTAATCACAGCTACAGTAAAGTAAATTCCCTGTACCCCTAAACATTTACACAGTTGCAGATGATTTCATTTTTTTAAGGGCCCCTGCTCTAGGGATTACGCACTTGTGGTGATATATGGCCAGCAGTTACTAGTCAGGCTATGCCAGAATGATAAAGTTGCATGAAATGCTCTGAGAGAATGGGTCTGTTGTAGTTGGCTGTTGTGGCAAGAAGTGTAAATGTATGGGCCACTTGGCTCCTTTTAAAGGGTTGCTTGGACTGCTGATAAAATGTGATCCCAGCAAAACTGGGGTATTTAGCCCCAATGGACTTCAGTTTGAGCTTCTGAATTTGTCCCTAAATTCTTGGAATGCATGTCATTTTTCTGGGGGCTAGGGCTTATTATTTTCATCAGATTCCTCTAGGTGTCTGTGAATGCTCAAATATTTCACATGTCTTTTTGTCCTTAGGATGGCAGTTCTTAAGAAGGTATATACATAGGAGTATCTCGTGACACTGTTATGCTATGGTACTATCTCACAGTACTGTCATATGGTCTAAAGCAAAGCCAGTCAGTGACAGTCTCCCCCTATAGCTTCCTTTATGAAAGGATATCAACGCAGAAGCCTGGCTCCCTGTCCTTGAGTAGCATACTTTCTGCCCCACTGTGACCTCTTCTGAGAGACAGCATCAGAAAAGCCAGTCAGAGATATCCCACATGGGAAGAGGACCACAACAAGTGAGACCAGCTATGCCTGGTTGGTGGAAGGGCACAGACACAGCATTGCAAAGCAGACAAAAATGGAATTCTTGCCAGATTTGATTTGCTATTCAGAGTCTCCATTAACATAGGTATTATCAAGCAATTCACATACTTTAAAATTTTTCTTTGCTTGGAAACCAAACGCTTAAAAAACAGAAACTTAGCAATCATTTTTTGTAGTAATCATTAGATAGATGTACTGATGTTCTTACCAGTCCACACCATTAACTCCGTGCATGGATTAGGGACAGGAGCACAGTGGAAATCCAAACTGGCATGTGGACTTCTATAGATCATGTAATTTCTCTGCACCCTGGTTTCCTTATGTGTAAAATATGAAAATTGGATAGAGTGGCCTTAAAGTTACTGCATCTCTAAAGTGTTTAAATTTTATGGAGTTTTTAAAAATACTAATTCATAACAAATCATCTGCTAACCTATATTTTTTAAAACTCTTCTGAACTATATACAATAATCACTTTATAGAGCTCTAATTTTATTTGAAAAGTGTTTAAAGAACTTAAACTTTAGAAAGTCCAAGCATAGAAACAGGGTAAGAATTTTATAGCCAGTATAATAAAAATGAGTGTGTAACTTAAGTGTTTTTATTGAAAAAAACATACATTAGTGTTTTTTTTGAAAATACTATCTTTTATAATTATATCTGAGAAGAATCTGAAGAATAATCTAGCTCAATCTCCTAGCTTAGAGATAGATTGCCCCCTGTCTACTCCATAAGAGAGTAAGCTAGAAGGTGGCCATCTGAAGCCAAGAAGAGAGCTCTCACCAAAAACCAAACCCTGCTGGAACCTGGGTCTTGAACTTTCAAATTAAATTTCTGTTGATTAAGTCACATAATCAGTGGTATTTTGTAATGGCACCTGAACAGACAAATATACTCATTATTCTCCCTTACTCACCCCTTCTCTGATTAATCTCCATTCTTCTATTTTTAGACATAAGTCAATACCTGTAAAATACCTGGCAAGTATTAATTAAATGTTAGCTATTATTATAACAGAATATTAAAAAATACAAGGAATTTTCCCAGATGGATTCGCTTATTGGGAAAAACTCAAACTCATTGCAGGAGTTCTAGCTTTTGGACCTTTGCCGGTGTATTCTCTATTATAAAATATATTATCCTTCAGTAGCTTTTAATTAGTGGTTTCTCATTGTTGAGAGGAAGACTTTAGTAAATATTACTAAATATAAGTAGTAGTGATAATGTAGACTAAACTCCTTCTATTGCCAATGGATATTTTTTAACAGCCAGGGGCTAGATACCAAAATGATTTATATTACCCAAGTTTTCTCTATTTAGCTGTATAATTTGCATTTTAAGTAACTTGTAAGGTTTTAGGTATAATTTGGCATACCTCACAAAATCTTTCATAAATTTCCATTTTTAATAGCAACCTGGCAAAACACACTCAGCTCAAATCTGCATTCATAATCATGTCCTTCCCCTGATGTATTTGTTGAAATCGGCCTTTCCTGAGGGGTGAAATAATTAAATGATTGGAAGTTTTAATGCTTGCATAGTTCTCTTACCACTCTTTCATGCCTTCAGCAAATAGGTTTATTAACATCTACACTCACAAATAAACAAATGGAATCACTGATGTCTGCACAGAGAAACCTCAGATCAACAACATTTTAATTATTTTAGTTTTTAATACAAGAATTCTTCATTTGTCATTGCTGGGAATGGTCAGAATCTGTTTTTGTTCAATGGCCCAGTTTTAGTCTCACTACATGAGAGGAGAATAGAAAGAAAGAGAAAGGGAACAGGAAAACTGCAAACCAAAGATTTTTTTCCATGTGAGTAAGTATGTGACTGAGTAAGAGTTCCTATTTTAATCCCAAACAAGCAGAAGTTAGGTGGCAAGAAGAGGAGGAAAGGACAACCTGGAAGCTTGATTAAATAAAGACACCTTTAGCAAAACTTTGAGTTTGAATACATTTTCTTCTATCAGATTTTTATAAGTGAAACTTATAAGTTAATGGTAAACTTTTAAGTTAATGCTAAACTTGGGGAAAAAATTGAGAAAGCCATTAGATGTGGTGGTCTTTGCACAATGGATTCTTTTGATCTCATTTTTCTGATCAGTGATGTCTAGGTTTTATACGATAGAAGGAGTAGAAGATTCTTTCCAGGGAATGCAGAGATTGCCCTAAAATTGGGGATGAAAGAGGTTGAAGACTTTCATTGTAACTACCTTTCAATTAGTTGCATTATTTATGAAGACAAATTAGAAACAGAATTCATTTCAAATGACAGCTGATGTCTTGAAAAGGGATATGTCAGGTTAAAAAAATTGTTTAGTTTGTCAGGTTGATGGCATCTCTCAGTCATTATCAGATTCCTCGCCCTCGCAATATTAATCACTTTTGTGTGGTAGATGATAAATTTAACTCCCAAAAATTGAATTTAAGGAACAATCCCCTCTGCCCTCCTCATCCCCATTCCGTAGCCTTGGGAAAAATTGTGAACTTCCCAAGTTTTCATCCATGTTGTTATTAACAAATTCAAAAACTTTTTCCAACTACTTGGATTTTAGGAATGCATTTAGAAACCTTCCCTTTTTTCTACAGTTTTTCCACAGTTTGAAGAGTTGGGAAGGTAAGACTGACAATTTTAGACAGAGGCAGACTGAGGTCTAAATTCTACTGCATCACATGAGAGTTGTGTGAGCTTGGCCCAGTTTCTTAGTCTCTCTGATCTTCAGGGTCTGTATCATTTCTATCTCTGTCTCCCTATCTGTGTCTATGCCTAATAAAATCAGGATAATAATTCACAAAAATCAATATTATACATTGAACAAAGACACATACTTTATAAAAAGGAATGTATTTAACACACTAGAATGGTTGCCCATGGGGACTGGGGGAGACTGAGAATGAATTCTAGGGTTAAAAGTGAATGTATCAAACAAGGATGTCCCTCCAAGGACTAGGGGGTGATGAGAATTTTCCTTTGAACTGAGCATTATGGTGAACTCTACCTTCTATATCCAAGGTTAAAACAAAACAGAACAAGACAAATGTTAGCACAGTGGCCTTAATAATTGCCAGTTGTCTTTCCTTTCCCTCTTTCTCTCTGTGTGGAAATTATCTTCGCATGTCTTCCTTCAGAATAATCTCTAGGATTTTTTCTAGTTACATTTGTGAAATATTTTTAAAGGTAATTTTTTATAATAGATTTTTTATCAAATAAAAATAAATAATTGTGTTTTCTTGTGTTTCCTAAACAATTTCATAGTCCATTACAGAATACCTGCTGTAAAGGATGAACTTACATATGAAGAGATTAAAACAGTACCTGATACACAGTGGATGGTCAATAAATGGTGGCTTGAATCAATAACTGACGATGATTATGTGCGTCCTCTTACATTATCTTCCCACAATCAGAGTACCCATCCAGGGCACAGAGATACCGAGAATGGGGGATTTGGGACTGGGTGCAACTAGAAATACAAGAATCTAGCTTTAAATTATTCACTTATGAAACGATAGCATGGGATTTAGAATTGTGAGAAAAATAATGCTAATCTGAAAAGAGCACATCTTGGGGAAAGTTACCCTTTGCAGCATAACAATATGTACTCTATGACATAGTTGTCCCGCATACAAGCTGTGTAACTTTGAGGTAGTCACTTAACTGTCTGTACCTGTTTCTCCATATGCAGGGGGTGATAAGGAAAAGATACAGGACAGGTAAAATCCTTAGCGCAGCGCCTGAAACAGAGCAAGCACTCGATAAATACTAACTAGCGCTTATATTAGTTTCATGCTTGTCATTGACTGTTGTTGCAGGACTACATAAAATTATGGAAGGTCCGACACTATAGGTATAAACTCACTTTGGTGATCAGATATCTTCCACTGAACATCTTTGTTGCTGGGTTTTTAGTAAATGTGCATTCAGCACGTTTTTAAACATCTATTTTACTTTTTTAATTTTTAATGCCTTTGGAGTTTTAAAGCAATATTCACAACCTTATTTTCACTATATGATAAAACTTCCCATTCATTTATCATCACTAGGTTGATGATTTATATCTCCTTGGTTCCAAAAGCACTGGGGACAAGCTTCAAGGAAGCTTATACATTTTTACGGGGTACGAAGTGCAAAAAGACATTAAACAAAATAGTACTGCTTCCATCTAAAAGAAGCAGACGGATTAAGTGCTTGCAAATACCAGATACGGGCATAAAACTTAAATCCAAATCTAGTACCCTAGTATAGTTTTCTAGCTGCTGCAAGAAAAGACACATGGTTTCAGAGTGTGCGCATTCTCTAATAACAATCATAGAGACATTTCTTTAATTCAATGATTTCAAAATCTATTACTAAATATATGTCTTTTATTTTGCAGAGAAAACCAAAATTCTCAGCTTTTCCTTCCATCTAGCAACTTTAGTATTAACTTCCTGCTCTGTCTGCTTTCCTCTTTACTCAGAGAAAAAGTGCCCTGCTGTTATTTCAGGCTAATCCCATTCTGCCCTCTCCTTAGAACTTTGCTCCTAATATTACATCTTTCTCTCTCCCCTATCATCAACCTCTTTCTTTCATTTTAACACCGGACTCCTCCCTAAACCTAGTTTTGCCAGACTTATCCATGAATTACCCACTCTTAGGTTCAAGGAATGCTTGTCAGTCACTTTGCTTAATGTCTTGAAAATAATGACCCCTCTTTCCTTCCTGTCATTCTCTTCTTCTTGGTTTGTAGGACACAACTTTCTCTTGATTCTCTTCCATCTCTGTGATGACTCTTTAACTTCTTTCATATAGTCTTTTCCCTCTGCCCACCTTTGAAAATTCTGATGATCTTCAGAGTTCTGACTTTGGTCTTTTCTCCACTTTCTCCCATGTTCTTTTCCACTTACAAAGCTTTCTGTACTACAATTAGCTAGAAGTGAATGATGTCCAAATCAATATTACTAAGTCAGATCGCTTTCTTTGTTCCCTTGACTTATAGATCCAGCTACTATGTGAGGCCTTTGTTAAGGATGCCCCCAGCACTTCAACCTTAATGGACCTAAAACTAAATATATCTTCCTTTCTGCCCTTGACTCCTCAAATTTCCTCTTTTGTATTTCCCCTTCAGGCCACCCATTCTCCAGATCAGTCTAGTACACTGGAGTTGTTCATACATCATCTTCTCTCTAATTCCACACATCTAGTTCTCCAGTAAGAACAGTGGGCAAAATCTCCATTATATCTTCCCAAAAAGCTGTCTCCACCATGACTGTTTTCATTCAGGTCCTCATAATCTCTTACATAAAGTTAATTATAATTGCCTCTTAAATGGTATCATCCTCCCTACTAGCCCCATTCAATCCATTATCTAAAATACTGCCCAGACATCTTGATAAAATGTAATTTAAGAAATTATTTTATCATCTTTAAAACCATTTACTGTCTCTATGTAGCTTTTAGAATTAATTCAGAATTTTTACTATGGCTTACAAGATGCTTCATGATCTGATTCTTTGTTACTTCTTTCTCACCTGACTTATTTCTACTCCATACTTCATATTACAGGCTCAGACACACTGAACATTTTCAGTTCCTAAGGCGTACCAAAAGTTTCCACATCCCTCCACATTTTTCTTAGTGTCCCGTCTGTCAGACACTTCCTGCTTCTGCACGTGCTTGTCCCTGGATTTGACTGCCAGTCCACACTTTCTCCTTTCTCCTCATATTCTCTCCTCCCTATCTCTCTTCGCTTAACTTCTGCTTGTCTTTCAAGACAAAGTTTGGAATCACCTCTTCTGGAAAGACATCCCAGATCTATTCCCAAACCTATAAACCAAATTTGTCACCTGTTTTATAAGATTTTAAAGATCCTTTTAATGATGAGACACAACATAAAGACAATCAGATAGATGAAAGGAAGAACATTTGGTTACTTACAGGTACAAATGAGAGAAGGTACCACTCAAGGCTTCATGGGTTATACCCAAGACATGTAGCAGCAAGCTGTAACTCTAAGAGGTGGCTTATTTATGACAAGTGGGGTGAGATTAGGTTAAACTGACTGTCTTCCAGGGATTGAGTATTTTGAGTGATTTCACAAGCACAAAGAAGAAGGGGCCATCCTGGGTGTTAAGTATTTGGGAACCTCTAGCAATTGGGTATGTGTGCCTGATAAAGCAAGTAGTTGGGGTGAGGGCTTAGCAAAGTGTGAAAAGGAACTGAGAGTTTTGAGCCATGACTTAAAAACTGGGTCAATATAGCACTGTGAAATATTATATTATACCACCACATGGAGCTAAAGGCACATCTCTAACATAGAACCTCTCACAGTGAATTATCAAGGTTTCTCGTCTTGTCTACCTCTCCCACCAGGCTTTAATCTCTTTTGTGCCATCAATACCTAGCATGTGACTGAAATGAAGTGTTCAATTTTATTAAATGACTCTATATCCATTCAGTATTTAAAATATAAAGATGCTTGCAATAAATTGTGCTCTGTTTAGAAGTAGGAGCATTTTGGTTTTTTATAATCTGCTTCTCTTTATAGATAAGAAGAATTACATAAATGCATGGCTTTGGCTCCTAGGAAACCCAGCACTATGTTAAAAGCTTAATTGCAGAGACTCTCTTTAACCTATATTCCTAATTTAGCTAACTCTACCCCATTTCATAACATGGTCCTTGTTTCGCTGCAATGGTTATTTTTATATTTCCCTCCCTCCTTTTAAACCTTAGCTTTAGCGGTTCTATTAGAGATGTGTTTTAGACTGTACATTGCCTCAAATTGTCTTTGGAAGTAGGTGGAATATAAAGATAATAAAACTAACTAAATTCAAGCCTGGATTTATCACCCAGATCCCTGAAAAAACATCAGGGACAATATTTTAAACCCTAGGTATAACACAGATGTGAACCTGCCATTCAGTTGGATGGTTTGGATATTGGTTTTCAGCAATCCCAAGTCTCACTGTCAACTCCAAGGCCTGAGGTAGACAGCACCTGTCAGGAAGGCAAAGACTGGCCTCCATACCAAGAGTGGGAAGACTACCTAAAGTTTCACTGATCCTAGAGCCTGAAGCTGAACAACCACTTCATAAAGGCAGGATTTATCTTATATATGGTTATTAATAGGAGTCAAGGTCAAGGCTGTAATGAGGACCCAGCGTGCCACTTCCAATCGGAGGATAAAGGCAAGGGTCAGACACAAAACCTGCGATAGGGCTGGGGTCACTAACTGGAAGTTCAGGTTGAATACCAAATCATAGGTAGGGATACGTACTGGTCCTGAGAATTGGAATTCTGAAGGCAAGGTAAAGATGATGTCCATAAGTCTGGGTCCAAGTTAAGATTAAAGTTGGGGCCACAGATAACAAAGTAGGCAGAAAAGGAGCTTGAACTCTGACCTTGAAAACTTCAAGGAGCATCTCCTCTTCAGTAGTCATAAAACAATAGTGCAATCATTGACCTCATAATCAGGACCAAATATCTTCTACCCCTGCAGCCTTGCTGGTTTGGGTGGATTAAGACTACTGGATTGGAGCATTCCCAATGCTGCCTAAGAAAGGCAGTTCTTAGAGTTTGGTCTTCTGTGTTGATGTGTCACCACGAGGCTGAACAAGCATCATCTAAGTACTCTGTTTTCAGACACATTAATTAATCCAGAGATTCAAATTCTAGAATCTAGGTAGTTTAGAGTAATTTTTATTGTGATCATGAGTAATAATAGTTACTGTGGCTTTAAAAACATTATCTCCAATCCTCACAACAACTTGAAGAAGGAGATACTGATATTCTCATTTTAAAGATACTGAAACTGGGATTCAAAGGTTAATATTACAGTTTTCAAATCACAGACTGGGGTTTACAGCCTTATAGATTACTTCTCTGAAATCAGTAAACATCATGGGGAAGTTTACTGAGGCTGCTTTATACTTTTTGAAGGGGAAGAAGGGGACAAGTAGACAGTTGCCTACATCTGCCATTGTAATTGTTGTTAGACTTTTCTTTTCCAGGCTATGTGACATGGTAGTTTAGAGTCTTATTTCATCCCAAGTTTGGGAATTTAGGGAGATTCTCTGTATTCTGTCTTGGAAAATGAAAAGTTGGCTCATTCTGTAGATACCCACACTGGATGGTGGGGGCTGTTGTGGGTTGGCCTTCTGTCTGGGAATGAATACAAGTCAGCCTCTTAAGCTTTCACAACAGAATGTCAACCTTTCCTCCCCAGCGTCTGGTATCTAAATCTATGGCTCTCACTTCAATTGACAATATAGAAATTCTGCACTACAGGCCTGTGTTGGAAGATCTTACTGTGAACTGAATTGGAGCCAACATTCATCCAAATCTCCCTTAAGACATCTGATATACAGAGTGCACAGCAGAAAGATCATAAGCTTTGGCACCTCAAAGCTCTAAGTTAGAATCCCAGCTTTGCACCAACTAGCAGTGTGAACGTGGACACGTTGTTAAATGATAACGATGGCTCATATTTATGGAGTGTTTGTTATCTACCGGGGCACAGTGTTAAGCACTCTCTATTCACTGTTTCATTGAAACCTCATAAAATCCTGTGAGGTGGGTGCTCATATGACTATTTTAGCCATACGCAGGGAAAAAATGAAAGGTAGGAAGGCTAATCAACTTGAGGAAGGCCACTCAGTTTATCTATATCATGGATAGATCCATAATATGTCATTTGGGCATAGCTGATCAATTAAATCCAGCTGTGTTAAAATAAACAAACATCTCTATTCGAAAGTAAGGCATTTGGATTTTATTGTTAAAGTTGTTCAAGGAAGGAAAAGGCACCAATTAAAATTTAAAAGGTTCCCATAACAGTGTTGCATGGAAAATGGGTTACACGCATGTAGAATCAGAGAGAACCCGTCAAGAGACTGTTGCCTTAAGGCTGGACTGGTGAGAAATCCTGTCACCTTGGATTATGACAACAAAGAGACTGAATGCCAGGAAACCTCAGTCCTTTTTCTCATGTATACTCAGCCATGTGAATTTTATTTTACAAAAAATAGTATCACATAGACCATATAAAATTTTGTAGTTTGATTTTTCACATTTTGAAAATTAGTTGTGTCAAAGTCAATATAATCATTCAAATATACATTATAAGTGCATGAGTATTTGCATCATTTCAAACAAGTATTGCATCGAATTCGAACATTTGGCTGTATTATATAATAACAATCCAATGACTTATAATAAAGTAAGGGGAAAAAAGGAGTTTCAAGACTTATTCTAGTTTGACATTGTTTAAAATTTGATTTGAAGGTTTTATATTGTATGGTTTCATATTTACTAGAAGCCTTTGTCATGTTGGTCCCTACCAAATGAAATTTATAGATTATAAACCAATAGCAAAAAGAGTGCATTTGCCTGTTCTGCTTGCCATGATCTCAGTGCCCACATTAATTTATTTTAAAAGAGAATACAGTATATGACTCAAACTTTTAATAATTGCAATGGAATGGTTTGATTGATTTTCTGCCTCTAACATTTTCTATATTGTATGTTGGAAAAAAAAATGTTCAAGATTTAAATATTTCTCTTGGATTCAGGGGGAAAAATGCAAATTTGTTTTTATACCAAGTAAATTAATTAGTCCTCTTTTGTCTGGGGAGAATGCCCTGATTCCTACAAATCACATTTTTAAAATTCTTTAACTTAAAAACAGTCTAGTCTCAACCTGGCCTTATTACAATAAAAAAAAAAGATTTTATAAGCTTCCTTATTTCTCATTATAACTTTCATGAGATCCCGTGGTTTAAGAACTACACTATTTCATCTGTTGTGTTTCCACAAAACTAGTGATGCTTTCCCTAAGTGCCATATCCCATACAAACCAGAACAATGGATTAAAACTAGAAACAAAACACTGTCTATTAGGCCTCTTCAGCCCCACTCTAAATGTCGAAACAGACTGTCCTGCTTTGTTAAACAGTTATTTAACTTGCATGGAATCATGCAACTACAAAATTTAAGATATGGAAGAATAGGCTTCCTCCATTCCCAGTGACTGACACATTTGCTAACCCTTCTCCTTGTAGAAAGCATAAATAATAAGTGCAGAGTCTCACATTCAGTAGGATATATCCTGCATTGGAAGCACAAATTATGAGATCAAGAATAATTGATATTCCATGTGACCCATTAAAACAGGTTTCATTTAATGCAATATGGTTTAAAATTGTATCTCTTTTAAGTAGGCTAACCTGAATATAGGCACCCTTTTTTGCACTTGACAGCAAAACTGAGCAATTCCCTCAGCCATTCCGATCAGAGGACCTTGAACTGAGAGCACATGTTTAATGATGCCTGGACTAGCTATTGATTAAACACTGACAATGTTCAGAGGAATTGAGAATCAAAAAGCCTCCCCCATGGCCAGCTCTACCATGCTCACTTCTTAATAGATGGCAAAGGAGGATTCTAAATGAGAGCCGCTGCCCTGCTTGTCCTCAGAACTCCACAGGCAGTGGGATTAATTTCTGCTTCGCAGTCCTTTGGAACTACCATGTCTAAAATGTCCAGAAATGAATACAGATGTCCCTCCTTTTTCATTTCCTTGTTCCTCCTTTTTGAAGAATAAAAAAACTTCTTATATGAATTTAGTACATAGAATGATACCATTTCAAATGCACAATGAATGAAAGTTCACCATTACTTAATATATAAAAAAATAAGAAAAATCCTGAGGAGGTAATTCAGGTTGAACAAGTCTCCAAATCAAGCAAGTAGACAACAACAACAAAACTTTAAAAAAGATAAAGAATAAGAGAAAATAAAAGAGAGAAAAAGGATTCGAAGCCAGGACTGATATTCCCACTGCCATGGCTCTATTGAGTTGATTAGTTTCCAGAGGCTCAGATATTTTTAGGATATTCTTTTGTCTGGGTAGGAGATTGTGACCCAGAACTGTGAAGTAAGGCTGTTTCTACACTTTGAAAAAATGTGATTTTCAATGATGGAACCACCTAGCTGTTTTACCTTCAACAAACATTAATGGAACCCCTAGAGGGTGCCAGGAACATTGCTTGGTGCTTTCCCTTTTAAAGTTATTTAATCCCTCCAACAATCCTGTGAAATACTCATTATAATCTTTTTAAAGATGTGAAAACTGAAGCTTGGAGGAATTAAATAAATCTCCTACTATCAAACAATCAGTAAATAAGAGAAACTGAAGTCATGCTGCTAGAAATTGTCAGAGCAAGGATTAAAATCCAGATATTTTGAATAATATTCTATTGAGCTAATTACCATATAATACCTTACTTAGTTTTATAATACACTTAATGAGAGGTTGTGTGGAAAGCTCAGGTTTTTGGTGGGTTTTTTTTGTTTTGTTTTGTTTTTTAATTGTTGTTTGTTCTTTTACTTTTTTTCCTCCCTGATTTTCCAAGGATTATATCCTTAGGGTGAAAAAAAAAAGTGGAAGTACAAAAAAGTATAAATAAAGAGAGAACAGGCAACCACAACCCACCAGTCAGAAGCAACCATGCTAACATTTGAGTTCTTTCATTCCAGTCTTTTATTTGCATGTTTTTTTCTCTTCATAATTGAGACCATGCTACTTTTTGTGATAGATTCATATAGCAACCCACATATTAGACACATATACCCCGCACCTCAATCTGTTTTAATCTAAAACTATTTGTAAAATGCACTTATTTGGGGCAAATACCTTTTGATATATGTAAATCAGCATCTATATCATGGGATCTTTTTTCTCTTCTGAATAATATTGATGTTCATATTTATTTGCATTAAAATATCTAGATATTGTTTTCTAGGTGAGATTTCAAGCGGGAGGACTAAAGTATAAAAGAAGTAAAAAAATGCATATTTAAAAAAAATTCTTGATACCTATTGTCAAAATGTTTTCTAAATTTTAAGACGATTTGTTAATCTGTTGCCACTACATAAGAGTTCCTGTCTTATGCTTCCTGGCACAAAATTTTATTGTCTCTTTCAGTGTTTACTAATTAAATAAAACCACATAGATCGTTTTACTTCTTCCATTAAGTTCAGATTCTAAAAATAAATGTGTCATTTGTATTTCCTTTTATGAGTTTGCTGTTAAGATACTTTGCTAACTTTTCTGAATTGTGAATTTCATCTTTTAAAAAATATGTATTACTTTATAAAGCAAGCATAATAACCATTTGTCATCCTTATTACAAATACATTGTCCTATTTTTTCAGAGTGTAAAAGCAACATGTATGTATAGCAATTTAGAATACATATATATGAAAAAAAGGAAGATTGTAGGGATGCCTGGGTGGCTCAGTTGGTTAAGTGTCTCTGTTGGGCTCAGATCATGATCAAGTCCTGCATCAGGCTCCCTGCTTGGTGGGAAGCCTGCTTCTCCCTCTGTCTGCTGCTCCCCTTGCTTGTGTGCTCTCTCTCTCTCTCTCTCTGACAAATAAATAAATAAATAAAATCTTAAAAAAAAAAAAGGAAGAATGTAAAAAAACATCACCACCACCACCCAGAATTAAACTGTTCTAATATTTTCATTGTAGTAGAATGTAGTTGAATGTGGGTGCTGAGGCTTGGACAGATCCTTGGGCCAGAAGTAAAGACAGAGGTAATAAAGAACCTATGTACTTCCAGCACTTTTGCTGTCTGTCTATCTATCCATTATCAATCAATTGTCTATATGGTTTTAAAAGCTTTTGGACTAGGACTCTCTGCCCTTCTTTCTTAGCAGATGAGACTGTACCTCAGTTCTTTCAACTGAATGAAATGGGAAGCAGGGGACTCCAAGGGAAAGACTCATTAAAGAATTCCAGCACTTTATACTTCCTTATTCTAACAATGCCATGCTTCTCTGGCCCTGGATGTAGGTGGTACCTACCAATGGATTCTTCCCAGCACCTCAGAGCTAGTGGGGAAGAAGTTCTTCACAGAGGAGATATGAACCACAAAGATTTTCTAAGCAGGGACATCCAAGCCACTGTTCAAATAGAGAAAAATGTCTGACCTGGTTGCAATCAGGACAACAAATTAAGGGCCTATGGTAATATTATATATTTTGAAACTTTGGGACAGTCAGGGTAAGTATTTCCAAGGTATTGTGTAGAAATGTATAGATTTTTAGAAGTGCCCAAACACGCTGATATTAAAGAGGAAATTCTGGAGAGAGCTATTACGAAGTGTGATTATCAACTTTCAAAAAGGACTGGTAAAAATGATGCAGAATTCCCTATTTTATTGTAGACAAGAGAACAGTTGCTTAAGAGAGGTACACCATTCTTGAGGAGACAGTGTCCTCAGTCTGCGCATCCCGTCTTTTTCCCATAAGGAGGGGAAAATGACAAGTTAGGAGGCTTGGCTGTGAGGTTTTGTTTTGTTTTTAACATTTTATTTATTCATTTATCAGAGGGAGAGAGAGTGCACACAAGCAGGGGAAGCGGCAGACAGAGAGAGTAGCAGACTCCTTGCTGAGCAAGGAGCCCGATGTGGGACTCAATTCCAGGACCCTGGGATCGTGACCCAAGACGAAGGCAGATGCTTAATCAACTGAGCCATCCAGGTGTCCTGGCTGTGAGTTAATTTACACTTCTTTTTCTTTTATAAAAGAAACAAAGTTTATATGAATTTTATTTATTTATTTATTTATTTATTTATTTATTTATATGAATTTTAGAAATTCTTTTTTAAATTTTAGTATATACCTCCTTCTATGCCATTATATACTTAAGAAGATGACTGATAGGGCGCCTGGGTGGCTCAGTGGGTTAAAGCCTCTGCTTTCAGCTCAGGTCATGATCTCAGCGTCCTGGGATCGAGGACCGCATCGGACTCTCTGCTCAGCAGGGAGCCTGCTTCCTCCTCTCCTTGTCTCTCTGCCTGCCTCTCTGCCTACTTGTAATCTCTCTCTGTGTCAAATAAATAAATAAAAATCTTTAAAAAAAAAAGAAAATGACTGATAATAGATTTTATGATAAATAATTTCTTTAATGATTTACCTATTAGTGGCCATTTTTGTGTTTCCTGTCTTTTGCTATAGTGAACACCATCACTGATGAGCACATTTATAGTCAAACCTATAAATATCTCCAAGTTATTTCCTTAGAATAAATTAATATGCATAGAATGACTACATCAAATATTATGTTTACTATCAATTTACCATCCAGGAAATATCAATTTAAATTTCTATCAGCAGTATTTTAGAAAAAATAATCCTTTTGCTCTACACCCAAGCAAAATTTATACATTATCTTTTATTTTAGCATTTTCCCTAATATGATAGGTGTCATATGTTTGGACCCTCCCCCAAAAAACAGACTTCAGGATTTTTGTTTTAGAACAACACAAGTGAGGGGTTACGTAAGCAGGATAAGGCAAAAAAGGAAACTGAAGTGCAATGCAGTTTCAATGAGGGTTTACCAGTCTTTAGAGAGCTGGAATGTTCCTTCAAAATTATCCAGTCTTGAGACAAGGGGTCTGGGACTTGTTACCCTTGTAACAATTTGCAGGCTGTGCAAGATAGAGCATGACCTTGGATGAGGAGGTTCTCTTCAGTTGAGGGCAACTCTTTTGGAGAACAACTTGGCCATGAGCAGTACACAGCCAGCATGGCCAGCAGTTGAGGAGTGAGTGTGGTTCTGAAGGGAAAAACTGGGCAGTGCTGCCAGAGCTGCTATTGCAGTCCATGCTTTATACCACTCAGATATACTTGCTTTGTATAATAATTTGTAGGAACAGCTTCTTCAGGATTCTGATTATTTTGTTCCCCAGGAAAATTTGCAAGAGTAAGGTTAATGAAATGAACTACAGTCCTTGTCACTGCAGCTGGTCTTGTGGCTGAAACTGAGACTCATCTTTCTTCTCATTATGATTCTAGATTTCTTTTACTCTACTTCCATTACCACCTGTCATAGGTATGGCTCTCTGGGAAACAGACTCTGAGATGTGCATAGAGGACATTTATTGAAGAGTGCTCTTGGGAACAGCACAGGTGAGAGGTGAGGGAAAGACAATTGGGCAGATGGATGAGTTGAATTGAGATGCAGTTACCTTGGCCAATTCTGTGGGAACATCAGACCTTTTCATATTGACTTCATCTTTGCACGAGGCAGTGGGACTTTATTATTCTTGAACCCAACCAATCTATAGGTGCAGGCTCCTCTGGAGTAGGGGATGTGACCTTGGGCAAAGTGTCTATCTTCAGTTAATGACACTTCTAGAGAGGGACCCCACTGAAATCTGCCAGTTGCTAACACTCCCAGCAGCTGATGGAATGAGTATTTCAGTCCCCAAATGGAATCTGGGCACCATACCATGGTACCCATTACAGCAGTTTAAATGACATCTCACATTGGGCGCCTGGGTGGCTCAGTGGGTTAAAGCCTCTGCTTTTGGCTCAGGTCATGATCTCAGGGTCCTGGGATCGAGGCCCACATCGGGCTCCCTGCTCGGCGGGGAGCCTGCTTCCCCCTCTCTCTCTGCCTGCCTCTCTGTGAAATAAATAAATAAAATCTTGTGATCTCTCTCCCTCTGTGAAATAAATAAATAAAATCTTTAAATAAATAAATAAATAAATAAATAAATAAATAAATAAATGACATCTCACGATTACAGCGCTTTGTATTATTTGATATGTCTGTTAACCATATGCATTCCTTCTTTTTGAATGCCTGCATATTTCTTTCTTCTATTTTTCCATGTAGATAACATTTCCTTGTTTTTTTCCTGTTGCATATGTTGCAAATACTTTCAATTTTTCAATTTTTGTTTTTCAATACATCCATGTTTAAATTTCATATAGCATAATGAATTTATCTTTTTCTTTTGCATTTATTTCTTCCATATGGGTTTTAAGAGTCTTTTATCTAGCTTATAGAGAAATACAGATAATTTGATCTGGTAGTTTTATAGTTTATTTTTTTAGATTTAAATGTTTCATTTGCTTGGAATTTATTTTGGTGTATGATATAGGCTTAAATTACGTGTGTTTTCCAGATAATTCAACAATCATCCCAGCACCATACTTGAGGGATCCATTTCCTCTTCGATGAATTTAAGATTTCTATGTAATATATTGAGTATATTAAGTTCTTCTATACCAGGATTATCTATACAATATTCTCTTCATCAATCAATTTGCTTATACTTACATCAAAAAATTGCCTAAATTATTATGGTTTATTATAGTTATGGCTCACCACTCAGTTGAGCTTACCCACCAGAGTGAACAGATGATCGATATAGGAGTAGGTGATCGTGGTTATCTGAGATGCCTGAATTCTTAATCTCTTTTCTTATATAAATACATCTATATTTCTTTACTTTTGACCATCAGTCTATGCATTTTACCACTTGAAAATGTTCAAATGCAGTTTGAAAGTATCACACTCTTGTCTTTTTTCCTCTTCTTTTTGTTACAGTTAATTTTTGAAAACAATCATTGAGCTGCATGTTTCTTTTTAAATTCCTTATATTTTCTATTTCAGACTTCAACACATGAAACAATAAATATTTATTGAGGGTTGAAGAATGAGATGATCACTTCCTTTCTGTATCAACTCCTTAACAAATTATGTCTAGAATACCTCACAATGAAGTAGGAGAATATGAAAAAATGTAGATTAAAATACACTAAAATGACATATAGATACACATTTTTCCTTTCCTTTCCTTTTCCCTAAAGAAATGACATTGATGAGGCTTTAAATATCTAGGCTAGATTTACTTTCAAGGAAGTTATAAATTTGAAGATCTCTGAACATGGTTGAAAATTTTGGAACTCACAGAATGAAAAAGGTAGTCATTCCTTTTTTTTTTTTAAATTTATTTCTGTTCATTCTACACATGTAACTGAGTGAAGAACTGGCTATGTAATTTACAAATGAATGCACAAGGTCTGTTGTTCAAAACATATTAAGAATTTCAAGATGGTGTTATAACCACGTGTGGGACCATTTTCCAATGCATAGTTTAAACTTCCACAAAGCTGGCCGAACCCACCCCATAACCCTGTGCCAGGCAGTGGTGTGACAACAAGGAGGAGACTGGCAGCCATGGCTACTTCCCGGGTGGAGCCACAGGGTCAATGCAGATGAAAGCAGAGAGGGGCCAGTTCATTTCCTTGAATCGTGCTCTATTATTTTCTCTAATTCAGAATTGGTTTTCAAAATTTAACGGCCTTACACTTATCCCCAATTCCCAACATAGTTTTTCAGCTGCCACATCCTTGGATAATCACTTAGCAGAATTTTTTAAACGACCACTGTGTACAGGACACCCTACTATGAGCTGGGTAAAGATAAAATTACTGGCTTATTTTTATCATTAAAAAATCATTCACAATAAAGCAGTATAAAGGCTCATTCTTTGCAGAGGGTATTTTCATATCTATGGTGAGCATGTATGTAGTATGATTTGTAGCAACAGCTGGAAATTTTCTTCTCATTAATCTGACTCCACGAAAAGATATTGTCCTCCAAATGCGAGAAGCACTGTCACTAAGGAAGAAACATACCTTATTAGAATGAGAATCTTGTAGTTAATGACTATGTGGTTTGTCTTGATTTGGGGACTAATATATATGTGCTAGCTTTCTTTTGGGGAAGGGGATAATATCAAAATATATTAGCCAAAGACCCTCAGGGGTAGGTAAGAAATAGGCAGAAATAGATTTCCTTTAGCAACAGATTCCTCAGCATGCTAGTTATGTTCAAACAAGCACTGGATTTTTTGACATCTGTTTTATTTTGTTTCTTGCCATTTCCAGTGTTCAAGCTGTCAGCTCTTGCTCTGTTAACAATGGGGGCTATGAGCTGGAGTGTGTTCAGATCACTGATGAACACTAGAAGCCCTGGTGCCTTCCACACCACCAGCTGAAATGAGACAGCAAACACTGAGAGAGAAAGTCACAGTAAGCACATATTACCTGCTGCAAAGGAACAACGTGTTGAGAGCAATAAAACTTTTTCCAGCACTATGTACCATTTTGCAAGATTGTGTGTTTGAGACAATCATTTTTTTTTATCCCTATAATCTACTTCACATGTTCCATTTCCATAAACAGCTGTTGCCTCTTTTGTCTCAGGAACCATTTGTAGCTCTAGGTTCCTATTCACTCTCTTTTAAGGGAGGGCAGCCAGCTCTTACAATACGATTCATGGTGATGAGCCGTGACAGAATTCAAGAACATGAAGTGATGTTAAGTATCCCATTGAGTTTATAAGAAATCCCAAACAAAGATTTCTGGAAAATGCTTAAAAGCACAAACAAAGTAAGAGGAGTGAAGACTTTTATTCTCCATTGTGCATTTTGTTACTGCGCATCAACAAGAAAGTCTACAGACTCAATAGAAAAAAAAATATGTGTATATATATCAATATACTCATAGTAGTGTTTTGTTTTAATAAAAAGCACATCTTCTCTCATTTATTTTTATTTAATAAATTAAAATTCTCTGAAAAGACTTGGCATGCTAACCTCAATTCATTCCGTAATGGTGACAAAGGAAGGTTCCCATAATTGTCAACCATTCCCTAATTTTATTCCCCAAATGATAAATATCTTCTTTAATGCAGGCAATACACTTTTCTCAGTACTAGGTAAAATGCAAATAAAACTATTCTTTAAAATTTTGATATTCTTATTAACCTCTAGCACACAATCTAAATATAAACAGTGTATTTCCTTCTGTGAAAATGCAGTTCTGGGATCGTGGCTGCTCATTCTCCAGATGGGTATAGCTCTTTTCCCCAAGTTAATTCTTTCAGGTATTTTTTTTCTTTTTCTAACTTCATAATGGTTTTTGTTTTTGTTTTTCCCCTTTCTGGTCTCCTTGTCACCATGTTTCCAAGTTGGCAACAAATCTCTCCTTATGAACCTCCCTTGGGATCTTCATACTCTATCCCAATTCCTATATCACCAAGCCTTCTCTGTCAAAGTCATGAACTCCCTTCATACTCTAAGGATTCCTGGATTAGGGATATTTCTTAGGCTATTTGAAGTTGTGCTAAAGAATGACAACACTTCACGCACCCTAGAATTTACTTTCCTGAGCAAAAGACTCGTCAGCAATTGGAATTGAGTTTAATACTGCAAGGTGGTAGGATAAGGAAAAGACCCCTGTTGTATACTGAAAGAAAAAATACCTTAGCTATTTTAACACAATTGACAACACTGTCCTTTGCAACTGAAATCACACGTGTTTTCTCTAGGCATCCATACATGCTTTGAGTTGCGGGTTATTTTGGGGAAGTCAGTCAGCATAATCAATGGAGAAGAGCAGGGGCCATTTTGCTGAGCACCAGTGAAGGTGGGTCTGAATTTATAAGAGCAAGTTCATGGTCTTTCGGTGGTTAATGTCCATCATCTATAAGGTCCACAGTTTGCCAGCAATGAATTAGTAATGACTGGCAATTTTGGAAGTAAGAGGTAGAAAATTATCAACATATTAAGGTTTGTTGCTTTTAGAAATATGTGGATGAACTAAGATGATGTACTACTATATAGCAAGACAGATTTCCCAAAACTGTGATTTTGCTACACTTGGGATGAAATCAAGGACAGAGTCATTTTCGTCTGCTAGCATGGTACATTGAGTAAAAAATTCCAATAGTTCCAAAGAAAAGCTGCCTACCAGTAACTATTGACATTAGCAATTACTCTCCTTAATTAAATTTTGTATTGACATAAGCAGATTCTCTGTGTACATCCATCTAATCCTAAGCCAACAAAAGATGGGAAGACTTTTCTCCATTTACTTAACAAACAACTATGGATCATCTACTTTTTGTTTGGCACTGTGCAGGAGAGTGATTTTTCTTTTCCTGGAAGGCTTTCATTATAAACGCAGTTGAAAGACTAGTTCACCTGTAAGTTGAAGTTTGGTAACAGCACCTTTTTTCCTAGAAGTAGACCATGGAATGCTGAATAAATTGGGCAGGGAAGTAGGGACTTTGTCCAACATCTGACTTAGACTATCTCCTCATGGTTTGAATACTTTATTTCAAGTAAATATTTAGGAATTTGCTGTTTCACATATTTTTTTCTACCAAAAGCTACTGGGATTATTTAGATCATACTTAGTTCTGTTTCCAATGATGAAGTCAGATGGCTAAGGTTTCATTGACTTAATCACATTGATTCATCCTGTTTTTAATAGAAGTCCAAAATCATGCAATTGTGCACGTGTAAGGGAGATAACTTGAATGTTAAGCCCCATGGGATGATTTGCAGTTTACCTGCATTTTTATCCAGAACCACCCACAAAAAAATCATGTGTCAGTCACAAAGACATTTGCAGTGTTCATAGACACAGGGCTGTGATTTTGCTGACAATGTGTTACTGTCCAAAGCAGTAGAGAAAACAACAAGGATGTGATTAAAAAAAAAAAATTAAGTCTTAGAGACCAGAAGTGCTTTTTACCAGTTCAGCCTCATAAAAAGGGTATGGAAAAAATTGGTTAAAGGTAACTAAGGGAAACCAACTTTAAAGGTCTCAGACTGCCATCTGGTAGCAGAGTGAAAGACCTGAGAGTAAGGGTCTCACCAGCTGGCCTCCAGTCCACACACAAAAGCACTGGTTTCAGAGGGACATGTGAAGGCTTTACTGCCTCACTAGCAAACCTCCTCCATTATTTTATGAAATGGTTATTTTATCTTATCATTCCTGGAGGTGCAATAAAGCATAGTAAGGAAAGAGGGAAGCAAGTTTCTTTTTTCTCTAGATCTCATGTGTTTTCTGTATTGTCTATTACTGACTTTGCCCTTCATTGTCCCTCATTTCTCCTTACCAGCTTGTCCTAAAATTTTCTCCATTAACTGAAAATAAGAAACTAACTGTAGAGATCTCCAGGCAGAAGGAAAGATAGATAAGGAGAGCTAGAATGAAACAGAGAAAAGAACAGAGTTGGCATGATAGGCTAACATTCCCCTGGGGCTGACACATGGCCACCAGCGCCCAAGAGCAAGAAAGATAGCAGCCACCAGTGTCAGCCACATGGTCCTTCGAGGCCCTTACTCCCCTTTCCCAGACACAAACATGAAACACAAACCTCCCCATGGACCCTCTAAATAACTTTCACACTATACATCCCTTCATTCAACTATTATTTAAAGGAGGTATTTCTGACTCTGTCTCATGTTCCCACCCTTGTTTTGCATTTTTCTTTTTTCTTTATTAAGCAAATGATAAATATTTGCTGAAGATGAACTATAAAATGTCAACGGTGAAAAAGAAAAAATAAATTCCACCTTTAAACCCACACCTCAAGAATAGTAGATATTGGTTTCACTTCATTATCATTATTAGCATTATGATTTTCAGTTAGCCAACGTATAGCACTTCATTAGTTTTTGTTGTAGTCTTCAACAATTCATTAGTTGCGTATAACACCCAGTGCCCACCACTACACATGCCTTCCTTAATACCCATCATCTGGTTATCCCTTCCCCCACCCTTCTCCCTTCTGCAACCCTCAGTTTGTTTCCTGGAGTCCAGAGTCTCTCATGATTTGTCTCCCTCTCTGATTTCTTCCCATTCACTTTTTCCTCCCTTCCCCTGTGGTCTTCCATACTATTCCTTATATTCTACATGTGAGTGAAACCATACATGATTGTCTTTCTCTGCTTGACTTATTCCCCTTAGCATAATCCCCTCTAGTTCCATTCATGTTGATGCAAATGGTGGGTATCCATCCTTTCTGATGGCTGAGTAATATTCCGTTGGATATATGAACTACATCTTCTTTATCCATTCATCTGTTGAAGGACATCTCTGATCCTTCCACAGTTTGGCTACTGTGGACATTGCAGCTATGAACCTTGGGGTGCATGTGCCCTTTCTTTTCACTACGTCTGTATTTTGGGGGTAAATACCTAGTAGTTCAATTCCTGGGTTATAGGGTAGCTGTATTTTTAATGTCTTGAGGAACCTCTGTACTGTTTTCCAGAGTGGTTTCGCTTTTATTATATTATGGGTTCTTCCAGAAAAAATATGTACATTTTTGGTTTTGTTTTGCTTTTATCAATTCTGGTATCACATCGATTGCATGGTTTTGTAACCAAACCTATTTCTTTTTTCCCTATTAAATTACTTAGTATCTTATGAAACCTATTTGTTCTTTGTCAGTTAAATCTACTACATAATTTCCAATAGCTGCATAATATCCCATTCAGTGATTATAGCAAAATATCCTTACTCATTTTCCTGCTATCAAATAATAAGATTTTTGTTCTTTTATTTTTTCAAAATAATGCTGCAGTGAACAATCTTTTGTTTTTACAAACATCTTCAATTATTTTCTTAGGCTAAATCCTTGAAAATGTAATTATGCAATTATAAAACCATGAAATGTAGTCAAACTAGAATCATGAAGCTGTATTTCATCCTAATAGAGTACCAGAGTACCATTTATTCTCAGTCTCACCATTTGATGTGTCCAGCAGTATCTTATTATTGTTCCTGTTTACTTGTTACTCTTTTATACAGGAGGGTAAAATTTGTATGTACTCCTTGACCTTTTGAATACATTTTATACTATATTGCTTCTTTATGCCATTTGCCGTTTTTCCATGGGTATGTACTTTTTGTTGATCTATAAGAGCTTATTATATTTTGTGGATATTAATAAACCCCTTAGAAGTTAATATATATTCCAGTATTTTTCCAATTTATCATTTTTTACACAGTTTATGGAAGTTCTGGCCACTTTGAAATATTTTCTTTTGTGGAATGTATTTTCCTTTATGTTTTGCCTCCAAATAGAATTTTACTCTGAAATATTTCATATTCACCAAAATACGAATTTTAAAATATGGAAAGCTTTAATAACAAACTTCAAATATGTGAAACTTCTACTTTTGGAGGATAAAAGTATGGGTTTGTCCTAATATTTTATGTATATATAGTGTTCCAGTATATGGATCGTTATGAGCTATTTATACACACAACACTTCTGACACTACATATGTGGGTTTTCCATACCAAACAATTCTCAAATTCTCTTCAGACATCAATTGGGTGTCCCACAAGTCAACTCAATTATAGCATTAACTATCTAGCATTGGCGGAGAGCCCACAGATTTAAGGACTCAGTCCCAAAAGACTGCCTCTACTTCCAATGCCAACTCCAAGTCCCAGGCCTCCTATACTTCCGGCCAACTGGTTATAAATTGGGATTTCCTATAATCCTCTCCCTAGGTTTAATAATTTGGTTGAATGGCTCATATAACTGAGGAAGACACTTTACTTACTATGACCAATTCATTATAAAAGATATAACTCTGTAATAGCCAAATGGGAGAGATGTTTAGGACAAAGTAGTGGAGACAAGGGGCACAGAGTTTCCATGTACTCTATGAGAATGCCGCCCTCCCAAAACCTCAGTGTGTTCGCCAACTGAGTCTCCCCAAACCCCAACATTTTAGGGAATTTTATGGAGGTTTTATTATATCAGCATGATGGATTAGATTCTTGGCCACTGTTGATTAACTCAGTCTTTAGCTCTTCTTCCCTGCCTTCCTCCCTTGAGTATAGGGGTGGAGGTGTTAAGGGAGGAAAATTTCCAACCTTCTAATCACATGGTTGGTTCCTTTGGCAACCAGCTCCCATCCTGAAGCTATCTAGGGACCCACCAAGAGTAACCTCATTAGCATAAACTCAGGTATGATTGAAAGGGGATTATTATGAATAACAAAAGGTGCTTCTCTCATCTCTATCACTCAGAAAATTCTGAGGATTTTAAAAGTTTCTTGTTCTAGGAGCCAGAGGCTGAAAATCAAATATATATTTCTTATTATAGCCAATAGCACCGTGACCATATTTTATTTGGGTGGTTCCTGATAAATGGAAACTTCAGGTAATGTCCTGGCACATAATCTCTGGACATTTATATTATTTCATAGTATACATTTCTAAATATGGAATAGAGTGTAAAATATGTACAGTTTTTTAGGCTTTTGATACAATTTACTAATCTGTCTTCAAGAAAAGGGAACCAGTTTAACTCATTTTCATCAGTATATAAGAGACCCAGTTCTTTCATATCCACCAACACAGGATATTGTCAGTCTGTTTATTTTGCATATAGATAGATAAAAATGATTTTATCAAGTTGTAATTGTATGTGTGAAGTTTTGATAGGGAGAGTGGAGTAACCAAATTTTAGGAAGACTTAGAAGTTAAGTTGAGTTTAGAATTGATGTAGAAGAAAAACAGGCAAGACTACATCTATTGTTAGCTTGGAAATGATACAATAAAGTTGATATTTTAGGAAAATCACTTTGATGATTAAGAAATCTGTTGTAATAATTCAGGTGTAATTAGATAAATTTCAACAATGAAGTAACGGGGAATTATAGCTGAGTTGAGGAAGGAACTAGAGAATGTAATGAGAGATTAAACAGAAAGAGAAGATCATTTCAGGGTTTCCTTTTGGTAAGTCAGGAATGATAATAATAATATGATAACAATGAAGTTAGTAGGAAGGAGGTTATTGGACTGCTGAGTTTAAGATGATGGGGTATGAGAGAGGTGGGGGGAATATCCGCATGGTAAACCCATTGCAGGTTAAATAGGGCAAGAGCTCAAGAATATCTCCATGATATGCCTGAGAGATCATCAGAAAATATGCTTGCATTTCTGGCATTGCAAACCAAAGTGTAACAGAAATGGGCTAATGGGCCGAGTGCTCCAAAAGTTAGAACATCAGTTTGTGCTAATTTGTTGAGAGGTTGGAGAGTAAAAACAATAGCTGAACAGCCTTTGTTGAGAGACCTAGAATCATGGAAAGACTCTTAGAGAGTCTGAAATTACTAGTTCAGTAATTTCCAAATTAAATGTTCCCAGGAATTTATCTCAATTTAAGAAGTTGGAGAGTTCGAAGAACGTGACTCAGGGAACATACTGTGTGTGTGTGTGTGTGTGTGTGTGTGTATACACACATAAGTGTGTACATGTGTGTGAAGAGAAGAATATGGGTGTGGAGCCGTCTCAGGATTTTCATCTGCTATTACAGAGAAACTCCGCTTTTTAAGCATTGGGTAGATCAGGATTTTATGTAAGATTTTGTTTAAAATGGGTTATGGTGGCCTTAAAAGATTTAAGACTAGTCATCCCACATTTATAAATGGAAAAAAAAACCGAGTCTCAGAGAGACTAAATAACTTGTTGAAACTCATCCATTGGTTCATTCTTTCAGTGACTATTTAGTGAGTGTCTGCTTTGGGCCAGGAACTGACATAGGCACTGAAAGTACAGCAGTGTACAAGACCAGAGAGTTAAGGGGAGAAAACAGACATTGATCATAATCACCACACAAACTGTATAGAAATGCTAAATAAGATGACTTAGGAAGCAACAAGTCCTGGATCAGCAGTGTCTCAGCTCAGACACTCTTCCAGTGTTGTATCCCCTGCCTTTCACTGTGGTAGTGGACCTGCCCAGACCCTGAAATGACATCTAAAACTGAAGTAAAAATAAAAGTAATTCCGAAGAAAGCATAAAGAAGTTAATGAATTTAATCAGGGCCTTTCATATTTAACTCAAGGTAAACATCACTCTATTCCAAATCATTAGAAACAATTATTTCGTACTTCAGTGGTAGTGATCTTAATGTTGAAATTACAACTTTTGTGTTTTCAGCAGACATTGACTTTTTGGTCCTCCTGTCATCAACCTCAAATTCTGTTACCTTATATTGGATACACTGGGTACCCCTCCAGACTTCTCCTCTCCCCGTGGTTTTTTGGTGTCATTAGCATCTCTTGCCTCAGGAACTATTGACATACTGATAGCAGCAACTTCTACTGACGTCCTTTTAACTTTGTCCTGGATCAATATATGCCATGCAATTTATTTTATTGCTATGGCTTTACACTTTCTCTCATAAAAGCAGTGTATGTTCATTGAAAAAAAATTGGAAAACAATGAGTAATAAAGTAACACAGAAAAAAACAATAGAAACCATCTTTATCACCATAGAGAAGTAACAATTCTTAACATTGTTGTAAATCTTTTCAAGCATTTTATTTGCATAAACACACTTTTACAAAATATTTTTAGAAAATAGGATTATACTGTACCTTTTATTATACAATTCGCTTTTTAAAAAAATTTTAAGACATTATTTAACACTGTAATTTAATTTTCTACTATATGATTTTTTAATGACTATACTATAGTGATAGCTTCCATTTATTTAGAATAACCTTTTGGAAAATAAATTTATGTGTATTGTCTCATTTAAGTTCACAGCAACCACATAAAGTAGACACTGTTGCCATCCTTATTTTACAAAAGAGGAAATGGAGCACAGTACAGGTTGGGTAATTGGCCCAAGATTTCATAGCAGGGAAGTAGCAGAAACAGGATTTGAACCTATGGACTGGAATCCTGGAACCCAAGATTTTTCAAGCTGACTGTATAATGCATAGCATACCATTGTTTCTTTATAATTGCACTATTCCAATTTGCTAATGTTGGACATTTAGATTTGCACTTTTTAACTATTTTGAAGAAAATTATAATAAATATTCCTACAGATAAATATTTGTTCCCACACATGATCATTTCCATAAGATAAATTTCACTGATTAAAATTGTTATGGTCCAAGGGTTGTTTGTACAATTCATGACATCAAATTTTTATGCAAGCTTAAACAAAAAACTGGAAGCAATTGAATACTAAATTCAAATCCTTTTAGTTTCTAACAAATCATAGCACCACTGTGTATCTTGTGTAAAACAAGCCTATCAATCCTGTTCTTACCTTAATGCTATGAAATATTTTAGAAGTCTAAAAGATGATTCATATGAATTCAGATTTGACAAAATCTTTAAGATGCAAGTGCCTTGCATAAATAATGACCACTCAGTAATGGCTTGATGACTGATTAGGCCAAATCTGCAAAGTGTCCTTTCTTTCCTATTTTTGTGATATTTGACTTAAGGAACTGTTTGCTTGAATCTTTGATGATTACATCTAGAAGCTGAATAAATGACATTTTGGGAGATTAAGGTCAAAATGATCTTTATTGACCTATTTATCTTTTACAAATACTTAAGGAATTATAGCTACCATTGCTTTAATAGAATTTCCAAGTGTGCCTGTTTTCAATTGTGGTATGTCTGGAAATGCCTTTACACATGGAAATTGTTGATGGCAGTTATTAAGCTATAGTAGCACTTTGGAAACAATTTGAGTTTTTTGTATTTTAACATTTTCCAAACCAAAAATTAGAATAAAAGTCTGTCATCTGTATATATACTTGAGAATTTGACTTCCCTAGTATCCTTAGTTAACCAGTATGCCAACATTCTTCCTGCACCATTAAAGGGAAAGCTCTTGTGAAATAATTTCCACATTTAGGAAGGGCCAAGCAATGAAGATCAACTGTCATTGTTTTTCTCACTTTTGAAATGATCTAATGTTATTGAATTCTCTCCAAATTACTCCTGTACATCCCTTTCCTCCACCATCCACCCAAATTTGCCCTTGTTTTACAAGTTGCTTGCAACACTGGGAATGAATCTTCTGCAGCAAGCACTGCATTGGGTTGTTGGGGGTGGTGGCTAAATACTGCTCAGTTTCAAATAACAGATCCTCAACTGCTACTGCTACCATTGTTCTTCATTTCCTGCCTGCCTATATCTATGTACCGTAATTGTGGATTGAATTCAAAATTCTCAAACCTATTTTTTCTCATATGTAACACTATGTTATTACAGAAACAATACAAACCAGTAGTGTAAAGGACTATTGGGTCAGAAAGTTTTGGGTGGGAGTCCTAGCATCCTCATTTACTGTGATGATGAACAGTAATTAAACTTACAGGTATTCCTCATCTATGATTTGGACATAATAATCATACATATGTCATAAAGTTGTGAATAAAGATTAAATAAATTATTCATGTAAAGAGCTTAGTCAGTTGCCCGACTCACAAAAAAATTGCTAAATTTGCTTTGCCCTAAAGCAAAGATGGATACATTTTCAGTGGCAGGGTTACAATGCTATTTCTTGACATCATCAGGACTGGAATTCAGAGTTATCGATGGCAACATATCCTGCACCCACACTGCATATCCTCCATCCAGTGCCTGGACTTCATCTTGCTGGCTAGCCACTTAGTGCTTGCTTACTGAGTTTTAGACATCAATTCCTGTACATCCTCAAAATTTTCTTCAATGCACTTCCCCCATGTTCCAGAAACAAAAGTCCCATTTCCACTTTAGTTCTTCTGTTCTCTGTATTCATCATTGCTGTTTGACTCCAATTGTGTCTTTATCACTTATCTTCTGAAGCCCTCATCATCCGGATACATCACTCTTTATAACCTATCTTTGTAAGCATCCCGTGTCTATTAACTATCATGAAAGAGCCCAAACCTCTCTTCGGTCAGTATAGTGTAGGAGTTAAGAAACAGGTTCTGAATCCAGCCTCCTGGGTTTGAAGCAGTCTTTTTCCACAAATCCCAGTTCTGTCACTTTTTAGCTTTGGGTCTTTAAATCCATTTCCTGCCTGAGTTTCCTTATCTATAAAATGGATGTTTAAATTGTACCTACCTCATTGAGTTGTGAAGATTAAATGCATGAATGTATATGAAGTGCTTACAACAGTGCCTGGAACATACTAAGCACTATAAAATAAACATTATCTATAATTTCAATAACCATTTATCCATAATTATTATTATTGTTAAAGATTTCCAAATGTAGCTCTGTTATCTCTTCCAAATTCATCTCTTTGTTCCTTGCTATCATCCAATACTTTTCCTTATCTTACTTGAATGAATGTATTGAACAAATATGAGAGAAGTGCCTCAAACTGCGCTTAGCACAAGGGAAGCACGCAAAACACACACACACACACACACACACACACACACACACACACACACACACACACACACACACACAGCCAGTCCTTTATGTTGACTCTCAAACTCTTCAGTATTTGACCCAATTTTCCCTTGACCTTGACTCTCTTCTGGAAAGTCCCTTTCTTGGATTTTGAGACTCTATTCTTTCCTTGTTCTGATTTTTTTCTAATATGTGATCATCTCTTTCTACATCTTTTCCCACACATACCTACTTGTTCATCTCCCCACTGGAATAAGACCCTTGAGGGCAGTGGGTATACCTTATTTATTTCTCTGTCCTAGTATCTTAAACAAGGTAGGAACATAGTAAATCTTTGCTGACTTTAGTTCTTGTCTTGATAATATTTTAACTCCCTACATAAAGATTTTCTTATTTCTTCAATTCCAGTCAGGTTTAGCTATACACAAGCCTGAATATACTCTTGCTTTTCATACCACTCGTAATTGTTTTACTTCAACTATTTTAAATTCTAAAATGTCTCTTTCTGATATTTAGCTTATTATTTTATCCATTTTAATTTCTCTTTTTTACTATATTCATACTAAAAATGCCTAACATTTATTGAGTGCCTACAATATTCCAGATACTAAATTAGTTGCCTTATACACATTACTTCACTCAGTATTTACAACAATCTCATGAAATAGTTGTTTTCATGCATTTTTACAGATAAGGGACTTATGGTTCCTAGAAGTCAAGTGATTGTTCCAAGATCACAGAGCTACTGGCCTGGGCAGTGACAGGTTATAAATTCGTGTTTCTTTGATCTTTTCTCTATGCCATTTTTAAAGTTTAACATATTAAATGTCAACATGAATATTCTAGGCAATAATTATCATAGCAATTCTGAGGAATAGAATTTTTTTAATAATATACTTAAAGAAATGTTTTGTTTCTCATTCCATTGGTATTCTTGTGGGATCTATTAATACTTCACAAAGCAGATAGGCTCCAAGTACCTCAGAGAATGTGGCATTGGACTACCAGACCTCTTGTCAGAGCTGGCTGCAATTGTGCTGGAAATTGGGTCTCCAGCTGGGCTGGACTGCAGTTAGGAAACATGATTGTAGATGGTGAACTGCCACTGCTGGGATGTGAACCAGACATGAATGTTAAGCAATAGTGTCCAAAATTTGCAGCCCAGGAACTGCCAAATTGACAGCTAGACTAAACTATAGCAGCATAGGAAGATGTGGCTAGTTTCTTCATTCAGTCAATACAAAGTCTTATATTATACTTTGATGAATACAATCTTACTGTCCCATGAACCGAGACGCTGTCAATTATGAATCTCAGTTAGATTCTTAGTGAGCATTTCATGTCTGAGTGCCCTTGCAAGCCTCGTAATGACCCTAACTCTAGTTGGTTTGGATTAGCCTTTCAAGTGCACATGCAGTTTATTAAGCACGTAGAAACTCCAACGGCAGTAGTACTTGTCTCCATAAACTAAATCGATTTCTTGAATTTTATCTAGGACTTAGATGAAAGGGATCCATAATGCTGTGCTAGAAATAAGTCTTGACTCTCTGAGGGGCTTGAACAGTTAGAGTGAGTATATGAAATGAATAATATTAGTAATGAGCAAAACTTGAAAAGAAAACCTAAAGGTTTGGGGGAATATTCTGTCTCTCTTTAAAGATCATGTACCAGATGATTGTTTTATCTCATTTTTGCTTTGAGGATTTATTTCTTTAAGGCTTGGGATAGTCATTTGGTATTTCACTGGATGGAAAAGCTGCTTATCTTCCTCGTCATCCTCTCAGATGTTGTGTTGTCATTCATTTCTTTGATGCAAGGGGCGTTTTCTAAAGCTCCTATTATATGCCAGGCACTGCAGTTGGAAATTAAGAATACTTTGATACAGAAACAGTTCCCTGCCCTCAAGAAGCTCATGGTTTAGTGAGGGGATACACATGCACAAATAGAGTGTAGCAGCACAGTGGTAAAAATGCGCATAATATATTGCAGGAACCCCAGTGAATAGCACATAAGCCAGCCTAAACAGGTTCAGAGAAAGCTTTTAAGAATAAGACCTAAGTTAAATTTTGGAAGGAGAGTAGGAATGAGTCCAGAGAAGGGAGGTGTGAAGGTCCCAGACATCTACTACATTATAGGATTACTAAACAATTAGCCTATTATATTTCAAATATCAACAGTTAAGGAAGTACTAGGATTTTAGAGTGAATTTTTTTATTGCCATATATCCAAGTAATTTTTTTATTAGGGACGTATTTCTTTCTTTCTTTTTTTGAAGAATTTTTAAAGATTTTATTTATTTATTTGACAGAGAGAGATACAGCGAGAGAGTGAACACAAGCAGAGGGAGTGGGAGAGGGAGAAGTAGGCTTCCACTGAGCAGGGAGCCCTATGTGGGGCTGGATCCCAGGACTCTGGAATCATGACCTGAGCCAAAGGCAGATGCTTACGGCTGAGTCACCCAGACACCCTAGGGGCATATTTCTTAATTCAGGACATGTTTCCTAGTAAAATGCCACTAAACTCTCATATATGAAGATGTGCATTGTTTAGCCACCTGGGTGCTTTCTTAAACATGAATATATCAACCTTCCAAGTAGAATCACTTTCTTTTTTTTTTTTTTTAAAGATTTTATTTATTTATTTCACAGCGGGAGAGAGATCACAAGGAGGCAGAGAGGCAGGCAGAGAGAGAGAGGGGGAAGCAGGCTCCCTGCGGAGCAGAGAGCCCGATGCGGGCCTCGATCCCAGGACCCTGAGATCATGACCTGGGCCGAAAGCAGAGGCTTTAACCCACTGAGCCACCCAGGCGCCCTAGAATCACTTTCTTTCAAGTATCTTTGAAAGTCAAGAAGTAAGAATCTAGGTAGAGGTAAAATCAAGGCACTCTGACTAATGAATACATTTCCCAAATGCCCTGGGCCCAACGGGAAGGTACATGGAGGCTACCAACATATATTTTTGAGAAAATGGTTTTTGAGAAAGTGTCATATGGTTATTTCAGGAGGTAGTCATGCTAAAAACAAAACTACCCATATATTTTCCATGACATCTTTAATCTGCCTTTAACCATCAAAAGATTGGTCACTGGAAAACCTGAAGAACTGTAGTATAGCTTCTCTAAGGGAGAAAAAATTCTGGGCATAAGCTGGAAATTTGTGCCACTGGTTATAATAAAATAACATTTAGCTGCCTCAGTATGCATTTGTACAGATTTGGAAAGAGGTTTTTCTTGAATTCAGAGGTGTAAATTGGCTCATATAGTTCAAAGTAGGTATATGTTTAATTTTGCAAGTAAGTCAAGAATGTATCTCTGACAATTGACTCAATACATATTTTGGAAAATAGAAGTATATGACAAAGTCTCAGTAGAAGTAAATATATTCAGCCAAAATTCTAAATTTTTAAATCATATTTTTATCTCTTATTTGTTAAAAACATAAATAAGATTTTAAATTGTTTTGGGAATACATAAAATTTTTTTTCACTTAAACATCTTCAAAAATTGTGACTAATAATGAAGTCCTTAAAATGATTTTCAGCCAGAGTTTGAGATGTTCAAGACAAATTACTGTGTATTATTTTAAACTGCTGCTAAACTAACATATTTAGTGAAATCCATGCCAACACATCCATCTAAATTACCTTCTTATTTATGTTCTCCAAGTTACATAGGAAGTGAAAAAAAACCCAGCAAATTCTTTTGAGTTTGAAATACCTTAACTGAGCATAAGAATGCACAATACTGAGGGATTTATGATTGCGAAGTCAGTGAAAGATTTTATCCTATGTGGTTTCAGGGCTACCATTTTGAAGCATTTTTAAATAAAATGCACATATTTTAATAATCTTTAATAAAGAGGAAAGGATTATTGAACCAAGAATCAGTAGACCTGGGGATTTTACTTTTGACCCTACCACTTATCCACTCAAAACCTTCAGTGTCTTACTATTGAACTTAAATTCCCAAACCCTTACCATGGACCACAGTGTTTTACACATACAGACCAAGAAGTTTCCTTATTGTTTTCTGAGTATGCTATGTCTTTTCTATCTCAATGTCTCAAGACCTCTGTTCCAAATTTTCTTTTCTAGTCAGGCTCTCCTCTTCAGCTACTGTCTCCTACATCATCTTATTTATTTCCTTCATTACTCAAAATAATCTGTGATGATTTTTGGGGGGGGGGTTTACTCATAAGCTGTCTATCTCATCTATTGGAAGGAATGTTCTGAGGACAAGAACATGGTGATATTCACTGTTATTCATCAAGAGCGTACCACCATGGATCTGTTGAGTGTCATTGAAGGTAACATGTGATTTATTAACAACTTACAGACCAACACTTGAAACCAAATTTCTCATAGTTATATTCTCTTTCCACCAAACTACAGTTTTTGAAGCACCTTCTGTATAGATTATAGACAGATGGCTATATCAAGTTATATGAGTCAGGTCCCTGCCTCCAAGGAATTGTAAATTATTCAAACAAATAAAATGTGTCATACTATTGATCTCTTAAAGTTAAGATAGGATATTATAAGAACTGAATGTATGACATCATCCATCATTTCCCATATTTGTTCTATGAAACATTAAGCTATTGAATTTATTTACAATAAAAAGAATGCCATGGTCAAACAAGCATGGCAAACCTAAAATACCCTATCATCTTTTGGATGACCCTAATCCATTATGGCATATTAAAAGCTCTGAGAAATTCAATGGAAAAGAGCTTTGCTGAATAAGCATTCACAAGCTTATTTGGCATTGGAAACTTATATGTTATAACATCTATCATCCCCAAAAACTACTACAGTAAGGAACCGAGTGTGAAAAAAACTGTCTGTTTCAATAATGAAAGCTGTCATTGTGATCATTGGTAAAGATTTCGTGGAGGAGTAGTCCTTAGGACTGAGTCTTAGGAAAAGAAAAAGTCTTAGTCAATCAGGCAGTCAGGACAATGAGTATATGGGCAAGGAGAGCAAGATGTGAGGTTGTAACCACTGCTTTCTTATGGAAGAAAGTAAGAGTGTTATTTATTCACACTCTTCTTTATTTTATTTTATTTTTTTTTAAGATTTTATTTATTTATTTGACACACAGAGAGAAATTACAAGTAGGCAGAGAGGCAGGCAGAGAGACAGGGAGAGGAGGAAGCAGGATCCCTGCTGAGCAGAAAGCCCGATGCGGGCCTCGATCCCAGGACCCCGAGATCATGACCTGAGCCGAAAGCAGAGGCTTTAACCCACTGAGCCACCCAGGCGCCCTCACACTCTTCTTTAAAACATTAACATTCATTTGTTAAGCAAATATGTTTGGATGGCTTAGAATAGATGAATAAATAAGATCTGGTATTTGCTATGAATGCGGCTCAAAATCCATTGGGATATATACAAAGAATGGAGTACTCCTATCAATTTATTTGTCTTTAATACAGACCAGAACCAAACAAAAATAGTCCTCCTTTTTTGTTATTATTACTTATCTTTTTTTAACTCAACATTTTAGAGGTACAACTTACATTTAACAAAATGCAACAACTTTAATACTATACTCTTAAATGTACATGCCATGTAACTAGTGCCACAAGAAAGATGTGACTATTGCCATCTCCCCAAAAGTTTGCTTTCTTTTCCCAGTTAATCTATTCTTACAATTACTCTATCTTCAGACTGAGCAACCAATGATCTGCTTTCCTTCAGCATAGTTTAGATTTGTGTTCTCTAGAGTGTTGTATAAAATGAATAATTCAGTATGTAATTATCTTTGTCTGTATTCTTTTAAAGCTTAGCCTAATGATTTTGAAATTCACCTATGTTTTTGTGTATATTAGCAGCACATTCATTTTTGTTACTGCAGAGTAGTTTATTACAAAGTAAATACCTAGGGGAGTAGAATTGTTGGGCCACAGAGTAAGTGCATGTTTAATCTTATAAAATATTGACAAATTGTCTTCCAGAGTTATGCAACTTTATATTTCCACGCATAAGAGTTCTAGGTGTTCTGCTGTCTTGTTAAAACTTGGAATTGTTAGTCAAGACATTATGTGGGATTTCTGAATCTATTTTAAATTAAGGTTATTTTTATATAGTTTTATTTTTTGTAGTATTTGTCTAGCACAGAGTAATTCTGACTTAGTAAAATGAGTTCGGAAACATTCCTTCCTGTCTACTTTCTTCAAGAGTTTGTATAGAATTACTATAATTTCTTACTTAAACATTTAAGACAATTCACCAGTGAAGCCATCTTGGCCTAGAATTTTCTTTGGGGAAAATTTTTATTTATTTATTTATTTATTTTATTTATTTATTTTTTTTTTGAAAATTTTTATTTATTAATATAATTTTCAATATTGCTGTAAGGTTATTTAAGCTTTCCATCACTTCTTGAGTCAGGTTTGATATATTGCAATGTGCCATTCAAGGTGTTTGTCTATTTCATATAAACTGTAAAATATACTTGTAAAAATTAATCATAACATCCCTTTATTAATTTGTCATAGCTTTATTCTTGCTTAATTTAGAGATTTGTCAACTTCATTGATTTTTAAAAACCAAATCTTCCTTTTATTCAATTTTCTATTGTTTATTGTTAATTTCACTGGTTTCACTCTGTTATTTTTTCCTCTAATTATTTTAGTTTTACTTGTTCTTCTTTTTTTAGTTTCCAAACTTTTAGACCTACTTATTTTCCCATATGAGTACTTAAAGCTGTATGTTCCTCTAAGCTCTGCTTTAGTTTTCCCCTACACATGTTGAAAATGTTTATATTCACTTAAAAATATTTTCTAATTCCTTTGAATCATGGATAATAAAATTGCATTATTACATTTCTATACATTTGAGTAAATTCCAGGTGTTATTTTGTATTGTAATTTAATTCCATTTTGATTAGAAAATATAGTTTGTATATCTGCAACCATTTTATATTTATTGAGACTTGGTTTTGGCTCAGTATATTTTATCTTGTTAAATGTTCTCTGTATACTCGAAAAATGAATATTCAGCAATGATTGACTGAAGCTGTTATAAATGTCAATTTAAGTTATTTGACAGTTGTTAAGATATGCCTACAGGCCTATTACTATTCTTTCACCTATCCTGTCTATTATTGGTAGAGGAATATTGAAATCTCATCTATATGTATGGGCATATCACTTTTCCTTTCAGTTATACCAATTTATACTTCATGTATTTTGAAGCTCTGTTATTAGGTACATACACATTTATTTATTTTTATTTTTTTTAAAGATTTTATTTATTTATTTGACACAGAGAGAGAGATTACAAGTAGGCAGAGAGGCAGGCAGAGAGAGAAGGAGAGGAGGAAGCAGGCTCCCTGCTGAGCAGAGAGCCCGATGCGGGCCTTGATCCCGGGATGCTGAGATCATGACCTGAGCCGAAAGCAGAGGCTTTAACCCACTGAGCCACCCAGGCGCCCAAGGTACATACACATTTAAAATGGTTTTGTGTTTTCTTGAAAAATTGATTACCTGATTAGAATGAAATGCCTCTTTGCCTACTAATCTACTTTGTCTGAAATCACTTTGTCCAAAATTAATACAGCTGCTCAAAATTTTTTGGTTAATATTACCATAGTATATCTTTTTACCCTTTTAAAATATATATCTTATTCTTTATAGTTTAAGTGTGTTTATTGTAGATAGCACATAGTTGTGTCTTGCTTTTTCCCAAGTCTGCAAATCCCTATCTTTTTTGTTGTTGTTGTTAAAGATTTTATTTATTTATTTATTTATTTTAGAAAGAGGGAGAGCAGGGGAGGAGCAGAGGGAAAGGGAGAGAGAGAATCTCAAACAGACTCTATGCTGAGCATGGAACCCAATGCAAGGCTCAATCTCATGATCCTGAGATCATGATCTGATCCAAAATTAAGAGTTGGACATTTAACCGACTGAGCCACCCAGGTGCCCCAATCCTTATTTTGTCATATGAATATTTAGAGAATTTATATTTACTGTAACTTTCAATATGGATTTAAATCTATGAGAATGCTACTTGTTTTCTTTTTTCTTTTTTTTAATGCTACTTGTTTTCTATTTGTCTCACTTATTCTTTATTTCCTTTTCCTCTTTTCTAACTTCTTGCTTAATTAAGGATTTTTATATCTCATTTTATCTCTGATACTGTTTTATTAGTTATACCTCCTTAAAAGTAATTGTTATTCTAGGATTATAATATTTATTATTAACTTACCACAGTCTACCTTGAAAATGTCATTTACTGCTTGATGTATAATGTTAGAACCTTACAACAATATACTTGCATTTCCTTACGTTTCATTGTTTAGTAGAATTGTCATATGTAAAAAACACCAGATACTTTGCTACTATGTTGTTTGCTTTAACCTATACAGATAAGTATTAGATAATATCTGTTTAAATGACAAAAACTATCTTTATTTTTGTCCACACATGTACAATGCCTTGCTTTCTTTATTCAATTGTGTAAGTTCACATTTCCATTTGCTGTCATTTACCTTCTACCTGAATGACTTCTTTCAAAATTTCTTGAGTTTTGATCTTTAGTGATGAATACTTTCAGTTTACTCCTTTTTTTTTTGAAAAAAATAAATTGGAAAAACATTTATGTCATATCCACTTTGGATATGTACTTCTATTTTTTCTTTTTTGGTTTGTTTTTATTTTCCCTCAGCATTTTAAAAATATTCTGCTGTCTTCTGTCTTGCATGGTTTCCAGCAAGGTATATGGAGTTATTTTTTATCTTTTCTTCTTTATGAAATATTGTTTTGTCCTTTGGAATCTGTTAAAATTTTCTCTTTATCATTGATTTTCATCAATTTGATCACGATGTTTTATGGTTCAGTTTTCTTTGTGTTTATCCTGCTTGGGTTCTTCGAGACTTTTGGATGTATGGGTCTAGTTTACATGAAATTTCAAAAATGTTTGGTCATTATTATTTCAAAGGTTTTTTTCCTTTTTTGCATTCTTTCTTTTCTTCTGAGATTCCAGTTATATGATACGTTCTTTCAATATTTTCCCACTGGTCACTGAAACTTCATTTCATTTTCATGTTGCTTTGCTTTCTTTCATTACAGTGTGTGTGTGTGTGTGTGTGTGTGTGTGTGTGTGTGTGTGTGTGTGTGTGAAAGAGATTGAGAGAGAGAGAGAGAGAGAGAGAGAGAGAGAGAGAGAGTGTCACCTGGCCTCTCCTCCCAACAGATGCCCAGGACTTGCAAAACTAGGCCTTCCAGCCCTTTGGAGCTCAGCCCATTCCAAACCACCTACATACCCTCCAGAGTGGAGAGAGTCCATACCCAAAAATCATTTTGACATGGCAGCTTTATACTGGTGACTCTATCAGTCCCCATTTAGACTTGGTGCCTGATGGGGTCCAAGGCTTCTCCAACAATCCACTCTCAGGTGTCTCTCTCTCTTTTTCTTTTTTTTCTAAACAGTGTTTATTGAACGAAAGTTATATGAGTAAAGTCAATTCTGTAGTCTTGGTTTTTTATAAGAGGTGATTTAGATTACAGTTCAGCCAAAATATTCATTCATTTAACAGATTCATTGGGGGGGGGTGTTTGTTATTTACCTTTGTCTTTTTTTCTTTTGAGATAATTTTAGATTCACATAAAATTTTAAAAGATCATATGGAGAGATATCATATACCTGTATCTAGTTTCCTATAATGGTGACATTTTGGAAAATTTTAATACAATATCACAACCAAGATATTGGTATTGATACAGTGAAGATACAGAACATTTTCATTACTACAAGGATCACTCATGTTCCCTGTTAATAGCCACATTTTCCTTCTATCCTTTCCTTCCTCCTTAACCACAGGCAGCCATTTTATCATGTTGACATTTCAAGAATGTTATATAAAAAATCAAAGAGTATACAACCATTATGGATTGGCTGTCTTCACTCAACATAGTTCTCTGGAGATTCATCCAAGTTCTTGCATGTAACAATAGTTCATAGTATTCCAAGACATGGATATACCAGTTTCCTTAAACATTTCCATCTGGATTGATTCCAGTTTTTAGAGGTTATTAATAAAGTTTATATTTTCTAAAAGTGTTTTTAAAATGGTTTTGTATTTTATATTTAAGTCTGTGATCCAGTTTTGGTTAATTTTTGTGTAAGACATTGGATTTAAAGTTTGTTTGTTTAATACAGAAAGAGAGAGAAAGAGCCTGCGAGCAAGCACATGTGCAGGGGGAAGGGCAGAAGGAGGAGAGAGAGAGAGAGAGAATCTCAAGCAGACTCCCCACTGAGCTCTGAGCCTGACTCAGGGTTGGATCTTATGACCCTGATATCACAACCTGAGCCAGAATCGAGAGTCAGAAGCTTAACCTACTAAGACACCCTAAGATATGAGATTTAGGTCAAGATCCATTTGGTTGCCTATGCATTTGTTGAAAGGCTATCTTTGTTCATTTAATTGGTTTTTCATCTTTCTCAAAAACCAAGTGGGCATATCTGTGTGGGTCTTTTTCTGGGTTCTTCATTCTGTTCCACCAACTTATGCATATATCTTTCAACCACTATCAAATAGCCTCAATTACTCTTGACATCAAGTACAAGCATTAATTTCATCTCATTCTTCTTTTTTTTTTACAATTATTTTAGATATTGTACTATTTTACTTCCTTTGCTTTCCACATATTTTTGGAAAAACTTGTCTATATATACAAAATATTTTTATTGGATTTTGATAAGAATTACATTAATCTTGTCTATCAATTTTGGAAAATGGGCATTTTTATTTTATGAGTCTTCCAATACATAAAGACAGTATATTTCACCATGTATTTCTTATTTCTTTCATCAGTGTTTTGTGTATTTCAGCATACAAGTCCTATAGATGTTTTGTTAGATTGACACATAATATTTCATTTTTTCATGATTGTAGATGTCATTGCCTTTTTATTTTCACTGCCCATGTGTTCATTTATAGTATATACAGAAGCAATTTATTTTTGTATGTTTATCTTATTTCCTGTAAACTCGCTGAACTCAACTTTTTTTTTTTTTTTTTTTTTTTTTTTTTTAATTTTTTTTTTTTTTTTTTTTTTTTTTTTTTTTTTTAAAGATTTTATTTATTCATTTGACACAGAGAGAGAGATTACAAGTAGGCAGAGAGGCAGGCAGAGAGAGAGGAGGAAGCAGGCTCCCTGCTGAGCAGAGAGCCTGATGCGGGCCTCGATCCCAGGACCCTGAGATCATGACCTGAGCCGAAGGCAGCGGCTTTAACCCACTGAGCCACCCAGGCGCCCTGAACTCAACTTTTTAAGAGTTTATATATTCCTTAGACTTTTTAGACAGTTATGCCATATGCAAATAAGAAGGGTTTTAATTTTTCCTCTGTGATCTATTGTCTTTTTATGTCCTTTCTTTGCCTGATTTCACTGGTTAGAACTATTGCATAGAATGATGAAAGCAAGCATCCTTGTGTTGCTTTCAGCCTTAAGGAGAGTTTGTTTTTTTGCCATTAACTATGTTAGTTGTAGATTTCTTGTATATGCTCTTTATCAAGTTGAGATTCCCATTGATCTCATTTTCTTTAGTCATGAATGTGTATTGAATTATGTCAAATGTTTTTTTCCTGTATTGATTGATATGATCATGTGAGTTTTCTTTATTCTATAAATATGGAGAATTACATTGACATTTTATTGATTGATATTTTATTTTTTGTAACGCTGACTCAGCCTTGCATGCCAATAAATCCTACTTGATTATGTTGCATAATTGTTTAGTATACATTGCTGTATTCTATTTGGTACTATTTTATAAAGGATTTTTGCATCTTTATTGATGAGTGATATTGGTCTACAGTATTCTTTCTCTTCTTTCTTTCTTTCTTTTTATTGGTACTGTTTTTGCCTGGATTTGGTATCAGGATAATATCTTCATAAAATGAATTCAAAAGTATCCTTTTTTCCATTTTCTGTTAGAAATTTCAGAATCAGTGTTAATTCTTCCTCAAATGCTTAACAGAATTACTCAGTGAAACCATCTGAGCATAGAGATTTCTTTTTGGGGAGAGTAAATTATAATTTTTTTTCATAGTTATAGAGCTATACAAGTTTTCTATTTCCTGTGAATGACTTGTGGTTGTTTGTGTTTCTTTTGAGAAATTACCCTATTTTGTAGTATGTTTTGCAGAGTTATTTGTGGTTTTCCTTACTACACTTTTGATGCCATCAAGGTGTATTGTAACATCCTGTTTCACTTCTAATATTAGTAATTTTGTCTTTTTTCTTAATTTCTTTGTCAGTCTTTTTGTTGTCAGTTTTATTAATCTATCCCATAAACCGGGTCTTTGTTTCAATAATATTTTCTATTTTTTTCTGTTTTCAATTTCATTGCTTTCTGTTCTTATCCTTATTATTTTCTTCATTCTACTTACTTTGGGTTTATTTTGCTCTTCTTATTCTAAATTCTTGGGGTGGGAGCTTAGATTATCTTTTATCTTTTTCTGATATATTTTGTACTATGAATCTGACTCTTAGCACTGTTATAGCTTTGTCCCCCAATTTTTAAAAAAATTTTATTTATTTATTGAGAGAAAGAGTGCACGTAAGAGCACGAACTGGGTTGGGGAGGAGGGGAAAGGGAGAGAGAGAAGCAGACTCCTCGCTGAGCAAGGAGCCCAATGCCAGGCTTGATCCCAGAGAATGGAGCCGAAGGCAGATGCTTAACCAACAGAGTCATCCAGGTGCCCCTGTTCCCAAATTTTTATGCTGAATTTTCATTCTTATTCAGTTTGATGCTTTTTTATTTTTCCTTGGGACTTTCTCTTTGACCCATAGATTACACAGAAGAAAAAACTTGTTTAGTTTCCATGTGTTTAGAGATTTTCCTATAATCTCCATTATTGATTTGTCAGTTGATTGCTTTGTGGTCAGATACTACCTTATAATTAATTTCAATCTAGAAAATTTTTGAGGTTTGTTTTATAGCTCAAGATGTAATTGATGCTGGTATATGTTTTTTGGTCACTTGAAAAGAATGAGTATTCTACTGCTGTTGAGTGGAGCATTATGTAAGTGTCACCTAGATCTTGTGGGTTGATGGTGTTATTGACTTCTTTTTTGATGGTTTTCTGTCTAGTTGTTCCATTATTAATTGGTGAAAAAGTGGTGACATTTCCAACTGTAACTGTGCATTTATCTGTTTCTTCTTCATTTCTATCAGCTTTTGCTTCGCGTATTTTATAATTCTGTTGTTTAATGCATAATATTTAGTATTATGTCTTCTTGGTGGATTGACCCTTTTATTTTACCTTTTATTATCACATATTTTCCCTTTCTGTTTCTGGAAATTTTCTTTGCATTGAGGTAGATTTTATCTGACATTAATATGGCCACTCCTACTTTCTTTTGATCAGTTTTTGTACGTAATATATATTTCCATTATTTTACTTTTGATTTGTCTATATCATTATATTTGAAGTGAGTTTCATCTAGAGATTATATAGTTGGTTCATTTTTTTTAACCTATTACTCAAATCTGGGCCTTTTAATTGGTATAGGAGGCTATTTACATTTATGTAATTATTGATATAGCTTGTCTACTATTTCGTTTTTATGTTTATTATTTTTAGGATTTTTTTTCAGTTTTTCTATATTGTTTTCCTGTGGCTATTTTAACATATTTTAGAATTCCATTCTGTTTTATTCATTTTGTTTTATTCATAGCAGTTTTGAGGTAATCTCTTTACATAGCTTTTCACAGGCTTACTGGTTCCTCCAGGTATTACATTTTGTATAACTAACGTACCTACTGGTGGCATCATTTTACTAGTTCAAGTGAAGTGTAGAATCCTTAAAACTCTTTTTACTTTTTTCCACTTACATATAATTATTTAAATATTTTTCTATGTTCATTTAGAACCACATTAGACAATATTATAATTTTTGCTTCAGCCATTAAGTGTTATTTAGAAGACTCAAGAGGGGAAGGAAAATTTATTGGATTTTTTTTCTTACTTTTGTTCTTTCTTTCACCCTGATGTTTCACAATTTTTTTAATCATTTCTATTTAGAAAACTTCCTTTAGACATTAATTTAGAGTAATAAATCCTCTCAGATTTTCTTTATCTGAGAATGTCTCAGTTTCCCCTTCATTTCTAAAGAGTAATTTTGCTGCATATAAGATTCTGGGTTGTTTTCTTTCATTAGTTGAAAAATGTTTTCACTTTCTCTGAGCCTCCCTGATTTCTGATAAAATATCTATTATTTTACATTTTTCTTTATAAATAAAGTATCATATCTCTCTCATTGCTTTAAAGATTTTCTTTTATCTTTACTTTTCATGGTGTCTTGTTGTGGACTTCTTTGAGTTTAATTTGCTTGGGCTCTACTCAGCTCCTTGGATCTATAGATTTATATCTTGCCAAATTTAGGAAATTTTCAACTTTTTTTCTTTGAACACATTTTCAGTCCCACCTTATTTCTTCTACCCTTTAAGATATTGATTGACATTGCCACAATATTTTATATTTGTTATATTTCTGTAGGTCTCTAAGCTTCCATTCTTTTCATTTCTTTCTTTTCTCTCTTTTTTAAATTTTGTTTTTTTTTTTTTCTAGTCTATTGTTTCTGTTGTTCAGTTGGGTAATTTCTATTGCTCTATCTTCCAATTCACTGATTCTTTTCTCTGTCCTCTCCATTCTAATTTTTAGCCTATCTATTGAGATTTTTCTTTCTCTTTTTAAAAAAAGATTTTATTTGTTTATTCGAGAGAAAGAGCATGAGTTGGGAGGAGGAGAAGAAGGAGAGGGAGAAGGAGACATTTTGCTGAGCAGGGAAGCTGACACAGGGATTGATCCCAGGACCCTAAGATCATGACCTGAGCTGAAGGCAGATGCTTAACCAACTGAGCCACCCAGGTGCCCCTCTATTGAGATTTTTAGTTGCTGTGCTCTTCAGTTCTCAAATTTCTATTAGGTTCTCCCTCATATTTTCTATTTCTTTGCTGAGACTCTATTATTATTTCATTTGTTTCAAATATGTTTGTAATTGCATATTAAAGCAATTTTAGATGGCTTGTTTAAAATCTTAGATAATTCTAACATCTCTAAAATCTTGGTGTTGGCATTTATTGATTCTTTTTTTAATCTTTTTGAAATCTTCCTAGTTCTTGGTATAGTGAGTAATTTTCTACTGAAACATGGAAATTTTTGCATATTATGTTATTAGACTCTGGATCTTATGTAAACCTCATATTTAGATGCTTTCCTTTTACTCTACTCTGGAAGGGGAAAGGGGGTGGAGGGAAACCATCTTTTACTGCTCAGTGTGAGTACAAGTCCAAGTTTACCACCACCTGACTAGTAGGAAGTGTATGCCCCCTTACTGCTCTGCAGGATGGTAATTCTAGCTCTCCACTGGTACCACTTTTGCTCTTCCCACATGGCTTTCATAGACATCATGGTAGGGTGGCCTCATTTACCATTGATTGTAGTGGAGGTCTTGACTCTCTGATAAGCCTCCTCTGACATCACCACAGTGGGAAGGAGAAAAAAATAACTCATTACAGTCTGTTGAGGGAGAAAGTCTAGGCTCTCTCTTTAGTCATTGGTGTCATAGGTGGGGGTTCGGTCACATTTTTTTTTGTGGTGTCTGTCTATAGCATGGCAGTCATTTTCTGAAAATTTTCTGTCTTGTTAAGCTGTCTTTTTCCTGTTACTTTGTTTTTCTGATACTTTGTTTTCCTGATACATTGTTGAATGCTAGCTTTTGTTCTCCTTTAAAAAGTATTGTGGTTTCTTTCTGGATGCCAAGCTAAGTTACTCGCAGATCAGTTTGATCCTGTCAAATGCTGTTTTGAATGTTTGTTAAGGTAAATCTAGAATATACTTTACTCTGGGGTTAAATTTGTCCTCCTATTGAGTCATGGTCCTTCAGGGATCTTTACTGAAAGCCCCATATGTTAAACAATATTTCCCCACTCTGGCTGCTAAGAACTGATTCCTGACCCCCTGTATGCTTTGGGAATTGTTTGGCTTATAGCTTCCTTAATTCTTCTTTGTTCTTGGCTGGCCTCATGGAGATTTACCCTACCCTAACTATATATGCAATAATATTTAGTCAAAGATTCAAGAGGATCAATATACAGATTTCTGAAGTGTTTCTTTTTTCTTTCTCTCTGTATAACACTCTCTTCCCCACCACTGTCTGCCCCTTCTAGCGCTCTACAAATTCTAATTTCCTTGATAATCATGAGCTCTGATTTGTCTCTTTAATTTAGCAGGATCACTGAACTCTCTTTCTGTTTCTATTTATGTGCTGTAACCCAGAAATAGTCTCATTCTTGTGCTGTTTGTTGTCCAATATCTACAGTTGTTTCATGCATTTTTACTCTAGTTTTCCAGTTGTTTATGGTAGAAGGTAAGCCCAATCATGGTTACTGGTTCATGATCATGACCCAAATTTGAACAAGTCCCATTTAAGTGCTACTATTAAAAGGGTACTCTACACAAAAAAACCATTATAAATTTGACTGAAAATATTACCTGTGTCCTACATGCTACTTTTAAATATCCTTCTATGTTTTGCAGCTGAGAAGAAAAGTAAGTTTTACCAAATTCTACATTATAGAATTTTTACTTTATAGTTCTTCCATGCCTAATTCAAATGGTTTAAGACTACACTTACAATCAATCCGCCCCCCCCAAAAGGGACTTCTAATGGTAGTAGGGCTTACTGTAGGGAGGTTATACCTAGCCACTTTCTGGAGGACTAAACCCTCTTATTTGAAGACCTGGGTATCAAGAAGGCACTAGGGCAATAGATGATTAAAGTACATTTAGAAAAGAGGTTCCCAGAGACAGTGACTAATGAGAACATATCAAAGATCACTGCAATCTACTTTGTAATTTTGTATCTGGTGGAAATGACCCCTCACTTTTCAGAGTTCAGAGAAGTTTTCTATTCCATTGCCCTGAGAGTTGGTAGTGTGGGATATAGATTAAATAAATCAAATTTCTGATATAAACATAGCTATATAGATCTCTTAACTTGTGACAAAACATACAGATGCAATAAAGAAAACAAAACAAAGATGTCCATCAAATTTTATTTTGTGTGAAGTTGGGGGACACATTGAATCTGCAGATTCAAATGTAAGAGTTTCTTAGAAAGCGCATACTGGGAAGTAACATAAGGAGAAAAGGAAAATGGAAGGACAAAAAAAGAAGGAAGGTAAAGATTAGTATAGAAATTAATGAAGTAGAGGATAGAGAAACAAGAAAGAAAATTAATAAAACCAAAAGTTGTCTTTAAAAGAAGGTCAACACAGTTGACAAACTTTTGGCTAGATTGGCAAAGGAAAAAAGAGATGACTCAAACAACTAATGACAGGAAAGAAAACCATAGACAAACATATTTTGTGAATGTAGACATAAAAATCCTAAATAAAATATTAGGAAACAAAATCCAACAACATATAGAAGGATTATACACCATGATCAAGTAAGATTTATCTCAGGAAAACAAAGTTAGTTCAATATCTGAAAATCAATTAATACTACATATATCAATAAAATAAAGTACAAAAACCACACGATCATCTCAATAGATGCAGGAAGAAAAAAAACAACAGTTAACAAAATCCAACATCTTTTCATGATAAAAGAACTCAACAAACTAGAAATAGAAGACTACTTCTTCAAACTGATAAAGGGAACCTGTGAAAAACCCACAGCTAACATTAACCTTCATAGTGAATACTGAAGGCTCTCCCCCTAAGATCAGGAAGAAGATAAGGATGTCTGTTCATGCCACTTCTGTTCAACATTATACTGTAGGTTCTACAGTAGGTGCATTACAGCCTGGAAGATCTGAACTGTATTTTATCTCCATGACAGCTGTATCTAAGACTCTCTCATGTTGCTTCAGCCTGCCTTCTCCTCACACTGTGACTGCTTATCCAACAGCAAAGGTGACCCAGAGGAGGTTTTCGCCTTTTAGGATGATTCTGATGCCAAAAGGAGTAGAAAGGGTTGGGAGAGAAGGAGAAAATGAAAAAGTGTATGCTATATAGACTTCATGCCTACTCTGTTGAACTTTGGGTGCCAGAGGGTAGAAGGCATGTTTTTGAGAAGGGTGAATTAAATTAATTCTTCTTTGGCTCTGATCCATGTTTATATTTGTTTAGATTTTGAAGTTCAGATCACAAAATGGGAAACTTTTTGTGGAATTAGTTCCATCTGAAAGTGGGAAAAGACTTTCCAGAGTCTTTACCATCTTTATATGGGAAACCCCATGGTCCCAGTTCACTCTTTACTTTCTCCACCCGTCCAGTTTGTATATCTTTCTGAAGTTAATGAATTATGAACTATCACTGCTTAATTGCTTTCAGAGATGGACCCCTGCACAGGTGGGGATGGATGTGCCCATATCTGTCAGAGTGAGAATGGTGTGGCCAGGTGTGTCTGTCGCTCAGGGTACCAGCTGTCTGAAGACAAAAAGGCCTGTGGAGGTAAGGAGATTGAAGCTGATGGCTTAATCGTGTAATTGTTTGAAATTTTGTGGTAATTCAGTTTTGAATAGTCAGAACAGCTAGGAGAAAGTTGTTTTCATTTATGCTTTAAAAAGAACTTTTATATTCTTATTTGATCATTCTGAAAGGTATTTTTGTGAAACTGTAAAAACTCAGTGAAATTTTTAGTTACAAAAAATGGTCTGGTATAATTTCAGAATTAATGACTTTTGTTTTCTGTTTCTCATTATGAAGTGAATTCCAGAGTTAATATTCAAAATATTCCATAACTACACAGGGAGTTTTTTATTATAGGCTACAGAAGGTGGGGGATAACCTTTGAAATGCAAGTATGTGCAAATGAGCGTTCTCAGAAGTTAGAAATAATTAAAACCAAAAAGAAAGAAACTATAAATACAAGGTTACGTATTTCTATTGCCTAGAAATAACAAAACAGACATATTTCAATTCAAAGATGAAAGTGACAAATTACTCCATAACCAGAGCTAATAACTGAAATCATTCCTGTGGGATAGTCTTTGTTTTATTAACTTCAGAGAAATCACAGAATCCTTCATTTTTATCATGACATTTTCATGAAATGAGAAACAGTTTATTTGGATTAATTATGAAAATACAAAATATTTCCTGACTTATGGGATGGATAAACACTTTGAGAAACTGAAAAAGAATTAGATATAAAAATTACTGTTTAGTTGTGTTTTTTTTCCTTCTTTAAACTGAAACTAAGAGATGATTTTTTGTTGATGGTGTTCATATATTTTTCTGACAGAGAACATTTCTGCTTTGGTTCTCTGTTTACACAGCATTTGCCTAACTTTTCTGGCACAGAAAAGGGATCTTATCAAATATTTGTAGAAAATTGACAAATATATTCATATAGATAGATACATGTGGAGATGACATGCAGGATAGTACAGGAGGAAGTACTAGTCAGGAAAATGATGTTGAGACCTATCAACATGAAGGTAAGGAGCACAGACTACCTGAGCTACAGAAGGAAGTTACACTGAATGGAACTGGCTTTCAGTGTCAGGTTAAAGGGGGGCATTCTTGTTTAAATGGCACTTCCCCATGGCATTCAGGAAGAGTATATACCATGGATTGCTACACATGAAGACCCCAAGTCGGCCTTGTCCACATGTCCTGTCTACCTTAAATCAGGGAGATACCGTTTTGGTTAAGAATGTGATGTATAAAAAAAAAAAAAAAAAAGAATGTGATGTATATGACTGGGGCACCTGGGGGGGGGGTCAATTGGTTCAGTGTCTAACTCTTGCTTTCAGCTCAGGTGAGTTCACGGGTCATGGGATGGAGCTCCACATGGGGCTCCATGCTCAGGGGGGAGTCTGCTTGAAGATTCTCTACCTTTACCCCTCCCTTCATTTATGTGTATGTGTGTCTTTTCTCTCAAATAAATAAATAAGTGAATAAATCTTTAAAAGAAAAGAATGTGATGTATATTTCTAAAAACAAATTACAATGACTTCTACCTGTATTATTAGGGGACAGATAAAGAATATTTTTTAGTTATTTCCTTTTCTTTCTCCCAATTAATAAATATTAGTAGTTTCTCATAGATAGAAGTGTTTGAGAGCATTAGACCAATACTTAAGCTGATATCATTAATAGTTGGTTTACTTGCAAATGTGGCACCGATGTGGTATTTTACTATTATGCTTGATGTCTGGGGTTGAGAAGAAGGAAATGCTTTAGATCATTTTTATAGTTTACAGATAAATCTTAATTTGAGCTCTGAAGACATACTTGCTGTATATCACTTTCCTGCAGATATGAATAAACGTGCTGAAGGGCTGGCTCACTGCAGCCATCGCTGTGTGAACACAATGGGATCTTTAATTTGTGCCTTCCACCCTGGTTTTGTGCTGGAAGCTGATGGAAAACAGTGTTCCAGTAAGTGGCAGCAAGAGAAGCCTACAAAACATGTAGCATTTTACAAGTATTAAACAAGGGTAATAAAAAATCATATTGACTAACTTGTCAAAGCAGAAGCTCCTGAAAATGTTTTCCACTGGGGATGGGGTAAGAGTGGGATCTTAGAACTCTAACACCCTCGTTGTAGTTTGAGGAGACAAGGGCCTAGAGTCAACAGAACATGTTTGACATCATGACCCACAGTGTAGATAGCAAGGACTGTCTCAGGACTCGTGACTTGGGGTTCTTTTGGACCCACAGCTATCCTTTGTGAAGAGTCTGCCCACCTTCATCAACTCTGTTACGCAATATTTATTGAACACTAATAACTCCAATGTAAAACTCAAGGAGTTTTGAAGTACCCTGCCTGACACATTGGATACTCTAATGCATATGTTTCCTGTCGGCCCTTCCCCCTTTCCTGTTTCTGCTCGTCTCCATCATGCCTCTTCTCACTGCATGCTCACGTTCCTTCTCACTGCATCCTCTTTCGCTGGCTCATCCCTCTACCCCTTTCCTTCTTTTTTCTCAAAACAAAATGATCCTTGTCATCTAACCTTAGTCTTTCCTCACCTAGGCTCAGTTATACAATTTAATATATCTCTTATTATCAATATATTAAAATGTTATTATGCTGAATTATTAGCTGCTATTAATAGCTACTACAGCTATTTTGTTTTCATGTCTTCTCCACTGGTCCACTATTAACCTATAGATAAATAATACACTCCCTGCTTTACTAGGTTTAAAACTGTGTGATACAAATTCCCTCCAATTCTATGTTCTCAACTTCAGTATTTCCCAAAGGCTTCTTCTTCCCTCTATTTTCAAGTGACAAAATTTTTTTTTCTTATTTCTTTGGCTGATTTCTCTACCTCTGCTTCTTATGTAATCATGGTATGTTAACAATAAATTTTCTTTCATCTTTATTTTTTTTTAAAGATTTTATTTATTTATTTGACACACAGAGAGAGGTCAGATCACAAGTAGGCAGAGAGGCAGGCAGAGAGAGAGGAGAAAGCAGGCTCCCCACTGAGCAGGGAGCCCAATGCGGGCCTCAATCCTAGGACCCTGAGAACATGACCTGAGCCGAAGGCAGAGGCTTTAACCCACTGAGCCACCCAGGCGCCCTTTTCTTTCATCTTTAGACCTACCTTTGTTTTAGTGACTTCTTACCTTCTTTCTCTACTTCATGTTTATACCTTAGCAGGTAAACTTTGTTGTGTTCAAACACAATCATGTTAACTAGTTTTACTTTAAATTCAGGACCATAAATTTTTAATGATTATGCAGCATGACTGGACCAATCTATACTATCAAAATAGGTCTATTTCCATCCTCATCAAAATGAACGCTAACACCTTCTCTTTCTCTTCCAATTTTTTATATCTCCCCGTTTTGCCTTTATTCTCACCTTGTTTCTTACATCATCAAGGAAGTGGATGCAAAGGACCAGCCAAGTTAACAATTAACTGAAAATACCCCCATAGAATCTCATGAACAAAGCCTTCACCACTGTTAATATAAAGGAAGTGGTCCTAGAACTACCAAAGGCCATCTTCTCTACTATACTTCAGATTCCATTCTCTCTTATTCTCTCAATATCTTTGCTATTGCAGTTATCTAATGGATCATTCTCGTCAGCATGTCAACTTGGTCCAGTATCATCTCTGATTTTTATCCTACCTAACCTCTCAGCAGCATTCAACACAGTGGACTAACCCCTGTTTTTCTTGAAACACTTTCTCCTCATTCATGTTTTCACATTTTCCTGGTTTTCCTCCCTATATCTGCCTTCTCTCTCATTGTCCAACTTATATTTTATTTCTCTTGTTCCTTTAACTACATGTGAATCTGTCAAACTATGTACTCAACATCTGTACTTGCTTGACGGATAGGCATTACAAACTTGGCAGGCCCCAAACTGAATTGCTGATTTCCAGCATCCAAAGATGCTCTTCCCAGTTCTCCACACCTTAGGGAACTATAAATTCAGGGTCAAAGACAAAAAAAAAAAACTCAACCACACAAAATTAGTAAGTGCCAGCACTGGGACTTGAACTGGGGTCTTTAGTCTCCAAATATACTGTCCTTTCAACTTTCTCATGTATTTGTATATGTTGTATATCTACTTATCAATTTAATCAAGGAAGAAGAATAATAGTGATAGAATAAACAATTGTATGTTCTTCTCTAAGCTTTCTCATGAAGAGACATTCTTAAGGTCACTAAATTCTTCATTCTCCTCCATTGTACAAAATGCGAACATCTTTAATGCTTGCATTGCCAATGTAGCTCTGAGGTCTGATGGTATACTTCTATTGCTTAAAAGACAAGGCAGTTTTGCTATGCTGATACTTGTCTTTTAAAGAGAAAACTAAATGAGACAGGAGAGAAGAATTAACTACTAATTAGGATACAACTTCTAAGTGAATCTTTTCTCCCAGTGCCCTTGAGGAGTCCTTTCAAGCAGAAATGTGGATGGGTTTTTCTTTCTTATTAATATTTTGACTTTTCAATGCAGCCAGGGATTTAGGAATGAGTATACCTTACAAATGTCTGAAGTAAAATCTCTTGCAATCTGACTGTGAATTTTCAGTTATCATGAAAGAGGGGGGCATTATTACTAATGACTTACAAGATACAAGCTTTCTGTAGAATTTGCTTGGGAAAGCAATTTGTCCTAGAGTAGAATACACTTGGTAGAAGTGTATTTTTATATTTATTTCCCTTATGTGAATATTTGGCTAAGTTCTTTGTGTAGTTCTCACCAGACCTCAATATTTACTAACTGACACAAAAACTTTCTTGGTGAAAACTGGTGTTTTGAGTTGTTTCAAAACCTTTAGGTGGAGTAAGTGTTTTCAGAACATGGTGATGTTTAAGAATGAATTATGTGTCCTTCAGATAAAAGTACATTCTAGGAAAAGATTGTTTTACCTTTTCCCTAGGAAAACAATATTTTGGATTTATATAATTTCTCCTCAGAGGCTCTCAAAACACTGTATAGCATAAGCATTAAATCTTCATGGAGTGCTATAAATGAACTGTTACTATTTTGTGATTAGAAATTGGAAGATTCCAGATCCAGCATGGTTAAGGCTTCCCCCAAATTACCAAGCAATATATCGTCAAACTTAAATTCTATACATATTTAATATATATTTAATATGTTGAGTATTATGATTACTACTGTGAGAAACTATAAGGATCACATTTTAAAGTTTTTTTTAAGTATATAAACTTTTAAAGTAAGATGGTTGAAGAATTATTTACACCTGTATCAAGAACACAAAATCTCAGCTTACTTTTAGTGGATAGTTAGAGATCTAGGTATGCACTTTTTTCGTACCATGCATTTTTTAAGAAGGTTACAACAGTGTAATTTATATTTAAATTAAATTACCACCAGCAGTTTTAGAACTGCATTGTCCACAGGAAATAACAAGAATATGAGCCAAAATTTGAAATACGTCTCCCTAGAGAGTATATGTTAATATACTGTAAAAATATCAGTTCTCTTCATTATTTCAATCGTTCCTTTAGCTTTCTACTTTTCCTCCGTGCTAAAGTAGCTATTTCTAAACACAAAGAGGTTCTTATTTTCAATAATAAATTGATTAGCATGATCCTTTTTTTTGTTTATTCATTCACTTAAAACCTGATTTAGAACGTTTGTTATGAGTTGGGTAATGCAAGATGATGATGGCACAGAAAGAGGAGCACAATGACAGGGATGTGCCCTGTGTGCTCTGGGAACACATAAGGCGGATGCCTACCATAGACTAGAGGCTGGGGATCAGGGAGGGTCTTCTGTGCTATCACTGTACAGGAACTATGGCAGATATCTAGGCAGTTTGAATGGTAATATAGGCCTTCAAGGAGTGCCACGATCCCAAGTACCCTCGCCCTGTTCTTTCCTGTCTCTCTTCTTCAGATGTTGAAAATGCAAGGAAATGAACCAATGTGGACAATCTGATTAAGAAGAGGTATGTCCAAGCAACACAAATGAAGAACAATAGTAGTCAATAGTGAAAATAGCAGAGTACCCAAATTCCATATTTTTTAAAGATTTTATTTATTTATTTATTTGAGGGAGAGAGAGAGAGAGAGCAGGGGGAAGAGCAGAGGGAGAGGGACGAGCAGACTCTGTACTGAGCGCAGAGCCCAATGCCGGTGCTCGATCTCACAACCCTGAGATCATGACCTAAGCCAAAATCAAGAGTTGGATGGTTAACCAACTGAGCCACTCAGGCAACCCCCAAATTCCATATTTTGACCCTGATTCAAAGCATCCTTTATTTCTCATTTCCTCATAAGAATATGATGGATTATAGTGCCTGTGTGCTCAGGACAATTGGTATCCAAATAAGGAGGCCCAAGTCTCCCCACATGCTTCCAATTAGTAGCATGTTCTGGGATCAGCAAATTGTTTTTCAAAGTAATAGTATGTTTATATCCTAAGTGACCCTCATGTACATCAAAACTGATTAGCACATCAGCATGATACTACTTACATATGATCAGCTCATTTATTGCTTTTGTGTTCATGCTTTTGTTCTAAAGCTATTTTTAAAGTATTTTCATGTACTTATAGCCTCTAAAAAGGACAGATAATAACATACCATTAGCTGGAGAACAGATGTGTCAATTGGCAAACAACTTATTTGCGTTCTGATCATTGATTCAATATGCATATTTTTTATAGCCTGAAAATATTCCCAGAGGTAACTGTCTTTTAAGAAGACTGTTAATAACCACTGGTGGACTCATTACTTTTCTGCATCACTTCATCAATTTAACATTATTTATAGGTTTATTAGTAGTTTGATACTGTATAGATATTTACAATGACTAATAGCTCTTAGACTTTTACTTTTATATGTGTAGAGTGTTGATAAATTTCCAATGAAGTTTGTCATCCTCCTAACAGAGAATGTACCCATTATTGACAGATATTCAGGTTTCTCTGTTGTTATGCTAATAACTCCCTTTTGCTTGTTTTGGAAAGAGTTTGAATTGGAAATTGTCAATAGCTGTGAAAAGAACAATCATGGTGTTCCCACCATTGTGAACATGTACTTGGGTTGGGGCGGGGGCGGGGGGGATTGTTCCTGCAACCATAGACACCAACTTGATTCAGATGAGAAAACATGCATAGGTAAAGTATGGTTAATGTCACCTTCAGAATTTGCCCAGGATTCATTTAGCCCTTTCCTCTCCGATACATACTTACGGCTGTAATATGAAAACTGTAAGAAGTAAATGGAATGGTATCTCTGACAAATGCAAAGAAAGATTATTTGGCAGAAGACATCATTATGTTTAGATAGTTACTTTGAAGTTAAAAGAGATTTAAAACATTTTAACAAAATATATGGACTTAATAGTTTTATGTCAAGAAAATATTGCAAGGCCTACCTAATCATTTGATGTGATTTGTAATTCAAACAATGCGTATACCCTACTCTACCTCAAGCAGAAACTAAACCATGTGCATTGATTTTTAACTTGGTGATGATCTGGGTGCATGTTCAACTTCGATATGGCAAGTATCTGCATTCCAAAAGAAAACATTAAAAGATATTATTCTTTGGAAATCCCAGTTCAAACCCATTCTTAATGGATAACTTTTCCAACATATTATTAGAACTTTTATCATATGGGAAACTAAGAATAAACTCCACCCTAACATTGCTCCATATGAAATGTTTAATCTAGAGCTTCTGAGAAAAAAGAATGTCTACTAAAAATAGGGATAGTGAACATCAGATGGTGTTACCATGTACTTTGGTTCAGAAAGAACCTATAAGCCCTTAAAGGAATTTGCCATTATTCAGGAATTCTGATTTTATATTAGCTTGTTTTCTTTTGTGATACTTTAAGTCACTATTCTTTAAAATTATAATATGATTATTGAAAAATGTCTTTGACCATTTCATACTACTCAATATGATTAGAGACCAATTGAAGTATAATAAAAGAAGAGGTAAATTTCAGAGGCCTAAATATTTGGGATCTTTTATTTTGACACTATAATGTGACAGAGTGTACTTAAAGGGACTTTGAAGTATTCTGGCTTCATAAATTATTTAACCAGAACAATGTCATTATTTGTATTTTTTGATCCAACATTGTTTTCTGCATTTTTCCTAGTCTACGGTGGTTAACTTAAGGGAAGCAGTTACTTCCCTTGCCAATTTTTATGTAATGAAAAATAGGTTTATATTTTTCTATCTTGCGAATGCTTTTATCTCTAAGAAATATAAAGGTCTTCCTTCTTTCTTCCCTCCTTGTCTCCCTTTCTTCCTTCTTACCTATCTTCCTATTTTGACTATTGAATAAAAGAAACTGGAATTTTGCTAAACCTCTGCATCTTACAATCTGGTCTTTCCTTATTCTTTGAAAAGCACAATTTAGTAAACCTTTTATTTACAGCTAAGAAAAAAAAAAAAAGGAACATCTGCCAGGGTTAAAATGTGGAGAAGTGCATATTTATGATATTTCAGCAGTCAACATGATGTTATATTGTTCATGACTCAAGTTGATTTCATTTCCAACTATAAATAATACATATTCTTTAAGTTCAAATATTCACTAGAGTAAAGGCAATGATTTGTTCAGAGTGTACACATGCATGCTTTGCTTATTTGCCTGAGAACAGATTAGGACATGAATTCTTTGTAAAAACATTCACACATAAAGGAAACAAATAATTTTTAACTTGTTTCGAGATTAGCTTTTTAAAATATATTTGAATATACAAATAAATGTGAAAATCAGTCATCCAACCTGCAAAAGTTCAGTCTTACCCAAATGCAAATTGTATTAGGCCTAAACTAAAACCTAGAGATGTGTTAATATAATTTGAAAGGCAACTTTCTAAAATGTGAGCATCTGACCAACAATGAGCTCACTACATTTAACAATTGGCAATTATTAAAAGATATTTGTTTAAGATTTATTTATTTATTTTAGAGAGAACACATAAGCAGGGGGATGGGCAGAGGGAGAAGGAGAGAATCTCAAGCAGAATCCCCTACCCCCACCCCCCTGGAGCCCCCAGTGCAGTGCCTAATGGAGGGCTCAATCCCACAATCCTGAGAACATTACCTGAGTTGAAATCAAGAGTTGACCGCTTAACTGACAGCCACCCAGGCAACCCTAGAAAATATTTTTTTTATTTCTAACCTTTGGAGGTTTATTCAGTGGCTATATATGAAGTAGATATATATGAAGAACAGTGGTTATATATGAAGCTCAAGTTCTTTTATGGTTTACTTTTGATGCTTTTCTGAAATTAGAGCCAAAATGTCAAATTGTTTTGCTTGGTTACAATTGATATTCTGTTTTTTTTAATATTACTCAATTTTTATGTACAGCTGAATTTCTCTGTAACATTGCAATATCTGGCATATTGACCTCTGTAGAAAAAAAAATAGAGATGAGAAAAATCAAAAGGGAAAAATAAGCAGGCAAAATCTCACCAAATAAGGTCAGAAAAAAAAAATCAACAAATTTGGGAATCAGGTGATGCAAAAGTTGAAGGGACAAGGCATTTTAAGAAAGGCTAATAAGGGGTTTCAGGTGAGTTCCAGACTGAGGGTATTACAGATTAGACAAGCTAGAAATAACCCCAGAGGAATGAAAATAGAAGAAGAATCCAAAATGGATCATAGAATGATAGTCAGACTGAGGAGCTAATTTTTCAGTTATGTGATGCGGTTGTGCTCCTTGCTAGTTGAGAACAGGGAATCCTGAGACCAGGATGTTTAAAGGCTCTGGTGGTACCCGAGAAAACTTAAAAAAAGATCTTAATATTAAAAAAAAAACCTAAAAGATAATGTTTTAGATGAAATGAAACTGAGTTTTTAAAAAACGTTTTGGTCCCCTATATTCATGCTCCTTAATCCAAAGGACAAAGGAAGGTTTAATATTTTAAAAAGGCAAAAATATCATCTAGAATTTTGTGAGCAGCACTACTTACAACATTTGGCAGAAGGAAGAATGTTTGGTGTCTAAATGACCCTCATTTAGATATTTTATGGTGACCCTTCACCTTGGCTGACTGATTGCATTTTTTTTTCTTTTTTCTTATCTGCATTTCTTACACTGGTACCCTTTCCAAGGTTAATTGAGACACTGAACTTTTATATCTGTGGCTGCTCGTGTAGTTATAGAACAGTGAAATTTAGTAAAGTCAGGGCTGCAGGCCACCCAATTTAACAACTCAACAATCAGAGGGAGTCAAACTGAACCAAAGATAGCCAAAAATCCTGACCATATGAACCCAAGTGTCCACCTAAGGAAAAAGGGGGCAAAAACTCTGTCACTACTCCTTAGCCAATTATTCTAGAAATGATCACCACAAAACTCAGGCCAAATAAATTATTTTGTAGCTGTAAGGTTTCAATTTGACATCTTCTGGTGCATGTTTATTTTCTTCCAGGCAATTACGTCTTAGGGAACAACATTCAGGATTGTAGAATTCTAGAATAGTGGTGTCAAAGGAAACTTACAGACCAACACTTAGAAAATTGTTTATCTAATAGGACATGCCAGGGTAATGGTGTCACTGGTGGTGATAAAAACCCCTAGACCCCACTGATCCATCTAGTCAAAGTATCATCGAAGAGTTCAAGCAAATGCCCTGAAATATCCTGTCATTTAAAACATAATATTAACAATGATTTTCTGCCCTCTGAATTGCAGTTACCACTTCTCTTGCCAGTCTCGTGGATTCCTTTTGCTTGGGAATGCTCTTTCTTCTGAAGTTCTAGAAGAGCTAACACATTATGGAGGCTAAGACTACTTCCTCTTTGCAGCTATAAAATACTCACTAAATGGAATTTTTTGGCTCATCTCAAGCTGTTTTTTTTTTGTCGTTGTTCTTCAGGTTCTCTGTTGATTCAGTCAGATTGCTGTTTAAACTGCGAAAATAGCAGATACCTCTTTTCCTGTGCTTATAAATGCATTTGGAGATTATTTACATATTTTAAAAATAAACAACAAGCATAGGAGAAGCATGCAAGAAACATAAATCCAAATGTGGGCCTCAATCTTTCTGTGTTATATTTTCTTTGATGTTTGTACTGTGTAGCCTGCGAAACAGAAAATGATTAGTAGAACAGTTATAACTTGGAAGTAAGGCTTATCGGCACTTCTCTTGCTTGGTTCAACTCCTGTCTCTTAAATAACAGAAATATCCTTTTCCCCTTCAGACCTTGAAGAATGTGAGAGTGGAGAAGCCTGCTGTGCCCAACTCTGCATCAACTATTTAGGAAGCTACAAATGTCGATGTCGGGAATGCTTTATCAGTTCTGATGGTGGTGGATATGATGGTCAATTCCTGAGATCTAACATGAAATCATTATGTAAAGGGGCAATCCATGCAGGAAGAACATCTGAGACCAAGGGTTAGGAGAGGAAAGGGAAGATTCTGACACTAAAGGGATTTGAATTTGTATGTGGTTCTATCATTTACTGTTGTATGAACCTGGGTGACCCTAACTGGTCTGAGCTTCAGGTCCTCATCAGTGAAGTGAAGACAATAATAGGATTAGTGGGTAAATCAAATAAAGTAGTAAATGTGGAGTGCCTAGTACAGTGATTAACATCGAGAAATCACTAAAAGTAATTATTATTATAATATTCATTGGCTCATAATCCCTTTTACCTAATTTAATATATATAGGCAAGTGAGAGATTTGGGCAAGCAAATATAGCACACTGCCATAGGAATCACTCAGGGCAAACTTGACTGGAATTAAATTTGGTTCCTGAAAGTCATTTTAATTAAGGAGTCATACCAAAAGGATTGCCAATTCATGAGCCACAGTCCAAATCTGTACTGGAATACTTTATATACCTGATGTTAATCTAGCTAATGCAAGCTTTAAAATGAGTCATTTTATAATCTTTTAACTTATTTGTTAAAATTGGCTCACTTACCTTTCAGATTATTTCTTAATCAAATACATATGATTTAGGTATATATATGTAATATATAAATATCATAGGAAATCTAGTGAGTAGTATTAATTCACTTTTTTTATACTATTAAGAATGGTTCATGTAAGTCATTGGTACAATTTATTTCTTAAAGTTTATCTTAAATATATAACCTTTAAATTTCATTTATGATCATTATTACCATTATTTTGAACTAAGTTTTTTTTAAATAAAAGCAAAGATTAGAGAATTGTATCTATCTCAATAACAATAAAATTATATGTGAAGGCTTTAATGCCTCAGAAAGAATAGTATTTCTTTGCTTAAAGAAACAAATTACTGCATTCTGTTGAGGATGATAGATATGTTTCTTCATATAGATAGCCAAGCTCCCCACCCTTCCAATGTAGATAACAGCAAAGAATACAAAACTATATCTATATATTCTAAACACAGTGGAGTATATTGCCATTTACCACATTCCATCCAATTAACGGGGCCAAAAAATTTTTTGAATTTTACGTACCATCTGCTTTTAAGTACAGTGAGCCAAGAGATGATTGTATGGCATGAATGTACATACTTGGGTATGCACATCCAAATGGAAAAGGTATCCAAAATCTGAAGCAAAACTTAGAAACTCAGTTTTGTAAATGAACTTTTAGTATCATCAACACATCGACCAAAGTCTGAGCTCAGATGTGGACATACACCACCAGTAAGTCAAATGAGATCAAGGACAGGGTTTCTTCCATCTTAAAATTCTCTACAAGCTTTGTATAGAATTACACATATGATAAGTGCTTCACCATAGATGTTGAATAATTCAAGAGTGATGAACATTCTATAAAGTGGTATACTTGGACCATTGAATTTCTCTTAAGTTGTTTATTCTTTTTTTTTTTTAAGGATTTTATTTCTTTATTTGACACAGAGAGAGAGAGAGATCACAAGTAGGCAGAGAGACAGAGAGAGAGGAGGAAGCAGGCTCCCTGCTGAGCAGAGAGCCCGATATGGGCCTCGATCCCAGGACCCTGAGATCATGACCTGAGCCGAAAGCAGAGGCTTTAACCCACTGAGCCACCCAGGCGCCCTAAGTTGTTTATTCTTCATCAAAATCTTGCAATCAAGGTTTCAGGAAGAACCTGTCTATGTAGATGAACTATAGTAAACTTGGAAATGAGTGGAAGAAAAATAATTGGCAAGGTATACTTTAGGAAGAATTCCGGGACGATGTCTTCTATATGTCAAAACCTTATTATTGGCTAATAAAGGTGACAAGGGGAACACAATTATGCCCATGAGTTCATAATGTCTATTTTATCTCTCAGCACCTAAAAGCTGGCATTGTTTAAATTTTCCTAGGTGCAGTTGAGTGACTTCATGTCAGCATAGTCTGTGACCCGCTGTGTATTAATTCTGTGGGGACACAGGACTATCCTTGTAGAGAAGCCTACAGAATTGGAAGTGATGGGAAAACTTGTGTTAGTCACTGTGCATGTTTGTTAGTCACTGTGAAGAATTTTGCTGTATCTTTTCTAAACTACTTCAACCCTCATCTTGTTCTTGGAGAGCAACAGAGACCACGTGTCCCTTAACTCAACCTGCCCTCCCCTTTCTGTCTTCCCAGACTGAGCTTTTCCTTTTTCTTTTGTTCAATCTGCTGTGGTTTCAACTTTGTGCTTGCTGCTTCTCACCTGCATTTACAGAAGACTTTTCAAAAGGGCCTTCTCAAAGACTTGCCCCTTCCAGTCACCCCCTGCCCTGGCTGTGTGGTTCAAACCCTCTCATTTCTCTCATCAACCCCTGCTCAGTTTTTACTTCTTTTAACCAGGGTGTTCGATCCAGGTATTTTTCTGTGAGCCCTTAGCCTTGGATGATGGTGGGCTGGAGGAGGAAGAAGAAGAAAAATTAGAAGTTGTAAGTTTCCAGGCCTTCTATTCAAGAGCCCACCTCAACTGCTTCATGATGTGGATACCTCTCTGCCTCCCACCCATGAAGATGAAGAAGATAAGGAAGGTGAGGAAACACATATTTGAGGAGAACCGACTGCTTTGAGCAAAACTGGTAAGTAAAAGAATTTATTGCATTATAGTCACCTCTTTATTTTTAGGTAATTCACATAAATTCTCTTATAGGCAATTTCATTATCGATATTTAATACCATTGAATGCTTTAACATGTTAGCAAAAAAAGTGGAGCCAAGCGGCACCTGGGTGGCTCAGTGGGTTAAAGCCTCTGCCTTTGGCTCAGGTCATGATCTCAGGGTCCTGGGGTCAAGCCCCGCATCGGGTTCCCTCCTCGGCTGGGAGCCTGCTTCCTCCTCTTTCTCTGCCTGCCTCTCTGCCAACTTGTGATCTCTCTCTCGCTGCCAAATAAATAAATAAATAAATCTTTTTTTTAAAAAAGTGGGGCCAAATTTACTTCTTCACTGCTTCCTATCAAATTCACCGTCCTATATTTTTCTTCCTTTTGCACAGTAAAGTTTGCTACATAGGTATATGTAGAAATGGGGTGCAGGGTGTGGGGGGCTGTTAAAATGTATACAGTGAAATAGAGCTGGAAACGATCTTTAAATTAGCATAATGGGGGAAAAGCTTGGATTGGGACCTTGTTGTTCTTTTAACTATTAAAACTCCACTAGAAGGCACTATTATATAGTTGAAATTTACCTCAAATAGCCTTAAAATCTAGATTCTTTCTACATATTAAAATGCCAAGAAGCAATGGTTCATTATGCTGAAGTGGACTAAGAAAAATATCTTTAAAAATGGGAGCAGTTTCTCTTATACATCCACGCAACAGAACTGAAGCATCAAATCACTTCTGATCAAAATAAATTAGCATACCCTCTCTCAAAAGTAACAGTTTGCAGCCGTCTGCTGCCTCTTTTTTCTTTTCTTTGTAAAACAGAACTGCTCTTTTTGTTCTCCCTCTATTTGTAGTATTTTAACACTACCAAAGCTGGATGATTGCTCTAGAAAGAGCTGGTTAAAATGGCAGAGACGTTTTTATGCTATGGTCAGTCCATAAGAATAATATCAATAAATGTGTCTGCATAAAAATGGAAATGCTGTGATGTTTCTTAATTAAACTCCTCATTATTTGGCTACTCAAATTCAGAAGAGGACAGAATAGAGACCTGGCTAAACATGACAGGCTTTCCATTAGGAAGTCTGAAAGACCCCACCTAGAAACAGGAGCAAAACTTGAAATGGAAAGTTCCTTAAAACAACTGAAATCAAGTCTCTCCATTCTTATTCAAATTAATTTCCCTGAAGAATAGGATGGAAAATCACATTACAGTACATTTATACAATAGAAAACTACATAGACTTTAAGAAATAAACTAGCATGCACACAATATGGGTAAGTTTCACAAACAGTCTACTAAATGAAAGAAGTTTGATGGCTTTATATAAAGTTCATTTATACGAAGTTCAAAAATAAGAAAAAAATAATCTGTGGTGATAGAAATCAGGATAGTGCTCGGTTTGTGAGTCTAGTGATTGAGAAATCATCAAACCACCTTTGAGTTTTTGCGGTGCTGGTAATAATCTGTATCTTGACCTGGGTGCCATTTACAAGGGGTTATTTACATGGTGGAAAAAAAAGTATGAAGTGTACACTTGAGTTTTATGCACTTGTTTGCATGCATATTAAATATCAATAAAAAGGTTTACTTGAAGAAAAAAAAAACAACTTGGCATTTTAAAAAGCCTGGAAGAGTGGTGCCAGTGTGGCTCAGTCGGTTAAGTGTCTGCCTTTGGCTCAGATTGTAATCTTGGAGTCCCAGGATTGAGCCCCATGTTGGGCTCCGTGCTCAGCAGGGAGTCTGCTTCTCCTTCTCTCTCTGCCCCACCCCACTGCTCATGCTTTCTTCCTCTCAAATAAATAACTAAATCCTTAAAAGTATATATATATATATATATATATATATATATGTATGTGTGTGTGTGTGTGTGTGTGTGTGTGTGTATAAAGCAAGCCTGGAAGAAAAAACACCAAAGTGCCAGAAACATTGATTATTTTTATGTTCAGGAATCCATGGCAATTTCTTTTCACCTTTTTACTCTTTTAAACATTCTAAAGAGTGTTTAGGATCTATTTCCAAGGTCTAGTTTAAAAGATATCATTGCTATTGCTTTGCTATTGTCTTTTTCTGAGACTGTTTAGGAAAAATGCTCAAGGATCNTTTTTTTTTTTTTTTTTTTTTTTTTTGGTATTTTTTAAAAAATGAAGGGTTTCATTTCCATTTTCAGTGATGTAGACAGTATGGGCCAACTAAGATGTTATTATTGTTCCATCGGTGAAGATCACACCTTCAGACACAACTGCAATGTGAGGACCTTACGAAGGGGGACAGATGCCCGGAAGGAAGAAGTGAGTGCTCTTGCCCAGAAGCCTGGGGAGATAACCTCTGTGATGGGAGTAAGTCAGACTCTGGAGAATTGGTAAAAGGGTAATGAGTTCTTTGGTACTAGTAAATTATTTTGGCGCATTCTCCTTTATACGTGTACTCCCTAAAATGTTTTAACAAAGTAAGCAATTGATACGGTGAGAAACCAATTTATTTGTTGTGCATAAAGAATGCTTATGAAACGCTAAGGTTTTAAACATGTGATTAAAAGGGGAGATTTTGTGTTACCTGGGAAACTTGATGTGCTCTCTCTTGTTTATCCCTGGAACATAAAAGTTAATAAAGGATCCTAATATTCTAGGCCTATAAAAATCCCTCCATTTAAATAAATCATTAGGTCCTGGCAAGCTATTCCCAATGAAGAAAAAAAGAGTTTGTGTTACAAAGTGCAGTTAATGGAACTGCTTGACTGCTCCTTTTTGTCTGTGTTTTTGGTTTTTTTTCTTCTCCTTTTCTTTACAAAATGTGCTAATATACTCTAATGACACTTTTAAGTTTTTTATGTCTCTCATGAGAAAATATCAAAGATTTGAAAAATGATATCTTGAACTAGCCATTTCCTTTACATTTTAAATGGAGGTACATTTGCAGGAAAGAAAAATGCCAAGTACAGAAATCAAAATATATTGACTGTTTCCTCTTTCTCTTTTTAAATTTACCTTATACGGGTGCCTGGGTGGCTCATTGGGTTAAAGCCTCTGCCTTTGGTTCAGGTCATGATCTCAGGGTCCTGGGATCAAGGCCTGCATCGGGCTCTCTGCTCAGCAGGGAGCCTGCTTCCTCCTCTCCCTGTCTCTCTGCCTGCCTCTCTGCCTACTTGTAATCTCTCTCTCTGTCATATAAATAAATAAAATCCTTAAAAAATAAAAATAAAAAAATTTACCTTATACATTTTTTTTTAACAAAAGTGTTTTCTTAGTTTTTGTGATTAGCTTAGAAGATGATATGATCAGATTTTCTTTTGAACCCCTTGCATATGGGAAGAAAGATGACAAATATTGTTTCTGAGATACATCCAAAACTTGAGTCAGAATACAGTGAAGTAATTTACCAAAATTATTAGTTAGAGTGTTGAGGATCTTCCTTGAGCATCCCTCTGATCATATTTCAGTGCAGCTCAAAAAACTTCAAGGGTGACCCACTTCCTGATACATAAGCACACACTTCTAATCTAGCACTGACAACTATCTACAATCAGGCCCTCATAAATCTTTTTCTCTTTTTATCCTAATCATGGCTTTTTGCTCAGCTTATCATTTCCAGCAAACTAAACTGCTTAGTACTTAATGCTTTGCACTTTCCAGCTTCGTGACTTTTGCTGAACTGCCATCTTTGTCTATTGCTGCTTGTTGCATGGAGCTCTATTTGATGGCCCCCGTCTAGCCACAACTATTTATGTTTTGGGTGGGTTTCAAGTCACTGTCTCTCTATATATATTGAATTAGAGTTAGTTATCTCCTGTTCTATCTCCCTTACTGGACTGAGAGCTCATTGATCAGGTCTTATTCATGTTTCCCCAAAGTGAAGGCACCCGGTACATGAATAGACAAATGAATAAAACTTAGTGTTGAGACATCCGGCTATATTGACCTGCAATTTGATGTACTCAACTGTATATGATTGGGATCAAATAAATGTGGTTGTATGACTATTAGGAATTAAATACTTCCCTTATGTCAGTTTCATTGGTAAATATGCATTTTCCAAACCCTTGATTTCTAACATGGCAGCATGGGAAATGAAACTAAAAATCTGTCTCAAATATATCAGACTAAAACATCTCTGATACAAAATTAACATAGAAATATTGAAAATCAACTTGTTGAAATGAAGATAAGATGATCTCTTCTTTAGCTTTGGAAAATCTTGCTGTAAGAATTCAAAAAACTTACTACATATAAATTAACAATGTAGATTTCAACCAATGTTGCCAGTTTCTTTCTTTCCTAGCCCTTTTGTTTTTCTCTTTCCTTTCCTCCTCCTTTGCATAGTATCTCAGGTTTGACAGAAAAGAAAAAAGTCAATAAGAAGCCAAGTTTCCATATTAGTATCTGGAATGGTGTGGGTGGTTAGATAGAGGTGATATAAATGTGGTTTTATAATAATTAGCCAATTATATAAAATGCCAATTAAAATGGTTACTGAAATCATCTCAACAGCTGTATTTACTCAAGTTAAAGTCACAGTTTCCCCAATTTATTTTTTAATTTTTTTTAAAGATTTTATTTATTTATTTGACAGGGAGAGACAGCGCAAGAGAGAACACAAGTAGGAGCAGGAGAGAGAGAAGCAGGCTCCCTGCCAAGCAGGGAGCCCAATGTGGGGCCTGATCCCAGGACACTGGGATCATGACCTGAGCCGAAGGCAAACGCTTAGCAACTGAACCACCCAGGCGCCCCCCAGTTTATTTTTTTAATGTAATACTAAGCACTTCTAAAGAGCCAACAAACAAACAAACAAACAAACAAAAAAAACCACCAGTTGTTTGACTTCATCGATCTTTGACAATGCAACATACCTTGGGACATTCAAGACAGTCTTAGCTGCATTCATTCCTAGTTAAAAATACATGCCATTTTTTCTACATTTTCTTCCCATTTTTCAAAATAGAAGGTGCTGTTTGTTTCTCACTAAGGTTGGTGATAGTTACACAACAAAGATGTCTAAGTAGCTATGAAAATGTGTGTTAGAGTTTAAGGAACAAGGTAAATTTTGCATGTGAACTTTGTTATTGGTTTTTCAGTGACCATGATTTTAACTAGCTGCATCAGTAATCGCCCCCCCTGCCCCCCCGCCCCGAATGATGATGCTATCCAAGCTAGAAGCATGCTGGTGACTCTTTCTGGGTCTGCAAACCTCAGAGATTTTAATTACCTGGTATCCATTCTAATAGAAAGACAAACTTCTTTCTCCATTTGTATCATGAGTATATTACACTGCTTGTTCTCTTTCTCTACTTTCTTCTTAGCTTTTTCCCCAGAGACCCATGGGAAAGCATGTGGCAGCATCTGTGATTGTCAGAATGGAGGCAGCTGTGATTCTCTGGGCAATGCCAGTGGCCACCCCGCACCCCACCCCACTCCCCAGGAATTCCTGGGAAAACCTGTGAAAACGGTAGGAGGTGACTAGTGCTGGGCTGGTCATGTGACATAAGTTCTTAAGTTCTTCAGGTTCTTAATAAGAAATTAAAAGAAAATTACATCTAGGGGTGCCTGGGTGGCTCAGTCAGTTGAATGTCAACTTTTTGTTCTGGCTCAGGTCACTATCTCATGGGTTGTGGGATCAAACCCCTTGCTGGGCTCCCCACTCAGCGGGGAGTCTGCTTGAGGATTCTCTCCCTCTGCCCCTTACCCCACTCACTCACTCTCTGTCTTTCAAATAAATAAAATCTTTAAATGAAAATTACATCTGTACTTTTCAAGGTGGACTTTTCTAAAGAAGAAAAAAGGTAGTGTCCATGTATACAAGAGTACAGTTGCTTTGACTGATGACATGTGTATCGAGTATGATAAATCTTGATACAGAGAAAGCCTTTTTCTTCTATTGAGCAAAAAGTTGAGTTTTTGTTTGGACATAGGAGCTAGGGGGAATTTATTTGCTCTGCATAATAAAAGGAAGAAAAAATGGAGCTTTGGCAAGCCATGGAGGAAGAGAGATGAAAATCAGAGAAGCAAAGGAGAGGAGGGAGAGAGGAAAAGATGGGAGAAATGATGGATGAAAAACTCACAAAATACCTACGAGTGCTGTGTGTGGATTTTACTTGGAAACCAGGGAAAAAGACCACATTTTCAGCATAGGCAGATAGAGCGTAAAAAAGAAACTGCTTGTACAAGCCCAAGAGCTGAATGCAGAGAGTGAATGAAGATAAAAGTCTTTGAGGACTGCCAAAAATCCTGGGGAGTTTATTGGATTCTCACAGATCACAAAACTGGGGACATGGAAACCAAGTTTACTTCCCTCTCTGAGAGATGTAGGAAGTCTCCTGTTGGCATCCCAGTTATTCATCCCCCTGAACAATGTTTATTCACTTATTCAAAATATATATATGAAGTGGTAACAAGGCAGTATGCCAGGCATTATGATATGGTAACAGAAAAGATGAAAAATAAAGAAGACCCTGGTCTTTCCATGTGGAACTTGCAGTCATATTCAGAGCAGACATAGGTTACAAATGTTGGTAGGTATTACAAATTAAATATTAATGCGTGTTTGGAGGTAGGACTAGGAGGAAAAGGCAGACTGTGTGAGCCAGGGAGCAACTTCTGGAGAAGTAACATTTAAGCTGAAGGCAGAAAAAGGAGGAGACATGAGACAGGGGAAGAGTGAAGGAAGAGCATTCCACACTGAGAGGACCTCCTATAGCTGGGCTCTGAAGTGGGAAAGAGTGATGTTGACCTGAGGAACCTGCAGAAGGTCAGCTGGTGGAGAAAAGTCAGCCAGGGAGACGTTAATGCAGCAGGAGGTCAGCTGGTGCAGGGGCCCGTAGGTCTTGTTAAGCTTGGAGTTTTTAATCTGAGAGCAATGGCAAATCATTGTAGAATTTTAGACAGAGGATATGAAATCATACCTGTGTTTTTTTTAAAAAATCTCCCTAGCTTCAGTCTAATTACATTGGAAACATCTTATCTTTTACAATCTCCTTGTTTTATATATAACAACAACTCTCGCAAGTTTTGCATGTGGGTTAGTATTTGCTTTGTGTGTCTTTCCATCCCTTCGGGAACCCCCAAAAGGATTCTTTGGGAAGAACTGCAGAAGGAAATGTAACAGCACCAACAATGGCCTTGCCACAGAGTGTGTAGTGCATGTATGTAAGAGCCATTGTGCTATGGCGGTGGGGTGCGGGGGAGGGCTGTCAACTGAGTAAGTCACAGGCAATAATTTGCTTTCTACATCTCTACATGAAGGAGCGCCTGGGTGGCTCAGTCTATTAAGTGTCTGCCTTCAGCTCAGGTCATGATCCCAGGGTCCTGGAATTGAGACCCGCTTAAGGCTCCCTGTTCAGTGGGGAGTCTGCTTCTCTCTCTCTCTCTGCCTGCTGCACTTGTGGTCTCTCTCCCCCTCTCCCCCTGGCTTGTGGTCTCTCTCTCTGTCAAATAAATTAAGTCTTTAAAAAAATAATTTTCTCTCTACATGAAGCAAGAAGGCTTAAAAATTACCAAAAAATATGTTAGACAGAGGAAGAAGGTAAAAAAATAGCATTTTATATAGTCATATATATGATGGTTTAGTTCTGGTCTTTATTTAGCCTTCTGACATTACAGAATCTAGATTTTGATGAATGAAAGAAAACTACTCCTGAATTACTTACATTTTTTTCTAGTTATTTACCTGAAGAGGGTTTCACTAGTTTATTTAAATGACACTTTACAAGAGTTGAATATCAGAGGCCCAGGGCTAGTTTCTTTTATTTCTGTGTTCTAATGCAAAGCAATATCATTCCTAGGCACCTGGGTGGCTTAGTCTTTAAGCGTTGGCCTTTGGCTTGGGTCTTGGTTCCAGGGTCCCGGGATCGAGGTCCGCATTGGGCTCCCTGCTTGGCAGAAGGCCTGATTCTCCTTCTCCTACTCCCCCTGCTTGTGTTCCCTCTCTCGCTGTCTCTCTGTCAATAAATAAATAAAATCTTAAAAAAAAAAAGCAATATCATTCCCTAAAATTTCTAAAACAGGCTATTCATTTTGCATTCTGATCATCAATCACATTTTGCAAAGTATATGAGAAAATGCAATCACCAAAAAATACTTCAGCCCATCAGTAGCTTTTAGGATTCCTCTCACTGGATCAGCGCTGGAAGCCCACCACCCCATCTTGAAACTGTGTGCAAGAACCTGTGAGCCTACAGAAATCTCTACTCTGTTCCTCTGCATATTTCGAATGCTTTCCTCTGGAAATCTTTCCTCTGTGAACCTCAGTAATACCATGGACTATTTTTTAATAACACAGACCTTTTAGAGCCTTATATTGTATTTTTAGTTGAATGTTTATGGATCTAATCTACTTTACAAAAGGCATCCCCTTGAAAACAGAGAGTAAATTGTGAATACTCCAGTAAGGGAGCCAGTGAAGGCATTATAGAAAACCAAACCTTGGTCATGAGGAAAGGTTAGGCTTGAATATGTAAAACAGAAGGGAAGAGGAAAAGGCATGGGTAAATGTGAACAATGTGGGTGTAGATGGTATGTTCCAGATTATCATATACCCCCTAGAACATGCCAGGGGAAGAAAACTCACCTAGAAAGAAAAGACAGGATCATTTCTTTTATTGTTCCTCTTGGGTAACAAGACACAATCCATTTTTAGCAATAACTTTTGAAAAGTTTATAAGGTAATATCAGATTTTTTTGGCAAAACATTTTTTTAAAGATTTTATTTATTTATTTGAGAGAGAGTGAAAGAGAGCATAGAGGGAGAGGGAGAAGAAGACTTCCCACTGAGCACTGAGCCCAATGCAGGGCTCGATCCCAGGACTGGGATCTGCACTGAAGGCAGATGCTTAACCAACTGAGCTACCCAGGTGCCCCTGGCAAAGCTTGTTAAATCATAATTCATCCTAGTCAAAAATTCAAAGAGCTGACAGTGGTGGTAGTGATGGTGGTTACCAGTTTGAATGTAACCACCTTAAAAAAAAAAATACACATTCCAGTTCTTCAGGATTCCTATTGCTTAGACTCAAAGCTTCATTGATTAATGCCACTTACCTGGCCATCAGAAGCTAGTGTTGGCAACTTTGTATTCGTTTTCTAGACTTGCTATAGTAAAGTAGCACAAAGTGATTGCCTTAAACAACAGAAATTTATTGCCTCACAGTTCTGGAGCTAGTAGTCTGCCATCAAGGTGTTGACAGGCCATGATCCCTTTGAAGGTGCTGGGGAAGGGTCAGTTCTGGGATTCTCCAAGCTTCCCATAGCTCCTTGGCTTCTGATCATTCAGCTCTAACTTTCACATGGCGTTTTCCCTCTGGGAGTGTCTCTGTGCCCAAATTTCACTTATTTATAAGGACACCAGTCATATCAGATTAGAGACCTAGCCCATTCCAGTCTGACCTCATCTTAACTAATTGAATTGGCAAAGACGTAATTTCCAAGTCAAGTCACACCCTGAGATACTAAGTGTAAAGACTTCAACATATCAGTTTTGGAGGACACATTTCAATTTATAATGAACCCCGAGTAGACATTGGATTGGCAAAAGATGTTACTTCTTCCACTTTTCCTTTTTTCCTCTGCATATTTTCACAGTTATATCTTTTTAATATACCCAATTGTCATATTTCAGCATTCCATCATGACTGAGTTGTTCCCTGAACCGCTGGTCTACATGCTGACCCAGGAAAAGTGAGGCATGGAAGCCAATCCAGGGAAGGGAGCACTCTGTAATGAGCAAGAGGCCTATCAAGGAAGACGAAAGCTTTGAGAGAGAGACCTGAAGCTTTGTTAGTCTGAGAAAGGACTCAGAAGCCACATAAAGGATGAGAGGAGAATCACATAATTTATCATCCAAATGGAATAATATTATTGAACAGTGAAAAGGGGTCCTGTTATAAACCTGTTCTGCTTTAAAGGTAACTCTGTCCCTGGCAGCCAGGTTAAGGATCACTTACATGGTAGCACTATAGCCACTACTCCAAATTATCTCTGCTAATAATAGCTAATAATATCTCTGCTATTAATACCAGATGCTAATAATTTCCATTCAGCAGAAAGTCAAGTGGCTTATTTTGTTTTCTCCAAACAGCTTTTGACAACAAAGCCTCTACAGGAATACAGTACAATTACCTTGAGTTTGGAGGCTACTTGAAGGATCTTGATAAGTCCCTCAGATGTTTGTAATGGGGGAGGAAAAAAACATGACAGGTTTTGGAACAGGAATAGAATTACTGTAAATAATTTCTCAAAGACAGAACTAAGGGTATGTTTTCCTAAATGCAAAGGTGGGACTTCTTCAAATTAGAATTTCTGTGCAGGGCGCCTGGGTGGCTCAGTGGGTTAAAGCCTCTGCCTTCGACTCAGGTCATGATCTCAGGGTCCTGGGATCGAGGCCCTCATCGGGTTCCCTGCTCAGTGGGGAGCCTGCTTCCATTTCTCTCTCTGCCTCTCTACCTACTTGTGATCTCTCTCTTTCTGTCAAATAAATAAACAAAAAAATCTTAAAAAATAAAAAAAAAATTAGAATTTCTATGCTGACTACCACCCCTAAGTCTCAACAGCATGGGGAAAATAATAAAGGAAAGGCAAGCACCATTTGCCAAAAATGTAGCTAAGAAAATGCTGCTGTCTTGATGAAAGTTGTGTGTAATCTACATGTTGTAAATTAATTCCGATTACCACATCATGAAAGGGGATGGAAACAAGGTAATCCTTTCCATCCGTGCTTGTCCATCATCTTGCTGTGGCACAATGAATATAGGGCCTGGCAGACCTTAACAGTCCTTGGAGAATATTAACTATAGGCACCAATGGAGCACATTGAGAAACAATTTCTCTTCCAGAAGCACCAAATCTTTTTAAGTAGCTCAGGCTTCACTGTTCACATCCAGTTGCCAAAAAGCAAATGAATTGCCTGATTTGAAAGACATTTTCTTTCTTTCTTTCTTTCTTTTCTTTTCTTTCTTTCTTTCTTTTTTTTTTTTTTTTTTTTTTTTTTTTTTTTTTTTTTTTTTTTTTTTTTTTTTTTTTGGCAGTCAGGATGACCCCCCCATTGTTTTCCCCATAATCAGGCCCCGCAGAACTACATGCCTCTACACTGACAATGTAAAGGAAACAAAGCATGGTTTTCAGGTGACCGGTTTGCCTCAGTCTGCTTGCAGACTGTCCCAAGGGGGTCTGTGGAACTGGCTGCTCTTCAGAATGTCAGTGTGTGGAGGAGAACACCCTGGAAAGCAGTGCCAAAAACGGCAGTTGCACCTGCAAATCTGGTTACCAAGGCAACAGATGCCAGAAAGGTACAATCTGATGATAAATTTTCTTTCTTCTCTAATAACAATGCTCAGCCTTTTCTCAGCACCATATGATCATTAATCAGTTAACCCACTGGTGTCCTCAGGAGATGGGTAAGCTTTATTAATCTCCTATTTGTAGGCGAGGAACTGAGACACATGGCGATGAAGTTATTTAACTTTGTCTACTCAGCCTCTGCTGTTAGCCATCTCCCGGCTAGCTTGAGCGAGAGAAAGAAGATCACATTGCAAGAGAATCTTATCTTAAGAAGATTAAAGCTGGCCAATCACCTCTTTGAGCTGAAGTAATCAACCAAGGGTACTGCTAGCTTCCAGAGTTAAAGAATTGTTTTCTTTATCCCTGAAGATAGATCATTCAAACAAATCCAATTCAAAGATTCTAACCATAAAAAAGTTTGGGAAAATTTAAATAGGGTTATCAGTGTCATCCTTTTTCAAATTTCTAAGTATTGCATGAGTATTTTTAACAAATCCATAAATATAAAAGTTTATGTACAGCATAATTCCAATTATAAGTAACATACATAGATATGTGTGTGTGTACATGCATATAAAATTTGGATAAATGCATTCTGAGATGTTAGTAATAGCTGTCCCTGGTTTGCAGACTCATGGAATGCTTCTCCCTAGATATCTACTTAGATGGCTCTCTCACTTTTTTCACAAAGTTTTGTGTCATTTTTTTGCTGAATCTTATCAGTCCTGGCTTACTTAAAATTGAAAATTGTGAAACTCCTTGAACTTTAAAATTTTTCAAAGTCATCTTCTAACATACTATTCTTTTTATTATTATAACATATTCTAATTATTATTCTCTCTAATATTTATTGCCTATCCTTCTTGCCAGAAGCTCATTCCCATATGGGAAGTTTGCCCATGTTGTTCACCAAAGTATTCCCAAACTCCTAGAACAATCCTGACTTACAGGAGTTGCTCAGTAAGTATTTAATGAATACATAAATGAATACATAAATGAATACATAAATGTGCATGTTTCAGTTTTTATTCTTTATACATTTTCTCATGCTATATATAAAGATAACATGTATACATCTCTCATGTATACTGAATTAAGCACTCGTTACTATTTTATTCAGAGGAAATTATCACAGCATTGTTTTTTCTTTCATATATAGCAAGACTGATTATATAACAAATACAATTGTCAAAACTAATGGGCAAGTGAACTCTTTGCTTTTGAAGTAATCCAAAGGACAGTCTTTTTTTTTTTTTTTTAAGTCAGGAGGAACAAATAGGTGAGAAAGGAAGTGGTCATACCATTGGGTCCACTCACAGAGACAGGCCCTGGGATTGAAGGTTGTCTTTTGCCTTCAAGTATTACACGTTGTTCCTTGCATTGTCAAGTTCAGATGGTCTTCAGGGCTTTTCTGGAGCTGACAGAATGGGAATAAGTGTCTTACAGGTCGTCCTGTGGCTATCAAACTGGAGTACATGAGCAGCAATGTCCCACCTAGATTTTGTGGAGAAAGGACTATATATGTATCTGGATTGTGACTTTCTAGGCAAAGAGGAAAAGAACTTAGGAAAACAGAAGTCTGACATAACACAAATGTGTTTAACATCATATAAGAGTTAGGTCCCATGCCAATCTGTAAACCTCCTCCTCTTTTAACTGATTTTTAGACGTAGAGTCAGCGCTTTATTCAATAACCCACTAAAGAAGTCATGCCCTAAAAGTCAATGCATGAGGATACAATACTATATACACACACCTGGGTAGATTTAATTTATTTTGATAACATTTTCTTAAAGCAGCAGCTGAATATACTATATTGGAAAATGCTTCTGAGATTCCTGCTGTGAAGGAAAATGAGTTGAAAGTATATGTAAATTAGTAAAATAGAGAGGTCACCATAATCTGTGGAAAACATATTATTTTTCAATCAGATAACTTTGTCCAATTCTGATATTTTTGTCTAACCACAAAATGAAATTATGAATCAGACTGGAGCGGGTGAATGGGATTGCCATGATTGGCAGTTGAAATCAAGGCAAAAAGAGCTCTCCAAGAGTTGTGCATGATGAAAATCAGGCCTGTTGTTTTTCTTTATCTTTTTTAAAAGAGTGAAGTAGCCCAAGTGCTCCTAGAGCCAGGCATATCTTTAAAAATCTTAACTCCAGACCTGTGTCTAGATTGCCGATGAATAGTTAATTAAAGACTGCAAATTGTTTCAATGGCGCTAATGAACAGTGCTCTCCACAATCAGCACCAGGCTTTATTTAGCCCATCAGCAATGACTTCTAAGAGTCGAAGAGCTAGTTTCTATGTGAATCTATGAAAGAGCAGAAAAGAGGGGGAGTAAAAGACAGCCAATGTCTTTTCCTTATTTTGATTAATTCGTAGCCTTTGGTATTTTAGACCTTAACTGCAGGCAGACCTCTAAATGTGGAGGACTCTGGTCCAGAGAGCCCACTGAGTCCATCTAAGGAGGCCTAGTCAACCCTTGTGTCCCCATTAGGAGGACAGATTTTTGTTGGATAGAGTTCAAATCTTGAGCTCCAGTGAGTCTCTAAAAGCAAATGAATTGACTTGAGAGGTGCTAAGCGCCTAGTATTATAACCAAGTTGGGTGTGGGGGCTGAGTTTCAGTTCCAAAGGCCAGAAGATCTGGGTTCAAATCCTAATTTTGCTGCTTATTAGCTGAATGATCCAAAGTAAGTCACTTTACCTCTCAGAGTTCAGTTTCTTATGCAAAAAAGGAGATAAAACTGCTTATATCACATGGCGGTATTTATGGAAATGTGAGCTAATTTATGTAAAGTGCTTGGCACAGAGTAATGATCGACTGATAATAGCCAGGAATGGTACGGACATCCCAGAAAATGTAATTCTGTTATTCAGAGATTCCTCCCAGGACAAGAAGATACTTCACAGCCCAACATAGATTGATCCAACTTTCCTCAATTGTCATGTGTTTAGGAAAGTTCCCCGGCTTTTCTTGTGTTCAAAGAATGCTTTCCACCAGGTCTCTAACTTCAGCGGTTTCAATGGTGGGACAGATAGGGGAACCTCTAACTGAGCCCGCACTGGGCCTCGCACCACCTGCCATCCTTTCCAGTTCAGAGGGCGTCCAACAAAGCAGCACGTGCTCCACTCCCCCCACTTCACACATTGTGCACTTTTTTTTTATTTTTAAGATTATTTATTTATTTATTTCACAGAGGGAGAGAGATCACAAGGAGGCAGAGAGGCAGGCAGAGAGAGAGGGGGAAGCAGGCTCCCCACTGAGCAGGGAGCCCGGATGCGGGCCTCGATCCCAGGACCGTGAGATTATGACCTGAGCCGAAAGCAGAGGCTTTAACCCACTGAGCCACCCAGGCGCCCACACATTGCGCACTTTGATAAAGTACACAAATTATAAACCTCTGGGGTGATTATTCTGCCTTACAAAAGAAGCAAAGACTGGGACAGGATTCAGGCAACCATTTGGGGACAACTTCCTGAGCTCTGCACCTCCTAAGCTTCCTTTACAAATGACATCTCCTTTTTCGGTTTTGTTCTGTGCAACTGCCTCCAAAGATATACATCAAAATTGCTTCCATTGTTACTGTCTGAAAAACCACATTTTCAACAAAAAGCCACCTCTTTCTCTTTGTTTCCAAAGTGGCAAGTTTTGGCATCGTGTTGATTTCCTCAGGGAATGTTTTTGGAAGTGCCGTAAATCCATGGAGGCTACTCGAATGTGGTTTTCCTTGCAGCTCAGACGCACACAGATACACTCACACATACCACACGTGCTTGCACACACACATGGACGCACACACGCTGAGGTGACAGAAGAATATAGGGAGCATCTTGAGATTCGTTATAAGCCTTAACTCCTTCCTTTGTCTCTATTTTTATTTCACAAGCCTGCTCTGCTGGCCTCTGGGGATGAGAGTGCCAGTTGTCTTGTGGGCCTTGTGAGGATGGAGTTAATGCCACAAAAAAAACAAACTAGAAACTGTGATTGTCCTCTTGCTTACACTGAAAAAGCCCGTACCACACAGAAGTCATTAACCTATACAGCATAACCAACAAAGTCAGTAAAGCTATTAGTTTTATAAATGCTCTTTTTTTTCCTAACTGCTTTATGAAGTATTGTGTTAGGGTGTTTTTCAATTATCTTTTGTGGTATAACGAACCATCCCAGTACTTTGTGGCTTAAAATAATGATTTATTATTTCTTTTGACCCTGTGGGTTAACAAGATGGTTCTCCTGCTTTTAGCTCGTGAGTAGATCATTTGGGAACTAGGCTTGGCTGGGCTTCTCGAACTTTGCTATACACAGCATTTCCACAAGGTTAGCTTGTCAATCTCAAGACGACAATTCAAGAAGTAGCATCCCAAAAGTATAAAAGCAGAAGCTATAACATGTCAAAAAGCTTAGCTCCAGAAGCCACATGTCATTGCTTCTGCCAAATTCTATGGGTTAAAGTATGTCCTAAGGCCAGCCAGACTCAACGGGAGGAGAAAAATTCTACCTTCTGATGAGTGAAGTAACAAAATCACATTGCAAGGGACCTGCAAGGTGGGAGATGTGGTTGGAGCCATCCTTGGAACCAATGTACCACAGTATACTATTTCAAGTAATATTGAAAGGCACTTTCCGAATCTACGAGACTGTGTTTATCATTCTTGTCAGAGTGGGAGCAGATTGTAGACTCATAAAAATGATTAATAAAAAATGATTAGTTAAACTGATCCTGCTTCACAGAGCTGGTAGAACTACTACCCTGTTATCTTCCTTTGTGTTTCTGATTCTCACATAACCTCTGTTCATCCTGCCTGTGTTACCTTCTCTATTCCACTACACTGGAACAGTTTGAGAACTCAGGAGAGCCTGAGCTGGAGGATCTCACCCGTATTTTTTACATTGTTATTTCAAAGGTATCTGATAAGGTTAGCAAGAGTCTGTTGCTTGTGGTTGTCTATGATTTTCTAAGGTGTAGACAATGATCGGAATTAGTTTTCAGTGCTTAGGACTTTCTAGAAACCAAGAGGCAAATAAAATCAGAAACTTAAACATAAACTTAAAATGTAACACCAGGATAGTATTTAGCACTTAGATAATCATCTCATGGCTTGGGGGAAATGCTTTACTGCCCCTAAGGATAACCCTCAAGCAAGAATGATAGGCTAAGGTCTTTGCCTGATGATTCTTTCGGATATAACTAGATAGTTTTTGTTTCAGAACTGTCATTCTGGCACTGTTGACAAGCATATCAAGCAGCATAAAAGTTTGCTGGAGCAGCAGTTGGCTGTCCCTAACTTACGTTTTTGCTTGGAATAAAAAAGCTTAAAGGTACGAATTTACATATTCAAAAGGTAGTTACTAGCTATTTCCACAGCGAAGTGACATTTTCTCTTGTCTAACTCAACTTTAATGGAATAATTATTAAGCCGTTAGTGATAAAGTTTACACTGTTCCAATTGTCAGATGATATAAATAGACTATTTAAAAACATGTGAAGAGACATATATACTGCTCATTCTTTGAGATATTAATCTTAATAGTTATATTATGACTCTTCTATTCCAGGATTTCAAACCCCATGAGGATATAACATGATAGTTCAGAGAGATGTTTGGTGATTAGTAATAGCACTGAAATTTATTGGCAACCTCCTAAATGAGATAATGTATTGAACTGAATAGGCAAAAATACTCACCAGTTCCTCATCCAGTTCAATTTTGGTGTCATATGTTATTATCTGACTTTATACCTACAGACACAAACAAAAATCATATAATCATCATAATAACATATTTTGAAAAATGAGTGGAACCAAAGGATAGGACTCATTAAAAATGCTTCATGCATACTCCACAAAGAAATGTGTGTGGCATTTAAAAAGGGGCTTGTGTTTGAAAAAATGCACACAACATTTTTCTAAATATCCTATTACGGTGCTTACAGAATTTTAAAACCTTGTTACTTTGCATAATGAACTGTAAAAATACTTGTAGGCTATATAAGGTAATATGTTTTCAAGGCAGGAGAGACCAAAAAGCTATTTCTGAAGATATTGGCTTTATATAAATTCCAATTTTTGGTAGTGATAAATACAAATACTTGGGGAAAATAATTCATTTTTTAAAGGGTTTATCTCACTGTGTTAGAAAATAATCTGCACTAAGGTAGATTGTCATTTTCCCTATTACCTAAACAGTGTTGGGGGTGGGGAGGGTGGCAGTTTCACTTGGCAGGTCTTCTCACCCTTGATAAGAATGCATCATCTCTGTGAAGGTTAACCTTATGTATAAGGCCTTTCACCAAATAATCTGAGATGAGGCCCCAGTTTCTTCTTTATCCCAGCACTATTTGTAATAGTAAAAAGTACAAAATGGAAACAACCTAAATATCCACCAGAAGGAGAATGTTTAAACAAATTACATAACACATGAGTAGTCTATTCTGAGGCCATTAAGATTCACGGTTTAGAAGAATGTGTAATGTCAGGAGAATTAACATTAATCTGACTTTACATGATGTACATACAAAATGACCCAAATTTGTAAGAACATAGACCATATATGTCTATGGACAAATATAGCAGGAAGGATAGCAGTTGTAAACGGTGGCCATGTCCAGATGGTGGGACTGTGGGTGACTATTTTCCTCCTTTCTACATTCCTGTCTTATCCATATTCACTACTTCACCAGTTTCCCCCTTAACAATTGGGAGAAAACATATCATCTTCAGACCAACCGTTGACTAAGTACCTGAGTAAGATGGTTGTCTGTTCTTTAAGTGTTGTCTGGTGGCCTTCACTGTATCCATAACAGTAAAGATGTTTTTCCTTCAGTTTAATTAAACTTGCTGCTCTTTTAATTTGAGACTATTTTCTCCGATATCACATGACACAGATATTGAGCATAGCTTGACAGCAGCACTAAAACTCGTTTTTTTTTTTAAAAGATAAGAACAAGGTACTGTTTCCTCATAATTCATTTTCCTTTCTTCAGCAATTCCATTTTTTATCCCTCAGACGTTTCGTTATGACTTCAAATTCTACCATGTTTTTTGTGAGCATTTACACAATCAACCCATTCACTACTGAAGGAAAGAAAATTAGAAAGAATGGGGGAGAAGACACTAGAAGGAAGAGACAAACTCCAACTTATGCTTTAAACGTCATATGATCAAACATGAAATGATTAATCATAAAATGATGATAATGAAACATCATTAAACATCATGAAAACCTTATTGAATACAGGTGGAAACCTTCTGGTTATGTTTAACAACTGGTTCTCAGAAATATAAAGCCCCCGGCTTGTAGTGTTGGCTGTTTTCTACAGTGTAGGACTCCGTCATGGTGATCTCAAGCCACCAGTGTGATGTCAACTGGCTTGCAAAATTCCTGAGAATTTAACAGTGGGTTTCTCCAAGCTGGTAGGAACAACTCCAGCATACCACTGGCTGACAGATAATTTTATTCTGAACACACTGAACGATTTCTTAACCTTTACTTAGCCTTTTGATATTAAGAAATGATTATTTCTCAGATGTCCATTCTACTTTGCTGTTTCTAAACAGATAACTAATCTGACCTTTTTGGTTGAATTAAATTAACCGACACACAGTTCCAGCCAACAAAAAATTTACTATTTAGCCAAGCCTATTTTATTTTTAAAGCAAAAATTAATTGCTTGGCTGAACTGATTAAAGATTTAAAAATCAAATAAAAACTGTTGCATTGCTTTATGTGTAGACATGGCCTCCTCAGTTTTTTATGTGGTTAGAGTATTGACTCACATCGAGAGGAACCATGCGTTCCCTTACAGAAACTCTAAGCTATTTCCCAACTTCCTGTAACACACCTACCATAAATCAGGGCTGGCATTTCCTTTATGACGCACTACTGTGAACAACAAGGCAGTTATCGAAGGAAAAAAAAAAAGTACACATAAAACAAAACTAACCACACACACACACAAAAAAAAACTATTAGAAGAACAATTTAAAAAGTCTTAAGCATCCCCAGACTTAAAGAGGTGAGATGCAATAATATGCTTCTAACCTCTCTGAAGCAATCTTAAATCTGATTTTTAAAGTTGCTGTAAAATAAATTGTATTTAAATAATACATCTCCCATGCTTTCCAGCAGTGAGATACATATCCCTTACCAATCTTGTTCTCAGCAGGCAGTCCAGCCTGATGAAGTATCAGCAAAATGTCAGTTCCCACAGAGAAGTGTGACACTGAAGCAGTGACAGGCCTTTCAAAAAGCTATTGTGCAAATTCAGTGTTAAGATAGGGACATGGTTGAGGACTGATGGGTATGTCATTACCAATATGTTCATCTCCCCATTGTCTGTGGGAGTGGAAGGGGGTTGTCGTGCAGTGATAGAAAGGCATTAAGTTGAGGAGTGGTAAATCTGGTCTTTAGGAGATTTATCTTCCTGTTTTCAAAGAGTTAATATTGAAATTGGCTGTTAATTTTTAGCATATATGCACTCAAGGGCACCCAAGAGCTGCTCTTTCCCCTATTCTTATCACCTTCTACAATATTTCAGTTAGATCTTTAAAGTTAATCCTGTTATTACATTATAACCCTCAATGACCTGCTAATAACTCCCATGGAATGAAATGGAAATCCCTTCGAGAGCTTTGGGCACTAAATGACCACCATCAACCTGTCCCAAGCACCATTTTGGCAATTCTTACACATCTCCTGCATACTTTACTCATTCCTCCAAGCCTCATGTATTTCTAAAATGTAGTGCCATTATTCATTACTCTTCCCACTAATGAATTTTTTTTTTCTCCCTCCATTTCCATGACCTTTTAAAAGTTTTCAAGGATTTTCATTTTCTGGTATGTGTAAATAAAACAAACAAACAAGCTCAAAAATACTAAATCCCTTCCTTCCATAACAACACCCATCAGATTGTATTATGATTGTCTGTTTGCACATGATTAAAACTATCATTCATTTTTTTTATTCTTTAGCTCTTGGTATATAAGGAATACTCAAAGATTTGCTAGATTGACTTAGAGAACATTCTCAACAACTTAATAAAGAAGTTTGGGATTAAAGGTTCATACCCACTAAGTGAAAAAAAAAAAAGAAAAGAAAACATGAGAAACACAAAGTTTATGGCACTGAAAAATATTCTGTAGCCTACGTAAAACCGGATTGAATTATTAGACCTTTTAAGATCGAGTCAGTGGCAAAGGAGAGAAGAGAAGCTTTAGCTATATGCCTAGCACCACAGTTTCATTGGTCTCTATTCCATTTATGAATGCACTTTTCAGAAGAAGCTTTTTTGAAAGATTAGAAGACTAACAACTCCAGAAAATGAAGTTTTTATAATTATTTAGCTTCCTCTCAAGATGTTAGATTAATTTTTTTCTGTACTCACCTTTAATGTATGCAGTCTTTTCTTTTAAATATAGCAGAGCCACCTTAAGAAAGTGAATACATGGCTCTGGCTCTTGGTTTCCCTACATAAAAGTAGTTCAACTAAACAGTGATACATAATACATAATATTTATATAATAATGTATAAGTCAATGTGTAGTAAATAACAGCACTATATGGTAATTTAGGCATATGCAATATAGTGAAAATATACTACCCAAATTTCATGCTAATTCAGTGCCCACTCTATGTCACTGTGCTATGTGTTTTTCATCAGTTCACTCATTTAATCCTCAGAACAATTAACTGGATTAATACTATTACTATCCTCTTTTTTATGAAGGAGGAAGCTGAATCCAGAAGAATTACGTAACTTGTCTGAGGTCATGTAATTAGTAATCGAGGACTAGATTATCAGTAAAGTCCATACCAATGGCACAGATCTACAAAATGAGATAATAGTTATTGATATTAAACACTGTATCCAATATTTAATTTCCAAGCCAGCAAATTTCCAAGTACTCAAGAAGTTTGATTAAGGTTGTTCTCCTTTTGGCCCCACTTCTGTAGGTTCCAAAAAGACTCACTGCTGTAGCTAAAAGCATCATTGAAATGTCAAATGCCATATCAGCTTATGCTCAATTTAATGATGGAGAGAGAATGCTTTGTGTGTCTGTATGCAGCTTGCCCAACCTATTTCTACGGCCGAAGCCGCCCACTGCACCACATCAATAATGATAGTTCTCCGTGGGACCTTGATACTAGCCAGTGTACCTGCCTGTCCAACTGGACCGAGTCTGATGATGGATGCTGTAAGTCAGAAGCTGCCTATAGTAAGTCCTGTTCATCATCTAACATAAATAATGACCCAAGGAATTTCCTTTGCATTCAGCAGATGTTGAGTGGTCTCAGTCCTTTTTGTTTTTATAGGACTGTCCAATCTAACTGTTTAAAATTCTCTTTGTGTATTGGTAAATATAGCTGGCTAGCTGCCTACAGTAATCCATGATTATATTTGCCACTTGCTTCCCAAGTCCTGAATTGAATATCTGGTAAAGTACAAAATAAATTCTTACTTCTACAAAGTGAATCCTCCCGAAGTTCTACCTTCCAATACACAGCTTTCATGCACACACACACACACACACACACACACACACACGTACGTGCGCACGTGCGCACACACACAGACCCTTTGCGCATTGTTAGTTGGGCTCATGATTCACTGTGTTCTGAATTTCTATCTACCTATGGCTTAATATTTATTTTTACTTACCTGACATGTAGTCATTCTAGTACTGAATTATTTAATATTTAAATATAATGAGCAGTCTGACATGTGGAACAATTTCTTTTCTAATTTGCTTTTTGATACCAATGTGTCCGGATATCACTGTTTCTTTTTTAAACAAAAATCATATGAAGGCCCGTATGATGTAGATTGTCCTGAGAATTTTGCAAGTGCTCTGAAAGTGAGAAAGGTCTTAGGTCATAATACTCATTAAGTTTTCATTGTGTGATTGTTTATTGTGCCTTCTGTGTACATGTTCCATTTGCTATATAGGATACTATAAAAAGATAAGGCGTCGTCCTACCCTCATGGAATTCATTTACAATTTAGTGGGTGAGAAAGGTGTATAAACTACTAATTTTAATTATATTTTAAGAGGGGGTGAGATAATAGATGTGTGAGAAGAAGTTGTGATTAATCTCATTATGGGAAATCCTTAAGCCTTCATTAAAAAGGTAAGATATTGGCCAATTCTTAAATAATGAGTAAAAATCTCAAGATTTATCTGCTGTGAAGTTTATGTCAGGCAAGGCGACGTGGAGAATGGATTATGACTGGATTTAGTTTGGTTGTAATGGGAGATAAAGTTAAAGAGGATAGAATAGGGTTAGATGATGAAAAGCCCCAGATGACACATTAGAAGATTCAGTTCTTCTTTTGGAAATAAATAAGAGGGGTCTAAATGTTTTTTTTTTTAAGACTTTATTTATTTATTTCACAGAGGGAGAGAGATCACAAGGAGGCAGAGAGGCAGGCAGAGAGAGAGGGGGGAAGCAGGTTCCCCGCTGAGCAGGGAGCCCGATGCGGGCCTCGATCCCAGGACCCTGAGATCATGACCTGAGCCGAAAGCAGAGGCTTTAACCCGCTGAGCCACCCAGGCGCCCTAAATGTTTTTGAGGAGTAACCGAATGTGATCTCAGCCATGAGATGCAGAATGGTGTTGCACCCCTGCTCTGGTCAACCTTTCTGTGGTTTCATTTCCCTTTGCTCTTGGGTGAGGTCCCAGAAAGATTCCAAGGCTTTCCTCATCACTCTCAGTTTTTATAGCATCACCCAATTCTCTTACCAAAGTATAGTTCTCTTACCAAAACTTCAATTCCTAATCCAATTTAAACTCGTTCTTTTGCTAGCCCTGGCCTGACTCAAGCTCAGAAAGGGACAAGAGACAGAGGGTGGGCTCTTCACTCTACCCTTCCCCTGCTCTCATCCTCCACCTTCATCTTGGTGGATCATGCTTCAAGATGGCCTCTATGGCATGGGCATCTGGGCTGTGGCAACAGTGCTCCTGCAATTAGCCTTTGATGGCAATGTCACTCTCTGGCTCATGAATCTCCCCCTTTCCAGAAAGTGTATCTCAAGTTCTCAAAGTATTCTCTCTGAGACCTCTACACTGGGCATAAAGTGAAGGGAAGGCATTCATGGAGAAGGAACAAGGAAGACAGCGGTTCCTTGACAACTCCAAAGATGCTGTCCATTGCAGGTCAGACCACCTGACCTCCTAAGCTCCTCCACTTAGGCTCTCTTTTGTATTAGGTGAGTACTTAGTTACCTTAGTTTCTTCAACTGTAGAATGGGACTAATAGAAGACTTATCAGATTCTTAAGAGTATTAAGTAGGCTAATACATATTACACCTTTGGAAGGGCATTTAGCACATAGCTATACTCAGTGAGTTATAGGTTAATAAAACCTCTTCTTTTCAAGAAAATCGCTGCCAATCTTTAAAAATTAATCTATAGCACTTGTTATATGCCCTCAATGTAACTTAAAAGCTAAGAATTATAAAACTACATTAGCACTCTATTAGTGAAACCTGAATAAATTGCCTGTCACACATCGGTTTGAAAGTCTCTTCTGCAAATCTGGGAAAATAAAAAAAAAAAATTCCATTTTGTATCCTGCTTTCTAGTCAATAATTTTTCAATCCTCACTCTAACCTTGTGGGATAGGTACTTTTATTATCCCCATCCAGAGATGGGGAAAGTAAGGCACAGAGGGGTAAAGTAATTTGCCCAAGGCCATATGGTTAGTAAGTGAGGGAGTTAGGATTAGAGCCTAAGTGGTTTGATTCCAATAACTGATCTTAACAACTATGTGGTGCTAGCTTTCAAATATATATATATATATATATATATATATATATATATATATACACACACACACATAATATTTATAAAATAATATAAATATAAAATAATAAAAACTTTAAAATATCTATCATATGCCACAAGTTGTTTCAGTAGATAGATGTAGAAAATAAAAGATGACTGAGTTTGACAATGATTTGGTATGTACAATATGAGACATACTGAGCAGGACATGCATAAATAATCATTTGTTAGAAAATCAGATCCTAAGAACTCAAAAGAAAGATCAGAACTAGGAGTCAGGTGTGAGAAACGTCAACAGAGAAAGATTGGAAGAGAGAACTAAGGAGAAGATACTAAAGACAAGAGCTATGGAGACTATGAACAGAAATCAATAAATACCCTACATTTAGGAGGATATGCAGAAGGGGAAACCAGTGAACGAGATTGAGGTTTACTTAGAGCAGATGTTACAAACTGGCAGCCTTAGAACTAAATTTGACTTGCAGATGTGTTTTGAATGGCAGGCAAATTCCTTTTAAAATACATGATTCAATATTTTTAAAAATCAGGAGATGTGGGAACACTGGGACCATATTCCTGCATGAGAACAAATGGCTACATTTAGTTAGCTCGTACCTCTCTGGGTGGGGCAGGCACTTTCCAGTTGGTCCTGGCCTCTATCACTCCCTGGTATTCACCTGCTGAGACTCCATCTGCTTACTCCTGCATGTTTCCTGCCTGGGCTTCAGGGACCTGTGTTTGTTACTTCTGCTTTAGAAAGGTGGGAAGAAGTGATAAGCAAATAGAAAAATTTAAAGATCCAATTCCAGAAAAGGAGGACACCCAAGAACAAAAGATAATCACTGTCTCATATGCTACTTAAAAGGAGGGGAGGGGTGGAGGAAGGGAAGAAAAACAAAGGATTTGTGACTTAAGTTTTTTGTTTTGTTTTGTTTTGTTTTTTAAAGATTTGGCATTTCACACACACACACACACACACACACACACACACACACACACACACACAATAGCACCTGTAGACTACTCTTACAGAAAGCTTGCCCAATGAAGGGAACAAAATTTTTCACCTGTTTTTTTCCCTCCTCTGTCAACAGGATGCTTAAAATTTTCTTTTTCTTTCCAAGATACATTATCCCTATTGATGAATCTTACTCATTCTCAATCCCTCTCACCGTTGAAGGTCAGATTCAATGTAATCATGCTAGAAAGGATTCAGAATCCATAAGAATTATTACTGTTGAAATCAAATGCCTGGAAATTTGCTTTCACATAAAACTTGCAAAGACTGTATTTAAATAATTGTGCTGTAGATACTTTGAGAAGTAACTTTTTTAACTCATTGAATTTTTCTATTATTTTAATTTATCCTTTTCCTCCCCCCCACATACATATGCATATATATACCATAACTTTGCCATGTGTTCTAAGTCACAATTCTCTTTATATTTTAACATCTCTAGAACTAGGGAGGATCTCACAACTGACAGCACAACAATACTTAACTGTCTTTGTCACTGTCCAGTGGTCTATTTTCTAGGACCAAACTAGAGGGAAGTGTCTGTAGCTACATTAGGAGTAATTTCTATCTCTTGGGACCAAAAGGAGATAGAATATGAAGGGAAACAAACTGAGGGTTACTGGGGGGGGAGGGTAGGTATAGGGTGGCTGGGTTATGGACATTGGGGTGGTTCGTTCTTTGGTGAGTGCTGTGAAAGGTGTAAGCCTTATGATTCACAGACCTGTATCCCTGGGGCAAAGAATAATAATAAAAAATAAAATAAAATAAAATAAATGAAACATATGTATTAATCAATTTTCAAACAGTCTAAAATGACTCAATTTTAAATACCTGATTGATCAGAATAGTTATTTCCAAGCTGGGATAAATAATTGCCTGCTGGCTTCAGAGACAATGGTGATGCTTAGTCTGAAAAATCTGTATTTGCTTTTTTCTAGAATAAAGATGACAGACCTAAGAAACGGGGGGAAAAAATCCTTCTGCTATTTTAAGATACAGTCGATCTTACTAACTGTGTTCTTGTGCCATCATTAATCAATTGTCTGAATATAGAGAAGAAAGAGAAGGAAGCCTGCAGACCACTTAATGTGCCTCACTTTAGCACAACAGCCAAGAGCTCAGACTTCCTGGATGTCTACCTTAGTGAGAGTCTCCACATAATTAATGTGTTTGGGAAGCTGAATCTGAAACTTTTCAAATGTTAAGGAAGAAGTTCTGTAATATCCTTGAAATTGCCTGTGTAGTCCCACAAGGATAATGTGTGTTAGCTATTACCAGGGAATTATATTTCATTATATTATAGGATCTGAAGTATTTCCATTGTAGATTTCACTGGATGTTGCTAAATTTTAATTTAAGTTTGAGAGACTGCAAAATGGTAGTGCCAACTACCTTACCCCATTTAGGGTAGACTTAGAAGTTTGCATTTCTATGGGGAAGGTCTATAAACTAGGTGATCAAGCAGTCTGATTTACATCTCTAGTAGTCATATCATGAAGAAAACTGCTTAATGTCTTATGCTTTACAAAGCATTTTGCACATCCATTGTCTTGTTCAAACTTGGAAAATTCTCTAAAAGGAAACAATAATGTCCACTTCAATATCACAGTGCTGCTGAAATGGTAAAGAAGTCAACTCCAATTGTATTTAGTCTCTTACATTTTTATCGCCATCACTCTTAAATTATGTGTTCTTCATGGTATTAATGTGCAGTCTTAATATTGTACTCGGATTTTATATACTTTTTTCTCTTCCGTTTTAGATTTTGAAAACATATGAAAAGACTATGCGTCAGATGATGAATAGTTTAAGGGCGCCATGCAAATGTTTGTAAGAGCCACCCTTTGTAAAGTGGCACATTCCCACACACTTAATATTCAAGTGCGTTATCCACCTGACAAGATAGTAAAATATCCCACTCATCTGTTCAGGACTAATTTTTCAAGTTTTAATAATTTTATTAATCCTTAGCAAGACCTTATAAAATTTTGCAAAGAATGTTAATAACTCATTAAAGATTAATTACATGTCAGCTTTGAGGTCAAAGAGTTTGAGTGGTTTTTAGTTATCCAAATTACAATGTATCTGCTATGAAAAGAATACGTAGTGTTAGACCCACTGCCGTCTTCACTAAACTTAAATGCTTATTTCTGAAAACACATATACATAGATGTTAACTCAAGTGTCTTTGATAATAATTGAATGAGAAGGTGATGGCAATATGCATGTTGGTAAGGAAGGTTGGTACAGGTGGATGTCCTTGAAGAAGGCAGGTTACCTCTTGAAACTTGGGTAACATAGTTTACTAACTGGAGGACCGATCAGAGGCATGTCAGTTGTAATGAAGTTGTCATTGTCCAAAATTTATATGTTGTTTTCATAGAGTGCATGAAATTTAGCTCAGTAAAAGCTGGGAAATAAGAAGATAAATAAAAAAAATATCAGTTATCCAAATGAAGAATAGAGGAATTTTGAGAACTGTGAGGTCACAGAAAAGAAAGAAGGGAAATTAAAAAAAAGGTCTAGAGGAGCCTGTTTGGTTCTTAAATAAGTCTGATTTTGATGTATCATAGAGCCAGCAAAATATGAATGAAGATGAATGTGGAAGGAAATGAAAAAACAGCATTAGAATGGTTTAATTCAAAACTGTTTATTTAAATCAGTAATGGGTTTCTAATGGGACCTCTGGTGAATTATACATCATTTTCCTTATGTTTTGTATTGGAATAATAATAATATCTCTGTTGGATTGTTGTGAGGTTACTATAGAAAAATAGCTATATGGATTTTCACATGATAGATCTCAATAATTAGTAACTTATTATGACAATTAATTTTTTTAAGTATTCAGATATCGCTTTCCAAGAACTTCAAGTTTTTTTAAAAAAGATAATCTGGTGAACTGTGCTTTGTTATTTATGATGAATGTGCAAATTTCTATAGATATTTCACTACCAATTTGGGGAAAATCTCTATGTCTTCCAAAGGGTGTATTACTCTCATTGTAGGTATTGTGATTCAATCCCCAAAGGTTTACCAGTTTCCTTTCTTCATTAAAAAAAGCTTTGGGGGAAATTATATTTCTTCTTGGAACTCTGTAACTTAAAGGAAGGACTCTGCCAGTCAGCACCGCCAGTTCTCCCTTGGTCCTGGCATACAGAACATGAATTGGTTTCCAAGACAAAGCATTCAATAATCTGTATGCAAAGTAGTATTTTAACATAGCTCTGAATGTCATATCCAAATGTAAAGCTGCCTGTTGCCTCAAGTGTGAAATTCACTCTCATTTAAATTTTGTGTTTCTTTGCAACTAGTGATGCTGGTATTTGCAGACAGGGCCTTGGAAACACATGTGACTGTGGTTAAAGGTAGTAAGATCTGTGACTTCTCCCACTGTTGCGTCTGCCCGCATGAAGAGTTCGTGTGGAAGCTACCCCGGGGCCAAAACAGTCATTCTGCAACGGCTCAAGGGAATAGAATTTTTTTTGTCTTGGTATTATTTTACAGTCTCTTCTGAGTTGTAGAACATGTTATGATCACCAATATGTTGTGATCACCAGTGTTTTTTGAGAGCCCATGTTTAAAAGTATATGGTTTCTTTTGTCATTTGAATTCAAATAATGTAAGAGTGGATACTAGGTTATTTTCAGGTTTCTTGGCCTAGGAACAGTCTGCTCAGCAATTAGGTTTTGGTTTTTAGGAAGAAAGAGTATTAGGATGTTTGTCTGCTCATGTACAAAAGAGCATTCTGGGACCAATGTCCCAGTTGGTGTCTGTTCATGATGATGTGAAGATACTAGCCATTTTTCTGAATGCATTTCATCTTGAGCTTTTGAGGTTGATTTCAGTTCAAAGTGCCAATTGAGGATGAAAAAGTTACTAGAGAGTTTGCCTATTCATGATGTACCTCACTTTTCATCTGGATCCTGTCACCCCATGCCTGGATCACTTTTAATATTCCCACCACTTTCCTATAATGGTGCTGATCCTCTGAACTATATTTTTAATGCAGAGTGTCAATGACAAGACTGTGGTTATCTCAGATCTCCTATTTAGGTAACACACTATACCAAAAATCTAGATTTTTAAAGCCATTAATTGTAGTAATTGTATGAAGTACTGAGAACTGCATCTCATATGACATAGCCAAAATGATAATAATGGCTGTAATCTATGACCAAAAAGGAATGTGATAAAATATCTTTTATTTAGAACATTAATTATTCACCATAATGTCAGCCAAGATTGTGTCGCTACTGCTGTGTTGCACATTGCCTTAAAATTTAATGACATAAAACAGTAACTATTGTATCTCATAAGTCCATGGGTAGACTGGGCATTTGTGCTGGTCTGAGCCAGAGCTAGCTGTGGTCTCCTGTCTGTGGTCAGTTGACAGGTCAGCCATGGCTGGCTGGCCCAAGATGGCCTCTTAGGACTAACAACAGAGGGGGCACACCAACACCTCTGCTGCAGTCTACTAGCCAAAGCAAGTCACAAGGCAGCCAAAATGCAAGGGGTGGAGAATGAACTCCGCTACTTGAAGTTAGGAGCTGAATGTCACATTGCAAAAGGCAGGGGGACCAGGCTGGGAGGAGAATTGGGGACATTTTTGCAATTAATCAATGGCAATTGCTTTTGCAGATTATGAGGAGCAACGTTAATAGCCCCTCATATACTGGATTCCACCAACTCTTTTACTCATGGTACACCCATAGGCCAAAAATGAGATGTCAGGTTTTGAAGTCTCTGTAGCCCTCGATGAAGTTAGCTTTTGAGAAAAATAACTAGATGGTTCCATATTGCCATTTTACACTAGTTGATACGTTTCCTCATTAGTTTAATATAGACATAATTTCTCTATCTAATGCAGTCTTGATTTTTAAAACAGCCTGTCCTGAAAGTGTTCCTTCATTTTTCTTTCATATGTATGTGTATATAGAATAGATGTGTGTGTATGGATACACATGTGTGTACATGTGATTATAAGTGCATGTGTATAAATATGGATATACATGCGCATGTATGTATTTGTATGTATGTATATATACATACATATTTCCTATTCCGCTTCTGCCACCATGCTGGCTGGCATCCTTGTTCTTCTTTGGCACTCTGAGGCACTACCTTGATTACTGATTATTCTAAAGGTTACTGAACAGAGGAGGAGGAGGTATTACCTGCCTCACTGGGGCCAAATAGTTACTCTATAGAGGGTGAAAATGACAATAAGGGTGTTTATACATCCCTTCATGTGGTAGTTCTAATAGAAAAATCCATAGCCTCAGCAATAGGGACCTCAGAGTCTGGCCCATAATTTTGCACCTGAGGTAGCTGCATTTATAACCCTCCATCGGTTGCAGTGTTGTCATCCCCATTAAGAATTTAATGAGCACCAACAGGCCTAGCTAATGTACAGAACACAGAGGTAGCCCCATCCCCTGCCCGGCAAGCTGTTGCATGATTACAGAGTTGCTGGTGTACTCAAGGACCTGGGACATCCCCCATTTTCACCGACTTCATAAATCTAGACACAGACCTCACTTTGGGGCTCATATTATTAAGAGGAGACTACAGAGGAAAAATAAACCCCATTTGGTAAAGTAAATGGTATGCCTGCTTCTGTAGCTACCCATGGTTTATTACTGCTGTATTTTATTTCCAGCAGTACTTGTAACAGTGATCATGAGGGACCTTTAAAGACTTGCTGATGCCTCTTGGGCAGTTTCAGAATAATACAGTTTATAAATAATTCTGCCTACACATCTTATGTCTTCAGGATTCCTTTTGCCTTGCTTTGTTTGTTATGAGTATATTTGCATGAAAACAGGTTATTTGGATATTGGTCCTTTGAGAGCTATTGCTTATTCTTCCCTCCAAGTCAAAGTCACTGCGCTTTCCATGCCAGAGTCATTTCCACAGCTAAGGAAAGACTTTCAAACTGTAATGAGGGACACAACATGGGGACAGATAAGCTTCTAAGGAAGCACTGTGATCTTACTGAAATTTGTGGGGTTTCTAACTTGTTTTTGATAATGAAGATTCAGAGTTGGCCATTTGGAGTGCAACTTAAGTGTGTGTGTTTTGGCCAGGGGGGAGGTTCCGATTTGAGCGACATTTGATTGTACAACAGGTATGTATCTTTATAGATATCACCGCTCTCATGCAACAGAAGTTATAGATTAGAATCAGTAAAGTATTTGTGATCCTTTTAAATTCCCATCATTTTTATTCTCCAAAGGCATTTAAAACTTGAGCACTTATATTCAGGCTTCAATTTCTGTCTTCCCCCATTTTGAGGATTTTTTTTTTTAGGGCATCAAATACCCATGTGTATTTGGAGTTAAACTGGTTTCTATTTGGAATTTAGAAATGCAAGTATGTACGAGGTTTGCAAAAAAACACCTGTACAATTTTATTTCAGTATTTTGTGAAGTGTTTCACTGGCATATCTGTTAAAAATACAAATTCACGGCTCTTTGTCAGTCCTGCTGAATCAGACTGTCTGGGAATGGAGGCAGGGCATTTCCATTTTAAGTCAATCCCCCAGGTATTTCTTATGCATATTAAAGTTTGAGAAACACTGCTAAGCTTATCTCAAAATTAAATTTGATTATTAGAAAACTATATACCGAGACCGCATTAATCTAATTCCCTAGAGAATCATCTTCATGGTACTGTGATTCACTATTTTGTGCTTAGTTTTTATCAAGAATCAGTATCAGAAATGACAACATGTAAAGTGATTCTGTACTTTTAAAAAACTAGCATCAAAAAAGAGTTCATTATATTGTTCCAAGAGCCTCATACTGAAATCACGATACACTCCTTTTTAATCTAACTAAACTGTTTAATTAAAACATACATTTTAAAAAGTAAACGAATAGTAAGTGTTCATAAAGATAAATTTTCAGAATGAACACATTCATGTCAACAATACTCAGACCAAGAACTAAAGCATTATTGATATGCTTAGGAGCCCCTCTGTGCCTTGTAGAAGAGTAACCACTATCTTGGTTTCTATCACCATAGATTGCTTTGTCAGCTTTTGATCTTTATGCAAATGAAATGATAATGTATGTACTCTTTAGTATCTGGTTTCTTTTACTAAATATGTTTACTAAATTCATCTATAATGTGCATATAGTTGCAGTTTGTTCATTCGCATTGTTGTTTAGTATTTCACTTTATGATTATTCTACAATTTTCCATTCTCCTGATGGATGTATTAGTTATCTCTTGCTGCATAACACATTACCTCAATTTGTAACAATTTGTACCTTAAAACAAGAGACATTATTTCATACAGTTTCCGAGGTTCTGGAACCTGGGAGCAAGTTTACTGGGGACTCTGGCTCAGGGACTCTGAGGAGATTGTCTTTAACTGCCAGCCAGTCTTGCTCTCTGAAGATGTGACTGAGGCAATCTGCTTCCAAGTTCACTTATGTGTCTGTTGGGAGAGGGGAGAGGCGGGAAGGAAAAATGAGAGGGGAGCAAGAAGGTGGGGAAGAGTAGGTGAGAAGAGGGTTTGGAGACAAGGACAGAGGGTGAGAAGCTCCAGGCTTTGATAAGGAATCTCAGAAGCCACGTGCCATCACTTCTGTCATATTCTGTTGGTTACACAGACTAGCTCTGTTACAGTGTGAGAAGAGATTACAAGAGGGTGTATCAGGAGGCAGGGAATATAGCATGCCGCCTCATAGGCTGGCTACTACAATACCACTGAAATAGTTGTCAAGTTGTGGCTAATATGAATAGTGCTGCTGAGCATTCCTTCGTATATTTTGTAAGGATACTATGCATTTCTCTTAATTATATACCTAGTGGTGGAATTTCTGCATCTTGTATGGGCATTTACCTTAGGAAGGTAGCACCAAAGAATTTTACAAAGTGCTTATAATAATTTCTAGTTTTGTAATACTCTAGTTGCTCCATCCTTCAAAATACCTAATACTGTGTATTCCATTTAGTCATTCCAGGGTTGTGTATAATGGTACCTCATTGTGATTTTAATTTGCACTTCTCTGATCATTTATGATATTTATTCCTTTTTCATGTATTTATTGTCATTTAGATTTTCTATTTTGTGAATCTCTATTCTAGTATCGTGCCTAATTTTTAAGTGGGTTGCCTGCCTTTTATTATTGGCCTGTAGAAATTCTTTCCATATTCTGAATATGGTCCATGGTAGGCTATATGTATTATAAATATTTCTCCCACATTGTGGCATACAGTCGCTCTCCTTTAATAATGTTTTTCAGTGAACAGAGGTTCTTAATTTTAATATGGCTTAATTTGTCATTCTTTTTTTTCTGAACCTTGTTTAATAAGTCTTTGCTTATTCAAGCTCATGTATAAATTTGCTTATGTTTTTTCCTAAAAGCTTTATTGTGTTATCTTTCACATTTAAGTCTACAATCTGTTTAGCAATATAAATATATATAGGATAATATATCTTGCCCAAGGAGATTCACAACAAGAATTCAAAAGTATATTTGCAATTGAAGATCAGTGTAGTACGCTATAGTATTAGGAGAAAAATAGAAAAAAATTATATGATTGTGTTAATATATGCAGAAAAGTACATAATTAATTTGACACTCATTATAATAAAATACACACACAGGCATACACACATACACACATATTCTTTTAGCAAATGAGAAAAAGAACTGCCTATTTTTAAATATCTGATTTTTTAAAAATATGTAAAATGAACATCATACTTTGTGGTAAAACACTAAAACTACCCCCTTCGATTGAGAAAACAAGACAAGGATGCTGCTATCACCACTTCTCACAATATAGCAGTTGAAGTCCTTTCCAGTGTAATTAGTCAAGAAAAAGACTTATTGAAGACAAAGCTATAAAACTGCTATTGTTCCTAGATGACTTGATCCGGTGTCTAGGAAACAAAAGAATTTATCTACTGTTAGAACAAATAGGTAACTTTAGCAAGGTCACTGGATACTATATCAATAAACAGACTAGTTGAGTTTCTATATACCAGAAACAAACAAATATAGATATTTAAAAAGATACTATGTGCAGGGGCGCCTGGGTGGCTCAGGTGGTTAAGCAGCTGCCTTTGGCTCGGGTAGTAATCCCAGGGTTCTGGGATCAAGCCCCACATTGGGCTCCTTCCTCAATGGGGAGCCTTCTTCTCCCTCCCCCTCTGCCTGCCACTCCACCTGCTTGTGCTCGCTCTGTCTCTGTCAAATAGATAAAAAATAAAATAAAAAAAAAGATACCATGTACATTAGAGAATATCAAATATCAAAAAATAAATTAGATACAAGATGTATAATGCCTCTAACTTAAAACTACAAAATATTGTTGAGAAAAAATTTAAAAAGCTAAATAATGAAGACATATACCAAGGGCATGGATTAGCAGAATCAAAATCTCTGCTTTTTTTTTTTTTTTTTTTGAATTGGCAAGCTGACTGTAAAATGCATTTGGAAAAGTAAAGATCTAAGAAGAGCCAAGATAATCTTGAAGAATAAGAATAGAGCTGGAGAACTTTCATCACTAGATAAAAGCTATAATAAGTAAGATAATATAGTATTGGTTCAATATAGGTGAACAGTCCAATGGAACATAATAAAAAGTTCAGAAAAATGACCCTTTCATACAGAGTCAATTGATTTATGATAACAATCACCCGACAGCACAGTTAACATGCAATGGGCATGGCACTGGATCTCCTGAATAATCATATGGGGAAAAAGAATATTCGTACCTCACACCACATACACAAGTCAAAACACTTTAAGTTTAATGGTACAAAAATAATGGCTTTTCTAAAAACTTAGTATTCTTTTTTACAGAACTCTAGTTCTGTAAACTATAGTTAGAGAACTATATTTTTATTTTGTTCATTTGTCTTTGCTTTAGCTCTCAGGAAATTCTTGAGTAAAGCATGCCTGTTTACAGTTATTTTCTCGAATCTAAGGTTTTGGGCACAACTCTCTTGTCCTTTTATTGCATGCTTCTCATTCTTTTATTCTTGCTTTAATGATTCTGTTTTATAGCTCTCTCCTTTTTGAAAGTTATTTTAAAACTTTTTTTTTAAATAGTCAGGGTATAAATAATGAAAAAATCAATCAATGAGGCAAGTTAAACTTCTTTTTGAAATTTTGAAGCTTGATTGAATTGTCAAAAAGAATTATAGCTCACATAGTAATCCTTGTAATTGCACTTTGATAAAATTATAACTATCCAACATCATATTGCTAGGACATATTATGCATATAAATATTACATGGAATATTCTTTAAGTGTTAACATATGTGTCAGTGTTAAAAAATAACTAGCATTTACATGGAGAAAGAACCTACTTTTTATAAACCACATGTAGTCTATACTGAGACAAAAACGATAGATTACTTGTTCCTCTATAGTCCTCATATGGAAGGAGTACGTAGGAGAGAAAGAATAACTGTTCTGAAGGTAGGAAGTATTATGACTGAGTCCTTCCAACCTTGTTAATTATTAGGAGCCTAGGCTTTAGAGTTAGCAAGCCAACCTGAGTAGGAATCCCAGCACTACCACTTAGTGACTCTGTGATCTATGGACAAGTTATTCGATCTTTCTTAAGCTTCATTTTCTTTATATCCAAAGTGGGTATAATAATACCAACCTCCTACCTAGAGGCATGGCTCCACGTATGGCTGAATGTATGCACGAGACTGATTGTTTTGTAGGGTGTAGTTTTTCTAAATCTTCAAATAGGTCCTTGAAAAACTTAATATTGAGATTCTGGAATAGACTGAAACTTGGACGCCTCTATGAAAAAAGCTGGCTGACTATGGAGTAGCTGAACGTGGAGAGCAGGTTAAAAACTCAAATGATGCGGGGCAAATCGGAAATTCTGAACACTGTATGCAGCCCGTCAATCACAATGAGGACCTAGGGAGTTGTGAGCTCTGCAGCTCTAGACACTGGTGCCGTACTGTGAAGCTCTGTGTGCTGGCGGGCTCTCTGAGCCCCCATTCCACCTAACACACGTGGCAATAAAGTGCAGCGCATGTTACCAACATTAGAGCAATAGCTACATCCTCAAAATAACATTTTAACGACTTCTCTAGTCTACATTTGGTAATATCGGTTTAGACCTTGAGTCTTGTCTTTCTCTGAGGTTAAAATGCATTTCCCATCAGATCCTTGTTCTGATCACTGCCATGATTGGAGACAATCCCCATCACAGTGTACACAGAGAGTATTTTGTCTGATTTAGAACGCCCAGAGGGTATTCTTTGATCCAAAATGGAAGGGCAGCAGCTAAAACCAGATTCAGGATGTCTGTGGTGGTGGGAGAAGTCTGAACATATTCAGGAGATTGGATAGGGGTGGTTTGTGGAAAAAGTAATGTTTCCTCCTTTCCCACTCCGGTCTGGTCGCTGAGGATTTTTGGCCCTATCATTGCGGGCAAAAGCATATTTTGTCCACATACTGGAACTGTACCCCGTGTTGCATGGGCAGTTTCTGGACTCTTTGTTCCCTTCTGTGACACCCGTATCTATCGCATTTGCAATGGTCTTACTTGACTGTTCCCATTTCTCAGGGGACCAGAAACACCGTATCAAAATGCAAATAAGGCAACATTTTTGATATTTAATACTAAGTCATCCCCCCACCCCTCACTCCGCCACCACCACCACCAGGAGCCTGCATTTCTGCTGACATACAGAATATTTTGTTTTAAGACAGGGAGCAGAATAGAGAAATATGTCCTTCGCTTTGCCAGGACACCGTTATCCTAAGAATCCAGTACTCCTTGTATTCTATTGGAGTTATATAGATTATAAAGTACAGATTAATAGCCAACCAGCCAATTAAAATACACCAAAGACTTGCTGTCACTTTGAAATCTCACTATAGAAAGAAAAAGGTCCAGGTAGATACTCTAGTAAACAAATTAGGAAAGTTCAATTTTACTCAGTTGTAAGAAGCCTGTAGACATGCATATATCTAAAATTAAGCAATGCTAGAGAAAAAACAAATTCACTTTTCAAAAATGATTAAAGTCTAGAAGCGAATTTGTGATCACACAGTAATTTGCTAAACTGAAGCAGGAGTTATTTTGGATTGAATTTGTTACATAGCTCATGCATGAAATGATCTGTTGCTTGTTCTTGTGAAGTTGTTTTCACACTACGAAACGGCAGAGGGGAGAAATGTATTCTGTCTGAGGCATTGTAAAAATATTGAAAGCTCCGATGGAGGCTTTTTGTAGAGGTATCTGACTACAACTTGTCATTTACACTTTACGGGCCAATAATTGTTAAGCCAAAACTGCAGATGCTTAGCTTTCAGAATTATCTCTTAATGTGTAATGGGTTCAGAAACCCAACTCCGGCACCATGACAAGTGTCACTCATGTGATTACACTGCCACCGTGTGGTTTTAAGGATCCCTTTCAATGAAGAAAAAATATATATGTATCAAAAGGAATAGTTTCTTACAAAAAAGCAAAGGATAATTAAGCATTGTGTCTGTGTTTCTCATTCATTTGTCCTCAGTTACAACCTTGCAGCTACTCTGTGGAATATCATTGGTGGTAGGGCACTGGAAGAACAACATAGAGCCAGTCAGTAGTATAGGTATGATTTTAATAATTCTGCATAATTCATAAAGGGTTCAGCTTCTGCCTAGTGAATGTCATCAAGAAGTTTGCTAGGAGATGCTACCTTCATTGATCTTTTCTGCATAAATCTGGCATTCACAGTGTTCAGAAGAATCTGAAACATTCCCTATAGGTATCTATAGGCAAGTGGAACTCAAACTGAGTTCCCCAGACCAGTTGCGTCAGCATCCCTGGGGAACTTGTTAGAAATGCAAATTCTTTGGCTCATCCCCCATACTAAGTCAGAAACCCTGGGGTCTGGAATTCTGTGTTTTAATAAGCCCTTCAGGACATTCTGATGTTTGCTAAAGCTTAGGAACAGCTGCTACAGACAATTGTACCTGTCTTGAGGTGGATTAACACATATTTTCCTAATAGAGCTAAATTTAACAGCATCTGCTCCTGCCCACTGAAAAATATTCCAAAGAAAGATGCAAGAGAAAGGTCCCAGGACTTCCCATGAATATGGTCGCTCTGTACCCTGGAGCTGCCCCTGGGAAGGAAGAAGCAGAACAGCTGTGAGGGTTCCCATTCCCATCATCAGCTGTGTCAATGCTTTCTTTCCTCTTTAACTCCACCTGAAGGAAAGGGCTCTAGTCAATCAAGAATAAATCTTTCAGCCTTTTGGGATTATTGGAATATACTGGAACAGCAGTCTGATATGAGTGGTTATTATATATAAGGCCGCTTTTTCTGACATTAAAAATGCAGTTTTAAGAAGAGAAGCTAAATATGTGAAAGTCCTCCGGAATCTATTATTGGGATGATAGGAAGATTTCCTGCCCTGTCGTGGGGGTGGATCACTGAGCTGCCTCCCACCTCCACTGACTGTGGCTATGCAAGAAGTTTGACCCCAGGCTGCCAGAACACCTGATTTTTAAGGAAAGCCCAGAAATCAGATTTTTTATGTAAAATATTCCAATTTTTAAGCACAGTTTTCATTGTAAGAACACGTTTAATTAAAAAGAAATGAAAACGTATCTACCTGTTAAGGAAAACTGTGGATAGCAACCTCAACATATATTTATGGCCATGGACAGGCCTTGTGCATAAGTAATTTGCATCTATGCGTTTTCATCTCTATGTGTGTAAATACATATATACAAAGCTTGGACATCCTGTATCTCAACACATGCGGGAAATGCTCTATTCAACAATAAAAGGCTTCAAACTGAGTAAAGATCAAAAATTTAAAAGACGCCTGAATTAAAAAAGCACATCATTTGAAGTGCCACACTTGAAGAAGAAAATATATGATATTTCTACTAATGTGAAGTATGCTTTCACAACATTTCTAAATCTTACAAATGTCACAACATACACAGAATAAAAGCACTGAGGATATACAGATTACTTGTAATGTGGCTTTTTCTTAGGAACATACAAAATACTTCAAAAAATATCAAGCTCACAAATATATTTAGGCATGAATTTGGAGCCCAAATCATGTTTTAATTGTATATTTTTAAAATTCCTGGCTTTTTAAGAATGCTTAAAGACAGCTGCTGAATTAATAGATGAGTAATCAAATGTCACCGACGTGAACTTTCTTTACCAGATATCCTCTCTCTAGCTTGACCCTCACTGTTGTCACTGCGTCCAAGATTCAGAAAATGCTGCCTTATTTCCTTGCAACTCATTGATTTTCTCAAAGACATTAAGGATAAAACCAACTTTAGATGGGCTCTTGGTTTTCCTTTGTGGTTTCTTTCCAAATCTAATAGAATTCCAAGTGTCTCCCTTGGTGATGATATCTTTAAGATTGTCTGGCAGGAGAACTAGTTCTGGGGAGGATAGCAATGCTCACTCGGAGCTGAAGAATATTCTAGTCACAGGGGCCACGCCCAGATATGTTCCCACCCTTCTGTACAACAAGAGACTCTCTTGGGGGGCTAGTTCTTCAGATATGTTGCCAGATTTAATGAAGATTCTGTAGCCAAACTATCTTGCCATTGTGCAAGCATGCCATACCGTTGTTAGCATACCATTGTGTTTAGGATTCTGACCATAGGAATGCTTTACTTATTCTGGATTTGGGGGTTTCAAGAGTATCATACCGAAATGTATATTACTGTTGGTAGAGACTTCTACGTGGTTCGTGACTGGGAGAAGCACAGAAACCAGGAACCAGAAAAAATAATTGCATGAAAGTATAATTAATGTTTGGGGGAAAAAGTGCTGTGAATCCACTGAGGGGAAAAAAAAACCCCAAAACAAGAAATCTGTCTCAAAAGATCTAGAATGTTGGCATAAGTAGTTCGTATTTGGACTGGATCTCCCAGGATTAAGAGGCACTTACCTGGTGAAGGAGGAGGAGATAAGATGTAAAGAAAAACTGGTTGTTTCTTGTGACTAGAGTATGTGTCAACCATGGCACCTTTGAAGTACAACACAGGTCCCTATAATGAACCCAATAGTTATTCTTTAAATGCAAGAGTAAGCAGGTGGAAGAATGATTTGTGTTTTATAGGGCAGTATGAGTAATGGGCAAAATAAAACAAGAGTAGAAAGATTGGTTAGGAACAAAGACTGGGAAGGCAACACGAAAAACTCTAAATTTTATTTTGTGGATTAATGTCATCTTTTGATCTATTGAAGTACTTTTTAAAAATGGAATCTTCCTGACTCTTAACCCAGGTCCTTTGAATCAGAACCTCTCGGAGAGTAAGCCAAGGAATCGTTATGTTCTTTACTCTGTGAAAACCACAGCTGGAAACAAGGCCCAATTCATAAAACATAATTTTTTTTAACTTTTTTGGGTACTCAACATCTTAGAGGATCCATCAAAAGCGATGGAAATTCTCCCTAGAAAACCATATGTGCACATTCATTTTTACTAATAACTCCAGAGAGATCATGAAATCACTGAGATTAACTATTAACTCACGGACTCAAATTAATAACCCCTAACACCAAACTGGCTAACAAGTATTTTGAGAAAGTCAGATGAGAATCATGGTTACCAGGAGTTAGAGTGAGGGACGGTGTTTCCATGAAGTTGAAGAATACAAACAAACTGCTGCGTCTTCACTGTTTTCTCTAGGACCCATCCTAATTTCATTTTGTCAACATTTACTGTAAAAGGGACAGGTTCCTACTTAAAAAGAGAAGAATTTATGCTGGGAGCCAGGGAGCTTCTTGGTCATTTCCATCCTAAGGGAGGCATTTAACAAAAAATTGGAATGTTTCAAAAGGAAAAAAAATGGGGAGGTTTAATAGCATTTAAAACCTGATATGTTTTTTTGCCCTGTTTCAAATAACAGATGAAGTTGTTGGCATTCTAGAAAGTGTATGAGTTAACTGCTTTTATGCTTAAAACTTCACATATTTAGATTGTATCTAAAACTCTTATTCTCTTTCTGATAATGTAGCATTTGGGAACCATAGTATGGTTCTATTTCCTCCAAAACTGAGAGCCGTATCTGCAAATAACAACTAAAATGGTCTATTGCTGGAGATACGTCACATGGAACAAGATAAAGTCTATGAAAACAGCCCTTTAGAAAAGTCATGGCTGAACTCTAATGACCTAGATTATTTAATGTGAACATTGTGTGCAACTTTGGAGATTTAGGGCAGCCCTCACCATAGTCAACTCAAGCAAGCCTGTTTATGTGATACCAAGGCAGAAACAGTTCAGAGACACAACTTGCTATTCTTTGTAAATGGGGCAGAATCACTGAACTTCATCCAAACTTGGAGCAGACTCAGAAATAGGATGAGAGGGAATGCTCCACACTGAGGGAGGAAAGTGCTTCATAAAGTGCAGGGCATTGTACAGAGTGAAGGAGCTGATCATGTATCAGCTAACAACAGATAGTAACATTTTGCAAACGTCGAGCCTTTAATCAATAAATAATATCCTACCTCTGCTTCCCATCCCACAATCCGATTTCTCCCTGAACTGTGGTTTTAGAAGTTGGTATGTATTGGTAGATGTTGACTGCATCCTTCTGAGGGCTTACAGGGCCCCTGTTGTGTAAAAGTGTGGCAGCTTTGTTCTCCACTCTTTTTTTTTTTTTAAGAGAGAGAGAGAGAGAGAGAGAGCATGAGCAGGGGAGTGGCAGAGGGAGAAGCAGGCTCCAAGCTGAGCAGGAAGCCTGATGTGGGGCTCGATCCCACGACTCTGGAATCATGACCTGGGCCAGAGGCAGACACTTAACGGACTGATCCATCCAGGGGCCCCTGTTCTCCATTCTGCTAACAAGAGTCACATCAGCTGTTTCCAGTTGTTCAGCATTACCAACAGTGTTCCAGCAAACATCTCTGTGCCTGGCTCCTGGTACACATGTGGCAGGTTTTTATGTAGGGTTTCTACTGTGTGTGGCTTTGCTGGAGCATGGGACACTGAATCTTCAACTTTGTTTAATGATGCCAAATTGCTGTCCGAAGTAGGTGAGCTAGCTGTGGGGAGTTGCTATTGGCATTACTTTGTTTTCTAACTAGTGTCAGACTTTCAACAGAAATATTACTTTTATTTGCCTCTCCTTGATTACCGGCGAGGTTTCGCATCTTTTTTATACATTGTCTCTTCAAGTGTATTCTTCCAGGAACTGTTGATTAATGTCCTATGCCTATTTTTCTATGGGCCAAGTGCTGATCAAGGCCTTTCAGATGTACCCATGAACTGCCAAAGAGCACTGCCCTCTTCGAGCTTATATTCTAGTGAGAGAAAACTGGCAAGAAACAAGAAACCCCCAAACAAGTATGATCTGCAGCATGATGGGTAATAAGTACTATTGGGGAAAACAAAACAAAACCAAGTAGAACAGGTAGAGATAATGGAATTGGGAATACAGGACACGCAAAACAGTTGATAGCAGTAAGGGGTGGTCAAGGTGGGTCTCCTGGAGAAGACAAGAGTTGAGTCAAAGTAGAGTTCCAGAGCAGTGAGAGGCCAGGGGTCCAGCCTGAGTGGAGAGACAGATGGCAGGAGCTACAAAGATGAAATCAGAAAAGCAGAGGGTTGTTATATGGGGCCTCGTGGGCCATGGTAAGACTTTGGCTTTCAGATGAATGAAATTGGGGTGCCACAGAAGGACTTCGGACCGAGGAGGGACATGATCTGCCAGGTTATATAGAAAAGGACTACTCACGATAAATTCTCGAATGCTTACATACCATCATCTCTACATAAAGAGCAACTTGGCCAAATCCCTCCTTCCTGTGGGAACAATCTGATTATAGATTGGCTAAGACTGGGAAACACTGACATGGGTTAATCCTTGTGCTTGAATGAACAACTAAGGTTTAGGACGTGGATCAGCAGGGTGAGTGCTGTGAGCTCTGTGTGTTTCCTCTGGCAGCTCCGGGCTGTTGCCTTTGACCTCCATCCCTTTGCTTACCCACTTGCCACTCAGGAGTAAAGCTGCTCATTGCTGCTGTTGCCAACTCTATGCCAGGCCCTGGGCCAGCTGTTGTTTAAATATGAACTCTCATACCTGGCAGCTCGATGTATAGTAAGTAGGGTCTTCATTTTGGAGCACTAACAGAGAAGCCAAATCTTTCCAACTGCAGGTCCCCTGTCGTTTCATGACACTATGGGGCCTGCGATGTATGGCAGAATGGCCCCAGGATTTCTCTTAACTAGACGGGCAGTGATAAGATGGCACTGAATAATACATAAAGCCACGCTAAGATTTAGAAAGAAATAATAATTATTTTAATTTATATGAATTCTGAAGCATTCAGCTTCTATCTTTGAAGCTGGCATATAACAAGAGCTGTTCCTTCTCTTTTCCTGTTTGTTTTGGCGCTTGAAACAAAATTTATGCCATGAATTTTGAGTCTCTAGAAAGATTTATCTTCGTTCTTTAGGCAAGTGTAGTTTCAATCTAATATGATAATCTGATATGCTAATGTATTATCGAAACCCAGAGTAAATGACTAGTTCAAAGTGTTCCAAAAGATTTAAAATTTTGAAAGAGGAAGCCCCAGTGGACCATGAGTAACAAACAACATCTTATTTTCTTCTGCCTGAGTGAGAACCCTCCAGAGTGAGAGGTCTCTTCTCTTCAAGTATATTTGTGAATTCTTGTTCTTCCTGTCCTGTTTAACACCGTGGTCCCAATCCCAAATGAGTTCTATCAATTTACAAATTAAGGAAGCAATTTACATCTCCAATTCAGGAATTTTCAAAGGCAGCCTTAACCGAGGGATGCCTATGTTACTTTTTACATAACTACGTAAAGACCAAATAATGAGTCTTTTGTTTTTCTTGAGCCTAGATGTGCATGATAATACACGCCCCCTTTAGTACACCTTATTTTTAAACTTTTTTATTTTTAAATTTCAAGATAGACGGGTCAGAATAATTGTTTCAACATTAGATTGAAATAAATTGTTAGGCATATCATGATTTACTGCAAATAACTGTTCACGGCTGAACTAAGGAACCTTGGGCAGATGTGAACTCAACAACCCAGTCACTAAATAGTAATGTGAAGTGGTCCTGCTCACTGCCTGTTAACTTCCTGCTTGGTCTGGAAGAGCTCTTTCAAGTTCACCTCAGTTGGGTAGACTTGGGATCTGGAGATTTAGATGGTATGCCTGTGTGTGGCTGTGTTCACTTGGAAGAAACATTTTCTCCTTGCAGACCACTTTTTGTAACAACCAAGAAGCAGCAAAACAAAGTACACAAAACTAAGTTTAAAATTACATCTGAGTATTTTGAAAAATCTATCTTTATAAATTCATATATTGAAGAAGAAAGAGAGAAAGAAAGAAAGAAAGAAAGAAAGAAAGAAAGAAAGAAAGAAAGAAAGAAAGAAAGAAAGAAAAAGAAGGAGGAGGAGGAGGAGGAGAAACCCAAAGATAAAAAGTGTCCTGATACATTTCCCCATCAAGTGGACACAGCTTGGGAAAGAAAGCTTATTAGCGACCTTCATTATTTGTCTAGGAAAAAAGTTTGCCTCTTCAGGAATTGCTTCTACTTGGTAAGCTGTTCTAACCAAGTTTCCCTTTCTCACATGGGAGGTTTAACTGGAAATAATAACGGCCTGTCCTTGCTTGATAGCCTTTCTGCATAAGCATTTAAAAGGCAAGGTTACTATGTGAGGCAGTCTGGTAAATTCTTTCTCTGCAAGGGCAAAAACACTAGTTTACTTGTTCAAGATGATAAAGAGTTTAAGACCAGAGTTCATAACATGAACTTATCCCATGACACTCCCTCCCCCTTGCACTTGATGAAAACATGCTCATGTGAAGTGAATTTTGAAACTGAATACGCCGAACACACTCAGCATTTGGTGCCAGATTTGTACTGTGACATTCAAACTTCTGCCATGGCTGTTGCAATGTAAATAGGAAATTCTAAATGTGATTTGAATTGCCCTTTGGGGAGTTTTACACTGAGAGACGGTACATTTCCAAGGTAGCCAATACTTAATATGGAGCAAGCCCAGTGGTCACATTGGAGACTGTTCTGCTTCAGAGCGAAGGTTGACAGGAAACTCTGCACGCCTTCACCCAGACCGGGGGAATTTGGCGGTTGACACAGCCATATATAGTTTTGAAATAGTTTTTCTTGTTAGAAATGTTTTAGATTAGCCCATGAAAATAAGCACCTTTTTTATTCTCATACAGTGATTTGGTTTTGAGGAGGACAGTTGTCTACATAGATCCTAGTTTAGAGATTGGCATAATCAAATGATGGGTTTTTAATTAGCAACAAGCTTTTGTAATTATTAGAAGTCAGCCTTTCCTGTAACTGAAGCATCCATGCTAGCAAATACACTTCCTCAGCAAACAGATACACTCAGATTTTTCCCATGAAATGCAACTGGGTAGGCAGGTACACAGAAAGTACGTCATACGTTAAGATTTTATCAGAAGATGTCTCCAGAATTTTTAAAGTAAGATTTAAATTTAAGGGCACTGAACTGTGTATATTTTGTGATATTGCCTGATCTAAAATTTTAGTTGATTCTACCCGTAAATGAATTTAGAGGTTGAGATTTCTTTAGAATGTGGGATTAAGTCGTGTGAAGAGAACTGCATTGTTCCAATTCTCCACTAGAGGGCCATAGTTCCCTCTGTCCCTGCGTGGGCTTGGGCAAGGACTCAAAAAAAAAAAAAAAAAGATAAATGTTACAATGTTATTATTTTTCTTTCAAATTTGTTGTTTTATAGATCTTATATATATAATAAATTGTGAAAAGTAGAAATATTTTTTAAAAATAATGATGCAAAAGTGTGTAGAGTGAAAAGCTTTACTGCCAGTTTTCCCCTCCCAAACCCCCCTCAGGTTTTATTTTTACACGTTTGCACCAAACATTATATTGTGTCTTGTTTACTTGTTCATTTACTAAACTAAACATTGTAAGCATCTTTTCCTATCAGTTCACACGTAGCTGATTTTTCTTCCATATGACTTTAGAATCCTCTTTTGTAAGCCTCTTGAGTGATTTGTTTACTAAATCCCCTAGAAAAGGAAATTTAGATTATTTTCAATATTTTTCTATTCAAAAAAGACTGTGGTGAGCATTCGTGCATTTTTTTTCTTTGCACAGATCTGAGAGTTCCTCCTTAAGTTAAATCCTCCACTGCATAATTGAGGATTTGTTTATTTACAACTTTAATGGATGTTGCAAGTGATATCTATCTCCAAACCACCACGACCACACAAAATTGGCACTGATTTAGAATCACACTATGTGTGAAGGTGCCTTTAGTCCTTTGCTACATTTTGACACTGGCAAACACTGGGTATGTAAAACCTTACAATCTTTTTCAATCTGTCAAAGGAAAAATAGCATCTCGACAGTAGTTTTAAAAATGTTTAGGTCTATGATAACCTCGACCAGTGAACTAAATTTAAAATTGAAAACACTAACTTGTGAAAATAGTTATACAGATTTTTATCAGAAGCTGGAAGCAGGATAACCAGTTGTTAATAGTTGCAGAAAAAAATCACTGGATTCTATCAACTAGCGATCTAAATAAATATTTCATATTTCCCTAATACTTTTCTATCACTTGAGAAAATTTTATTGTAAAATTCCATAAAATGAAGTGGGCAGACATAGATGGGAATGAATCTTTGAACAGTATTCTTCTTGCTTCGTCACTGTTATGATCTTCAGGTTAAAGAACTTCAGCGAGAAATGTTAAAGCTTCTTATGTGAATTTGACTTCACCTTCTAAGCATCTCTTCCTTTTCCTTAGCGACTATCACAATTTGCCCATTCTTTTCTCTTCATTCTAAACTACAACACCCTCCCTTTCCTCTCCGTTTTTAGCGAAGAACAAAATGCCCAGAACTGAAATGTCAAGTATTTTTTCCCTAACAAAATATTTTTATTACAAGGTTAAATATACACCCAAGTATCAGATTGAAAATAATTGCAACAAAAGTTGGCTAGTTTGTTGTACTAGTTTTGTCCATTTTCCGCTGACAGAAAACTGGTTCTTTTGGTGATAGCCATATATATCCCACAGGACCCAAAAATATCCCACCAAGGGGCAAGCCCACCTTGGAAAACTGGGAAAAGCACCCGAGGCTTGTCTACCTCCCTTCCCCTCCCCCCACCATATTTTCCCCATCTGAATACTTCTTTCCTCCTTCCACCCTCCACCTAGCTGTGTTTAGCTTTGTCCCAGTAATCTACACAGGAAGGGAGATATTCTGCCCTTCAATGTTAGCTGAATATGTCTTCCAGGGTGTGGAAAGTGCATATAAATAGAGAACATTCAGAGACTCGAAGGAAAGTTTCCCTCAAGGGGATAATTTAGGGAGTAGTGGGCGTGAGATATATTTTCAAGCATAGAATATTTTATAGGTGGTTTCTATGCCTACTTATATGGAGCATCTCTGGCTCCTGTGTAAATATGAAATTTCAGATGTAGAAAAATAAAATGGCAAGGAACCATTAGATGTACTAGGAGGGTCACTATTTCTTTCAATTTAGTGGTTTGCTCTGTTTTTCTGTGTGTGGGGGGGTGGTTTTGGTTAGCTATACTTCAAGTTTTAGAATAGAATGTTTTTGAATCCACATTTCAGTTCTTGGGGATGGGATTTTGTTGGACTCTGGCTGGTACTAATTGAGGAAAGAGCTCCCTCCTGTTCCCTACTCCGACCAGAGAATAATCAGGTGACTTATGTATCTCTATAATTTCTTATTTTGAGGTCTCTAAATTTTTAGGTTGTCCAATGCATTCCACTTTTAGTTATTAACTAATATGTTTGAAATAAAGTTGGTGAAATGAGGCAGAATTGTTATTACTAGCTGCCAACTTATAAACTTGAAAAATATGACATTGCTAGAAAAGAAAAATACATATGAATCAGGAAAAATGAGTTAGTTATATACATGAATATGGTTTTTTGTGTGTGTGAAAAATGAGTTAAGTATATGGGATGAATTCCTGAGTGAGAATGTTATTGTAAGAAATAATAATTTAATAAAAATGCATTTATACAAAGCAGAAAGGAAAGAGATTAGTGTAGATAAACTTGAATTTATTTCTGCCTGGTGCTATAACTTTCGTGTTGAGCATGTGATTTTGGATTATAAAATTCCAGGTGTGTAGTTATGTCTTATCAGTTGTGTACAATAACCTTTGGCCTGAATATTTTGAAATTGTTGTATATTTTCCATAACAGACGTCGTGCATAAAATTTTCCATACTCTGTATTAGAGAGGAATAATTCGACAGAGGGTCAAATGTTTTTCAATATAATTGGGGAAATTTTTTTAAATATTTAAAAGTATTCCAGTGGTTGAAAGTTTATGTACAGATGCCTAGAAACAGAACTGGTTCATTTACCAGGCACTGGAGCAGTACAGAGAAACAGGAGCTATGCAGGAAATAGAGAAAGAAGAGAGAGAGAGAAATTGATTTTTTACTTGTCATTTTTAGCTTGTCCACATGGACTTTTTAGGGTTGAATTGTCACTACATGTCTTATCCTGTCAGTTAATCCCAGGGACATCCTGCTGCCTCCTGATTGGGTTGGAGTCAAAGGCAACTGTGGAGGAAGACAAAGCAGTTCTACCCTGTCACCCAATTTTACCCCACACCCCTTACCCCAAACCCCTTGGGGCATCACACTTGGACCTTTTAACCTTTAACCTTGTTTTGTTTTCTTTTTTTCTTTTTTCTTTTCTTTTTTCTTTTTCTTTCTTTCTTTTTTTTTTTTTTTGTCAAATAGATTCTTAGATTTTAAAATGAATAAAATTCTAGGTAGTGAACATATACTGAAATGTGAGTGTTTCTTACACTTTCGTGTTGAGTTCTGAAAGTATCTATTTTCAAAAGGTTATCTTTAAATTGTTATTGTGGGAAAGAAGCTGTATATTTATAATCCTTGAAAATGATACAAACTCAATTCCAAGACACAAACACACCTAACCAGCTCAATTAAGGCAAAAGGAAAAAAAAAATCAGACCAATTAGTAGGCAATTAGTAGTGTAGGCAAAATAACCAGGTGAGTTATTGAGTTTTTCCTGTTTCAACCAGCACTTTTGACAGCAGGTTGGTAAGGTCTCAGTAAGTGCACGAATGCATTTGTATCCTTCCGTGAGTTTGTGCTCTGCCAGTATTCTTAGGTGGGTTACACATGCTCTTAGCATCCACAGGTGCACATGGATGCCACTTTCTATTAAGTTGCATTCTCCAGAAACCCAGAGAAATGCTTATATGTTTCTAAATAACTAGCTTGTGCCAATGTTGCAAACTTTCAGGTTTCACAAACGCTTACACTTTGGCAAACTATTAGAAGGAGAAATGTCTCTAGCATTTCTGGGATGTATCATCTTTTGTTGGAAACACTGAATTCCAGTGCATTCTGGATAGAATTCTCTGAAAAACTTGTTTGATGTTTGTGTAGAAAAGTGCTTTTTATTCTAGAACAATTTTCAAAAAGGTTGTGTTTTGCAAAATCGGAACTTTTATGGAGATATCAAAAGCAATAATATTAAATTGTCATACATTTCTGGACTGTTACACAGACTTCTCTCCCCTCCCAGATCCAAAGTAGAAAGTAAATAATAAATATAACCATCTAAAATATTAGGATTGGTATTAGCTCATTAATAACAGACATGTTCAACATTAAATTTTAAGTTAGTCTGGTTTTAAAACTGGATTTTATAAGCATTTTTAAAAATTACATATGCACGTTAGTTGTTACCTCTAATTTCTAGTTAAAACTCACTGGAAAAAGTAGGGCTGGTGTCATATACCAAAAACAATAATGATCTGTTATTATTTGAACTTCCAAGTCTTCCTTTTCCTCGGTTGTGGATACACATTGCCTCAACTCAGTTCACCCGACATTTAATAATATTGTAGTCTAACTTGTGACATGATGAGATTTAACATGCTCATAAAATTCTTACTTGATGATCATGTTTGGCCTGGCCTTAGCTCTTGCCTAACCTCACTACACCTCCTTCACTTACCAAAATTATTTGTCTTTTGGGGAACAAATTCTTTCCCCTTGTCTCCTTGTAGCAGCCTTTTTACTCCTCTCTACTTTCGCTGTGCTCTAAAGCCTGCAAGTAAACCCATTAAAACAATATAATCCACTAATTTGATTTGGTTGGAGCAAGGAAATTAAGACAACATTATCCATGTGATGGGATAGTCCCCTTTTGTTGTCTCAGTCATTATCTTAGAAAAACTTCACTCCCAGAAACTGCAGTTAGCAAGCTCTTAGAATTACTCTATTTATTCATCAGACTGTTTGAAACCATGGTAAAGTTTGTTCCTCCATATTTTATTAAACTCAATTAAGTAATGGGGTCTTTTGTTATCAGTCTCAACTTCATCTTCCAAGGAAAACCCACTGCACTTCACAGTTCCTAAGATGCCAACCATTCATTTCTCTGTGGTGTTGAAGGTAATTTGATTTATGTCTTGCTCTAGTTAAGATGCCCATGTTTTCAAGCATTTTTGACTCAGAGTTAGAGGCTGAGGTCAAGTTAACAATGGTAATCTGTCTCTCTGTTTGCAAACAATGAATCACCATTTGGGATTTTAAGACTATGGTAAGCTTTCACTTGGCAGCTTGGTTCAAAGGTTGTCAGCAAAATGTATGAAAGTGGCCTGAGCCTGGAACCTCTGATCATAGATGTCAAGGATTTTCTAACAAGGCCACCAATATAGTTGTGAATAATTGGTCAGAAGGAGGGGTGGTTGAAGAAGCATTAGTCCCATGCCCTTATTTAGACTGGATTGATTTGATCTAGACTTAATAATATTAAAAGCTCTTCTAGTCATTCCCAGGGCAAGAATGAAAATGCTTTCAAATTATTAAGAAGGAATGTGACTTATTCAGGACTATATGTAAGAAGAGAGTGATACAATGAAGTAGTTCATTTCAGTCCTTTACTTTGGACCAAGTAAACTGCCATTAGGAAGAGAAAGAGCTTCACGGAGAGTTGCAATATTTTATTACTAATTGAATTGGAGTTTGTTTTGGAGAGTTGGCAGTTCACATGGTTGAAGTTCAGATGAACACTTCATGAAAGTTAGGGGCCAATTTTCCTCAAACATCTTGTTGTTCTTAGTCTTAAGGAATTCAGACAAAGTGATGACTTTGAAATAAAGAAAACTCTGAGATCTGATCAACTTTGAGTTTTTTCTAAGTAAACAGTGGCTGCCACATTTTAAGCATTGAATTAATACTGCAAATTGAATGAGTGAAGATGTCAGTCGATGTTTATGAGTGAATATTTGTATCTGTCTTTAAAAAATTGGTCTTAAGGAAAGGAATTTATTTTCACAAACCATGACCTAAAAGCAACGATTTTATGATTTGAATTGACAAGAATCTAGTTACGCTACTACAGTTATCTCATTTTATTGTATCATTCAAAATAATATTTACTGCTTCCTTTGTGTTTCTACTTTTGATGCTTTATTTTTTCTATTGCAGTAAAAGGGGACTAATACTCAGGATAGCCAAATAGAGATCTGTCAGGTAAGGGTTTGAGCTGATCATTGTTGCAGAAGTTTCATTACTATATTTGAATATCATTTGTTGTTCATTGATCTTAATGTTGATATAAAGAAAAATTTTCATTAAGAATTCATTTTACATGGATGCCCAAAATTAACACTCTAAGAAGTTGTCAGAAAGCATTGCCTCTCTTCTGGTAGCAAATATGAAAAAAGGAAGTAATTATGATTAATTATGTTGCCCCTGGATTCTATAAACTTTATCTTGTGTATGCATTTAAGGGAGCATCAACACACTTGAGCGTAAGCATGGACACTTAGGCATTTTGTCTTCCAGGGTTTCCAGCTTACTATGTAAGCAACCCCCCTTTGTCTAATCACATTTCTCATCATCCAAGCTGTGAGCTCTAAGTAGATAATACTGATACCTTTCGTTACCATTACAAAGGAGAATTCTTGCATTATGTACGATTGGACAGGGGAGTTCTTTCTCTATACTACTCATATCCTTTAAATTCTATGGATCTTGTGAAAAGCAGTGATTAGTGACATAGCATCTCAAACTTAGCATCTAATTGTTTCATACAGGCACAGAAAATTATAGGATCTAATCTTACTTATAAATTACTATGGTTTCAAATACAGCATAGCCACCTTATGATAGATGCATGCTAAAGTAGAACATACCAGATTTCCACCACTCGAGGTATTTTCCTGATCACTTTCATAATAAATTTATTTGAAATTTAAAACTAAGTAGAGCTATGGAAATGACAAAATTCAACATGGTGCTCAGAGAGGAGGCAACATTCCCAGAGTAATATAGTTAGGAATTAACTCCCAGTGCTCAGTCCAGATTCTTTCTCACTGTACTATCCCAATTCTGTGAAATGAGGTGAGGACATGGGTCATAGGTCCTTCTGTAAGGATCCATAAACCAGTAGTACATGTTCATATTCCCCCATTAATGTAGTTACTCCTGGGGAGAAGAACAATGTCATATTTAAGAAAATGACAACGAGTGATCCATGCTGACTCTGGCTATACAAGCTTTGGGTGAATTACTTCACATTAGCTTCCTTCGTTTCTTCTGTAAAATGAAAATAATAGTTGTTCCTTCATGGGGTTGTTTCAGTTATCAAAAGAGATGATACAGTAGAAGGCTTAGAACAGCTCTGGCACATTTTAGGTATGGAGAAAATGTCAGCTCTTTAACAATGGCCCATTCCTCAGGCCTCCAAGACACTCATTTCTGGTACTTGTTACCTGGTCATTCTTACATTCTTCTATTTCTGCATTCCAAACATCTACTGGAGGTAAGAGACTTCTAACAACAATTCACAATTTTAACTGTGGTATTTATTTTCACTTTCATAGCAGAACAAAACACATGAGAAAACTGAAAAACAAGCATGACTAAATTAACTCTTGGTTTTCAAAATAGAAATATTTCTTCTGTGGGTATTAATATAATCCATCAGCATTGAATTGAAATGTTAAAGTTCTAGAACTGTGATTTATTGTTTACCTTTTATCTGGAGCACTGATGAAGAGGAAATGTTGTTGCTAGCCATTTATGAACACTATCCACTTATCTGGTAGATGGCAACCACCAAGTTCCCAGAAGGGCAGCAACTATCATTAATGCCTTAGTGGGATACCATGCTGACAATAGTATATAAAATGTCTGTTCCAACAAGGAACATCATCACTTTGATTTCAACACTGAAACACCTGTATATCTTCCTAGGGAGTGTGCTACAAAGGAGCATATACTCACAAAGCAAGCCTAAAAGAAATGTACCAGATGGAACTCACTTCCAGGACCAATCCCAGCCCCAGTGTCTTGGGATCATCTCTCCTTTCTGATCCACACAACCATGCTACCTTCCAATCTGGAGCCCCTAGAGTATCTGCAATCTGTAGCTCTTAGGATGCCACTTCCCTGGCAGCCTGCCCTCTCCAGCCAGTGCTGGGATTGCCAAGGTAAGCTGAAAAGGTCTGTTTTTAAAAATGTAATGTTTCAGGGCGCCTGGGTGGCTCAATGGGTTAAAGCCGCTGCCTTCAGCTCAGGTCATGATCCCAGGGTCCTGGGATCGAGGCCCACATCGGGCTCTCTGCTCAGCAGGGAGCCTGCTTCCTCCTCTCTCCTCTCTCTCTGCCTGCCTCTCTGCCTACTTGTAATCTCTCTCTCTGTGTCAAATGAATAAATAAAAAAAAATCCTTAAAAAAATGTAATGTTTCAGATTTGCTTGTTTGCCATGGCCTTCTGAAGTCAGTGTCTTCATATTTTTTAACCCATTTGTAATGGGAATGTGAGAATATTAGACCATTCTGGGAAAGAAACATCGTATGGCAAAAACAAACAAACAAAAAACAATGAAAGAAATGTCTGAGAACAGACAGAGCCTTACCTCTGGTCTCTTAAACAATCTGTCATCCAGTACTATCTAATCCACCTCAAAAAAAGTCTGTACAATTCCTCATGTCCATCCCTTTTCAGATGTCTAAGTCAGGTTCTTGTTGTCTCACTAGGATGCCTGCAGTGGTCCCCAGTTGGGCTTCCATCCTCTAATCAAGTATGCACCCTGTCAATAGTTTGATCATGTTGTTTCTATAGTCATCTAGATTAAGCCTTCAATGTGACATAAAAAATATTTCACTCTCAAGGGCCAACAATTCTTTGACATCAGACTTGTTCCTAAACCCTGCCCTCTAGCCATGAAACAAAGGTACCTATCACTTTCAATAAAAGACTTTACTCATTAATTCTCTTCTTTCTGACTAAGAAATTTCTACTCATTCTTTTAGGCCCAGTTCTAATGCCACCTCTCTGAGGAAACACCGATTCTCTCCTGATAGGGTTAGCTATTTTCTTTAACATGCCTTAACCTTTTTTAACATGTTCGTAGCATTTGTCAGATTATTCTGTATCAATTTTTCACATATCTTCCTAAATTAGTCTTTTGGATTCTTGAAAACAGATAGTAGTCTTGTTCAGTTTTATATCATCAGCACAGGATTCTGTAAATAATTATAAATGTTGAATGTCTTTTCTAACAAGCAAAAGAACGTATAAACACGCCATATAGGGATCTAGTGTTCTCTTTTTGTGTAGGATCAGCTTTCACGCAGTTGTGTGTGTTGGGCTAGAGAAGCTTGCCTGCCTTTCTTCCTTCCTTCCTTTCCTCTTCCTTGCTTCCTTCCTTCCTTCATCAAGCATTTAGAGAGTACCTTCTGTGTTCTTGGTTTATGTGAGATATGAGGCACATTGAAAATAATAAAACACTGCCTCTGCCCTAGAAGAACTCTCAATTCTAACGAGAAGAAAAAAATAACAAAGTAATAATATAATTTGGAACCCAGTATCTTAATAGGAATCTCCTTCATGCTTATAACTGGGCTGTGGACATGTCCTCTGCTCTCTGAAGACCAGCATTTGAGATGAGCCTTAAGTACAAATGATCACCTCCATATTGTGCCCTGACACATTAGCATGTGCAGGTGCTATTGGGAAAACTTCTTTAGGATGTCTCTCAAATAGCTCTGGAGAATGATATGTGATGTGGAAAAATGAAAAGGGCATTGATCTGAGGGTTGGGACCTCTGGGTTCTAGTTTTAGCCCTGCTGCTAAATAGCTATGACCTTGGGGGAAATGATTCAATTTACAATCTATAGTATATCTTATCTGTAAATTGAGGGTGTCGATCTAAATTCTACTTCACTGTTTCTCTCCAGGAACATAGGATTTAGAAATACGTGTACTTAGTCCTCACCAAAGAGTTACTGAATTAGAATCAAATCTCATAGCATGAGACCAGGCCATGTTTATTTAGCAAAAACTTCCTGATGATTCTGAAAGGCTCTGACCTGAGTTGTGTCTCCTCTTGATATTTTGATAGCTGAGGTCTGGGGGCCTTTGTCTGGCAGCCCCCACTTTGATTGAGACATGGAGTCTGTAGGCCCACTCCAGTTTTTCTCCTTTAACAGTCTGTGAGAACAAGGAACATTGTTTCAAGAAACAATCAGATCAGTAGCTGACATCATAGGTCTTCCTGAAAGGGAGGAAAGAGATGCAGAACAGAGATAAGACCCAAAAAAAATCCCAAATGCTTGTGGGACGCTGGTAATCACAGCCATCACCAAGACTATCTTCAGCTTCTTGAACTTTAAGATGGACCCAGTCATTCGGATGCCCTGACTCCCATATATTTATTCTCTGACTAAGGCACAAAGATTTGAGTGAGCTAATGCATCAACCCATGAAAAATGAACAATTAAAACAATGAAGTTGTCAGTTCTTTTACCAGATTGCAAATAAATAACCTGCCTGTCAGCCTGGCTGCTCTGCTAGACCATTAGTTTAATACAAAGACATTCTGAGGAACGGGTAGTTGACAGCTGATCTATCACCAGGCCTTTGATAAAGACCCGAGCAAAATATGCTGTCATAAGCCACAGAAGGTCAATCCCAATTTGTGAGAAGCAAAGTATTAGATGAAATTTGAATAGCCCTCTCTGCCCATCACGAGAGCCATAGGCTTTTTATCCCCCCCTCAACTAGTGGGATGGTAGATGCTCATTTTGACAGGATAAAATACTTTTTTTTTGTTTATGCTTATTTAGCTTGTCAGGGACACTGTGCTGGGGTAGACGGCCTTGGAGTTTGTAACTGTCACAGTGGAGAGACTGTGATCTTGGGACTCCACAATGTATCTATTTGCCAGTCTAGACAGGGTCTTCCCACAAGAAGTTACTCTCCTGTCAAATGCTAAGACAGTCATGAATTTCCAAGCAAAAAGTCAACTCCTTGCATTTTCTTATATGTATCGCTTGAGTTCTGTATGCCATCTCATAAAATGTTTGCCAGCCATGTAAGCAATATATTGCTCACAGAAAATGATTAATTATAGAAGGTAGTAAATAGAATAGTTAATTAAAGACAAATTCATTAAATTCTCTAGTTGATGTCTCATTTATCTTTAAATTTAGTGAGGAAAGTAAATATACAAATCACCTTTCAGAAGTCACCTTGAAGAAGTTCTTATTTCTTTTCTTTTCTTTTCTTTTTTAAAGATTTTATTTATTTATTTGACACAGAGAGAGAAATTACAAGTAGGCAGAGAGGCAGGCAGAGAGAGAGGAGAGAGGAGGAAGCAGGCTCCCCACTGAGCAGGGAGCCCGATGTGGGCCTCGATCCCAGGACCCTGGGATCATGACCTGAGCCGAAGGCAGAGGCTTTAACCCACTGAACCACCCAGGCGCCCAAGAAGTTCTTATTTCTTCAAAGCCAAAAGTACTATTAGAAAGTTTACCCTGTAGTAAAACTATTTGAGATATAGTGTTTATGAGTCATCAGAACTAACCAACTTGTCTCTGTAATTGACTTTGTCTCAACTTGAATCTTAGCAAAGCTGACTCCTCAGTTTTTAATAAAAATCAATCAAATGCCTAAGAATCCAACAAATCGAAAATACAATTTTTCCCCTTTCCAAAATCTTTTGGGTATTTTTTTTTAAAGATTTTATTTATTCATTTGACACAGAGAGAGAGAGGTTACAAGTAGGCAAAGAGGCAAGCAGAGAGAGAGGAGAGAGAAGGAAGCAGGCTCCCTGCTGAGCAGAGAGCCCGATGTGGGCCTCGATCCCAGGACCCTGGGATCATGACCTGAGCCGAAGGCAACGGCTTTAACCCACTGAGCCACCCAGGCGCCCATCTTTTGGGTATTTATGCATATTCAGTTTATATCTTCATGACCAAAGTAATATAAATTCTACTTAACTGAAAAATAGTCACCGTTGATCTATTCTTATTTTTTACTTTATTCATTGATTAATTTGAACAGTAAAGTATAGCTTTAATATGGAGAATCTGCTTAAATCCAAGTAGAAATCACCCGGCAGAGGTGTTTTGGTCATTTGCTTGCCCAGAATAACTTCAGCTAGAAAGAACCACATTACTTCCAAACTGGTTTGACCAGTTCTTCCAGTGCTCTGGATGGGTAATTAGTAAACAAGGTAAACAAGAAATTTCCAACGTAAAATTTTCCAGGCTGGTTTTCCTAACTAGTAAGTTAAACCACAACTTTCCCTGTTGACCAGCTTTGTAGTTCTTCAGTGCTATATAGCATATGACATCCCTCTCACCTCCTAAGAAGAAGCCTTGAGAGAGTGGGAAATATCTTAGAGCTTATCCTAAGCACACCATGTTTCTGTTCCTGGTTTTGCTATTTATTAGTCATGTTGTTTGGCCAAGTGGTCTAATGTCTGTCTATCTTATTATGGGCATAATAGCATTTGCTTAAAGGAGCACTTTATGCATAAAAACAAATACTGTTCTATAGATGAGTGGGGAGAACCCCTGAAGTTGCTTATTTTTAAGCAGAGATAAAATGTGATTGCATAGGGTACTAAGAAGAGCAAACAGTTCATGATCTCAAAACTTCTACTGTGTTCTACAGTTAGTCCTTCATTTCTCTGTGTTTCAACCCTTAGAAAGACTCTTCTTCCTGTCCCCCCTAGATTTCTCTGAGTACCCAACTTGCTTCCCAGGTTATTTCTTGGTCCTGATCTTTTCCAAAAAATCCCAAGTCAAAAGCTATCCTTTGGAACTATTATATATATGTATACGTACACACATATATATATACACACATATATATGTATGATAGTTTTCCCATATAAATTTTACATACTCTTTAAAATATAGTATTTGTATTGATTTCTGTAATGAGTTGTGTATCAAGTTATTGTTAAAAACATGAGTCACTATGATACCATGGTCTCTAAGGAAAAAATCAGAAGATACCTAAAACATTTGGGAATACAGATTGTGGTAGGGTAAATAATGTCCTCTCAAAGATGTCTATGCTCTAATTCCTAGAATCTGTGAATGTGTTATCTTACATGGCAAAAGGGACTTTGCAGAAGTGATTAAATTAAGGATTTTGAGATGAGGAGTTTTTCCTGGATTACATGGGTGGGTTCAATGCAATCACAAAGGCTCTTGTAAGAGGGAGACAGGCAAGAGAGAAAAAAGAAGCTAAGAGGCTGGCCTGGAGGATGGAGGAAGGGGCCACAAACCAAGGAATGTAGGTAGCTTCTAAAGCTGGAAAAGACAAGGAAATAGACCCCAGCTCACAAGTGTCCAGAAAGAACACAGCCCTGCCAACACCTTGATTTTAGACTTCTGATCTCCAGAACTGTGAGATTATAAATTTACATTGTTTCGAACCACTGAATTTGTGATAATTTATTACAGCCGCCATAGGGAACTAATACAGAAATGCTTAAAATAAGGTAAGCCTGACCACTGTCTAATATACAGGCATACTATTGCCAACATCCTCTTTAGGAATTGTGTCAGGAACTTATATACACCTGGATCTTTTCCTCTGGAATTTTTCTCCTCCTTCCTCTTTCTTCCCTCCCCTTCCCTCTCTACGATGTATAATCTCTAGTGTTTCAGATCTCAGTCAGTGACCTCTTCAAAGAGAACATCTTGAACTAAACACCCCCATTCTATGCCTGTTAGTCTAAAGTGGAGTTATACTCTCTCATAACACCTTGCACTCCAACAATATTTTTGTGCGTGTGGCAGTTTTATTAGTTTTTAAAATCAGTAGTACTTTTTAATGGAAAAAACTTGACCGAAAATCTGTCACAGAATTTTGAGACCCATTAAAACAAAAGTTTAATGAGAAAAAAAATAAATTATATGTTTATTTGATGGTTATTTTATTATAATTATCTCCCCACTATTGCAAGCTTGGTAGGTACAAGAATCATGTTTAGATTTGCTAACTGTTGTGAACCTGGCACATAGTAGATATCCATAAAATATTTGTTACTGAATGAGAATAGAATTCTCCAGAATTCTGCTGTCTTGTAAGATGGGTTAAAGCATGCCCCATAATGCAGTCCATCTGGGATCATGAGGCAATAAACTAACATACCACATTCTCTTTCAGAGGATATGAAGCAGGCTTTACATGAACTTTGATTTCCTCTGAAGTCTTAAGTCAAAGTCATCATTTTTTCACAGGTGACAACTGATAGATGTTTCTCAAAACGAATATGTAATCCAAGAAATACAACAATATTTCTCAAAAATTCTTTTGGGTAACATTCAGAATACCTTTTCTTGCTTTCATTTCCATCTTCATTTTATTGCTTTGCAATACAAATTGTAAATTCCTTCAGTGACATTTAAACACTCATTTGAAAACTGACTTTAAGAGCTTTAAGAGGTCAGTTTTACACAAGAAGATAATTTATATCTTCTGTAATTTTGATTCCTCCGAAGTTCAAGAATCAAAACTAAGAATGTGCCTGAGCTCTTGGGATGGAGAAGTGATTAACATTTATGACTGGTGTTATGAAGCCTCAAAATATCGGACAGTTAGTTAGAATATGGATAAATTTTACCTATTCGTGTTTCAGAAATTTTATGTCATGTGATTTTAATTTTTTAAAAATTTTCCCTTAGAAACCATTTTTCCTGAAAGCAGATACATGTAAAGATGATCTCTAAATATTAGATATATTTTTCATAATTATTCTGAATGTATCTACCCATAGTGTTTGCCCAAAGTTAGAAGGTTCGTTGAACAGTTGAGTCTGATTTTATGTATAAGGGTTTCAGTGGAACAAAAACAAATTTTATTGAGGCACTATGAAATTCCCATATGTTACTATGTCCCTAGGCTATTCCTGACAACAATCTGTGAGATAGGTTTTATTAATCCCATTGTACAGAAGAGGAAATTGAGGTTCTTAGAGCTTCAGTAATTTGTTTAGAGCCAGAGATCAGGTCACTGGCAGTGTTGTGCCTAACTGACTCAAAGTTCACACCATTTCCTCTTGACCACACAACCTTCAGTGGATGCTTGCAGATCTGCACAATATTCATGATAGCTCTCTCTCAGAACAAACCAGTCTGAATGTCACTTTCCTCAGAACCCCATGCCAGTGGGCCCCAAACCTCAAGATAGAAAATGACTAAGTATATTTGGATACTGCAACTAACTACACAAGTCCTATTATATTCAACACAGCCCCTTGGACTTCTCAAAGTCACTGATATCCACAGAACACAAGGCTTTGTGGTCATATTTGCCACAGGGAGACCAAGCTTTATGCTCACATAACCCTGTGGCCAAAACAGGTCTTCCCAGTGATGGGAAGAATTTGTAAGAACTGCAGCTCTAGGTTCTGAAGTTATTGGAAGTCTCTAATGAAACATATTTTGATTTTTCTGATTATTTGTTAGCCTTCCATGTTAGAAAACTTCCATTGGGGAGCTCCCTTTCATCACGTCACAGTGGAATGTAAGTGATGCCCTCAGGTGTGTACTGACGAATGAGATGAAGGAATTAAGAGTCCATAACCATGCACTCTCAGTCATGTCTGAAATACCATGATCAGTTCTTCTTGCTTAGCCACTTATTAACAAGCAAAGTTAATAAATTTTTCAGGCAGTAAAGCCAGATATGCTTTCTGGCATACCAGATAACTGCTCTATTGATATATATTTGAACAGTTGGTGAATCTTAAGCTAAAAAAATGTCTAGTCCAACAATAGGCTATTTAAATACCTGTCTGCATGCTGAGTCAGATTCCACCCAATGCTCTCGGATTTGTACATATCCCAGTCAAGAAGGGGGGGGGGACCTTCTTTTTTGATTAATTGCCCTGTTTCATTAGTCTATATTTTTAATACTAAGCAAGCAACCAATGGCTCTTGAAGTTAGAATTGCTACCATTGCTGTCATTTTTACTTAAAGAAAACTGGAAGATGAAATATTCTTAAAGATAGTGGACACCAAGAAACATGGGACGGCCAAGTGACACCATAGGCACAGGGGACAGCCAACACTAACCAGGGATGCAATGAACAAATCAAACAAAAGTTTCTCCAGTGTGAGAAGAACCTTCTCAATCAGGTTCATTTCCCATGATGCCAAACCCTTTAGGTGATAAATAAAAAGGTTGATCCAGAAGTTATTATTCAATTTTAGGTCTGCAGGATGTATAACAACCAAATTATTAGACTTTTCTTTTTATTGAATTTGTTTGAATTGTCATTGGACACAACCATAAAACTTAAAAAGTCTATTTGAGTCCGTTTTGTAAGCTGAAAAATATCCAGAAACCTTTTTATTTTCTTAACAAAATGCCGTGATATTATTTAGAACTTGGAGGGAAAGCTTTTACTGCTTGGCCTTAAAAAGAAAACAGCACAACCCAGCAGCGTAGCTGACAAGTGACACAAATACAGTACGTGCTAATGTGTAGAGAGAAACAACCTTGAGAATTTAAACCCGCTGCACCAGAAAAAATATCTTTATCCAGATATGTGGTCCCTCATGAATTATACTATTATTTTAGTTGATTTTACCTGACATCACCCTATGATTTTCTTCAGTGAGAAGAAAATTGCAGCCGGCCCTTGACAGTCGGTCACAAATTGACTGAACAAAACAAAATCAAACAGTGAAGTAATCCCCAAGTAAATTTAATGAAACCTAAATCCCAAAGGGCAGCGCACTTCTGTAGGCAATGGTCTTATTTAATAAATTTTTCCCTGCTTTCACTTTTAGAGCTATATTTACACAGACAAATTTAATTCATTGGGTTTACATTTCCTCTTTCCCTTAGTTTGTCCACCAGGCACATATGGGAAGGACTGTAAACAGGTATGTCAGTGTTCCGCTGAGAATGAAGAGTGTCACCCAGTCACAGGGAGATGTACTTGTCTGCCCGGCTACCATGGAAACCGCTGTCATCTCCGTAAGTGTGTTCAGTGCTTTTGTTGTAATCTATCGAAGAGACACCAGTAGGGTGGCTCATAGTCAGAATGCTAAAGGGCAAATGTTTATTCAAGCTTCTAAGTTATAGCAAGTTCTGTGAGAATGTTTATTGGAATGGTTGAAAACATACACTTTCTTGTGTAACCCTTTCTCCTGTGTTGCCTTTTCTTTTCTAAATATCCCCAAGAAAAAGGCAAGAAATAAAGAGAGAAAGAGAAAGAAAAGAAAAAGATAATATGAACTGATTGGTACCAATCAATATACAGCCAATGGGAACATATTTAGAGTGATTCATAAAGTTAGTTCCAGGATCCGCTTAGGAACAATCAAATTAAACAAATTGTTATCCTGGAATGGAAACAGTAACTTGTTTAAAACACAAAGTGCCAGTTGGCTCACTGCTGTGTAATAAAAAAGGATAGTCTCTAGACCAAACACCTTATATTGATTTGTTAGGACATTTTAACATCGAAAATGGTTAGAGGGGAACACACGATAAAACGTCCCAAGGAGCATGTTAAAATGTTCAGTCAGCTACTTAATTTTTAAGCTTGTAATTATTTATAATGTACTTTTTATAGGTTTAAAAATAAAATGATTTGGCCTCAGTTTCATTTTTTCCCCCAACTTGGCCACCACTCCTCTTTTCTCCCTGGTCGCTCCTGTAGCAGATTCCTTCCACTTTCCTTTCTTAATTCTGCAAGTACATGGATGATTTTTGAATTTTCCCCCCACGTGTCACCTATAAAACAGACTTATGGTCAAGCTATTGATTTTAATTTTCTACAAGCCATAGAATATATGTTTTGAATAGCACTTCTCACTTTTGCCCTAATTTTAAATATTATCAGCTAAAAACACAAAATGATTTCAATTAGTATTTTGTTTGGAACCCATAACCATTGTAGGTATACAACTTAAACTGAAGAGTTAAAATATAAAATTAGTAAAATTGCAACCATATTTTTGTTATGGTGAATTTCAAGCACCCTTGTAATGGAAGAAAGTTGTTTCCTCACTTTTAATGCTGTCACATTTCTCAGGAAGAATTTCTTCTTTATATCAAGGGATATTTTATCTTAATAAAATAAAACCAAGTTACATGGAGGGGCACCTAGGTGGCTCAGTCAGTTAACCATGCGACTCTTGGTTTCAACTCAGGTCATGATCTCAGGGTCATAGGATCGAGCCCTGTGTGGGGCTCTGCACTCAGCGGGAGTCTGCTTGACATTCTCTCTCTCCCTCTCCCTCTGTTCCCTCTCACATGCTTGATCTTTCTCTCTCTCAAATAAGCAAATAAATCCTCAAAACAAAGCAAAAAAAAAACAGGTTACATAGAACTGGTAGGACTTCCACATCAGAAGGGTTGAAGGAGGGGAGCTCTACCTTATAAAATCAAGGTTGAGTTGGGGAGCAGCTCCCTGACTAGTAAGATTGGCTTAGCTCCAGGTAACACGTGGTTGGGAGTTGCTGCAAAGTTTCCTTGGCAACATCCACTGTAATTACAGAACTACGAAAAAGGGTTCAAGAAAATATCCATAAAAGGTGTAGCTGGCTCAAAAGCAAAAGTTTCAGCAGCCAAAAACAACTGGGCTTTCATGTTCTCGAGTTCGGAGTGAAGAATCAAAATTTTCTCTCGGCAGAGGTCAGAGGAAGCAGACAAACTTGTAGTAGGATCTCACCTCTTGTCCATAATTTATAATGGGCAGGTTGGTCTCAGCCTTTGGATGGGATGTGGGGAAAAACAAACTGCTCAGTAGATAGAAACTCATCATACTATGTATTTTATGACTAATGAGAAATTACAAAGTAACTCCATACCCTGGAAATCTTTTATTTCTCCAAACTGTAATACCTGCTGTAATAACTCTCTTTGAGAGCATTTAAGGCATTGGAGTCCTCTAAAAATCACGGGCAGTTCTTTTGACAGTTTTCATAAGAACACGCTTGGTATAGAATGCTTTGAGAAGCATAGGCCATAGAATAGCACGCCTGTGCCAGGAGGAAGACATCAAAACATCGGTAGTGCTCTTTCTCATAGTACTAAGAATTCAGGCAGACCAACACTTAGCATCTCTTTTCAAGAATAAAATAAAGCTGTGTGACGGTAGCTAGTATATGTGAGTAACCTGGTCAAATGGTAGGAAAAGAGTCAGTGGAAAACACATTCATGCTTTTCATTTCTTTGTTAGCTAAGCATCTCGGGATACAGTCACAACTTTGCTTGTTCTAAGTTTCTAACGAAACTACCAAATGTTGTTTACATCATCACAGTATGGAGTCACATTTAATATTTCAGCAAATGAGAACTCTGTATTCACATCCCAGCTTCTTCCAATCAGTCTCCTTCAAGGAGAAGGGATGGTGCAAGGATGGGAAAAAGTTGTCATCTCCTGATGGGAAATATCTAAATATTCCTTGCCAGAAAAAACAAAGTTTCCCAGGAGAAATATTTGTAAAGGATAACGCATGGGCCAAGTAATGATCAGAATGGAACTTTAAGAAATGAGGGTGGGGCGGACGAATTTCATTTAAGCCAAATGAAATCATTATATCTCAAGCATGTGTTCCCTTGTTGAATATAGTGAATGTTTGAGCAAAGGATGTATGCATGATTCCAGAAGTCAAACTTTCACATTGCTACAGAATTATAAGAGAAAGTGGAATTGTCAGTAAATAACTTATTCTTGGGGAAAAAAGTTATGGGCACTTTTGTAAACATATACTGTATTCCTGATATAAATTCAATAAGTATTGAGGATAAGAGGTTATACACACATTGTCTTTCAACAGATGGCATACTCTTTAGTAGGTAAATTTCATCTATTCAGTGTCCCAATTTCAAAAGGATAATTAAGTTGAAGTCTAACATTCAGGTGACTTTTGTGTTCTGTGTACAAAGAAGGAACAATGAAGGATGATTCTATCAAACATGAAACCACCATGAAGATAGTTTGCAAAATGAGTATATGTCAAAGGGAAATTATGTCACCCAAGTAACTTCACCTACATGAAAGTAATTCCAAAATATAGACATATATATGATAAAAATAATATTAATGTACATATCAGTTATTTAAATTTATCAAATAATTACACATAAGCTTTTTTCCCTTTAAACTGAGATGCTAATTCTTTTATATCCAGGATTATATCCAGTTTGACATTTTTCTTGTTAATAAGTACATGAATTTCACATTATTAGGTATTTCTCTTTTCCTTATTTGCACAGAAATTCATGCCAGCTTTCATTTCATAGCAATGTAACTACAGAATTTTCTGTACCAATCAGCTCATTAATTTAACCTCCTTTTGGGAAGCAATATCCCAGCAGTATACCACAAGACTTCATTGTTTCAGACTCCATACCTCCAGCTTGCTTTACGTGTATTTTCTCTAATATCAAGCAGACATTTGTCTTAAGCATCACACATAGTATGGGGATTAAAAGACATGATAAATTATTTAAATATAATCTATTTAAAATACATATAAATATTTAGATATAATATATTACATTATGTAAATCTAATAAATAATATATTATATGTAAAGTATAAAATATATATTGTATATGCAATAAAATTATATATAATATGATACTATATAGTAATGATTATATAATATGTAATATAATATATAAATATTATATAATATAAATATAATATAATGTTTAAAATATAAAATATTATAAAAATTTGCCTTCCACAAGTCTGACCCAAATGGACATGAAAGTATTTTATATCTTAAGTAGGAGAAGAGGAAGAGATGGAGACTTTTTTAATCACTAATTTTGTTTTTAGGTACACTCTATTAAATTTTTTGTGAGGGAAAAAATTCTTGGGAGGACCAATGAATGTTATATATCACAGAAGGAACAATGACTGATGGGAACTGACATTCCTTGGGAGGAGGGAAGGACAGAAGAGACAATAAAGTGAAGCCATCATTTTCAATAGAGAGGACTAAAGAAATACAACAACTACAGCACAGAAATAACCTTTGGTATGAATAACGGTAGTGTTTTGCTTTCCCTCTCCATTATGAAGAACTTTATTTTAAAACTGGAAGAAAAAGGAAGAAAGAAGCAGCCACTCTTTGGGTTTGAGACTCAAGGCGAGAACCCTGGAATTTAAGACAAGACTTATATGGGGATTATAAACAATCAGAATCTCAATAAAATCCATTCTTTGCTGCCACCTCTAAAACATGCTACATGTGAAATACTCTTAAAAAATGTTCCTTATTATCTGATTCTTTCATAAAAACACAAGATAAGAGGAAAAAAACAAGCATCATCTGGTAGAGTTTGGTCACTTTTAGAGTTATGCTTCCAAATGTAAAGATTTTCCAAGAGGAAGGATCTAAGGCAAATACCAAACACTTTGACTCATATCAAGCAGGTAGGGAAAGGGTTTTGCTGCATGCCTAGCATTGATACTGCCATCATTAATGAAAATAATGACCACCATTGACATGAGAGCTGAGTTTGGTGATGTACTTGTTCACATGATTTTGTTATTATCTCCTTTGGGAATTAAGAAACAGAAGTTCAAAGAAAGGAGTTAAAGCTACAACATTAATAAGTACAATATATAGGTCTCAAATCACAGTCTACCCCAAATTTCCTACAGCCTTATATTTAAATATGTGGCAAGGATAAAGATGGTTATCTCTAACAGGTGAAAGAATTTTGTGCAATATATATTCCAAGTCACTTCACTCCGTCGGCCTCAACTTTATCATCTTAAACAAGAATTGAACCAGATGGACATGAGGTCTCTAGAAACTCAAACTTTTATAATTTTAAGACTTGAAAGTATCAGGCATTTCATAGACTAGGAGAGTGTCACAGATGGAAGTGCTTCAAAATTAATCAACTTGAATATCCTCTATATTTTCTCTACTGTATACTTATCCTGTCTCTGTTTGAACTCCTACAGAGATGAGTAATCATGCCTCCTGAAAAAAGCTTATTCCAATTTTGGACAGCTCTTTCAGAAAGTATTTTCTTATTGAGATAAAATCTGCCTTTCTTCTTTTCCACAAGACTGCCTTTTCATGTTTGAAGACATTTCTGTCTTCTTAGCTCTCTTTTCTCCTGAACAAACATCCTCAGTCTTTCAATCATTGCACAGATAATGTGGTCTTCAGCTTAGTCTTTGTCTTGTTTCATCTGCTTTTATCTTGAATTCTGGCCATTTATCTATTTGTTACGCTGGTATCATAGTAGACCATATGCCCATGGATAGGAAAGTGAGAAACTAACAGAAAATAAAGATTCTTTCTTGATGCTTCATGCCATTTTGAATTCTTACTTGTATTAAACCCAGATCATTCCAGACAAGACAAACTATGACACTTAAACATTAATCAAAATGATGAATTTATCTAGGCTGGAATGAAGTAATTTCATTTGGCAAATTCTCACCCATTGTGAGCACTCTCTAAAAGTGGGCAGATTACCAAAGAAACTCAAAGTTTCCTGGGTCTTACTAATGAGCAGCATGAGGAACATTATGCCCCCAGCCACATTACTAAGGCATCTATCTATATCATCTCCTCTCTTCGGATCAGTCCATGTCTTGAATCACTAGCTTGAAAGCGACTGAAAATACCAAAGAACAGTATTTGGAATGTGAGTTAGCCACGTGTCCATGGGCATGAATTTAAACAGTGATAGCTTTAAGTTACAATATCACATATGTTTTTTTTTTCTCCTTCAACAGGATACTTAAAAGGCACTTAAGGTCTAAATTGCCAAAGGATGTGCAAGTGCCTTAATGGCGGCAGCTGTGAAACCATGATTGGCACCTGTTCTTGCCCTCCAGGCTTCACTGGGGCTGGCTCCAGTCAGTCAAAGTAAGCCAGTCTACCAATTATGAAGTGGATATGCTAAAGTAGAGTTTTTAAGAACTGTATTTAGAGAGTAAATGTTGTTGCAATTATTACTTAATAATTTACTGTGGTAACAGCGAACACCAACTGACCTACATTCTAGGTAGAAGAGTGCTTACATCAGGAGTTTGAGAGCTGAAGCAGTGAAGGCAGCCAAAGAGAACCCTTTGGTCATAATCTCTCATATCCCAGCAGTGCTAGACTCAAGTCAGGATTAGAAAATCTGTTCCATAAGATTGAGTGGTCTGGTAATGCCTGTGTACACAATGTCAAACTCATTGGTTCAAGTTTCACAATTTCATTTATCCTCAGCAATATCCAGCTCAAAATTAAATAGTCCCCCTACTTACCAAAAAGTAACCAGTTCCCTGAAATTTAAAGACTTACCTACCCATCACAAAGACAACTACTGACATAAAGTTTCAGGGACCAGATGTAAATTAAAGATCCCTTAAGAATGCACTATCTTAGGCACTATGGAGATATTCTTAGCAAATATATTTTGATCTTATCAGATTTGCCAATTCCTAAATATTTGGACAGTTTGCAAGGTCATAATGATTTTTAGGGAGGATAGAGGAACAATGCATAGGAGAGTACATGATGGAGTAGTTCTAGCAATATTGTGTTCTTCAACCTATTTGCTGTTGTTGAGGGTGTTCACTTGTGATGCTTCACTGAGCTTCACATTTATGTTTTTTGTGTACTATTCTGTATTTTATACTTTAGAATTAAAAGAATGAGAGAACTATCAATAGACCTTTCATAAAAGAAGTGCTATAATTGCAGACTTAAGATTCTTTCATTCGGAAGAATGATAATAAAGTGGGTGATCAGCAGCGTACCGAGTTGATATGTGCTAAAGACATCCAAATGCTTATTTTGCCCAGGCAGGTAGTTGCTCTGCCTTCTTTGTATAAGGGTAATTTTAATTATCCCACTTCAGTACCCTGATGTTCTGAAGATAAAAGACAAGTAGGACAAATTCCTGGCTCCATATAGTGGAAAATTGAAACCTAGTGAATACTGTCTCTGAGGCCTCAGCAGCCAAGTTGTCTTTGAGTTAAAGCCAACCCATAAACATCTCCTAAGGAAGGTTCTAACTGGCCCCTTTGTTCATCAAAGAGAATCATCGAGAGAAACTTCTTAATTTCCTCAGACCAAAGCATCTTCAAGAGTTTTGATTTCCCTGAATATCGGGAATATTTTTGTCTTCAGAAAGCTGTGATCTTATACCTGAGTACTTTTCCTTCTTTGTTTTGACAGCAAGGTAGGTCAGAGCCAATTTGCAGTTCACCTCTTGCAAGTTTAAAGAATTGTGATATTCATTTATGTCTACACTGTAACTATATTTTTTCCTTCACTTGATTCTCATAGATATTTATTTTATCTTTGAGTGTTATCTGTATTTTGATAAGTATCTCAATGAATTTGTGAAACAAAGTTGCAAACAGACAAATTAATAAATATGTTAATATATTAATAAATTAAAATTTAACTTATATTAATTAATATAATTAATTCAAAATGGTAACTTAACAAATTTGTTGATTTTAATAAATAAACAATAAATTTAAAAATAAGTTAACAAATACATAAAAGATATTTGGAGAAATGAGCATAATGGATTCTGTGTTTATGCATTGAAGTGTAAGCTGAAATTCCAGAGTGGACTTTAAGAGGAAACATACTCAAGATTATGACACACACACACACACACGCACGCACACACACACACACACACACACATATGCTAAGGCAGCCATGTGGTAAAGCAAGACTGAGTTTGTAAGTCATTTATATCATATATGTAAGTGTTTGACACTAGATATTTGGTTGGAATTCCCGATGTCAACCAAAATTGCACTAAGTAAGCAAGAATTTGAACAGTTCCTTTTTTAGTTTTGTTTTTTCAAAGTAACCTTTTAAGTTGAAAACCAAACTGAAGGCAAGACAAGGAAACCTATTTGATTAAAAGAAAGTGTCGTGTATTTACAAGGTTTTTAAAGTCTTGACTGGCAAAATGTTTTAATCAGAAAAATCTGGTTTTGTTTTGCTCCTTCCTGCAGTTTGTCCTGAGGATCACTATGGGCAGGACTGTGCCCAACAGTGTTCCTGTAGCTCAGGACAGTGTGACCCAGTGACTGGAAGGTGTCAATGTCCACCTGGCCAAATGGGAGCCAGGTGTCAGCAAGATAACAATGGCTGCAGGGTCACCGTGTCCGTCCGGGTGCTAACTAAGCTACGCTATGAAAGCAGATTGGTGCCAGGGAATATAATAAAGTGGGCATTGTTTATAACACTTTCTTCTTAAATGTGGCTTTAATAACATGAAAGTACACATTCTCATAGAGCCATATAGGAAATAGCCTACTGGAGGGTAAACAAGAATTGAAAACAAAAACAAAGAATAATTTATGTATACTCTTGACTAGGAGAAAATTTTGAAATAACTTTGGTTAGCTTTTGTAACGCTGCCTAAAATTGTGTGTTAGGGATGTCTAATTATAAGAACTGAAAAGTTTTATATTTTCTTCAACTTTCAGAAGCCTATTGAAAACTGTAAGAAAATAAGAGACAGAAAGGAAAACATGATCTTTGTTTAAAACTACAAAACTTTCTTGTCGTAAATCATCTTATTCGTTATTTTCACAATAATAATCATATTAGAAGAACTCTCAAGTTCAGTGAAATGACATCTGTAGAGCCACTTCTCCATCACACACACAGGGGTAAAACCAGGGACCCATTGTTAAAAAGGGGGGGGTTGGATGCATGAGTATGCTGCAGGAGCTACCTTGAACCCCACTGGACATCACAGAGTTGCAGAAAAAAGGGGATAAACCAGGAAGTGCACAGAACCATCATATTTTCAACTGCACTAGAATAGAGGGTAATCTATAGGCAATAAGCAGCCTCACAGCCAAAGGGAGCTAAGCCTACACACAAACACATACGCTGCAACTTTGTGTCATATGGAGTTTTACTCTAGGCCCAGGAGGCTCCCAACTAGCTGAAATAATTTTTCCAGCCCCAGATCGATACTACCCTCCCCTAAAATAATGTACACACAAAACTAATCTGATACAAGAAAATGAAAGCAGAAACAAAAACTTGATGCATATAAAGACCCCCCAAAAAACCCTCCTCTCATTTTGGAAACAATATATGAAACTATTCAAAGCTTTGGTTACTTTTTTAGTGCAAATTCTCAAAGAAGGGTGAAGGAGGAAAGGAATAAGAAAACAAAAAGCAGAGGGACATAGAGCAGAAAAGTTTTGCTATGGAGCACATGGAAATATTAACCAGAATTTTTTCCAAGAATTTGAAGGACATAATGAAAAAGCGTTCTCTATAACTTGTGAGTGTGATGCATAGATACAAGGGTTCATGGAATAAATGAAAAGACAACAAAGGGAAATGAAAAAGTAAGCTGGCAGAGCTCAGAAAGAAGTGGAAATGAAAATTAAACCTCACGTCATATAAATGAAGACCATATTGAACATAGGTAATAGGAGGATTGAATCTGCTTATGTGACAGCCAGGTAAATGGAGAATAAGCTTGAGGAAAGTAGAAACAAAGAAATGGGAAAATAGAGAGACAAATATATAAATGGAAAATAAAATATTCAAATATAATATTCAAGAATTTTTTTCTCTGAAATGAAAGATGATCTGATATTACAGATTGAATACATTCTATTCCTGGAAACTCTAGTTAAGATTGACATTAAGCAAGGGGAAGCTCCACTGGGGATAAAAGAAAAAAATGTGAGATCTCATATGAAGAGAAGGGGGAAAAAATCAGTCTGGCCTCATGCCTCACAGCAATAATCACAACCATTGCTAGCATGTGGTTAATCAATGCCTGTGAAATTTTTGGGAAAAAAATATGACTCAATTGTTTTATACACAGTTAAACTGTTACTCAAGTATAGTATGACTGAAAATAAATAACTATTTTTTATAATAAAAAGTTACTGAGGATATAGTAGTCATGAAATATTTCTGAAGAAACTGTAGAAGATAAATTTGAGCAACCAAGTAATAAATGGAAAATCTCTGGTAAAAACACTATTAGTGGGTATTAAGTCTATTTTTATTAAGGCTAAGTTTAAAACAAATGTGGGAATTATGGTCACATGATATGATAAGTATATAAATATTTAATATTATAACAATTTTTCTAGTTTGGCAAAATGGGCATAAACTAAAAGGAAAGAGAAGATGGAGGAGGTTAAGTATACTGATCTTATTTCTTCATTAGAAGTTGCGAATGGGAGGGACAGATCTGTGTCAAAATGTATTGTTTAAATATGACAACTCAATAAGCATGTTTAAGTGTATGAAGGTAAATGCTGGAATTTAAAATTCTGGAACTGGGGGGAGGAACAAGATGAAGTAGTAGGAGACCTAAATTTCCTCTTGTCCCAAGTATTCAGCTAGATAATTATCAAACCATTCTGAACACCTGCGAACTCAACAGGAGATCAAAGAAAAGAATAGCAGCAATTCTATGAACAGAAAAGTGAACACTTTCTGGAAGGTAGGATGTGCAGAAAAGTGAATCCAAGGCAATATTTAGAAGATAGACCATGGGGTGGGGGGTGGGGAAGGAAGCCTCTGTCAGCTGGCTACTAGCAAGTGAGAGAGCAGCAAAGCACAAAATAAGAACTTTTATAAGTCTGCTCTGCTGAGGGATGTCACTCCAGTGGCTAAGAAGGGGGTGGAACTCTCGCTGGGACAGTATGGTCTCAGGACATTCAGGGTCACAGAAAGACCAGCAGTGCCTGAGTGTGGCAGAGCTCCCAAGTATCAGAATGGGAAAGACAGAGCTGAGGAGTGGGCTCTCAGCTTGGGTTTGCCATAAACTGTGATTCCATGGCCCAGTTGGGCCACTACTCTTCAAGCAGGGACCCCACAAGTGGCCGACCCAGGGAGACTCCCCTTCCTCCCCAGGGAGGAGTGGCACGGGAGCACAGTGGAAAAATCTGCTGAGTTTGGAGACTCCAAATGGGGTCATGTGCCAGAGATAGAAACAGTCAGTCACAGGCCGGGTGAGCACAGAGCACAGCCGGAGACCAGGAAGACAAGAGTGATTGACAGCTTTTCTCTGAGGCCTCACTGAGGAGGGGGGCCCTGAGTTCTTGGCTCCTCCAGGGCTAGAGATTGGGAAGCTGCTATTTTCATTCTTGTCCTCCAAAGCTGTATGGAAAGCTTTCAGGGAACAAAAGTTACTGAGAGCAAACCAGAGTAAATTACTTAGCTGGGCCCCTGGCAAGGGCGGGGCAGTTCTGCCTCAGGCAAAGACACTTGAGAATCACTGCAAGAGGCCCCTTTCTCAGAAGATCAACAAGAACATCCAGCCAAGACCAAGTTTACTGATCAATGAGAATTGCAAAACTCCAGCACTAGGAAAATACAGCACATGGACTTCGTGGCTTTTCCCCCCATGATTCTTTAGTTTTTCAAAGTTAATTTTTAAATTGTATTTAATTTTTTCTTTTTCTATTTTTTTGAATTTGTCTTCTTTCCTTTTTCAACCAACATCTTACCAATACCTTTTTAAAAATCTTTTTTAACTTTCATTTTTACATTCATATTCTACCCCTTCATTGTATTATATATATATATACACACACACACATATATGTGTATATATGTGTGTGTGTGTGTGTGTGTGTGTGTGTATATATATATATATATATATATATATATATATATANATATATATGTATATATATGAGCTTTTCTTTCCTTAAAATTTTGGGATACAGTTTCTTCTAACAGACCAAAATAAACCTTAAATCTAGTATATGGCTTTGTTCTAGTCTCCTGCCGGATCACATTCTCTCCTTTAAAAAAAAAAATCATTTCATTTTTTTCTTTCTTTTTTTAACCAATTTCTTATCTATTCCTTTTTTATTTTTTTTAATTTTCATCTTTGCAGTCATATTCCATCCCTTCATTGTATTTACCCTTATTTTTGTGTGTGTATATATATATATATTTTTTTCTTTCTTTCTTTAAATTTTTGGGAGGCACTTTCCTCTAAAAGACCAAAACACACCCAAAATATCTAGTGTTTGGTTCCATTCTATTCACCATCCTGCNTCATTTTTTTTTTTTTTCCCCCCCCCCCCCCAGTTTCAGATCTCTTCTGATTTGTTTAGTGTATATTTTTTCTGGGCTCATTGTTACCTTTTTAGTATTTTGTTCTCTCATTCATCTATTCTTCTCTGGACGAAATGACAAAATGGAAAAACTCACTTCAAAACAAGCAAACAAACAAACAAGAGACTGTACTGCCTGCCAGGGACATATTCAATATGGAAATTAGTAAGATGTCAGAACTAGAGTTCAGAATGATTATTACAAAGATAGTAGCTGGGCTTGAAAAAGCATAAAAGATCATAGAGAATCCCTTTCTGGAGAAATAAAAGAACTAAAATCAAACCAAATTGAAATAAAAAAGGCTATTAATGAGGTTCAATAAAAAATGGAGGCTCTAACTGCTAGGATAAATGAGGCAGAAGAGAGAGAATTAGTGATATAGAAGGCCAAATGATGGAGAATAAAGAAGCTGAGAAAAAGAAAGAGAAACAATCACTGGATCATGAGGGGAGAATTCAAGAGATAAGTGATACCATAAGTTGAGCCAATATTAGAATAATTGGGATCCCAGAAGAAGAAGAAAGAGAGATGGGGGCAGAAGTTATACTGGAGCAAATTATAGTGGAGAACTTCCCTAATTTGGGGAAGAAAACAGGCATCAATATTCAGGAGGCATGGAGAAGCCCCCTCAAGATCAATAAAAATAGGTCAAACACCCCGTCATCTAATAGTAAAACTTACAAGCCTCAGAGACAAAGAGAAAATCCTGAAAGCAGCTAGGGACAAGATGTCTGTAATCAACAACAATGGAAATATTAGATTGACAGCAGACCTATCCACAGAGACCTGGAAGGCCAGAAAGGACTGGCATGATATATTCAGAGCACTATTTTTTTAGTATATGTGCTGCCGAAGCAAGCACTATTCAGAGCACTAAATGAGAAAAATATGCAGCCACAAATACTATATCCAGCTAGGCTGTCACTGAAGATAGAAGGAGAGATAAAAAGTTTCCAGAACAAACAAAAACTAAAAGAATTTGCAAACACCAAACCAGCCCTACAGGAAACATTGAAAGGAGTTGTCTAAGCAAAGTGAGAACCTAAAAGTAACATAGACTGAAAGGAACAGAGAAAATACACAGCAACAGTCACCTTATAGGCAATACAATGGCACTAAATTTATATCTTTCAATAGTTACCCTGAATGTAAATAGGCTAAATGCCCCAATCAACAGGCGCAGAGTATCAGTCTGGATAAAAAGCAAGACCCATTGATATGCTGTCTGCAAGAGACTCACTTTAGACCCAAAGACACCTCCATATTTAAAGTGAAGGGGTGGTAGGGGCGCTTGGGTGGCTCAGTCGTTAGGTGTCTGCCTTCAGCTCAGGTCGTGATCCCAGGGTCCTGGGATTGAGCCCTGCATTGGGCTCCCTGCTCAGTGGGAAACCTGCTTCTCCCATTCCCTNTAGGTGTCTGCCTTCAGCTCAGGTCGTGATCCCAGGGTCCTGGGATTGAGCCCTGCATTGGGTTTCCTGCTCAGTGGGAAACCTGCTTCTCCCATTCCCTCTCCCCCTGCTTGTGTTCCCTCTCTCGCTGTGTCTCTCTCTGTCAAATAAATAAATAAAATATTTAAAAAAATAAAAAATAAAAAAATGAAGTGAGGGGGTGGAAAACAATTTACCATGCTTATGGGCATCAAAAGAAAGCTGGTGTGGCAATCCATATATCAGACAAGTTAGATTTTAAACCAAAGACTGTAATAAGAGATGAGGAAGGACACTATATCATATTTAAAGGGTCTATCCAACAAGCAGATCTAACAATTTTAAATATCTATGCCCCTAACATGGGAGCAGCCAATCATCTAAGCCAATTAATAACAAAATCAGAGAAACACATTGACAATAATATAATAATAGTAGGGGGCTTAAACACCCCTCTCACTGAAATGGACAGATCACCTAAGCAAAAGATCAAGAAGGAAATAAACGCTTTAAATGACACACTGGACCAGATGTATTCAGAACATTCTATCCCAAAGAAACAGAATTCATATTCTTCTCTAGTGCACATGGAACATTCTCCAGAATAGATCACATCCTGGGTCACAAATCAGGTCTCAACCAGTACGAAATGATTGANTGATTGGGATCATTCCCTGCATATTTTCGGAACACAATGCTTTGAAACTAGAACTCAATCACAAAAGGAAAGTTGAAAAGAACTATATGGAGGCTAAAGAGCATCCTACTAAAGAATGAATGGGTCAACCAGGAAATTAAAGAAGAATTTAAAAAATTCATGGAAACACAATTGTTCAAAATCTTTGTGATGCAGCAAAGGCGGTCCTAAGAGGAAAGTATATAGCAATATAAGACTTTCTCAAGAAACAAGAAAGGTTTCAAATACACAACCTAACCTTACACCTAAGTGAGTTGAAGAACGAACAGCAGATAAAGCCTAAACCCAGCAGGAGAAGAGAAATAATAAAGATCAGAGGAGAAATCAATGAAACAGAAATCAAAATAGTAAAACAGATCAACAAAACTAGAATTGGTTCTTTGAAAGAACTAAAAAGATTGATAAACCCCTGGCCAGACTTATCAAAAAAGAAAGAGAACAGACCCAAATTAATAAAATCATGAATGAAAGAGGAGAGATCACAACCAACACCAAAGAAATACAAACAATTATAAGAACATATTATGAGCAACTATATGCCAGCAAATTAGACAATCTGGAACAAATGGATGCATTCCTGGAGACATATAAATTACCAAAACGGAACCAGGAAGAAATAGAAAATCTGAACAGACCCATAACCCGTAAGGAAATTGAAGCAATGATCAAAAATCTCCCAACGAACAAGAGCCTAGGGCCAGATGGCTTCTGAGGGGAATTCTACCAAACATTTTTTTTTTAAAGATTTTATTTATTCATTTGACACAGAGAGTGAGATTACAAGTAGGCAGAGAGGCAGGCAGAGAGAGAGGAGAGAGGAGGAAGCAGGATCCCTGCTGAGCAGAGATCCCGATGTGGGCCTCGATCCCAGGACCCTGGGATCATGACCTGAGCCGAAGGCAGCGGCTTTAACCCACTGAGCCACCCAGGCGCCCTCTACCAAACATTTAAAGAAGAATTAGTACCTATTCTCCCGACACTCTTCCACAAAATAGAAATGGAAGGAAAACTTCCAAACTCATTTTTTGAGGCCAGCATTTCCTTGATCCCCAAACCAGATAAAAACCCTATCAAAAAGGAGAATTACAGACCAATAGCTCTGATGAACATGGGTGTAAAAATTCTTACCAAAATACTAGCCAATAGGATTATCAACTTGACCAAGTGGAATTTATTCCTGGGGTGGATGGGGAGTTTGGTTCAACATCTGCAAATCAATCAGTGTGATACAAGACATTAATAAAAGAAAGAACAAGAACCATATGATCCTCTCAATAGATTCAGAAAAAGCATTTAACAAAGTACAGCATCCTTTCTTGATCAAAACTCTTCACAGTGTAGGGATAGAGGGTACATACCTCAATATCATAAAAGCCATCCACTAAAACATTCACAAAAATAGAAAAAAAAAGTAAATCAGTTCCAGAAAGTATGATTTATGTCATTATATGATCACAAAGTAATAAAACAAAAACTAGTAACAAAACTAACTTCCTACCAGGGGAAAAAACCACCACACTACACTGTATGGGCATTTCGAAGTCTCCTTTTTAAATAATCAATGGCTCAAAAAGGGCAAACAAAACCAGTATTTCAGATATTTAAAAACAGTAATAAGGACATTCACATCCTATGAGATAGAGCCAATTCAGAAAATAGAGGAAAATTTATATTCCAAAATATTTGTGTTAGTAAATAAAAAGTGATGAAAATAAGTAAAAAAAATAAACTTAACATAAAAATGAGGAAGACTAAAGTAAAACATAGGGAAAATATGAATTATTTAAAAAGCTATGTTTAGTCAAATGACCAGCAACTAGACAAAAAGTAACCCTTGTAAAAGTAATTTGGTTCACCAGAATTACTTCCAAGAGTATAAAGTACTTAGAGTTAATGACAAAAACTCTGAGAGTATTAGAATTACCATTAGGGTTTTTTAAAGTTATTTTGGAAAGCCATATTATAAATCTTGATAAAAATTCAGAGCCCATAAAAGAGAAAAATAATCCATGGTGTTTTGACTTAAAAGAAATAAAGAATTCTTCAAGGCATAAAACACATAAAAAATATCAAAAAATTTTTTTAAATGGAAGAAAAAGAGGCCAACTTTTTTTAATAAGCTAGGAGTTATTATGGATTAGTAAGAAAAGAATCTATGATATCCATAGATCTTATGAAAAGATGATAAGCATCAAGCATAATGTAAGAAATCCAAATTAAAGTTGCATTTATATAACATCTTTATATTTTTATAATACACTAGTTTGACAAAAGAAAATGGCACATTGGTAATACTTCTTACTAAATTTGCAGATTTCTTGGTAAGGAAATTTGATACTGTCACCAATTAGAACTCATATTATTTTATTTAAAGAAAAAGTCTTCCTGTGTCCTACCCCACAGATACAATGGTATATATGAATAAAGACCTCCATAAGGATATTCATTACAGTGTTGCTCATAGTAGCAAAATATTTTAAACAACCTACTTGCCCATCAATAATAGTGTGGTGGGCGCCTGGGTGGCTCAGTGGTTTAAAGCCGCTGCCTTCGGCTCAGGTCATTATCCCAGGGTCCTGGGATCGAGGCCCACATCGGGCTCTCTGCTCAGCAGGGAGCCTGCTTCCTCCTCTCTCCTTTCTCTCTGCCTGCCTCTCTGCCTACTTGTAATCTCTCTCTCTCTCTGTGTCAAATGAATAAATAAAATCTTTAAAAAAAAAATAATAGTGTGGTAAAATATATCTTATTAGATGCAATAAGTCCTATGCAGCTGATAAAAAACAATGATGCAGGTCTATTATATGTACTAATTTAGAAAAATCTTGGGACATTTTACTTATAGAAGAAGGAAATTTTGCAATATTATGTATCTGTATTAACTTTTTAGGTAAAAAAAGGTGTTAAAAGGTAAGAGAGATACACATATATATGCTTTACTAGGTATGGACTGTTTCTGGATGTATTCAGTCATTTATCCACCCAACTCAAAAATATTTATTTAATGCCAATGCCTATTTCAAACATATGGGACATATGGATAAAATACATAATATCCCAGTCCTGCAACTTGATTTCTAGTGGAAAAGAAAGTGAACAACAAACATAATTAATAAGTGAGTTATATGTATGTTAAAAGGGAATAAAATCAATGTTAAGAGAAGAAATAGAGCATGATGTGGGGCTCCAATGCAATTTATGGGTTGACATTTTATTTTATTATTTTATTTTATTTATTATTATTTATTTTATTTATTATTTTATTTAACTTTATTTTGGTGGGTTGAAATTTTAAATCTAGTGGTGATTCCACCATTAATTGCACAGCTGTAACTGTCTTTTAAATAAAAATTTAAAACTTTCATTTGGTACTTACATTAAGTCAAATAAAGGCAGAAAAGAAAGTGTCACACAGATTGAATTCAAGTGTGAACTCTGTTATATATTAAACAAATGTTTTTGGGCAAATAAGAAAAAAAAAACTCTAATGTCTCTCCCACTAGCTGGAATAAAAGAAAGGTTGATGACAAGTCAGAAGTTCTAGATTGGAATCTCAGTTTTTACCTTTCCTGGCTACTTAAGCCTGAGAAAGAATTAAGTCTCTAGGCTTCAGGTTTCTCAAGTGTAAGTAAGAATATTGTTACCCATATCAGAGGGATATTTTTGAGCATTAAATGAGATAATTCCATGTGAAAAATATCATTATGTAAAAATACTATAAACTAGAAAGTATAAATGACAGGCCTTTGGCCAAATCTAGCCACAAGTGTGTTTGAATTGGCTGATACAGTTTTGGCTTCCACAGTGCTGTAGAGGAATTTTAATTAGTTGACAACTTTCAAAGATTAAATGATTTCATATAAAGTAGATTTTTAGTTTTCCTGAAAAAAAAATCATATTAGCTGGCTATATTGAGCCCATACTCCTCACGGAAAAAACAACTAAATGTGAGGAGTGCTTACTCTCTTATTGGGGGCACTTCCCATCCTTCAGTCATTTTCTCCTGATGATGAAGGCTCCATCTTCCTTATGTCTGGTTAGCTTTTCTCACTCACATCTTGCCTCATCTTTGCAGTGGTTTTTGTGTGTCGTCCACAACTGTATACTAAAGATTTCAAATTTCAGCACAAAGTCAATAAGGAGTAGGCTGCTTGTTTGTCTTCTTTTTCAATTTTGAGATTAAATATATAGAATGCTCCTATGCCAATTTGGGATTGATCTTTGTTCACTAGGGCATCTCCTCCTGAAGTATACCAAGCATATAGTTATAAGCACGATAAAAGTGCATAATGTGATTGAAAACATAAACAAATGATTGTCCTTATTACCTTAAGGTAACATTTGAGTAGTTGTTTTAATTTGAACATATTCTTATGCTTTTGCTATTAGATATGATTACTCCATCTGAAACGGAGAAAAATGTTTGTTCAGGTGACATTTTTATTCAGTTTGGTATATATATGTATACGTACACATATGTTTACATATCTATCTATCTATATGAATATTTTATTTTTACTGTAGGATGTCCCCAAACAATGTATGGCCAAAATTTTGAGTTAAAAGGTACCTGTAAAAATGATGGACTTTGCAGTCCTGAAGTTGTACCTGTGGTCATGGATGGACAGGAAATTACTATGAAAAAGGTAAGTTGATTATCACCTTCTTTTATTCAATAAAATTCTAGGACATACTGCCATTGTTTGGTAAAATATAGTAAAGACCTGTGAAGAGGCTATTTTCCAATAAGTTCATGAAAATTGTTTATAATTATGACTCCATTTCCAATAAAAGTAATGTTGTTAATATTTATTGACTTTTGTTACCTTACTAGAATACCACATGAAAATCCTTAAAACCCCTAAGTAATTGAAATAGTATTAATTAATGTTAAAGAGCTCTTAGGAGACTTAAACCCCATTTCCCCTCCAGCTCTGTTTAAGCCTGAAACCTTTGTGGATGGCAGGTTTGCTGGACCTCGAGTTTCTTGGCATGATGCAGAAGACCCTCAACCACCACTGAGGCACTGAGGATGGCAGGGTGGAAGACACAGGGCCCTGGCTAGAGCCAGTTCACATTAGTAGTGGGCCCAGCTAGGGGCATCTGGGTAGCTCAGTTGGTTAAGCATCTGCCTTTGGCTCCAGTCATGATCCCAGAGCCCTGGGATCAAGCCCTACATCACGGTCCCTGCTCACAGAGGAGTCCGTTTTTCCCTCTTCCCCTGTTTTTCTGCCTAACTTGTGCTCTCTCTATCAAATAAATAAATAAAATCTTAAAAAAAAGAAAAGAGTAGGCCCAGCTACAAGGGACAAATAGGAGGACTCTGGGAACAGAGGTCTCCTACCTTCACTTCATTAAGAAAAAATTATTCATGTACCACCATGAATATTTTTTTACTTATAAGTGACATTCATGTGCTTTTCAATGAACATATTATATATATTATAAAACATATATAAATGTTTAAATTGATAAAAAATGAATAAAGATAAATATTGGGGGTTACTCTCAAGTTTCTTTCTGAATCACAATTGATTATTTTGTGCAACACTGGAGAGTATGCTTCCTGTTTAGAGCTTGCTACTGTAGGAGATGATGTTTTGTTCTGGCAGAATAGAGAGAAAGGGTTCTGACTTTGGACTAAGTGTGGGTAAGAATGCTATGTGGGGACCTAACCTTGGAGTACCCTGAGGAGAAAAAAATCCACAGTGAAGTTTCACCTAAATGGTTTCACCTATGAGGGCTATTACTCTTTAGATCTGTGGCCCTAACATACCATCACGAAGGGTGTTATTATCCACCATCCTTGACCGCTAATGTGACTGTCATGAAATTTAGCAGCGTGGCATAGAAAATGGTACCTTGGGCGCCTGGGTGGCTCAGTGGGTTAAAGCCTCTGCTTTCGGCTCAGGTCATGATCTCAGGGTCCTGGGATCGAGGCCCGCATCGGGCTCCCTGCTCAGCAGGGAGCCTGCTTCCTCCACCCCCCCTCTGCCTGCCTCTCTGCCTCCTGTGATCTCTCTCCCTCTGTCAAATAATTAAAAAAAAAAAAAAAGAAAGAAAAGAAAATGGTACCTTGCAGTGAGAGTGGTTAGATCCATATGCTAATTCCTGCACTGCTAATACAATGCTCTGTGCCTTTGGAAATAACACAGTCTCTCCAGGATATGGTTTTCCCATCTGGAAGTGAGAGTAAAGACACTTTGAAATGACAACACTTCTAGATAACATTGAAGATTGTTTTTCAGGGATTATTTTTTTTTCACATGGATATTTTCCCTAATTTATGGAAAACAGCTTTTTTTTTTAAAGTGGACTTCACGCCCAGCATGGAGCTCAATGCAGTGTTTAAACTCATGACCCTGAGATCTGAGCTGAAGTCAAGAGTCAGACACTTAACTGACTGAGCCACCAGGCACCCCATGTGGAAAACCACTTACCAATTTTGTGATATTTGGGGTTACTAGATCAGAATAACAGCAGTACTTTAAAAATAGACAGAACCATCATGTTCTTATTTTTTTTTAATTCGAATTGTATAATTTTCTGGCATTTTGGAATATGAGATATTTTAACTTTTGATTTTATCATTTAAACTGTTAATATGGAACATTTCAAACATATGCAAGGGTTGCTGAGTCATTGGGTAAATACAAATATAATTTTGCAACATATTATTAAATTCTCCATGTGGAGTTGTACCATTTTGCTTACTCACAGGAAATATATAGAATGCCTGTTTCTTCAAAGATTTATCAAAATATTATATTATCAAAATTTTGGTGAGAAATATTATATCAATGGAGTTTTCATTTCATTTTTATTATTAGGAAAATTTTTATCACCTTCCCTAATGGATCAGGATCTTTTATATTTTTTCCTATAAATTGTTTGTTCATAACCTTAGCTCATTTTATATAAGGTTATTGGCTTTTCTTCTTCAATAGTAGAAGTTCTGTGTATACATACATAAATATATATATATATGGGATTTTAATTCTTTGTTGTGAATCATTCACCTTAATTTGGGAAAATTTGTCCTTTGCCTTTTTATTATGCCTATAGTATGTTTGCCACCTGATTAGTTACCTATCTATATATACGAAACCATCCGAAAGCTTAGACTCTTAAACAATTTATTATTCTCTCGTGATTCTGAGGATTAACTGGGTTCAGCTGAGTGACTCTTCTCTCAGATAATTGCTGGGGCTGGAGCTCTCTGGGTGGGAATCAAGAAGATAACCTCCTTATTTACACATTTGCCTCCTCATTGTTCCTCCATGTGGATTCTTTCTCCTTATTGTAGTCAACTTGTACTTCTAGCAGAATATTATAAAACGAGTGATTTAAAAAAAATTTTCTACAGTTATGAAGTCTGGGAAATCTAACATTAAGGTGCCAGCCAATTTTGTTCCTGGGGAAAGCCCTCTTTTCTGATTTGCACATGACCTTCCTCTCATTTTTATCTTCTCATGGCAGACAGAAAAAGAGTGTGAAAGCTCTCTCATGTCTCATCTTGTAAGAATGTTAGTTCCATCATAAAGTTCCACCCTCCCTTATATGGCCTTTTTACCCAACAAGTAATTGGGTTTTTTAGGTGACTTGATTTCATGAAGCAGAAGTCATCAGGTCCTCCTAAGTCTTGGAAATGATGTAACATCGTTTCCACCACATCCTATTGCATAAGCAAATCATAGAATCATCCCAGATTCCATGCAGGATGGGCAGCACAGGAATGTGAATCCCAGAGGATATGGTTTATTAGGAGTATCTTTGGATTATAGTTTCTCCATGATTTGAAGTTTCTTGTTGTTTGTAATAAAATGCATCTTTTTTCCCTCTAATTTTTAAAAATTTTGAGTCATAATTAGAAATACATTTCCCATTTTCAAGCTTTATAGAAATTCACCCATGTTTTCTTTTAATACTTGTATGATATCATTCTTGACATTTCACTTTCTGATCAATGTTAAGTACTTTTCTTGGTGTATGGTATAAAGAATAGATCCAATTTTCCCTTTGCATGGCTTTTCAGTTATCATAATAAAGTTTTTACAAGTCTATCTTCCCCACTGATTGGAGATGCAGCCTTCATCAAATACTAAACATGTATATACAATTAGGTATAGTTAAGCTCTTTTGTTTTATTGGTCTGTTAATTTATATGCAAATGAAATACTTTTTTTGTTTCCCATTAAGTAATATCCTGGGTTTTAATATTCATATTGAGATAAACGATTAATTTTCTGGTTTATTCAATGCTTTTACTGAATTTTTAAAAAATGTTTTATTAACATATAATGTATTATTTGCTTCAGGCGTACAGGTCTGTGAATCATCAGTCTTACACAATTCACAGCACTCACCATAGCACATACCCGCCCCAATGACCATCACCCAGCCGCCCTATCCCTCCCTCCCCCCCACACCTCCAGCAACCCACAGTTTGTTTCCTGAGATTAAGAGTCTCTTATGGTTTGTCTCCCTCCCGAACCTCATCTTGTTTCATTTTTTTCCCTCCCTATCCCCCATGACCCCCCATCTTACTTCTCAAATTCCTCATATTAGATAGATCATTATGATAATTGTCTTTCTCTGATTGACTTATTTCGCTTAGCATAATACCCTCTAGCTCCATCCACGTCATTGCAAATGACAAGATTTCAGGGTTTTTTGATGGCTGCATAGTATTCCATTGTGTGTGTGTGTGTGTGTGTGTGTGTGTGTGTGTGTGTGTGTGTGTGTATACCACATCTTCTTTATCCATTCTTCTGTTGATGGAAGTCTAGATTCTTTCCATAGTTTGGCTATTGTGGACATTGCTGCTATAAACATTCAGGTGCATGTGCCCCTTCGGATCACTATCTTTGTATCTTTAGGGTAAATACCTAGTAGTGCAATTGCTGGGTTGTAGGGTAGCTCTATTTTCAACTTTTTGAGGAACCTCCATACTGTTTTCCAGAGTGGCTTCACCAGGTTGCATTCCCACTAACAGTGTAGGAGGGATCTCCTTTCTCCATATCCTCACCAACATCTGTCATTTCCTGACTTGCTAATTTTGGCCATTCTGACTAATGTGAGGTAGTATCTCACTAATGTGAGGGGTGAGGTAGTATTTCATTGTGTTTTTGATTTGTATTTCCCTGATGCCAAATGATGTTGAGCATTTTTTCATGTGTCTATTTACCATTTGGATGTCTTCTTTGCAGAAATGTCTGTTCTTGCTTTTACTGAATTTTTGAATGAATTTCTTCTTTTTCTTTTTAAAGATTTATTTATTTATTTCAGAGAGAAAGAGGAGAGAGGCCACTAGAGAGAGGAGCAGAGGGAAAGGGAGAGAGAGAATCTCAATCTGAGCATGGAGTTTCATACAGGGCTCAATCCCAAGACCCCAAGATCATGATCTGCTGAAACAAAGACTTGGCACTGAACTAACTGCATCACCCAGGTACCCATGAATTTTTTTTCAAATGTATTTTCTACAGCTACAGAATTAATAATGTGATTTTTCTCTTTAGCCTGAAATATGATGGACTTATTAATGAATTTTCTAATGTTGAATGACCTTACATTCTTTGAAAAAATACTACTATTTCATGATAGTCATGATATATTATAACATGCTGTTGGTTTCTGTGTATTTATATTTTTTCTGAATTGGCATCAATATTCATAGGTAAAATTAGGCTCTAGTTTTTTATGTATCTTGTCAAGTTTGGGAATTGATGTTATACTCAATAAATTTCCTTTTCAATGCTCTGGAATACAGTATATAGTAAGGGGATAATTTCATCTACAAAGGTTATACAATTCCATGTGAAACCTAGGACTGGTGGGATTTTTGTTGCTGTTGTTTTAATTCAGAAATTTACTATTTCCTTTATTTTTTTAAAAGATTTTATTTATATATTTGACACAGAGAGAGAGAGAGAGATCAGATCACAAGTAGGTAGAGAGGCAGGCAGAGAGAGAGGAGGAAGCAGGCTCCCTGCCGAGCAGAGAGCCCGATGTGGGCCTCGATCCCAGGACCCTGGGATCATGACCTGAGCCGAAGGCAGCGGCTTTAACCCACTGAGCCACCCAGGTGCCCTCCTTTATTGTTTTTGTATTATAATTAGCTTATCTAAGTTTTCTGTCTCAAATAAGCTGTTTCCTATAACTTTTCCACTTCATTTAAGTTTTTATACTTATCTGTACTATGCTTTTTGTATTTATTCTTTTTGATGGCTATTCCACATTTTAAAAAGATTTATTTATTTATTTGTCAGAAAGAGAGAGAAAGAGAGAGAGCATAAGCAGGGGGAGTGGCAGGCAGAGGGAGAAGCAGTCTCCCCACTGAGCAAGGAGCCTGGTGTGGAACTCTATCCCAGGACCTGAGGATCATGACCTGAGCCAAAGGCAAATGCTTAACCAACTGAGCCACCTAAGTATGCTGTTATTTCACATTTTAAAAAAAATTGTGTGTATTTATACTTTTGTTTTGATTAGGTTAGCTAATGATTTCTCCGCTTTTATTCCTTGATCAATTTTACTGTTCTGTCTTTAAACTCATTACTACAAATTCACTTGTCTTAACTAGAACTAATGCTTCTGTGATTTCTTTTTCAGAATGTTCTCCTGGTTATTATGACCCAGGCTGCCATTTTAACTGCTCATGTCAGAACAACGGAATTTGCGATAGGTTTTCTGGAAACTGTGAGTGCCTCCATGGAAGAGACTGTGAATGTGGTAAACAGAGATAATGAGTGGGCATATTATGGTGTTGACAAGTTTTAAGCTTTAAAAAGTGCTTTAAATCATAAAAGTAATACACTCACATTATATAAAATTAGGTAAACTGCTAATGATTTAATGTATATTCTTAACGATGGATTTCATGTCTCTAAGTTCTAGATGCTGACAAATGCCATAATCAGTAACTGAACTTGTTCATTCTTTTTGTAGCTCTTGTCCAAAAATTCTATGGTTCCATGAACATCTGGAGAATACACAGGCAGAGGAGTCAGCTGCCAGACTTTCTGAACAAAGTTATTCTCCTTCTTCTGGCTGCCTCTAAGCAAAATATAGACAAGGAAGCTGCTTATTTCATGTTAACCTAGCCTTAACTCTGAAAGGTCTGCTTTCAAGTTCTCCTTAAACATATTTATATCACTTCTTCATTTGGACTCAATATTTTCATCTAAAATTAGAAAAAGGGGGAACTATACAATAATTTGCTTTAGGCATCAGGGATCCCTGATAGACAACAAAGTCAACAAATTAAGATGTGAGAGCTCAGCCTCTAGAGTTAGTTATATATGGCCTAAATCTGCCATATAAAAGGTATATAAACTATTATTAACTTCTGTAAGTTGCAGTTTCAACAAATGTAGAATGGGGATAAGAATAACACTTCCCCTAAAAGATTATCATCGGGACTAAATAAGAAGATACATGTTAAGTATTTAACACTGAGACATGTGCAAAAGCTTGAAAAATATTATCTAGAAGTAAAGAATTTTTTAAGTTTCTGAAATAATATTAATGTTAAAATTGTTCCCATGTCTTTCAACTTGTTTTTAAGCTCTGGCAAACATATTTCACAGGAATAACTCTTATTAAACCTCTTGAGGTTTAGAATTCTTGCCAACTACTCTGAGGTTTCTTGTGTCAGAAAGTATGGAGCCAAAAATCTTTTGGTTTTGTTTATTTGTTTTGTTTTCACAATTGGAATAATAATATTAGAGGAAAAATATATCTATTCAAGGCCCATAAATTTCATCTTACATGCAGTGGGTTATCAAGGAAGATTTTCAGCAGACAAGAGACATCACTCTAATGAAACAAATGAAAGTGGGTACATTCATTGACTATTGGGAAAAAGAGTCATCAGTAGTGTCTATGTGGGAAGTGATAATGATAGTCTAGGATTTTATAAAATGTAGACTGGGATAAAAATGGGAATGAATGAGCAGGAGATTATTTTAGAAAAACAACTGACCATTTTAGGCAATTGATTTGGACACAGAGATGAGGAAAATGAAAGAATCAAAGATGGTTCTAAATTTCTAAGCCAGGGAGCCTAGAAGAAGAATAATATTATTTAAAGAAATATAGAAGTTGAGCAAAGCAATATTTATTAGCTCAGTTTTATATATAATTAAAATAAAGGAGATAAAGGATAGTTGATTTGGGAAACAAAACTTCAAAACTCATTCTATGAGGCCAGCCTTACCTTAATCCCAAAACCAGACAAAGACAGCACTAACAAGGAGAATTATAGACAAATATCCCTGGTGAACATGGATGCAAAACTTCTCAACAAGATGCTAGCTAATTGAATCCAACAGTATATTAAAAAGATTATTCACCATGACCAAATAGGATTTATTCCTGGGCTGCAAGTGTGGTTCAACATCCACAAATCAATCAATGTGATACACTACATAAATAAAAGAAAGAACAAGAACCAATCCAACTCAACACCCAAGAAACAAACAAACAAAAAGTCCAGTCAAGAAATGGGCAGAAGACATAAACAGACATTTCTCCAAAGACATACAAATGGCTAATAGACACATGAAAATATGCTCAACATCAGTCTTATCAGGAAAATAGAAATCAAAACCACAAGAAGCTCACACTGGACAGAATGGCTAAAATCAACAACTCAGAAAACAACAGATGTTGGTGAGGATGCAGAGAAAGGGGAACCCTCACACACTGTTGGTGGGAATGCAAACTGGTGCCACTCTGGAAAACAGTATGGAGGTTCCTCAAAATGTTGAAAATAGAGCTACCCTATGACCCAGCAATTGCATTACTAGGTATTTTTCCAAAGAATTCTTCCAGAATGGCTGCACCAGCTTGCATTCCCACCAATAGTGTAGGAGGGTTCCCCTTTCACCACATCCTTGCCAACATTTGTCATTTCCTAACTTGTTAATTTTATCCATTCTGATTCGTGTGAGGTATTATCTCATTGAGGTTTTGGTTTGTATTTCCCTGAGGCCAAGTGATGTTGAGCAGTTTTTCATGTGTCTATTGGCCATTTGGATGTCTTCTCCCCAGAAATATCTGTTCATATCTTCTGCCAGTTTCTTGATTGGATTATTCTTTGGATGTTGAGTTTTTTGTTTATAGATTTTGGATACCAGCCCTTTATCTGATATGTCATTTGCAAATATCTTCACCCATTCTGTTGGTTTTCTTTTGGTTTTCTTGACTGTTTCCTTTGCTGTGCAAAAGCTTTTTATCTTGATGAAGTCCCAATAGTTTATTTTTGCCCTTGCTTCCCTTGCCTTTGGTGATGGGTCTAAGATGAAGTTGCTGCAGATGAGGTCAAAGAGGTTGCTGCTTGTGTTCTCCTCAAGGATTTTAATGGATTCCTGTCTCCTATTTAGGTCTTTCATCTATTTGGGGTCTATTTTTGTGCATGGTTTAAGGAAATGGTCCAATTTAATTCTTCTGCATGAGGATTTCCAATTTTCTCAACACAATTTGCTAAAGAGGCTGTCTTTTTTCCATTGGACATTCCTTCCTGCTTTGTCAAAGATTAGTTGACCATAGAGTTGAGGGTCCATTTCTGGGCTCTCTATTCTGTTCCATTGATCTATGTGCCTATTTTTGTGCCAGTATTGTAATGTCTTGATAACAGCTTTGTAATAGAGCTTGAAGTCCGGAATTGTGATGCCACCAGGCTTTGTGTTTCTTTTTCAACATTCTTCTGGCTATTTGGGGTCTTTCTGGTCCTATACAAATTTTAGGAATATTTATTCCATTTCTGTGAAAAAAGCTGGTGGTATTTTTTCTTTCTTTCTTTCTTTCTTTCTTTCTTTCTTTCTTTCTTTCTTTCTTTCTTTTTCTTAATTTTTCTCTATAAATTTTATTCTATTCTTTCAGTGTTCCAAGATTCATTGTTTATGCAGCACACCCAGTGCTCCATGCAATATGTACCTTCCTTAATACCCAGTACCAGGCTCACCCATTCCCCCACCCCTATCCCCTCCAAAAAAGGGCCATATGTACCCCAATGTTCATAGCTGCAATGGCCTTAATTGCCAAACCATGGAAAGAGCCCAGATGCCCTTCAACAGACAAATGGATAAAAAAGATATGGTCCATATATACAATGGAATATTATACAGCCATCAGAAAGGATGAATATCCAACTTCTGTATCAACATGGACGGGATTGGAGGAAATTATGCTGAGTAAAATAAATTAAGCAGAGAAGTCAATTATCATATGGTTTCACTTATTTGTGGAGCATAAGGAATAACATGGGGGACATTAGGAGAAGGAAAGGAAAAGTGAATTGGGGTAAACTGGAGGGGGAGACGAAGCATGAGAGACTATGGACTCTGAGAAAGTTGATGGTATTTTGACAGAGATTGCATTAAATGTGTAGATCACTCTAGGTAGCATAGACATTTTCACAATATTTGTTATTCCAATCAATGAGCATGGAAATTTTTTCATTTCTTTTGTTTTTCTCAATTTCTTTCATGAGTATTCTATAGTTTTCTGAGTACAGATCCTTTGCCTCTTTGATTAGATTTATTCCTAGGTATCTTATGGTTTTGGGTGCAATTGTAAATGGGATTGACTCCTTAATTTCTCTTTCTTCTGTCTCATTGTTGCTGTATAGAAATGCAACTGATTTCTGTGCATTGAATTTATACCCTGCCTTACTGAATTCCTATATGAGTTCTAACAGCTTTGGGGTGGAGTCTTTTGGGTTTTCCACATAAAGTATCATAGCATCTGCAAAGAGTGAGAGTTTGACTACTTGTTCTCCAATTTTAATGCCTTTGATTTCTTTTTGTTTTCAGCTGACAAACCCACAGCGAATATCATTCTCAATGGGGAAAAACTGACAACTTTTCCCCTAAGGTCGGAAACAAGGCAGGGATGTCCACTATCACCACTGCTGTTCAACATAGTAGTAGAAGTCCTGAAAAACAATTCTATATTGTACTTTATGGGCCATCTAAGGAAATTTTCCAAATATTGAATTTCACTGACTTTAAAACTTAACTTCCTCATAATATGCTAACCTATTATATATTATATATACATTATGTTCTGTTTTCTATTCCCTTTCTCCTTCTTCTCTTCCTCCCCTGCTTTCCTCATACCCACCTTTGTAATACATTCCCAGGACTTCAACTATCAAGAGCTGTATGAATCACTTTCCACAGACACTTTTATTTACTTCAAGAATTTAATTGAAAACCATTCTCACTAAATTTAGCCTGAATCTGAAGTTTGAAAACATTGTTTTAGGTGTTTAGGGTGTTAGAGGGTTTTGGTGAAGTCTTTGTAAGACTATATATAGCACATAATAGCAAATTGTATCTACTTGAAGATTTTTCCATTTTCTTATGGATTTTTTCTAGACTACTTGTAGAGAATGGCATTGCATTTATTCATTTATCTATATGACTAAACTATTGTCAATATTCATGTCCAAATAATTTTTTCTTGTTTTCTAATTCTTTGTTCTCATCTTTTTCTTTGGTCCTGGGTGGGGGTGGGGGGGTGTGGAATGACCAGAGCAGGTTCTTTAATTTTCCCTTTAACTTATTCTTAAAACCAAAATAGCCTCTTGACATTTCCATTTTCTAGTGTACCTTCCTGAATTTTATGGCTTGAACTGTGCTCACATCTGTGACAGCAAAAATGGAGCCAGTTGTGATGCAATGGGTGGACAGTGCATTTGCCCAGCAGGGTTCCGTGGCAGCCAGAGTGATGAAGGTGTAGCCAGGGAATTGTCAGGCATGTGGGAGTTCTGCATGACTATGAGATATGTCATTCGGAGGGCAAAAATGTAAACTCAAATTGAAAACATGGAATAATCACCTAAACTTCGGACTTGGACATTACGGAGACAGGAACTCATTCTGTGCTAATATCGTGATTTTTCTGATTTTGCTGCTGATTGGTCAAAATGTTTTGTCTCCCATAAACAAAATTGTTTAATATCTCAAAACATGACTAAGTTCTTAGTCTTCAATGGGCAAAGAAGCTCCCTTTGAGTGAAAAATATGTTACTAAATGTTTTTAGGAGACTGCATTGGGTTCAATGGTATTAAAATAAATATAAGGGCTTTATGGAAAAAATACTTAAAAATGTTAAATAGGCATTTATCACAAGAAAGTAGTGGCAGCCATTAATTGTGAACAAAGAGATGGAGGTGGGAATTTGGGCTACTCAGTTTAATATAAAATATTATAAAATCCTAAAAGACTGATCAGCCTAATTTAAAACAATGCCAAAAATAAAAAACAAACAAAAAAATAAAACAGTGCCAAACTGTATAGTTCTCAGTAAACAACTCTAAGTCCAATTTTCCTCTGTATTATGTACACTCTTATGCATATGATTACAACAACCAAGGTGATGATATAATCATAATGATAATTTGACTTTATGTGAACCAAAGTTTTTGTCTTTAAAAAAGATTTATATATTAGTCCACACCATATCCACATATGTCACTAGAGTCTTATGTATAATATTTCTTGTCCATCCTTTATTCAGCCATATTATTCATTCATTCATTCATTCATCACTTTATTATTTAGTGATTCAATAATGTGCACTTGTTATGTGCCTGTTTCTACATTAAAATTTGGGAATCTAGCAGAAAACATGCAGCTTACAGTCTTCTGAGGAGATGTACAATAAATAACATTTTAAGGAAAAATATTAAAATACACTTAGCTAGTAGACTCAGTCTCCTTCCTTAAATTCCTATCTTCAAAAAGCTTACACATTCTAATAGATACAAACTATTTTTTAAAAGATTTTATTTATTTATTTGACACAGAGACGGAGAGATCACAAGTAAGCAGAGAGGCAGGCAGAGAGAGAGGAGGAAGCAGACTCCCCACTGAGCGGAGAGCCTGATGCTGGCCTTCATTCCAGGACCCTGAGATCATGACCTGAGCCGAAGGCAGAGGCTTAACCCACTGAGCCACCCAGGTGCCCAGATACAAACTATCGTTGAAATAAATCCATTTTAAGAACTGATGTGAAGTCATGTATACAGTGCAGTTTCTTTCTGAGAATTCCAAAACTCCCCTCTCTTCTTCTGACCAACAAATATCATTTTACCACCCCACTTTGCTACTTGGGACTTCATCTTGAGGAAACCGTTATCTTTAATCTCACTTTAGGTGCATCAGTGAAAGCTCAAAGGGTTAAATTTTCAGCATTTCTCTTTCTTTGGTAGAGTGTTCACCTGGAATGTTGGAGACAATTGCCATCAACTTTGTGACTGTGAATGAGAATGTTCCTGCCACCCAGTAGCTGGAAAATTCTTCTGTCTACCTGAGAATACTGGAGCCAGATGTGATGCTGGTATGAACAAAAGCACCTCATGACGTTCCTTTGATTCAGGTGTTTTGCAGAGATATATAGACATTTCCGTACTAAAAACATTACTCAATTAGAGAGCAGTACCCCACCACTGCCTGTCCCCTTCCCTTAGTATGATTAATCATGGTATGTAGCTTTTACATTCTGGGCATCCCAAAGCAGCAGCACGACTAAGAGAGGACACATTGTAAGTATCTTACAGTGATAGAGTTAAACAACCTGATCACAAAAGGTATCCAGAGATATATCTAAAATTAAGGCAATTAAGGTACAATCCAGATAGTATTCTTGAGAACCAAGTTCCCATCTATTCATTGTAAATTGAGATTTATCTTTTATTGTCCTTTCCACTCACAAGAAGAATGACCTAGAATGTAAAGTCCTAAATCTTCAGGGACTGTCTTAAAAAGAGGAGAAAGTGGATTGAATTGACTCACCTCTTGCTATTTGACTTAATGGACGCTTACTAGATGAAAAGGTTTTATACATTTTATAAGAGACCTGAAGGACTCTCCATGCCATAGATTATGACCCAAAGTAGAGTATTTAATCTCAGAATTTACTTTCCTCATTGCCAAAAAGAAGGGTTGAGGTTATGTATTCCTAAGATCATCTCCATCACTAATCTACGATTCTTTAACTGGGAATTTCAATGATTCTGAGAAGAAATGACAATAAAAGCTACTTTTTTTTAAATGCCTGACCCCATCTTAAACCCTTTGCTTGCATTCATTTAACCACTTTATGAGGTTGTAGCTAATTTTATTCCTATTGGACAGATGAAGAAACTGAAGCACAGAAATGTAGTAAGTGGCAGAACCAAGATTTGAACCCAGGCAGTCTGGTTGCAGATTTTGGGTGATGCTGTTGGTGGAAAATATTGTATGTGTGAATATCTGTATATAGGTCAGAATAAGGAACCTCCAGTAGTTCATCAAGAGTGTTATATCCGGGCACCTGGGTGGCTCCGTGGGTTAAAGCCTCTGCTTTCAGCTCAGGTCATGATCCCAGGGTCCTGGGATCGAGGCCCGCATCGGGCTCTCTGCTCAGCAGGGAGCTTGCTTCCTCCTCTCCCTGTCTCTCTGCCTGCCTCTCTGGCTACTTGTAATCTCTCTCTCTGTGTCAAATAAAGAAATAAAATCTTTAAAAAAAAAGAGTGTTATATCCTTTCCTAACATTTTTTTCTTCCCTTTTTATAGACTTTTAGAATTAAGGTTAAAGGGTTATGAATACTGACTCGGAACCTTATGAGATCTTCCAAATCAGGAGCTCATTGATCTGGATATTGTTTTTTTTGCAAAGCTACTTCATTTAAATATCTAATCCTTGTGTTTCACTGTACTGTAAGCTTGTGAGTTGAGTCAGTGTTTATTAGTCTTTTGTCTTTTAGAACAAGTCTAATACATGATAGTCTTTAGCAAATTTTTGTTGAAGGAATTCTGGCTTCTCTTCTCAGCATTCTTCATGGAGTCATGGTAGACAAAAGTATCTGAACCTTGCCATATCTAAACTAAATATATCAGAATAAACATCTACATGACATCTCAGTGAAGCCACAGATTCATGTCACCAATGAAATGCTCACTAAAGACAGAACCCTTATATAGCATTTGTGGTTTTATCTAAATACTGAAGAAAAACACCAGTGTTTACTGAATGCATATTATGTACCAGACATCTTAATTTATGCTTTCCAATCATCACGATTTCCATTTTATAGATGAAGGAACTAAAGCACAAAAAGATTAAGAACTTGCCTTAATGGTTTTTGGGTTACACAGCTAGTAATGATAGGGTGGAGATTTGAAACAGAGAATCTGGATCCAGAGTCAGACTTTAACATCCTACCTCTCAAGGGAAAGAAAGGAATAGGAATTGCTTTTGGTTATCTATTTTCACTGCCTGATATGCCTTGTCCATTAACCATAGGTGGCTAATTAATTTAAATTTGGTTTGATTTAAAATTCACCTCAGTCACGCATTACATTTCAAGTGCTCAGTGGCCACATACAGCTAGTGGCTACAGTGTTTGATGGTGCAGTATAGAACATTTTCATCTTTGCAGAAAATTCTATTGGGCAGCACTCAGCAGTGGCTTACCACCAGCCACCAAACCAAGAGAGCTGATGGACAGGCTGGAAATTAAAGCCTTACTCTACGGACTTCCTTTGGACTAAATTCCTGGGTCACATAGGTTCTTTCATCCATAAGTAAATTACCACGTGACAGTGGATCATGTGTATTAATGTGTCCATTCTCAGTGGCACTTCAAGGCCCCTCTTGTCATGGGCTCTTTGAGGGTACCCACAACCTCCACAGATGTACTACAAGGTCTTTTATTTGCATTTTTATTTTCAATTAGGCACAGTTCATCTGTGATATTAACTGTGAGCAGCTGTGTCTATGCAGGCACTATAAAGATAAAAGACCTCATTTTAATTTGAACTCTGGTAAAGGACCTATTAAACAGCCATAATGTTAATTCATAAAAGAATGTAACAGCTTTTTATTGGATTATTTCCCCACCCTCTTGGTAAATTAACATTTGCAGACATTCAAACAGATGTCTTAAATACACATCGTTATTAACATGAAAATGTGGTATTTTTTTAAATTAAAATCAGATCCTGAGCTGCTCAGGAGAGATCCTGATCCATAACTCCTTTTCAAACAAGAACACTAGGTCTTACCACCAAACTAAGCAATCCTCCCCCACACTGAGCAGAGGTGGGTGTGTGAGTTTAAATTTGAAATAACACAGAATTTTTAAAAATTTTATACAGTTTGAAGTTTTAAAGAAGACATTCATTTCAGAGCAGCATTTTCATCTCCTCCAAAGCTCCTTTTACCTACCTGCTGGACCTTCATTTAGGAGGGAGTTGAATTACACCTTAGTAATTAGTAAAAGTAACTAATTGCAAAATCAATTTCTAAGTCTCCATTCATATCGTATTTAAAATCCAGCTAGTTAATTAATTGAGACAAGAGAGCTAAACCACCTCTTAACCAATCTTCATTGTCCAAGAGAGAAAAAAAAGCCCCATGCTCATGATAAATTTAGGTTGAATCTCCAACCCAGCAAAGAGAATTTTGAGGCAATAAGGAAATGTTTAACAAAATTTTGCCCAGACTCAGAATCTGCTCTAGCACCTGCATCTTCCTACTTATAATTATATATATGTATATATACACACACACGCACACGCATATATAATTTTTTCTACATTTTCCATTTTATAGCTCTCTAATTTCTTTTTTCCTTTTTTTATTATTTTTAAAAGATTTTATTTATTTATTTTAGAGAGAGAGCGAGCGAGAGCACACATATGGAGCAGGGGGAGGAGCATAGGGGGGCGGGGAAAGAATCTCAAGCAGACTCCCCGCTGAGCATGAAGCCTGATGGGGGGCTCCATCTCATGATCCTGAGATCATGACCTGAACGGAAATCAAGAGTCTGCTGCTTAACCGACTAAGCCACCCAGGCACACCAGCATTCTAATTTATTATTTGGACTTTCTTCTATATATTTACTTGATACCTGTCTTTCTACACAGTAGTGCAGAATGATGAATGAGCAGTAAGTGAGAACTTAGAAATCCAACCCTTCCATTTACCTGGGATATAACATTTAAGGTTTCTTAAGCCATACCACACTTCACTTTATCTGCCCCTAGAATGAGAGAGCTTATCTCACGGCCTTGCCTACCTCACAAGTGTCAGTTAGGACCAACTGAAAAAAATCTGTTAGGAACCTAGTTGTAAACTTCATAGAGCTAGGTAACTGTCATAATTGCAAGTTAAATTTCCCCAGTCCTTAAATATTGGTAAATCGAGTTAATTCCTAGTCTTGCTAAGTGGCTAGGAAATATGAACCCATTTTCTGTTTCCACCGGCTGGGCTGGGTGGGACTTTTTCCCTCAACTCACAATCCTTCAGAGACAGAACCTGTTAATTCTCTGCTAATTCTCTGCCGGATTTCAGATTAATACCAAGCACCCAGGCTGGGGTGTGATGTTTGCATTACCCCTTTAGTCCATGTTTAGTTATTTTCATAAAGCTAACACTTATTATCCCTTCCTTTTATTTCTCTACCAGATGCAATCACAATGCAATTCAATTTAGAGATAGCTATATCCCTTTAGTACATATATAGCAGGATTTTGTGAAGTTAGGTACACAAGGGATCTATGGCCCTTTTGACATAGTTTAAGAGATGAAAGAGTTGAATTTAAAGCCATTTCATTTTCAACAACATAAGCTCAAATAATTGTGTTTTCAACCTTAAGACAAACTTTATGTATTGTGTATTCTGAGTGAGTGTTGCCTTGTTCTGACCTCAAGACAACTAATCCATTTTCCCTGGGTCCCTCGGAATGCCACTGCTATAAGCTCTATTGAATAATCTAATTCTGAGAAGGCACTTTAAACATCTACGTTGCTGCCCTGCCGTCTCCTTTTTTCAATTTTGTCACTAACTTCCTTGACACTCCCAGTTTTCTCCTGTTTTCCATTAAAGTCCTTACTTTTATTATACAACATTCTAGCATGGGAAAAAGATTCCACATGGTTAACCAGAATTTTTTACAAGTCTATCATTATCCTATTCAGTTCCAAGAACTAGTAGTAAAAAGACTGTGTGATTAAAAAAAAGTACATTTGAATTGTCTTTATTTTTATTTTTTACCCTCACAGAATGCATATTAGGCCAGTATGGACCTCAAGGTGCTCAGAAGTATTAGTGTAGCCACAGAGCTCACTGTAACTCTTGTCACAGGAGCTGCACTTGCCCTTGAAGAGAATGGGTCCAACCTGTGAGGAAAATGATTTGGAGGATCCTCAATAACCAAATACTAATAGCTTTTCAGTTGGCGAATAGAATTTTGCCAGGGTTCACCCATGGTTCATCAACTTAACTTTGGCAGAGAAATGGACTTACTCAACTATCTTCAGCCCAACTGTGCCTGTTGTGAGGTAAAAAACAGGACGTCTCAACTTTATGGCTTCCAAGCATAAGTTCCTTTCTCTAGGCCACCCTTCCTAACTGCGTTTTGCTAAAGAACATGCCCAAGAAAAAGAGAATGTTTTTTCAAGATCCCAATCATAGTAACATTTTGGACTAATAAATAAAACTCTCTTTTTTTTATATGCACAGGAGGTATTTAAATTTGGAAGTAAGAACTGCTTTTCAGTTCAGGTTGGACTGCACTGAAATATTCACACCTATTCACTGAAGACCTCAGTGGCTATTAAGTAGCTGGATCCTCTTTAGAAATGTCTAGAATTTCATCTATTTATTCTCAGTATCCTGCTTCACAGCTAAGTCTGCTTCAGATTGTTAATGTATTGAATTTCAAACATGACTTTTGGTGTGGGAGACCATTAAGACTTCGCCACATAAAAATCAGTGTAAAAGTATGACGTACACACTTATAATGAATCATCAAAATGTTTAGTGGTGTTCTCCCCATCACTGGTCAGCACACAGGAAAAAAGTGAGCAGAAGTGATCAAGGCAAGTTCTTCGCCAGCTCTGGGAGACACGGATTTCCTGTAGAGTAGGGCCTGCTGGGAATCAGGTTTTTAATCCACACGGGTAATCTTCAGCTAAATTGTTCATCATTCAGTTTGGCTCTACAGCTATTTGTAAGCATGAGCCCTGTGATAAGCTCAAGAAAGATCCAACGATTCATATGATTATATTTCTTGCTCTCAAGTAGTTTATGAACATCTAAAATTTGAAATTACTGGTTAATTCACATTAGAAAGAATATTTTTTTTGATTGGAAATGTCCCTCGTGTTATCCATGTTTTGGGGGGATAAAAATAGAAAATATTAAAATTATATGATGGATATTTGACTTATGCATAATGTCTAGGGTAGCTTTTTAAAAAAAGATTTATCTATTTATTTTAGAGAGAGAGTGCACAAGTGCACAAGAATGGGGTGGGGAGGGAGGGACAGAGGGAGTCTGAAGCAGATTCCATGTTGACAGTGGGTTGAAGGTGGAACGCCACATGGGGCTCAATCTCACAACACTGACCCCAGGACCCTGAGATCACCACCAGAGCAGAAACCAGGAGTCAGTTGCCCAACTGACTGCAGCACCCAGGGGTCCCTAGAGTAGCTTTTAAATCAAAACTAACTCAGGATAGAACTGACTGAAGTAGTTATACAAAATACTTGGTGTTAACAATTCAGTATGGTATCTGATCTTTACTTAATATTTCCTATATCACTTAATAGATATCTACCATACCTCTAAGAGGCACCATGCCAAATTTAATGTTTTTAAATGATATAAAGGACGTGATAAGTAACTTTTTAGGAGATTACTCTTACGTTTGGTTTAGTCTTTTTCTTATTTTTAAAGATTTTACTTATTTATTTGTCAGAGAGAGAGAGAGCACAAGCAGGCAGAGTAGCAGGCAGAGAGAGATAGAGAAGCAGGCTCTTCACTGAGCAAGGAGCCTGATGCGGTACTTGATCCCAGGCCCGTGGGATCATGACCTGAGCTGAAGGCAGCTGCTTAATCGACTGAGCCACCCAGGCACCCCAAGTTTGGTTTAGTCTTAAAAGATTCATGATGATCTTACCTTTTGTCCCTCTATCTACGGTATTTAGAATTAAAGTTTTATGTTATATTTAAATTCATTAAATGGTTTCTATCAACTCAGTTGAAAACTATGAGCATTCGGAGTACTTGTTAATTTTCCTTACCTCTCTCTCTCTCTTTTTTTTAAGCTTCTCTTAACTATTCCCATCTGACCCGCAAAGAGAATAAGTTATATAAAAGCAGCATTCTCTCCTGGGCTGCCATCCACCACTGGACTCCCTTCATTTTGAGACATAAAAAAAAACAGTGACTACTGAGAAAAAAAAATCAAGAAACCAGGTTTCTCTTTCTTACTAGAGATGTTATCTCCTATTATGACAGACAAGAAACTCTAGATCTGGCAGGGAGAAAAAAAGAGTAAGATTCCTTTTGGTTGAATTTATTCCCTTATATATTGTTTAACATTTTATAAATGAGAAGCCATGTGTAAAATGTTAAGCACAGTTCTTGGCCAATGTCAGGTGGCCCGTATATTATCTCCTTTCACCCCCTTTTCCACTCCAAGCTCTAACACAAATTATTAGAGTAGGCAAGCAAAGTCAAAGTATGTGCCTGTGCTTGCACTATCCCATGACCCATTAGACAAGTTGATTTTTACTTTCCTCCTTTTTCTAGTCAACAGAGACTAATGCGAGGGACTATAGCCCCATTTCTTTACAAAAATTTTTTAGGTTATCTCTCATATCAGAAAAGAAAATAGAGAAATGTTTAAAGTCCAGAATGTTTCCAATTTACCTTGGATCACCTTGAAAAACCTTGATTCAGGTGGTACCCTGCAAAAGTTAATAGTCGTAGGGTAAGTCATCCCTCCAAAAAATTGTCCAGTCCCTCTGCTTGAGGACACTAGTGGCAGATGTCTGAAAATCATCACAGGGAATGCCATTTCATCTGTGGACCAACATATACTAAATGTGAATCTTAAATAATTTAATAGCAAGAAAATTCTGTTTTAGATTTAGAAAATCATATAACTGAGTTTTAAAATTCATTTTTTTTAAATTGCCATATTAGGATGCTTCAGATTAATAAGATAACATATAATGACCCACATTTCTGAACAAATAAATAAAGCATAATTTTTACTTTTATAAGGATTTATCTGAGCTTTCTACATAAAAGAGCTACTCAGGTACAGTGAATGGTGATTTGGCTTCTAAGAAATAATTTGCACAAAACTTTAAAGAATTCAGCTATTGTTTAAAATGAAGCATGAGGGGTGCCTAGGTGGCTCAGTGGGTTAAACCTCCACCTTCGGCTCAGGTCACAATCTCAGGATCCTGGGATCCAGCTCTGCATCTGGCTCTCTGCTCAGCAGGGAGCCTGCTCCCTTTCTCCCTCTGCCTGCCTCTCTGCCTACTTGTGATCTCTCTCTCTCTCTCTCAAATAAATAAATAAAATCTTAAAAAAAAATAAAAAATAAAAAAAAATAAAATGAAGCGTGATTGGAACCCCTGGGTGGCTTGGTCGGTTAAGCATCTGCCTTTGGCTTAGGTCATGATCCCAGGGTCCTGGCATCAAGTCCCATAGTGGGGAACCTGCTTCTCCCTCTGCCTGTTGCTCCCCATACTTGTGTGCTCTCCCTCTCTCTCAATCTGACAAAGAAATAAAATAAAAAATCTTAAAAAAAAAATGAAGCGTGATTTTATTAGGCACACCTTCTTTAAACTAAGTGCAATATCAAATTAGAATCATTGTCATTGGGAAAAATAATTTATATTTCTCCCCTTATTTTTCCTCCCTATATAACCTGCCCTTTGAATGCAGAAATGCTGACCCCAAAAGAAATTCATCCACCCATAATACCCCTTTACAAAAGTGCTTATGCTGTGATGGTTCAGACTCTTTCCCTTGAAATGCAAGATCAGAGTGGGGATTATTATGCTTTTCTGCAATAATATAGCTCAAGTTTAAAGAAAAGGGAGCAGATGTATGGAAGCATGTTGGCTAATTTGGAGTTTCAATCTAACATGCCTGGGATATACCATTTCAGTTTAACACCTAACTTCCCCCCTACTCCTTCTAACTTCTACACTCATTTATTGAGTTTTCCAGATGAGACAGCTATTTGACACAGGTTAAATTATTTTTAGAGAACTTAGAAATCATTCCAAGAGTTAGTGGCAAGAATGGCATTTCCTTTGTTAGAAATAGCAAAGAAGGTTTGGCTTCTCCTAGGCCTCTTTCACCTTGGTTTCTCCAGGACCTGGTAATACAGATGTAGCAAGAATTTAAAAAAGCATTTTGATGAAGTGAACAAATAATAGCAACTGTCTACACTCTAGGAGTTATGTATGCAATTCAGTTGAAATAACTTTTCATGTTTCTATAATAGAAAAAAAATCAAAGTAGCTGAGCTTTTAAAATAGATTTCAGAGTGATTCCAAAGTTTTGACCGTTTTTAGCTAATCATGTGGAAACTATGTTCTATTTTTCTTGCTTATATTTTAGTTTTTCTAAACAAAAAACACAAAATCCAATAATTAAGATCCAGGAAACACATTTAAAAGCTAAGCAGTAGATACCTCTTTTTTGTATTCTTCCAAATACACACTCTTTCATCTCTAAATCTTGAATCAGGATTGCATGAAACCGCATTTAATTATTTGTCATTTTAATGTTTATGCACAAATAGCTCAAATTTCAAAGAAAGTTAATTTAAATAACATATATTACCATTTTAATTAATATTTTTCCATTGGATGTCTTTAAAACATACAGAAAGTTTAATAATAATGCCTCCATTTAAAAAGGACATAAGGATATCTATATAGTACAGTTTTATTGCCCAGGCCTCACAAGAAAAATTCAGCAATGGTCCATCAGACAAAAAGTTTCATGTAAAGAACTGAATATTAAGTACTTAAGTGTTGACAATATTGGTCTCTTGAAATGTAGAGTGTTGGTTTGTGAATAAAATTCCACACGTAGGATTTGGGTGGATATGGTAGCAAACAATTAACATGAATAATGAACTTGTGACTTATTAGATATCTAAATGTTCATTTGGTGACATTTTGTATCATTTATTAGCTGAGAAGGACCTTCATTTGTGTCACTTTTTAACCATTGCCTAAAAAGCAACTTTCTGTATTTTAACTCTATCTTGAACTTCCTAACTTACTCAAAAATATTTATTAAGTGTCTACAACACTAGATACTGTTAGAGGCAGGAAAAAAAAACCAGTGGTGAACAAGATGGATGTGTTCCCTGCTTTCATAAACTTATAGTCTAGTAGTCAACATGAGCCAACAAGAGCCATGGTTTCTCAACATTCTTAGCTTTGCAATGAGTTTTATAGTTCATCAATCCTTTTATAGTTCACTAATCCTTTGCTAAGTCTATTTCTCACAAATTTGTTAATTCTTCTATATTAATACACACTTTGATAAGTCAGATGTATTCCACCTAACCTTAAAAATCCACACAGCAGATTTTACTCTTAATGCCACTACAGGAAATGAAATATTTTTTTAAAAAACTTGTGAAATACCATTTTACATTTATAGAACACTGTATTATTTTTTGCCATGTAAAATGGAAGTCTACTTTCAAATCTGTTATTGCAACTGTAATGACATGGGAATTGAGGTAGTGGAAGTAGAAGGAAGAAAAGAGTATTTCTCTTATTTTGAAAATTGTCATATCCGTTCAGCATCCACCACTGCCTTCTCTTTTGGTCAAGAGAGTTTTTCCCAGTGATAGAGGAGGGTTTTCAGATATTTCCAAGAATCTGGCTTTATTGCGAAGGAAATAATTCTCTCAAGCATTAAAAAAATATCTTGCTATTTTAGTGGTATCTTAAAACAAGGTTAAATTATTTATTTTTTATATTGTGGCAAAATACACACACAATGTAAAATTCACTATCTTCACCAATTTTAAGTGTACAGTTCAGTGCCATTCAGTACCTCCACGTTGTTTTGCTGTAAACATCAAGGATTATTTCTTTTCATATAGGAAGAATTCTCTGAAGCCAATTGAACATAGAAAGTCCTCAGTACAAATTGTTGTTCTACTGAAATGACTTAACTCATGTACTGCCTGTACTTAGGACAGTTTTCATATTCTGTGAACACGTTAGTTGTTTGAAAATATATTTTCTACAAATTTCTTCTTATTCACTAGGCATTCTGAAGTAAAGGCATTTTTCACATTTAAACAATAATACTTTTTCTAGGGATGCAGTGACTAGAAGACCAATCGTTTTTCACTATGCATATCACAGTTGTAGCTCATCCACTTTATGATATTTCTAAACGTACTGAAAAAATTACACAATCAGTAAATTCCTTGGCCTCTATGAAATATTAACCATTTTGAACGACCCTCATGAATTTCCAAGATTTTGTACCCTTTTCCTATACCTGCTCCCTGGATGGCACTCTGGCCTTGAGGCAGTCACAGTACCAAAGTGATGGCATAGAGGTTCCCAAAGCCTTGAGGCCACCAGCAGCAGGGCTCAAGGAGTATTCCATGGAATGCAAATTCATAGTATTTAGTAAGGAGAAAAGGGGGAAGAAGGAGAATTGCTTGGATCTTAGAGTAAAAAACAACACTAACAACTAGGAAATTCTAGTTGTCTAATTTTTTAAACAGAAATAAATAGACTCCACTGCAATATTTGTTAGGAACTCTAATATCCCATCGTGATTTGTGAATTTTCAGTAGAACACACATAGTATGCAAAGAATTCCAAATTGTTTAGCTAGGAGTTCCTTTCTTCAGGAGTGTTTTGAAAAACTAGTATCTCAGGGAACACCTTTTGTGAAATATGGGAATAAATATATGATCGAGCGATCCCTCAGAAACATCCTTGGTCTGGATACCCTGATCACACATTTTTATGGTATTTCGAGTAATTGCCTAAGAGAATTCTGAGCAAGGCCTATATTACTTTATAGTTTCCCATGGATTTGCTGTGAGCCAGTATTTCTTAAAAGGGAACTTTGGAAATGCAAAGTAAAATGTTGGTAAAGCTCTTTTTAAGAGGTCTTCCTTTGTTGCTTGTCTGATTCATATAAGAAATTCAGTAAATAATTTTGTAAACATTAAGGACAATTAGGAAAATGTGAAATAAATTGTATTCTTTTTAAATGAAATATTATAAACGTTTTATAGGAATATGTATTAGAAAATAAAAGACCAAAGTTTTACTAACATCTGGGCATTTTATAGTAGTTTTACATACCATATTTTGAATAACCCCTGGGGATTATTTAAATGACTTAAAAATTCCAAAGAGAATGTTTTGTAGTGCACAGGAATGAATATAATTCCTTTTTGAGAATCATTAAGTGGTTACATGAGTTGTTGTCATGTCATAATTGAAGCATGTAAATTCCAATAATACTAGAGTTATTATGATCTAAGTATTATTTGCTAATGATCTTTGTATTGTTTATTAAGTGCTTAACATAAATTATCTCCAGGTCTTTGTGCATACACACACGCACGCGCACACACACACACACACACACACACACACACACACACACACAAAGACCTATTTGTTGTTGGTAAAAGGTTATGGAGAATTTCCTTTTGGATTATATATTTAAGATATTTTTGGTTAAAACTCTACTTAGAATTCCAAATTATTACAAATGAATGTACACAGTGTAGCATTCAGAAAAATCATCTTTCTCACTAACAAAAACCTCCAGTAACACATGACTTTGATAGATACATTTAAATTTTAAAATTAGTAAATAGTGGTATGAATCAGTTCACATAGGATCAGCCTAAAATAACCCTCTATTCAAAATATGAGATCTAACCTAGCTATGTTACATGTTAGAAAGGCAACCAAAACAAAGGAGAGGCAGTTAAACAGAGTAGAGGATCTTGCATTACTTGGAAGCATAGAAGCACAGAATTGGAAAATACCTTAAAGCCTTTCTAGTCTTTTTGTTTCATAGGCAAGCAAACTGAGGCTCCAAGAAGTGGGTCCCACAGTGAATACATCACAGAATGAAGACTTTCTTGTCTTATGACTTTCATCTTTTGCTTTTTGATTGTCGCCTTTTCTGAGACATGTGAGAAATTCTTTTGGCTAGAAAGGTCAGTGAACTTTGCTTTACAGAAATCCCTTTGAATTCTAGTTGTAGTATCATGGAACTTCCAAACTACTTGCAGTGTCCCCCTTTTTTTGATATTTACACTGTATCTAGGAGCAGTAATTAAATACAGATATAAGGAATTGAAGCCAATGACAGGTTCATGGTCCTAATGGTTTCACTGTGTTCCAAGAAAAACGATCTGAATTTTACAGGTTTTTATATCTTCTTTAGCATACATTACTTAAATTTCATATTCTGAAAGGCTGTTTAGCCTACAAATTTTAACAATATCTTATTTTGCCACTGCTATCAATTTCTGTAATGAATGATAAGTATACTTCCTAGATTTAAATCACGTATACATGAATTATTCATATAAGTTTATCAGATATGTGCCAAAGCATGTATTTAAGAAATAGTTAAGAAATATTATTGGTTAATACACCTCTAAGAAATATTATTGATTAATACACTCATTTGTAGCCATAAGGAAAACTGCATTAACTTTTTTCTTTTTCCCATTCGTGTGAGAGCACTTGGGATAGAAACCCCAGAGATATCAATGCATCTATTCTGTACAACTTTAACTACCCAAGGGTACTGCCTTATATTTACTTACTCAGCAATTCAGAGAAACAGAATAATTCAATAAAAATGATCTGAATTTGTATGTACTTCTAAAGCAACAATTACCAGCCTTGATCGGGAAGCAGAACAACTGAATATCATGGTAGTCAAAGTGGGGTATGAATTATTGGAACATTTAATCATATTACATGAGCTGGAATCAGTACTACTTAGAAAACCATAACTTTATTATAGGTATATAAAACAAAAATCTTAAACATGAATATATATGACCACAAAAATTTATTAACTGTTCAGTTTAGGCACAATCACCTTTCTGAGAAATTCCATCAATACATATTTTATGATACTTGGACGTTCACTTTGTCAGACTTAACAATTCTTGGACATCAATTTTTTTTAAAGATTTTACTTATTTATTTATTTGTCAGAGAGAGAGAGAGAGAACGAGAGAGACCACGAGCAGGGTGAGGGGCAGAAGTTCAGGTCCCCGCTGAACAGGGAGCCTGATGCAGGACGCTTAACCAACTGAGCCACCCAGGCGTCCTGGACATCAATTTTTTAAAAGAGAACATCTAGTGATCAAAGTGTTAAAAAGAAAATCCAGTTAAATGTGAACTTGGAAAATGACTGGCCACATTCAACTAAATGATGGAACCCTTCTCCACACTCACAGGACGCCTTTGTAGAGGTTGAGATCTGTCACTTCAAAGTCTATATTAAAGTTTATGGATCAATAATTAAATAATAGGTAAATACGGTGGCTGTATTTCAATCTCTAAATGTGTAATTTTTAAAAATAGAGAACCTAAAAATTTATTCAATCATGTACATTTTTTACAAACTTAGGTATCATAAAAATCATGCTTCTTTTAAATAAATGTTTTTATGATATTTTTGTGATGATGATATTTTGTGATGAGTAATAAGCATAACTGAAATAGTACTTTTGGAATGAATTATATAAACTTAAGAAATCAGTAGCTAGCTATTAAAAAAAAAGGTTAAATAAGTCTAATATTTGTTAGCTCCCCATCATTTGATTTGACAATGTCAGTTCAGTGGTTGATATGATGTCTTTTCCACTCTGATTGTTTGAAAGCATTTGTTGCAACAAATTAAATCTTTTTTTTTAAGATTTTATTTATTTATTTGACACAGAGAGAGAGATTACAAGTTACTAGGCAGAGAGACAGGGAGAGGAGGAAGCAGGCTCCCTGCTGAGCAGAGAGCTGGATGCGGGCCTCGATCCCAGGACACTGAGATCATGACCTGAGCCGAAAGCAGAGGCTTTAACCCACTGAGCCACCCAGGCGCCCAAATTAAATCTTTTTGAAAGGTTTTGCTTTCCTCTTTATTTCCTTGTCTATTCTTGCATTTATGGGTATTTTTCTTTTGGATGTTTTATCCTGATTTCTTTTTTTTCTTCTTTGTAAACAATAAGAATATTCTATCTCTTCTAACTCACAGGATTGGTGCCAAATTATTTGTTCATAAGGGAATACTTCTTAGACACTAAAATATTATATGGTTATTATTATCCTTTACATCATTATTTAATCAAGCAAAATGCAGTGAATCAACTGGCTCAGAGTATAAATAAAGTAGTTTAACAGATGTTTTTTCTCAAACTGATTGCATGTGTTTATCTTTGGGTGATGAAAATAATTATATAATTGGTTAATGACATTTATCACAGTCTTAATATACACCAGACACTATAATAAGCATTTTTCAAACAATTTAATTAATCATCACAATAATTACTTAGTAGATATGAGTCTGCATCTGATTTTTCTTTTTAATAGTTGAGAAAGTTGATACCTGAAGGGATCAGATAACTTGCAGTAGTCCTATGGCTCCTAAGTAGGACAGAGCTCAGGTTTGCCTGATTCTGGGAGCCAAGCTCTGGACTATACTATGCATGCAATTCTAAAACACTACCATATAGGCTGGAAAGCTATTGCTGAAAATGTTGGAAGGCAATAAAAATTTAGTAAATACAAGTAAGAGTGCATTCATATTCCAGATGCTGATTCAGACACATGGAATTAGTCACATTTTCAACCACCATTATTTTGCTGTATAAGAAATGCATGTGTGTACTTTTTGACATGTATATAAGAAATTAACAAACAAGTGGTATCTCTGGGTGACCTTGACTTTATACAAAAAACATTCACACTAATTTCGCCTATACCTTAGTCTCTCCCAGTTCTCAACCAGAGCCTTAAAAATCAGAATTTAAGAAAAATCTTTGTATAATCTAACTATGATATTGCATGCTTTGGTTCTTTGCTTACAATAGTATTTCTAGGTAACTTTTGCCCCTACTTATCTGTCTACTTAACTTCAGATGTTTGTTACAGACATTCTTTACTGGGACGAGGGCATCTCATTTTCTTTTTATATTTGTGGGAATATAATACTTTGTTTCCCAGGGACTCACAGGGATAGAGCTTGCATTCCTCATTTAAAAACTTTTGATAATGGCTCTTTGCACCAAGAAATCCATCATCTCTACCATCCCCTTCTCACTTACATTTCTACATCCATTCCATGTGCCCACCAGCTACATAGAAGAATTGCTTTACCCCTGAAGTCACCATACTTCCATACCATTCCCTCTGTCTGAAATCCCCTTTATTCTCTACATGGTGAATTATTCATCTTTAAAAGATCATTCAATGAGTCTTACCTAGCCGTAAACCCTCACCCAAAAGTATAGAGTTTTCTTTTCAAACTTCTACAGCACAGAAGCTGGCACATAGTGGGAGAGAAACAATGATTTATGGAATTGTCAACAGCATTAAAAATGAATTAGAGACTGATCTACCTGTCAGGAGGCCTCTTCTCTCTTACAAAATTTAGAGCTCCTTGTTTAAATTTCAAACACTCATTTCCCTTGTGGCTATAATTGGCTTGGACTAGCAATAGCCAAATGAACATATGTGGACAGTAGATGCCAAATAATGTGATTTTATTGAAATATGCATGTGGCTTTTTTTGTTGGCGGGAGAGTATACTGCTATCCCACCATATATACTTAGTTCAAAAAATGCAGCATAAGGAAAAAACCAGATCCCATCTGCCAGGCAAAATAGCTATAAAGTGGAGAAATCAGGTTTTTAATGAATCCATTGAGAGTGACTTGAGTTATTTTTTAATGTAAGAGCAAATAAACTCTTGAACAGAGCAGCATAGCCATGGAGTATTCTTTTAATTTATAGCTAGGCAAAGTCCAAATCCTGGTTTTAGCTAAATTAGAATGTTCCCAGAAGAGAGAATGATTAGACAATGCAAGTGGGCTTATACTGGCCTTCTAAAATCTGGCTCACAGTCTAAGGAGACTAGAATTCCATTCTCAATTCAAGACATGTAAACACTTCTCTATATATTCATGAGATTCACTGCACAACTTGGCTGGATTTTTCTGTTTTCTTTAGCACATACCCACAAAAACAAGAGGATTGCTCTTCCATACTCCAGTCTGAAGGAGTGTGGGATAAGGGCAAACACCTGTTCTTTCTTTTTTCTTGGCCAACATTTTCTGTCTCCATTTTTGGACTTCCATTTTAGCAATGCTTTTTTTCTTCCCCCTTCTACTAATAAGATTGTATGAAATATAATTCTTTCATAGCTTTTTAATGGTTAAGAAAGACAGACCCTCTATTGATAAAAATTAATTATGAGGTACACCATGTAAAGGCCAAAATATCATAAGCAATCAGAGTTTTGGAGTCTTGTTACTGTTGAGATATATTGTTTTCCTTAATATTTCACAGCATTCTCCATCACGACAGGATGGAGAACTTTGCAGAAACACGACTTTGAATCTCACATTTGTCTTGTACCAATTGAGTATCTTGGGCAGTGGTTTAATGTGTCTATCCCAGGGAGGAAGAGCTGTGTAATCCAAGCAAAATACTTAATCTTTTATTTTATTTATTTATTTTATCCCAGTAATAAATTTGTGTATTTATTTATTTTTGTTTCAAGTTTTTATTTAAATTCCAGCAAATTAATTCAGTGTAATATTAGTTTAAGTATAGAAATTAGTGCTTCGTCACTTAGATATAACACCCAGTGCTCATCATAACAAGTCCCCTCCTTATTACCCATCACCCATCTAGCCCATCTCTCATCTGAGCAGAGAAGGAGAAACTGAAATGAAGACTCAAAGTTACCAAGAAGATTAAATAAAAATAGAGTGCAATACCTGCACCATATAGATTGTCAATAAATGTAAGTGGAATATAGACTATGTAGTCTAAATCTGTTAATAGCAGTACCGTTGACAATAATAACAGTGACAGCATTCTAACCTAGTGCAGAAAGCTGGCATAGGACTGTATGTGTATTAGTTCTCCTAACATGCCTGCAATAGCCTTTGTGGTAGTTACTCTTGTTATGATCTTTCATTTGTAGAGAGCAAGTCTGCAGTCTCCTACAAATACTGCCTTGTACAGGACAGTACTTCCCAAATAAAAATCAGAATGTGGGAAGTGGCCATGGAAAGTGTAACAGGATATATTTGAAATTAGAGGTTTTCTCAGAAAATAGAGGAAAAAGAATTATAGTTCTCCCTTCTATGGCATATCTTTATATTTCAGAAGAAAAGTAAAAAAAAATCACATTTTTAATATTTATCAAGGAAACATATCCAAAGGGCTAAATCATTCCTCTGGCATTTATGCCTTTGAGTAAAATAAGTTTTCTAAATATCAAAATTGCCCCAAATTCTAAATATTTATATTCTGCTATTTTTTTACCAGCAGACAAATGGCTATTGGTATTTGGAACAAAATTTCTAATACTGTTTGACTGGTTCCTAGAAGAATGGTATTATAAAAATATTTGCTTCCTACTTAAAGCCAAAGAGTGAAAAGGACGTAACACTCCCTAGGGATTGCACAATGTACACCCTGAACTAGGAGACTGAGATGTCTGGGAAGCTCAGTCCATAGTTGAATCTCTTAGACGATAGTTGAGTAAGATGGTATGGAAATTGATGAAATAGAGAAAAGAATGGATAATATGAGTCATGTCCAAATGTGTGATCAGATGAGTTGTAGAAATCTGAACCCAACTCATTCTTGGTAATTTTTCTTAATCCCCTGTAAACCCCAAGCCAAGAAAACCCTGCCTTATTATTCATGGTGCACAATTGACACATTGTGGTAAATTGGACATGTCCCTATATTCTGGAATTTCTATTCTACTTAAATCAGAGGTGTTATCACGAGGAATTGACTGTTCCTTTAGCATTGTTTTCAAGGCCAATTTGCCCCAGTGACTCCTTGGACAAGCCAGCATTTTCTGTCAGTATGGGAGGAAAGTGAGAGTGGGGTAGGGGAAAGAAAAGAGGAAAGGAAAAACTAAGACTTCTGACCCCTAGAGTGTTAGGCAAATATGTTAGCAATGTTTAAAGTAATTGAATCCAAGGGTTGAAAGGACCTTAAGAATCCTATATTCTTAGTCCTCACTCAACATCAATGTCATAACTGTATGTTTGATATCCATCTGACTTCCTTTGAAAATCAGATTCTTCCCTGATTGCTAGAAATGTCTTTCTTAAATTAAGACAAGTGTTGACTCCATAAAACTTCCAGTCTTTGGAAAATAAGTCTTGATACCTGACAGTCTACCTGACAGTCTTTCAAATGGCTGGAGCCAGCCTTCATGTTTCATTACTCTGTTTTCTCCAGGTGAAAAACCATCAGTGCTTTCACAATTCCTGATATCATTTGCCAACCTCCTCTGAAAGTGTCCCCAATTAACAGTGAGTCCTTTTCATAATTGCCAAAGCTGTAGCTGTTATTTAAAATAGATTATTATGTAAAGCTTACTGTTTCTCTCCTTATATTTTAAGTAATATATGTTTATTGAGGCAAATCACCCATAATCTCACCCCTGAAATAACCACCAGTTATGTTTTCATGTACTTCCTTTCATCTTTATACATTTTATATTGTTTTATAAAATAGATTATATATACATTTTGAGTCCTGCTTTGTTTCTAATGTTACGCTTTGAGCAATTTCCTATGTTTTTAACACTCTTTGAGAAGATGTCTGCAGCAATTCATCCTAAATCCAGTATTTTAAATTGTGTCCTGATATTATCTTCTTCTTGACCCTTTCACCCAAAGTATCTTCAGAAATTCTTTTTGAAGCACTTAGTCAACATCAGGACTATGGGTTTAAAGACTTGTCGTACTTGCTAGATAATCACTGATAACAAAGCTCTTCAGGTAAAATAGAAAAAACCAATGTTTTTTATTTAGAAAGTTGGTTTAAACTGAGAACCCTTCTTTCTTTGTTGACCAAGTTTTCCTTCTTGAAAAGACACTTCTGAAGCAGATTTAAAAAAAATTGCACTCTCTATTCACAAGGTATTTAATCTTTGAATTCTCATGGTGACAAACTGAGTGCCATTAGCCAAGGAGACTCTCACCTGATGACAGAGGTGGATCCCCAGTGAAAGGAATCAAGTAAAGGTGAGGCAGCACGAGGCTTTGTAACCATAGTTACTTTAAGTCTAAGATTATAAACATATTGCTTCCATTATGAAAGATGCATTAACATTCCTTTATGTCCAGTCTTAGAAACCTTGTTATCAGGGCTAGCCTGTTTACTTACTTATCTTTTAAGAGATGGCTAGGCTTAATTAACACTTAAACATTAACCTTGAAGATAGTCCTAGAAAGTGGCCAGGGAGGGAGGAAAGAACTCTTTGAAAATGGGATGGAGTGAGCTCGAAGAAATACTCAAACTCTGAGAAAAGCAAAAACTTTATCTTATGAGCCTCTTCAAGAAATTGGTTCTACTGACCCAGAAAATTCTGGAAATGACCTCCTCTATCTTTATATATGCACCTGAATGAAGTGAAGGGTGAGATGGGAGTACTTCAAAAAGCAATCCTTAAAAACAAATTGCTATATACTTTGCAGCTGATCATTCATCTAGTCATAACAGATGTTTTCTTGTAAATGGTAAAAGATATTTAGAGTAAACCACTGGAATGATTAATATATTCATAACAATAAGGCAAAATGTTCTTTTATGACTAGGCTGTCACCACATTTGGGGAAACTGCTATCTCAGACTTTTTCTGCCTTTGTTGCAAACATCCTGACAACCACACAGTTTTGCCATTTGCATGAGAGCCTGGATATTGTCAATCACTACATTAGTTAGAGATGTATTGTATTGTTGTTATTTCCATGGAGTTTTTTTTTTAAGAGAAGATACCAGTAAGTGTTGTCCCTAACTATTTATAAGAAATGTCCAGGGCAAGGAGTTTTCAACCAGCTTTCCAAAAATATTCTAAACTCTAGTGTTACCCTTATTTGAGATCTTTTCTAAAGTTTCTTTGTCCCTTGTAAAGCAAGGAGAAACTTAATGCTCAAACAAAACAGGACTATATCACTTAATATGATAATCACCCCCAAATTGACTCCCAATGCTAACTTAACTCCTATGCACACTACAGAAATTAGCTCAAACATAATTTTCTCAAAGAAACCTCTTTTTCCGCAATAAATTAACTAGTACACCACCCACTAACTGATCATATTTTATACCCTCGTAGTAGCCTAAATTTCATCATGTGACCTCACAAACTTTTAATTCTTACTCAATGCCGGTCTTCTCCCCCAAGTTTAAAACTATGTCAAAACAGAGACCTAAACTACACTTTCTCATTGTTGTTTCCTCACAACCAAAGATGGTGCCTTTATGGCTAGCCTTCCATAAAGGTTTGCTGAATGAATAATATTGATGCTTTAAGTATACTCTTTTGGAGTCCTTGAAGCATGAGCTTTTTCATATATCACTTTACTAATTTTATCTGAGAAAGAAGATGAAGAGTGGAACTCCATACTTTTTAAAGACAACATCTGGAATGTCTGGATTTATGAACACCCTGTGGTTAGTGAAAAAGTCTACCATTTGGGAGAAACTCAAGGCTTTTCCCTTTCTATCGTGTATTCTACCTCAGGAGGAGGATAAACATGAAGAAAGGTCAGGATTGGGTCAATACTCTAAACAAGGATATAAAACCCTCCACGTGACAATGGAAGAGGTTAAAACATCTTGTGATCCAATAATAAATTTCCTTTGTAATTGGGAACAAATTTTCATGCACTTGGTAATTGAGAATACATGCTTTAGTAGAGAGAAATTAAGACCATATGATCAGAGGAAACCTTTAAAAAGTATATATTATTATTTCTATTTATCTGAACCAGGATCTTTGCTTTGTTACAGATAACCTGCTAATACTGTTTTGCTTTGTTTTAAAGAGAAATTATGTAGTAAAATTTTAAAGTTATCCTCTTTGTAGACTCTCTCTTTTTGCAGGGTATTGAAATAGCTATTCCATATAATTACAATGCTGACTCGGGAGAAGAGACAAGTCTCCTTTGCAAAAAAATTCTAAGTAATTTATGCAGATACTCCACCACAAAGAGGTGGAGTGTAACTCCCCATTACTTTAGTATGGATTGTGTGCAGTGAATTCTTTCCAAAGATATCATATGAGAGGGTGAAGAAATCTTACAAATACTACTTCAGCTAGGGGATCAAAGTTAACGTCAGCAATGATGTCATGTTGGTGGTATGATGTGATGAAAATGATACCTTACAACTTTGATCTTCCCCCAAACTCATCATCCTTGTCTAATTATGAAAAAACTTCAGCCAAATCCCAACAGAGGAATGTTCCACAAAACACTGGCCAGTATCCCTCAAAATGATCAAAGTCATCAAAAAACAAGGAAAGCCAGAAATTGTCACAAGCAAAAGAAGCATAAAGAAATATGACAACTAAATGTAACATGGTATCCTGGATGGGATAGGACTAGGCAAAAACTAAGGAAATTTGGGTAAAGTGTACACTTCAATTAATAATAATGTATCAATATCAGTTCATTACTTGTAACAAGTGTGTAAGATGCTAAAGAAAAGTGTGTGTGGGAATTCTCTGTAGTATATTTATAATTTTTCTTAAAGTCTAAAATTGTTCTAAATTGGTAAGTCTATTAAAATAATGACTCTTTCAGCCTTGGAAATCTTACTAGATTAAAATTCTTGTGGTCATAAGTTGAATCCTATTTACTCTAGTTGTTTTTATTTTTTTATAATGTGTTATTATGTTATGTTAGTCACCATACAGTACACCATTAGTTTTTGATGTAGTGTTCCATGATTCATTGTTTGTGTATAACACCCAGTGCTCCGTGCAATATGTGCCCTCCTTAATACTCTGGTTGCTTTTAAAAGAAGAAGGACTGTACTAATTTCCTAGGGCTGCCATAACAAAGTATCATAAGCTGTGGGGCTTGAACAACAAAATTATCTCACAGTTCAGGTAGATAGAAGTCTGAGATCAACATGTCAGCAAGGTTGGCTTTTTCTGAGGGCTGTGAGGACAAATCTGTCATATGCATCTTGCCTAGACTCTAATGGTTTGTGGCAATCTTTGACATTTCTTGGCTTGTAGATGCGTAACCCTGATCTCTGCCGTTATCTTCACATGGTGTTCTCCCTGTGTGTGTGTGTGTCTGTTTCTGCCCAGATTTCCATTTTATGAGAGGACTGGTCATATTGAATTAGGGTCTGCCCTAATAACCTCATCTTAACTTGCTAATCTGCAAAGACTCCATTCTCAAATAAAGTCATGTTCATAGGTACTGGGTGCTTTGAAGACTTTTTTGGAGGGATGCAATTTAATTGATAACAAACACAGTCATTGAAATCTAAATGTCTGTTCATCTAGGAAATCACCTCACTTATTTGGTGATCATATGAAAGTGGTGGTATTTGGATAGTTTCTATTTTCTTGAAAGCCTGTAACTGCTTCTTACTGCAAATGATCTTGGAGTTAACTAACTAACTACTGACCCTTTCATAGGGCCAACCAGATTTCAGGTTTTGCTAGATTTGAGTTGACAAAATCACAGCTAAAACCACAGACATAACATCCAGCTACTTCTTAAATTGACAAGAATTTTTAAGCTCAAATGAATGCAAACACATTGAATTTGGATATCCATGTTTCTCTCTTCTTGTTCCCTCTTCACTTCCCCATCAGCCGCATTTCCAATCATGTTCAATAGTCAAAGTGTCCAAACATTATTATAAAGCACAAAACTGACCAATCATAAAGAGTTTTCAATACGTAGTTCTAAGAAATCTGCCCAGCCAAGCCTTTTGGAGATAATATGTAAGTAGTCAGAGCACTGTCTATGAAGTGGATCATGGATTCCTCAGTGTACCAGATTTATAAACCCACTAATGTGGGCATTTATCCCATCTCCCTGACCTGTTATAATGGCTCTACTGCTATTCCTCCATTTTAAGGCTAATACCTCCAGTTGGGCTTTGAACCACATCACTTCAAAGAGGCACAAGTTAAATAATATAAATAGATAAAATGCATTATTTTAGAGAGTGTATTAAACAGTAATAAGTGCTAAGAAAACAAAGGATGGAAAGGCAACATAAAATGATGTAAATTTTATTTTTTTTAAAGATTTTATTTATTTAGTTGAGAGAAAGAGAGAGAATGAGGCCGAGCAAGCATGAGAAGGAAGGTCAGAGGGAGAAGCAGTTCCCCTGCTGAGCAGGGGGCCCCATGAGGGACTCAATCCCAGGACTCCAGGTTCATGACCTGAGCCAAAGACAGTCACTCAATCAACTGGGCCAGCCAGGTGCCCCAGGCTGAAAGTTTAGATAAGATGTATAGGGATGATCTCACTGAGAAGGACTAAAAGAAATGAGAAATTCAGGTATGTGAGTATCTGAAGTGAGACAACCAATAATGTTCCAGACAAAGGAAACAGTTAATGTGAAAACACTAAGGAGAAGGCATGCATAGCATGTTTGAGACCAAGGTAACTGAAACAGAGAGAATTAGGGGAAAATATTAAGAGATGAAATCAGAGAAATATCAGGGAACCAGATCACTTAAGTCGTTGGTCAGCATAGTAGTTTAGTTTTTACATGGAGTGATGTGGAAATCTACTGAAGTGCTTTTGTAAAGAAGAATAATAAGAAAAAAACTACTTTCTAGACAGAGGATAAATTATGGAGAATTAGGGGCAGAAGCAAGGAGGCGAGTGAGGGACTAATTCAGGAAAGGGAAGATGGTGTCTCAGATATAAAGAGTGGTGTGGGAAGAAGTTGTTAATTTTGGATATAATTTCATGCAGAATGAAGAGAATTTGCTGAATCAATTGATGTGAAGAATGAGAAAGAGAGGGAAAACAAAACAAAACAAAATACTATCAAGATGTATGAAGAAATTGAATTACTGTTTAACTGAGATGGGAATGACTACAGAAGGAGCCACAACTTTAATGGGGAGAGGCAGATATCAGGAGTTCAGTGTTGGGTATATTAAGCTCGAGATGACTTTTATGTTTTCAATATTTATATTTTCAAGTATTTATATTTTTATTTTAATATTTTATATTTTATTTTATTTGAGTATTTTATATTTTCAAATATTTATATTTTCAAATATTTATATTTTCAAATATTTTATATTTTCAAGTGGAGATGTCAAGTAGGATGTAGAGCACATGCACCTGAATGTTTATAGCAGCAATGTCCACAATAGCCAAACTATGGAAAGAACCTAGATGTCCATCAACAGATGAATGGATAAAGAAGATGTGGTATATATATATACAATGGAATACTATGCAGCTATCAAAAGAAACAAAATCTTGCCGTTTGCAACGACGTGGATGGAACTGGAGGGTATTATGCTGAGCAAAATAAGTCAATCAGAGAAAGACAATTATCATATGATTTCTCTGATATGAGGAACTTGAGGGTCAGGGCGGGGGGTTGTGGGGGGTAGGGAGGGAAAAATAATGAAACAAGATGGGATGGGGAAGGAGACAAACCATGAGACTCCTAATCTCACAAAACAAACTGAGGGTTACTGGGGGGTGGGAGGGTAGGGATAGGGTGGGTGGGTTATGGACATTGGGGAGGGTTTGTGCTTTGGCGAATGCTGTGAAAGATGTAAGCCTGATGATTCACAGACCTGTACCCCAGGGGCAAAGAATAAAAAAAAAAAAAGGATGTAGAGAGTTTTGAGCCATTAGCTTATAGGTATTTGAAACCATGAGACTAGATGAGATGAATTAGTTAGTAAGCATAGGCAGAAAAGAGAAGTGGTCCAAGGACTAAGACCTGGATATAGGAGAAGCCCCCAGTATCTCCTAATTTTTATCCTTCTTTTGATGTAACTTCTGTGTATTTTCCGTAGTCATCTACTCTGTAAATAACCATTAATGGTTGGTATTGCTCTACTGTATGTCAAACTTATAAAACTACAGTAATGGGTGCCTGGGTGGCTCAGCTGGTTAAGCAACTGCCTTCAGCTCAGGTCATGATCCCTGAATCCCGGGATCAAGTCCCAAACTGGGCTCCCATCTCCACAGGGAGTCTGCTTCTCCCTCTGAACTTCTCCCCTCTCATGCTCTCTCTCATGCTCTCTCTCTCTCTCAAACAAATAAATAAAATCTTTATAAATAAATACATAAATAAAACTACAGTAAGAGAGCATGGTATTTGTTTATAAAGATATAAGTAGATTAAATGAATAAAATCAAGATCTCATCAACAGACCAGTGCATATATGGATGTGTGATTCATATCATGTGGGGAATGGAATAATGGGGCATATTGTCTTTTCAGCAAATAATATTGGGAAATTTGGCTATATATAGAAAAAAACAAAAGAAACTTAGCCTTTCCTTCATATCATATATAAACATCGATGAATTCCATATGTACTGTAGATTTAAATGTGAAAGGTAAAATAAGAAAACATGTAGAGGATAATATAGGAGAATATATTTATAATCTCATTATAGGTGAAAATTTCTTTTCTTTTCTTTTTTTTTTTAGAGAGATAAATAGAGAGTATTCAGAGGAGGAGGGGCAGAAGGAGAGGAAGAGAGAATATTAAGGGCTTCACACCTCCTGACACATGGCTCAAACCCACGATGCTGAGATTACAACTAGCGCTGAACTCAAGAATTAGACACCCAACTGACTGAGCCACCCAGGTGTCCCTGTAGGTGAAAATTTCTTGAATAAGAAGAACTGCACTAACATAAGGGAAAGATAGATAGGGACGCCTGGGTGGCTCAGTCGGTTAAGCATCTGGCTTCAGCTCAGGTTATGATCCCAGGGTCCTGGGATCTAGTCCCACATAGGACTCCCTGCTCAGCAGGGAGACTGCTTCTCTCTCTCCCTCTGCTCCTCCCTCTGCTTGTGCTCTCTCTCTCTCTCTCTCTCTCTCTCTCTCTCTCTCTCTCTCTCTCTCCCTCTCTGTGTCAAATAAATAAATAAAATCTTTTTTTTAAAAAAAGAAAAGATAGATAAATGTGGTTATATATTAAAATTGAACTTTTCTGTTCATCAAAATATACCATTAAGATAGTTTAAAAAAATCAAGAGGAAAAAAATGCTTTCTACTAGTAAAGACCCCTTTTCCAAATTATGTAAAGAACTTACACAAAAAAATAAGGAAGAGGCAGACAACCTAATAGAAAAAAAGGACAAGAAAACTGAAAAGGCACCATACATACACACAATGACAGCAAACATCCATCATATACAGTATATATGAAAAGATACCCAACTTCATTAGTAGTCCAGAAAATACAAATTAAAATCTCAAATCTCCTAAAGAATGGTTAGATTTTAAAACGCTGGTAATAATAATAATTATTATTAGGGGGCAATGGGAATTCTCACATATCAACATTGGATGGTACTACAACTACTCTGGAAAAATGTATTTGGAAAAATGCAAAGTTGACCATATTTTGTGGCTCTGTAATTTTATTCTTTAATATAATACTGAAGATAATATAGAACATGTATATCAGAAGACATTTAAAAAATGTTCATAGCAGCATTATTTACTATAATCAAAACTGGAAAAAATGTCCTTCAACAGTAGGGCAGTGTCATATGTTTCTTTTGATTTTATGTTCGGATCAACTCAGAAATTGGTAGAGCACTGTAATAGGAAATAAAAGAGGGACACAAATCAGCATGATTATATCAAACCAAGAAGAAGAACCTGTGATCAGGGATAGCAAAACTTTTCATTTCACTTAAAATTCTGATTGGTAGGCATTGTGATTGATCTTGGAACCATTCTTGAACCAAAAAAGAAAGTATTCTGTAATCAATTATTAATATCTATTGTCTTACTCCATCCAGCCTCCTAAAACAGAATACCACAGACTGAGTAACTTATAAAACAGTGACTTAACGTCCACAGTTCTTTATGGAGGCTGGGAGGACCAAGATCAAGACAACAGTATGGTCGCCTTCCAGTGAGGACCCTCTTTCTGGTTCATAGCTGGTGCCTTCGCTCTGGGTCTTCATGTGGTGGAAGGGGCTATGGAGCTCTGTGGGGCCTCTTTTGTACAGCACTAATTCCATTCAGGAGGCCTCCATCCTCATGATCTAATTACCTCCCAAAGGCCTCACCTTCTAATACCATCACTCTGGACATTAGGATTTTTACAGATAAATTTGGGTGCAGAGGAACAAACATTCCAACCACAGCATCAATAATTAGTAGATATTTGCCATATTTGTCCTACATTATACAATTCCAGGAAACGGATTCGCTCCAAATTCTGCTGAAAGATGAGTTTGAACACAGAATGGTTCAGTTAAGGCCAGGCTTAAAAAGAAGCTTCAAGGGGCTCTTGGGTGGCTCAGTTGGTTAAGGGTCTAACTCTTGGTTTCAGCTCAGGTCATGATCTCAGGGTCATGAGATCCAGGCCATTTGTCACACGCAACATGGAACCTGATTGGGATTCTCTCTCCCTCTCCTGCTGTCCCTCCCTCCTCTCATGCTGTCTCTAAAAAACAAACAAAGAAAATAAATAATAATAATAGAAGCTTCAGATGTGTATATACACTTAGCTGCATTTTACCTTCTGAAGAAAAACAGTGTGTGTATTTTGAGTGTGAGTGTAAGTGTGTGTGTGTGTGTGTGTGTGTGTGTGTGTGTGTGAAGAATGGAGTTGAGTGGAATGTGAGGTGGAGCATAATTTCTCAGTAACAGGAAATCATTAAGTGCTTACTCAGCAGAGAAGAGAGGTGTTGCAAAGTTGAGTTGGAGACCAAAGATTTCTCTGAGCATAATCTTTTTAAATTTGTACATAAAAAGTGCTATTGACTTAGGATAAATTTTGAAAAATACTTGGAAAAAAATAGTGGAAATGGCACCAAGTTGGAATGAGGGCTTCAGTTTCTAATTCCAGCAATGTCCCCACCCAGGGACGAGTTCACAGTGTGAACTTGTGCAAATCACTTTTCTTCTATGGACCTCTGCTTCTTTGCCTGTCAGGTGAATAACTAGCACAGCATGGCTTCTGCACTTCCTTCCAGCTCTAACAGTCTGAAAGTCTATGATGGCAACCAGTGGAGTAAGCAGAAAACCGGCAGCAATAGTGTCCAGCCTTTGTGACATGAAATACGTTACTTAACTGCCCAGAACCCCATTTCCTCATCTATAAAATGAAGGTGATTATATCTACATCACTTCACTGTGAAAGTAAAAAAGAGATAAAATGGTCAATTGATTAGTCCACTGCCTAGATATTAATGAGCTTCCAAAAATGGTAAATTATAATTAGGGTCCAAATCATCTGCATGAAACTATCTCACCCACTTTAGACTCCAAGAATTCCCCTTTCTTTTGATCTCAGCCTAGTTCATGTTTGAGTCAACCATTTGGTCACCATTCCATCACGTGACATTCTTCCATTTATGTATTAAATATTACCTAAATATTATATTACATTACTAGTAATGATATTAGTGACCATTTACCTATCACCAATTATGTGCCAGGCACTGTGCTAGGTAATTGCATATGATCCTCAGAGCCACAATGTAAGGTAGGTATTTCCTTGCTTGAGGTTTAGGCCAGGTCGTATTTCATTAAATGCCCTCACAACACCAAGCACAGTACCTTGAACACAGTAGACACTCATTACATATAGTTTTGATTGACTGAAATGTGGCAGTGGGTCCCCTGCATCTCCCTCTAATGTATGTAGTTGTTTGATTTATAAGAAATTTCTGTCCCTGGCTCTGGTCAGCTATTGAATTTATGTTTGACAAGAAAACCATAGAGTTTGGCAACTCTGCAGTGATAGGTGATGTGTGATTCATTTGGGGGAAGAACAGACATTTTCTATTCAGACTTTGAATTCCTGGGTCTTATGGTTAGTTAATCATGTCTATAGGAATGCACGACTGAGCAGTCAGATTCAAAGGTAGGAGACTTTAATCTAAATTACTCCATTGTGTGTTTCCAGATATCATCTTGTTACCCATTGGTAATATTTTCTATAGCCACTGCTCAAATGTATGAGATGAATACAGCCTGGTGTTTATTCATCTTAAGAGAAATTCTGTAGTCCAGGAAGCAGGGTCCAAGCTGGAAGCAGTGGGTACCTAAAATAGAGAACATTCTGACCCTTCAGAGCAGCCAGGATATTCCCCCCAGTAAGTCATATCACTCTGTGTCCCCAGGAAGCTGCATGGGTTGGCACATAATGGGAGACTCATGGGAACACACCCTTTGCAAAAAAAGCTCCAAGGCAGGAATTAAAAATGGTTCTGGAAGCTTCTCGGCAGCAGAGGTAACAAGGTGAGAGCTGGCAGGCATCACAGAAAGCCACCGTTCCAGCTGCCTCTCTCAGCCCTTGCCCCCAGGAGACTGGCACAGCAGCTCCTCCTCAAGTCATTACTCTTGGCCTCTTTAAATTACCCCCAGGTTCCCAGTGGATGTTTTTCTTCACTTCCTCTTTGAAATCACTTGAGTCTAGTGGTTGAGCCAGGGGAGTAGTATGGTAGGTGCTAAACAATTCCAGTCTCACCCGTGGGAGACATGGCCCTGTAAATCCTTTCAAAGAGGGCCCACCACGTCCTTCAGAAGGAAACGGCAGTCAGTGACATGAATACAATTATTGTAGTGGAGCAAAATGTGTGACCCGTCGGGATTCTGTTAAATCCAGCAAAAGGGAGCGCCACAGTTAAACCCATATCCCTGGGGAGCACTAACCCAGAAGCAGACTTATTAATTAGGGCTTCTGAGGGGCACAGAAAATGTGGGGGTAGGAGGCTCTTTCAGTTACAGAGACAGAGCTCCTTTCTAGTCTATTCCTTTCCATGAGGGCAACTCCCATATCTTTCTTCTTCTTCTTTTTTTGAACCAAACAGTTTGAGCTACATGCTCACAAAATCCCTGTTGTGCCAAGAGCATTTTCAATTCAACATGAGAGCAGAAAAAAGTTTTTAAAATGAATCAGTAGGTGGAGCTCTTTCTTTTTATTTATGTTTCGATCCTAGGTCTGATTTTTAGTAAGGGACACAAGCTTTTGAATGAAAAAATAGGCATTTTAAAACTGAAAACACATATACGATGTGCTTTCCTAATTGAAAGGGTATATTGTGAAATCATTACTGTCACAGAACATTTGCATTGCATGCGAATGCTAAAGTAAAGAAAATATATAAACCCAAATTGACTTTAGCAATTTGAAAGTGATAGTGGACATCTGTGTTCAATAACTTTTTGCTGGTAACTGGTGTTTAATATTTCATGTCAAATCAAGAAGAGTGAGAGAAGGTTCTTGAACACAGAGACGGCTGGCAGTTTTGCAGCACAGCCTGCCCTTTGTCATACTCACCATAAAGAAACTTGCTGCAGGGAGGGTTGAAACTGCACCAGAGTGACTCCTTTCTCGGAACTTATATAAACTTACAAAATACACTGGTCTCTATTTTCCTTCAGAATGATGTCTATAAGAAAAAAAAGGTTAAAGGACTTCCAAAGCTCATTATTTATTTAAGGGGAAAAGGGGTGTGTGTGTGTGTGTGTGTGTGTGTGTGTGTGTGTGTGTGTGTGTGTGTGCGTGCGTGCTGAGGGTTGAGGGCTCTTGGAAGAAATTACAGAAGAATAAATCATCTAGAACAAATCTTACCTTTGTGTTTTCATCAGTCCTGATTTTTTCCTAATCGGTGTGCAGTGATGTTGAGGAAGTTGTTTGCCAGTAGAAACATATCTTCTTAAGGCTCACGATGAAGTATGTCTAGATAGTATTTTAGTGTTTATGTAGTTGGGCAGGATGGGATGGGGAGTGGAGAGTAGGGAGCAAGAGCTTTTAACTTTATAATTTCTTTTTCTACATCACGCTAGATAGGCAATCTTGATTCTAAATGCATGTTTGCCTTAGTAACAAATGTGATAAAAGGAAGGACAGAGGGGACAGCGTCATTCTTTGAGTTGACCATGGGATTAGCATTTAGTCCTTAAAATGACCTGTTAGTCAGGTTAAATCTTGCTGACCTCAACATCTTCCATTCAGTTCTCAGGAGACTGGACCCTGGGAGCCACCTAGAATAGTATATAATGAAAGTAAAATAAGAAGGCCCATAGAGTTTGAGATACTCTAGACATCTGGGTATATTTTATATTCATGTTGATATAAGAGGACTGTATGTCTTTTTTTTTTTAAGATTTTTTTTATTTGACAGAGACACAGCAAGAGAGGGAACTCAAGCAGGAGGAGTGTGAGAGGGAGAAGCAAGCTTCCGCTGAGCAGGGAGCCCGAAGTGGGGCTCGATCCCAGAACCCTGGGATCATGACCTGAGCCGAAGCCAGACACTTAATGACTGAGCCACCCAGGCACCCCAAGGACTGTATATCTGAACAAAGAAATATTTTCCTTCCCTTTGCTAATAATAATGTGGCCCTAGAAAAACCAGATCCTTATGTAGTATATGCTCTTTTTTATTCTAAAGAAACAGATTCCAGTAGCAGAAAAGCAAGATGAAGAAAGAATCCAGAAAATTGGAATAAATTACTTGTGTGCTTAAATTCATCTAACTTAGTTTCAAGAATGGAAGGAAATAGGATTAAGCAAGTTATTTAATTTTCTAAAGAAAAATCTCCTGTACCCCCCCAAAACTGTTATGACTAATGAATTAATTAAGGTTACAGAATACAAAATCAATACACAAAAATTATTGTGATACTATACATTAACAATGAACTATCAGAAACAAAAATTAAGAAAACAAATCTATTTATAATTACTTCAAAAAGAATAAAATACCCAAGAATAAATTTCACTAAGGAGATGAAAAGATCTATATACTGAAAACTATAAAACATTGATGAATGAAATCAAAAAGGACACAAATAAATGGAAAGATATCCCATGCTCATGGATTGGAACAATTAATATTATTAAAATGTCCACACTACCCAAAGCAATCTACAGATTCAATGCAATCCCTATCAAAATTTCACGGACATTTTTCATAGAAATAGAACAAACGATCTTAAAATTGTGTGGAACTATAAAAGACCTTTGAATACCCAAAGAAATCCTGAGGAAAAAAGGAGCAAAGCTGGAGGTGCCACAGTTCCTGATTTCAAACATCTTTCAAAGCTATAGTAATCAAAACAGTATGGTATTGGCTTAAAAACCAAACACATAAATCAACAGAATAGAATAGAGAGCCCAGAAACAAGCCTACACATATATGAGCAATTAATTTATGACAAAGAAACTAAGAATATACAATAAAGGACAGTCTCTTTAATAAATGGTGCTACGAAAACTGGAAAGCCACAAGCAAAAGAATGAAACTGGACTCCTATCTTATCCCACAGACAAAAATCAACTCAACATGGATTATAGATTTGAATGTAAGACCTGAAGTCATGGAATTCCTAGAAGAAAACATAGGGGGGATCTTTTTGTGACATAGGTCTTGGCAATGATTTTTTTTAGATTTAATCCCAGAAGCAAAGGCAGCAAAATTCAAAAATAAAGAAGTCGAAGTACATCAAACTAGAAAACTCTTGCCCCGTAAAGAAAACCATCAACAAAATGAAAAGTTAACCTACAGAATGGGAGAAAACATTTGCAAATCATGTATAGGTAAGAGGTTAATACCCAAGCTATAAAAAGAACTCTTACAACCCTGTAGAAAACAAACAAAAATGTCCAATTAAAAAATAGAGGAACTAAAAAAAAACATTTTTCCAAAGAAGACATACAAATGTCCAAAAGGTAAATGGAAAAGGTGCTCAATATCACTAATCATCAGGAAAACTCACATCAAAACCACAATGAGATATCACCTCACACCTGTTAGAATGGCTGTCATCAAAATGAGAAGAGATAACATGGGTTGACAAGAATGTGGAGAAAAGGGAACTCTTGTGGATTGCTGATTGGAATGTAAATTGGTGCAGCCACTATGGAAAACAGCATAGAGGTTCCTCAAGTTATTAAAAATAATACTACCACATGATTTAGCAATGCCATTGCTGGGTGTACCTCTGATGGAAATGAAATTACTCTCTCATATCATCACTTTCATGTCATTGCAACATTGTTTATAATAGCTGAGACAGGAAAATAACCTAAGTGTCCATTGGTGGATGAATGAATTTAAAAAATTATATATATATAATTATATATATTATATATATAATTTTATATATATTAACATAAAAATTATATACAATATATATAGGCTTGATATATAAATATATACATACATATATGTATACATACATACACACATATATCACATGATATATGTAATGGGATATTACTGAACCATAAAAAAGGAAATCCTAGGGCAACTGTTGGCTCAGTCAGTTAAGCAACTGATTCTTGATTTCAGCTCAGGTCATGATCTCAGGGTCGTAGCATGGAGCCCCATGTGGGCTTGAAGACTGCTTAACATTCTCTATCTACCTCTCCCTCTGCCCCTACCCCCCTTCTAGCTCATGTGGTCTCTCCCTAAAAACAAAAAATGGAAATCCTTACATTTTTTACAACATGGATGGACTTTGAGGCCATTATACTAAGTGAAATAAGGCACACAGAGAAAGACAACTATCGTATGACCCCACTTATATGTGTAATCTTAAAAAAAAAAAACTTGTAGAAACAGAGAACAGATTGGTGGTTGCTAGGGGCACGGGGTGGTGGGTGGGGAAAATGGGAAAGGTAGTCAAAGGCGCAAACTTGAGCTGTAAGATTAGTAACTCCTGGGGATGTACCGTACAGCACAGTGGCTATAGTTAACAATATTGTACTGTATATTTGAAAGCTGTTAAGAGAGTAGATCTTAGAAGTACTCACCACAAGAAAATAAAAATTTGTAGCTATGTGAGGTGATGAATAGTAACTACACTTGTTTGGGTAATCACTCTGCAATGTATACCATATATCACGTCGTTATGTTGTGCACCTAAAACTAATACAGTATTATATTAAATTATATCTTAAAAAAAGAATGGGACAATTCTACATGTACTACTTTAGAAAAATCTGGGAAAATCTCAGCAACGTAAGAGAAAACAGAGTAGACAAAAGTGTAGGCACATACTCAGGGATATAATAGAGTCTAATGGCAAACCAGGCTAATGTTGCAATCAGAAATAGATACCTGCAGGCCAAAATGAGGTAACTGGACATAATAAATCACATGGAGAGGGTATTAAGAACTTATTTTCTTTCAAAGTGACGTTAACCAATAATATGACATTTTGCATGTTGCTTTATGTTTTGCAAAATCATAATCATCTTGTCATTTGATTGTCGTCAATCTCCTATGACCATCCAGGAAATGCCAGCATCCTCCTTGTTGGGCACACCAGAAGAAAGGTGACCTAACAGTGGATTGTTGCCAGGATCCCTGGGAACATTTGCAAGTATGTTTGTCCAAAAACCCAGATGGCCAGGGTAGGGCTGGTGGCAGGGGCCTCTGGGCCACAGCCGAAGAGTCCATCTCTTTTTCCCCTCAGGGCAGGGAGCTGCAGTTGTCTGCGAGACTTGGGCATTCAATGTACATCATGCACAGGACCAAGCTGACCTCCCTGTGGATGTTAAAATGATAGAAAAATGCAGATAACATGCATGGGAAAGTATAGACTTCTCTTTCTACAGCTGCCAGGGTGATCTGCCTTGGGGCTTAGTCTGTTTCCCATATATTTCTTAAGTAAAATCCCAGCCATTGTGGCTAGTTAAAAGGGTGAAAGAAAAAAGATGTCATCACTCAAATGTTTCCCATGTAGGGTATGTTTATTAGTCATCAGTCTTATATATCACCATTCAATGGAAAGGTCCACATTTACAGTAACCATGCACCCCTTCTTTTTCTACAAGCTGCAAGGAAGCCTGGACAATTTAAATGCCTCTATAAGCATCGATTTGTGAGCCATTGTAGCTTCTTGCCAAGTTATTGTGGCATTGAAGTCAGGAGTATGAACAAAACTTTATAGTACAGCTAGAGAAAATGATCTTTCCAGCAACATAGCAAAACGCTCCACTTGCCTCTTCACCTTCAAAGAAGATCCAATGCTCAGTCACAGAATATCATCAATTCGGAAAATCAATTCTCATTTTCTTAGGAGCCTGTTTGAGCCACCTAATTGCAAATCAGCATCATCGGCTGCATGGACAAGTGGGCTCCTTTTCAACTGTGGGTTCCTGTGGCCTATTTCATTAATAATCACTTGCGTTCTTTTCAATTTTAGGCATTAAGTGTCTTTTAAATCAAAATGAAATGTGTACTTGGCAACTTCTGACTGAAGCATTTTGGTTCCCTGTAAATCCTGGAAATGACACCGAGTGCACTTCACCTCTGGCGCACCTCTTCAAAAACCGGAGTTATGCAAGGAGGAACACTTGAGAATCAGGGAGCCCTATCCCTCAGAGCCTTCCCAAGTTCTGGGAAATAGTGGCATGTTGAAAATGACAGAAACAAAGCTGCTTAATCACATGGAATTAAGAGAGAGAGAGAGAGAGAGAGAGAGAGACTCTGTGTGTGTGTGTGTGTGTGTGTGTGTGTGTGTGTGTGTGTGTGTGTGTTTAAGTAGAACCAAGCTGAGTTTCACTGCCTAGCAGTCTTAAGCAATAATTTCCTGGAGTTCAATACTGTTTACACTTTAATGATAATCCATGATTTTTAATTCCGATTTTATTAGAATCCTGTTTCTCACCTTCTTTGTCCTAACCAACTTTTTCATCTAGTTATGCAATTACAAACTCTCTTCTCCAAAATGTTCTCTCAGCCAATTAAAAAAAAAAAGCAAGGTTATTTAAAATTTTCATTTTTTTCTGACTCTCAGGCTTCTTCCTAACACAACACAAAATAATTGGGCACACTGTGGGTCACCCACGGCAACAGTTACAGTTCTGTTATATTTGACCTTTTTAATGGTCCCATCAGATAGAAAAGGCATTATCCCCCAATTTAGAGAGGAGAAAACTTGGCACAAAAGTCAAGAATTGTCAGTTGCTGTGGCTGTTCATGGACTTCAGAGGTCAGGAGTCCTCATTCCTAATAAGATTATAATGATAATCAAAGCTACTGTATATATTGAATAGTGTCCTGGGAGCTACAGTCAGTTCTTCACATTTTTTATTTATTTGAATCTCAGAAAACACTACAAGGTGGCTATTAGAACTGTCACCAGAAATATGGAGCAGGCCTCAGAAGATCACACAGTTAGGAAGCCCAGAGGCCAGGGCACAAACCTAAGTCTGCCTGATTCACAGACTGTCAGCATCATCTCTGTGCTCTTGAGTGCCCCCATACTTCCCATCGGCAGCTAATGCAAGGACTGTACTAGTCATCAGAAGTAACAATGCTGATCTTCTCTTAATGAATGTGTATTTTTTAAATTTCCCTGAATTCTTATAAATGTGACTGTGGGAGAAATAAGAGCTGATAGTGCATATTACTCACCAAAACAAGGGTCTGGTGATGTCACTCACATCTGGAGTAGAGAAAAACAAGGCCACAAGAATCAGTTTGGAGAATGAGATCAATTGGCATATGATTCCTGGGTAAGTGGAGGTTTCTACTATGTATTTTGTTCCCCACTGAAAAGAACCCTGTGCAAGTACCTACCACCATAATGTAAGGATAGAAGACTATGTGATATGTTCTCAGTGCTACCTCTCATGGTGATGTCATCCGTCATCTCCCCCTCACATGTCAAAAGACTTATGTGAGAGGGAAAACAGATCCTAAGCTGGGTAAAGACTGGTACTTTCTGTTACTACAACCTTGTCAAAACAACTGTCCCATAGTTGTAATTTCTCTTTCTCTCTCTCTCTCTCTTCCTTCCTTCCTTCCTTCCATCCTTCCTTCCTTCCTTCCTTCCTTCCTTCCTTCCTTCCTTCCTTCCTTTCTTTCTTTCTTTCTTTCTTTCTTTCTTTTTTTCAAGAAAGCCCAAGCAATGGTGGGGGGGATGGGGGAGGGGCGGGGGAAGGCAGGGGGAGAGAGAGAATCTTAAGCCCATTCCACATATTTAATGTATACAACTTGATAAGTTTAGGAATATAAACACAAACCAAACCATCACCACCATCAAGGCCACAGGTAGATATATCCAACCCTCCTGGTTTCCTCCAGCCTCTATATTATAAATATCACTTTGTGTGGTGTAGTAAAAAAACACTTAACATAAGACTTATTTTCTTAGAAAATTTTAAATATCCTTATGATCTGAATGTTCGTGTTCCCCCTCAAATCCATGTGTTGAAATCCTAATGCTTAATGTGATGGTATTAGGATGTGGGGCTTTGGGAGGTGATCAGGGCCTGAGGGTGGAGCCTTCATGAATAGGATTACTGCTCTTGTGAAAGAGATCCCCCATTACTCCCTAGTCCCTTCTGTCAGGTGAGGACACAGCAAGAAGCTCCCTGTCATGAATTAGGAAGAGAGCCCTGCCCAGAATGCAGCCATGCTCACAACTTGATTCTGAATGTTCCAGCCTCCACAACTGAGAGAAATGTATTGTTTATAAGTTACTCAGTCTGTGGTATTTTGATACAGCAGCCTGAATAGACTAAGACAAGTGTACAATACAGTAGCTAGAGGCACTGTGCTGTATAATAAACCTTCAGAATCTGTCTTCTATATCTAGAACTCTGACCACCCCTCTTCATTTTCTCCTCCCCACAGTCCTTGGAAATCACTTTTATATCATTTGATTCTATGAGTTTGACTATTTAAAATTATATACATAAAGGAATTATTCAGAATTTGTGTTTCTATGGCTTATTTCACTTAATAAAACGTCTTCCAGGTTCACGCATGTTGTCACAAATGGCAGGATTTGCTTCTTTTTTAAGGCTGAATGATATTCCACTCTCTGTATATACCACATTTTCTTTAATCATTCATGCATCAATGGACACTTTGTTTCTATATCCTGACTGTTGTGAATAACACTGCAATGAACATGGGAGCACAGGTATCTCTACGAGACAATGATTTCAGTTCTTCTGGATAAGTACCCAGGTGTGGAATTGCTGGATCATATGTTAGTTCTATCCGTAATTTCGTGAAGAAACTCAATGCTATTTTCCATGATGGCTTTACCAATTTACATTCTCACTAACAGTGTACCAGGATTCCCATTTCTCCACATTTCACCAGCCCTTATGACCTTTAGTTTTTTGTTGTTGTTTTATTATTGTTTTTAATTGCTATTCTGGCAGGTGATATTTCATTGTGGATTTGATTTGCATTTGCCTGATGATTAGTGATGTGAGCACTTTTCATATACCTCTTTACCATTTGTATGTCTTCTTTAGAGAAATGTTAATTTGTTGGCACAAAATATTACATAGTATTCTCTTATGATCTTTTGTTTTTGTGGTATCAATTGAATGTCTTCTCTTTCATTGTTAATTTTATTTGTATATACTCATCTTTTTTATGTAGTTAGCTGTTTGTCAATTTGTTTGTCTTATCAACTTGGTAGGTTTAAGTGCTCTGTCTTTGAGCTCACTTATTCTTTCTTCTGCTTGATTGAGTCTTCTGTTGAAACCCTTGTTGATTTTTGTCATTGCAATCATTGTATTTTTCGGCTCCAAAATTTGTTTCATTACTTTTATGATTTCCATATCTTTGTTGAACTTTTCATTTTTTTTCATGTATTGTTTCCTGATGCCATTTAGTTGTCTACCTGTGCTCTCTTGAGCTTCCTTAACACAATTATACTGAATTATTTTTCAGGCAGTTCATAGATCTCATTTTCTTTAGAGTCAGTTATTATTTGGTTCCTTGGATAATGCTACATTTGTCTGATTATTGGTGATTTCTGTTACCTTGCATTGATATCTGTGTATTTGAAGAAATAGTCACCTTTTCTAGTTGTTACAGACTGGCTTCAGTAAGAAAAGGTAGACAGGCCTGCTTCCAGAGCCCATGAACAAGTAGGCCTGCTACTTTAGACTATGGGCAGGCAGGCCTGGTGCCTGGGTCCATGGGGACTGGATTGTCATCAGTGTCCACTGAGGCAGGCTGTGCTTAGGTTCATAAGTGTGGGTCAGGAGTCTCTGTTCAGGGACCATCCTGAAAGCTGGGTCCACAAGAGTGGGCCTGGACCCCAGGTTCATGGGAGCCAACCTGACACTGGAGTGGGCCTGGATTCTTTTAAACTAGAGAATCCAATGGCATAGCTGCTGAGATTTATAATTAGTAACCCCTTTATGATCTTAGGAGCATGCTGTGATATAACATGATCATTTCCTGTATTATGTATGCATAAACCTTTCTTATTAAACTGAGAGCTATTTCAAAAATCAGCTTCATTGAAGTATAATGTTCATAGAATAAAAGACACCCACTTAAGGGTATACATCTATGTAACTATCCCTGAAAGTATACATACCTGTGTAATCACCTCCATAATAAAGATCTGGAACATTTCTATTATCCCAAAACATTGACTTGTGCCCTCTTAGAGAATCATGACACTACTCCAAGATCTAGGCAACCACTAACCTGATTTCTGCCATTATGAATTAAAGTTTTATACGAAATGAATCATACAGTATGAACTCTTTATTTCTGGTGTCATTTGTTTAGCAAAATGTTTTACAGAGTTAACCACATTGTTGCATATATCAGGAATGTATTCCTTACTTTTGCATAGTATTAATTGTACAAATGTACTACAATCAACATCTCTTGGACCCTTGCTTTCCAGTTATACAATAATGTTGTTATGGCAGGTCTTTGTGTGGACATATATATATTTTTTTCTCTTAGGTAAATCACTAGGTATGCTTGTGCTGAGCCATATAGTAAGTGTATATTTAACTATTAGAAACTATAAATATTTTCCAGTGGGTTGTAAAATTTTACATTCACATCAGCAACATATGAGGTCCCAGGTTCTACATATCTTCACCCTCACTAATACCTGGCATTGTCTTCATTTAGCCTTTTGAGTGGATGTGTAATAGTATCTCCTTATGGTTTTAATTTTCATTTACATGAGAACTAATTGGCTTCTGCATTTTTTTCCATGAACTTATTGCCATTTATATATCTTGGTAAAATGTCTGCTCAAGATTTTTACCATTTAATTTAATCATAATTTTTAATTTAATTGGATTTATTTTCATATTGTTGCATTGTAAAATATAGGTCTTTCTCAGATATACGTATGGTGAAGATTTTCTGCAAGCTCATGGCTTGCCTATCCATTTTCTTAATAGTGACTTTTGAAGAGCAGTTTTTGATTTTGATGACATCAAATTTATCAACTTTTTATTGTTTATACTTTTTGTGTCCTATTTAAGAAAGCTTTGCCTTCTCCAAGGTCCCCCAAATTTTCTTCTAAAAATGTTTATATTAACTTTTATATTTAAATGTTGTTATTTGTGGATAATTTTTACATGCTGCTTAGTTAAGGTGAGGTTAATGCTTTTGTATTTGTTTTTGTTTTCCATATGGATAACCAGTCTTCTGGCACTGTGTGTTAGAAACATTAGCCTTTATCCATTACATTACTTCAGCATCTTTGTTCAAATTCAATTGGCCATATATGTATAGGTCTATATCTAGAATCTCTATTTTGTCCCATTGAACTTACTATTTTTTACACTAATATACTTTGTCTTGGTGTTGTAGTTTTATAATAAGTAAGCCTTGAAGTGTAAGTTCTCTAACATTTATTTTTTCTTTTACAACATTCTTTGGACAATGCTATGCTCTTTGACTTCCCATATGGATTTTAGAACTAGTTTGCCAATTTCTTTTTTTTAAAGTCCACTAGAATATTGATTTAGATTGTATTGAATCTGTATCAATTTGAACAATATTGAGTCTTCCAACCTAAACCACAGTGTAATTTCTCCAGTTTTAAGGTCTTTATTTTCTTAAAAAATGTTTTCTATTTTCTAGAGTACAAAGTATTTTACCCACATTTTATTAAATTTACCCCTGGGTACTTTGTATTTTTGATGGTATTGTAAACACTATTTAATTTCAATTTTCATTTTATTTTTGCATTTTTGTAGAAATATAATTAATTTTTTTTATCCTAACATTCTGTGCCTTGCTAACCCCTCTTGTTAACTCTTAGAGCAATTTTGTGGATTCCTTATGAACTTCTAGGTTTATGAATATGCCAAAACATAAAGGTTTATAATTTTCTATCTAATTTTTGTATATTATCTTTATTTTTCTTTCTTTAACTAGCTGGAAGTTTTAGTACAACATTGAATGGTGATAGTTCTCAATATTTGGTGGAAACATTGCAATTTTTCATCAATAAGTATGGTGATAGGTATAGATTTTTCTTAGAAGCCTTTTATCAAATTAAGGAAGTTCCTATCAGTTCTCAATTTTGGTGGTTTTAATAATGAATGGGTGTGGCATTTTGTCAAATGTTTGTTTTGTTTTCTACATCTGTTTTTGTTTTGTTTGTTTGTTTTAGTAATTTCTACACCCAACATGGGGTTCAAACTCACGACCCTAAGATCAAGAGCTACATGCTTTTCCAACTGAGCCAGCCAGTGTCCTTTTCTGCATCTGTTCCTCTTTTTTTTTCCAAGTTTTTATTTAAATTCGAGTTAGTTAACATGTAGTGTAATATTAGTTTCAGGCATAGAATTTAGTTACTCATCACTTAGATGCTAGACCAAGTGCTCATCACAAGTGTCTTCCTTACTACACATTTAGCCCATTCCCCTGCCCACCTCTCTTTTCATCTGTTTTGATGTTCATGTGGTTTTTATCTTTTATTCTGTTGGTACAGTGAATTACATTGATTGCTTTTTAAATGGTAAACCAAATTTGTATTACAAGGATAAAGCCTAACATGATGTATTAGCCATTTTAAAATTATTAAATTTGATTTGCTAAAATTTTGTCATTTTTGTGTTGAAGTTTGTGAGAGTTACTGGTCTGCAGTTTTGTTTTCTTGAAAAGTCTTGTTTTGAGCATAAATTTACTAGTGAAGTTATCTGGGTCAAGAGTTTACTTTTGGAAAGATTTTTAATAACAAATTCAATTTATTCAATAAATATAGAACTATTTCTATATTTTTCAGTCAGTTTTGGTAATAAATCATAAAAGAATTTGTCCATTTTTTGAAGTTGTCAAATTTATTACCATGAAATTATTCAAAATATTTATTTACTATCCTTTTGGTATGTATGATATCATTCATACATTGTTGATATCAGAACAGATGTTGAATTCTTCATGTTAGTAATTTGGATATCCTTTTTTTTTCTTTGATCATTCTAGCTAAAGATTTATCAACTATTTAAAATATTTATCAAGATTTTAAAAATCCAGATTTTGATTCAATTGTTATTATATATTTATCTGTTTTATATTTCATGGATAACTGCTCTTATCTAATTTCCTTTCTCCTGCTTAATTTGAAGTTCATTTGCTCTTCTTTTACTTATATTTTCAAGATAGATGTTCAGATGAGTGATTTTGAAACTTTTTCTTCTATTTATAGGAGCTTTTGAGACTATGGCTTATCCTCTAATGGCAGCTTTAGCTACACCCCACAAATTTTGATATATTTTTCATGTTCATTTATTTCAAGGTAATCTGTTTTGGGTTATTTTTGAGTCATGGGATATATCTGGGCACCAGCTCCCAGCTAAGGTGACACAAATTTAAGTATCACAGTCTCAGTCACAAAGTATATATTATAGGTATGAGCATCAGGCCACAAGTCCAAGTTTACAAAAGTTCATTAAAATCTACTTGATATTCCATTACACCATGTGGAATGCCACTTTACCCATAGGATTTTGAGCAAATTTTCTATCCCTAGGGATATGTTAAGGTTGCTAAGATGTTGGTTGGGAAATGCAGTCACAGAGACTGTAATTCATAGGGTATAGCTAAGAAGTCCATAGCCCCCACCTGCATGGCCTCTTCAGAACTGTCTCAGTACCTCTCTGTTCAGACTTAGAATTTACTAAATAAATTCACCTGCACAAATGTCTATTGAGTGATGTAATGTAGAGCCTGGGTGTCTACTTGAATGAAGAGGAGAAAAAGGAGAATAATACAGAAATAAAAGATGTAAATTAATATCTCAGCCTTGGAAACTTCAATTGAGTAGGTTAGAACCAAATACTCAAAATGCTATACATTCACTTATATAGACATATATACATTCATTTATTGATTCTTTCAACATGCTAAGCATCTATTATTAAATATTCTTCGTTTCTTTCTTTAAATCATAAACATAATGCATATTTCTCAAGTCCCTTGCAAAGATTGGCTTCTTTCACATAGTTTTAACACACCATTTTAGACTCACTGGTATTTTACAGGAGACAAACACAGTCAGAGTAAAGCAGTGTGCAATGTGATGAGACATACTTCTGGTGTGAAAATTATTTTAGAATCCTTGTAGTAAAATATCCTAAGTATCATACTGGGTTATATTGATCTTGATAAATCACATTGGATTATACCCATCAATAATTCCCAATTAGCTGTTAACATCAGAGCAGGGAGTGTATCTTACTAATTTTTGTATTTCCAGAATCTTGGACAATATTAACACATAGCAGACACTTGATAAATGTGTGGTGAATACATGAATTAATTTATTTCTATTCTGTTTTTATAAAAGCAACACAAACTAACACAACTCATATTCTGATAAATTGCATTAAATACCTCATATTCCTTTTTTCTGGGCTACCCTCACCTCCTAACTGCTCACTTCTCAAATTCTACCACAAATTATCACATGATTCTTAGTATAACATGTTATATGGTACATAATAAATATCTAATAATATGTATTTACTGAATGATAGAATGGACGAATGGTAATGCTCAATTTAGAAACAATATAATAAGGGCACTTACATGGGGCAGTCAGTCAGATTCTTGTTTCTGACTCAGGTTGTGATCTGAGTAGTGATCTTAGGGGGGTGAGACTGAGCCCTGGGTCAGGCTCCACACTCAGCAGGGAGTCCGCTTAAGTCTTAAGTCTTGTTCCCTCTCCTTCTACCACTGCCCCTGAGCTCTCTTTCTCTCAAATAAATAAATAAACCTTAAACACACACACACACACACACACACACACACACACACACACACACACACACAAAAGGATATAATAAATCCCGTAAACTTATAAGGAGCGGTTAGACGTGGAAATACTCCTTTAGAAAAAGCAGAAAATGCAATTCTATGTTGTTGATGGGAATGATAAAAATATATTAGTGAAAGTGTATTTGACCAAGTTTGTCACACACTGACTTCTACTTTTGAAAATAACGTAGACTGTTATGAAAATCTCAAATTTTTTATATTGTTAAGAAAAATATAATGCCTTGGGGCACCTGGGTGGCTCAATCGGTTAAGCCTCAGACTCTTGGTTTTCGTTCAGGTTGTGATCTCAAGGTCCTGAAATTGAGCCCTGCATCAGGCTCTGTGCTCAGTGCGGAGTCTGCTTGTCCCTCTCTCTAGTCCCCCCACCCCACTCACAAACACATTCTCTCTTTCTCAAATAAATAAGTAAAATCTTTTTTTAAAAAGAAAAATATAATGCCTATAACACAGTTTAGTATTTTATTACATATTGTCATATTAGTTATTAATTAGTCACTTCAAAGATATGGAAAATTATTTATCATAAAAAACTATCATCATTTATTGAATGCTTACTAAATTCCATACATTTTGTACACAATATCCTTAAACAGCCTCTTGTTGCATATCAATTACTTCTGAGAATTTTGTCTCAGTTATCTGCATCATCTTTTTCTAATTCTGTATTTCCAAGACTGTAAATTTTATGAGGGCAGGAAATAAGTACATTCTGTTTATCATGACGTACTCAGTATTTGGTACAAAATCAGTCATATATTAGTTCAAACAAATATTTATCAGTCAGTAAGTGAACAAATAAATGGACACCACGTAGTAGATATTATTGCTCCTATCGTACCTAACAGAAATAAGTTAGGCTTAGTGGCTGAAAGGAACCTGTTCAAAGTCAAATAACAAGCGTAGAGCCAGAACCTGAACCCATATTTTAAAATCTCCAAATCCAGGGCGCCTGGGTGGCTCAGTGGGTTAAAGCCTCTGCCTTCGGCTCAGGTCATGATCTCAGGGTCCTGGAATCGAGGCCCGCATCGGGCTCTCTGCTCAGCGGGGAGCCTGCTTCCTCCTCTCTCTCTCCTTACTTGTGATCTCTCTCTCTCTCTCTGTGTCAAATAAATAAATAAAAAATCTTTAAAAAAAAAAAACTCATTCCTTAAAATCTCCAAATCCATGCTGTCATATGCCAAGATTCCTAGTTTAAGCAAACACAATGTTTTCACTTCTTGGCTTCATCTGTCCAGACTGCCATAACAAACTACCATAAGCTGGGTGGCTGAAACAATAAACATTTATTTCTTGCAACTGTGGAGACTGGTAAGTCCAAGGTCGGGGTGCCCAGTACCAGTCAAGAGCTCACTTCATCGTTCATCTTCCCTCAGTGCCCTCACAGTCCAGACGAGGGCACAAGGGCTCTCTAGCGTCCTTTTTAAAGAACACTAATCCCATTCGTGAGGGCTGCACCTGCATGACCGAATCACCTCCCAAAGGCCCCACTTCCTAACACCATCACATTGGGGATCAAGATTTCAACATATGAATTTGGGGGGATCATAAACATTCAGTTCATAATATTCCTCATTTAGTCTTCAAAATAAATGATACACCATGTGTTATCGATTTGTATTAGAGACCTACATAAATGTCTCTGAAGAAATAATATGGACTACAGACTAACTGGACCACGGTAAGTTTTAACATTCTTTAAGATATTTCTGGTCGAAGAGTGGGAATGAACACATTGTTTAGCTTTAGATTTTGTTTAGTAAAATATGTTTAAAAAAATTACTAAGTCCAAAGCAGTGCAGGAAAACAAGAAAAGAAAATGATAATAAAAATTTCTACCTCAACCAATCATTTTTTTAAAAGACAAGAAAGGAGAAAAAAAGATAGAAAATCTGAATATAAAAATAAAAATTTATATCAACTAATATGTCAATAATTATAATTTTTCGATTAAAGGCCAAATCTTTCAAATTGAATTAAGGAAATAAAGCTCTATGTAATTTATAAGAGACACCCCTAATGCATAAAGATTAAAAAAGGTTGATAACAAAATCTTTATTTATTTTTAAGAGACTTTATGTATTTATGTATGTATATATTTATTTATCAAACAGACAAAATATTAATATATAGGAAAGTTTTGATAAACTTGACATAGTAGAGATATAGAGAATTATATCTACATTCTAAATTATAATATATATATTTCTCTTAAGCACAATTATGGTATTTACATAAATTTACATAAAATGATTACATTTATATTAGGCTATAGGCAAGCCTTAATTATCCCAGATGATCCTCTAAGAAAACAAAAAAGAAATTAAAGACACTAAAAAGGAAGAAACAATACTAAAAGAATCTAACATGAGTTGTTGAATATAATGAGTCTATATAGCAAGTTAACAGAATATTAAATTAATATGCAGTAATGAGTAGTATTTTTATAGAGTAGCAACAAAGATCAGAAAATAGCTTTTAAGTGCCATTTGTAAAAGCAATTAAAACTATATTCTCTTAGAGGAAATCAAAGATGTGCAAGACCTAATGTAATAATATTGTAAAACTTTTTTCAAATAATTTAACCAATACCTAAATTAATGAAGAGATATTTCCTATGAAGACATAGTCATTCTTATAAAGATGTCAAATGTCCCCAAACTAATCCATACCTTTAATGCTATTCTGATTAAAATTCTAGCAGAGTTTTATGTAGGATTTTTAAATCTGATTCTAATATTTACATAGAAGAAAAAAGAGTCAACATTAGCACGATATTCATGGGGAAGAAGAATAAAGAGTTATGATTTGTCCTACCGGATATTAAATATTAAGATAAAGCCTTAATAAATAAGAAAGTGTGCTTTTGGCCCCATGGATGCACAGATTGACCCACAAGACAGAGTACAAGTTCAGGCATAGAAGAAACCTTGATAAATACAAGAGTAGCCTAGCAGATCACTGGGGAAATAAAAGACTATTTGATAAACATAGCTTTAAAAAGTCAATTTATTTTAAAAAATTAAATTAGGACCCTCCTCTAAACATATTAAAGCTAATGGTTTAAAGATTTCTATGTGAAATATAAAACTGTAGATACTTTTCAGAAAAATATAGAAGAGATCACTCTGAAATTAGGGTAAAGAAGACTTTCTTAAATAATGCATAAAAGCACTAGCCATGTAGAAAAGATTGATGAATATCATTCTGTTAATAATTTCTGTGCCTCAAAAGAAAATGAAAATACAAGTCACAAGTTCTGAGAAGATATTTGCAATACATATAACCAAAAAAAGATTATTTTCTCAGATATTTAAAAGAAACATCCGAAGTCAATAATACTATCACTCTAAAGGAAACTGAGCAAAAGATACGAACAGAAGTTTTACAGAAGAGGAAAGATTTTGGTAAGCAAAACTCTGAAAAGTAGTTGAATCTCAGTAGTAATAAGGGAAATGAAAATTAAAATGAAATGTGATAGCCATCATTTTACCCACTCCATTGGCAGAAACTAAAAATTTGACAACACAAAACAGCTGACCTTTGAGCAATGTGGGAGTTAAGGGTGCTGACCAACCTGAAAATCTGTGTATAACTTGTGACTCCTCCCAAACTTAACTGCTAATAGCCCACCATTGACCAGAAGCCTTCTTGATAGCATGAAGAGTTGATTACCACACATTTTGTAGGTTATATGTATTATGTACTGTATTCTAACAATAAAGTAGTCTGGAGAAAAGAAAATGTCATTAAGAAGTCACAAGAGAGAGAAAGTATACTTAGAGTACTGTACTGTAAAAAATCTACAGAAAAGTGGACCCACACAGTTTCAACCCATGTCGTTCAAAGGTCAAATGCAGATAGAGAAGATTTGGAAAGTCTTAATCATTGCTGGTGTAGTATTAATTCTTTTCAGTTAAGCCCTTATAATTATCTCCCCTATTTCTACCATGACTCTATTTAATAAACACATTTTTACTTCTGTCTTAGTTCTTAAGCTCATCACTCTTGTGTATTTTCTTGTGCTTAATAACATCTTATTATATTTTATATCACTTTACAATGGATATATTATACACATTCTTATATACATATTAAAAGGAAAACTGTAAATTAAAAAAATAGCATGGCTATTATTAATGCAGCAAGTCAATTAAGAAATCTGTGAATTGTGTTTGTGTTTATACTTCTAGGTCCAAAGACTTCAATTAGATAGAGTCTTTTCCTAATACTAACTACATTTATAAATGAAAGTTTCTGAAGCACTTGAACTCCTGCATTTCTATGACATGGGTTCCTGAAATTTCCGTATTTCTGAAATTGTATTGTAGTTCTCCTAAATGGTGACCATAATCAAGAACACATTTCACAAATTTCAAAATTACTTATTGTGCTTTGCAGTTCTAAAAAGTGATTTTAAATACATTTGACTCTCACAGGAAGCCTGGGTGGTGGATGCATAGGGCAGTTAATACAGGGAATTTTTAAATAAATAGAAATTAAGTCTTTAAGAAGGTAAATGACCTGCACAGCTCTACACACTGGCTGGTCCCAAAGTTTGTACTTGACTTCCCACTCTGTCTACTCTCTCCCCTACGCCATCTTACCTCTAAAGATAATAATAAGCTTGTAAGTCTGTGAAATGTTTCACCACTTTCAAAATGCTTTCCATATCACGTCATCTGTTTTGATTCTCACATTCAGCCTTGAGTTTCTTTAGCATATTTCTTTCTTCTCATAACATATATAGAGCATAATTTAAACCAAACATAGTATTAGCTATGAAAATAAAGGTTCTTTCTGTTAAAAAATTACTTGATAGTCAAATCAAAGTAACAATAAAATAATCTTGTTTTCATTTTGTAAATCCCACAGTTATATTCACTGATTTGTCCAACAAATGAGTAAAAATAATTATGTTGGAATTTCTTAGTTTTTTTTTTTAAAGCAAATGAATGGACGGATAGATGGATGGATGGATGGGTGGATGGATGAATGGGTATATCATCCAAACAGCTTTTGCTATTCTGGGCTTTGTGAAGTTTAAAAGAAATGTGTTCCTCTCTCTAGAAATCCACTTACTTTATGTTTAACAAATACAAAGGAAATCTTTCCAGAAATATTTCTTTAAAGGTGCTATGACATATAATGAGTACTATTCAAATGAATAATAGAGTATTATTAAACCGTATGATTTAGTTCATTCTTATTTGTAAGCATCTGCTTAGATTTTCTTGCTCTCTGCCTAAGATCCATGTGGTCTTGCCCGCGAATGGTAGTCTTGTTAGAGGCAAACTACATTTCACATCCCATCAAACCCACCTGCTCACACTTGGCAGGGTTTGGCCAGCATTGCTGCTCATTAGAGGCTCTGGCAGAGAGAAAGGGTGGGTGGAAGAAGCAATGAAACCAGCGCCTGAAAAGTGAAACTGAGGTTGAGATTTTATATGGGATTTTATTTGGTGAGTGGTTACACTGCTTTTCATTATACCAGATAACAGGTTGCTGGCAGCGTATTTAAAAGATATGGAACTTTTAAGGGGCTGAACATGAAATTAAAGCTTGATGAAATGAATTCTAATCTGTGCCCCATAGTCATATGTGTGCCAGGAAACGCACACATTGGTGCCTTAATTGTAATCGGGCTGTTCCCTTAAAAGCAGCCGCGATATTCACTTTGCTGCGCAAGGAGAATCTAGGAAACAATACCATTAGGGGTTTATATGCCATCTTATGCTCCACTTTCTTTGTAACATTACATCAGTTCTACAGGCATTTTCTGCCCCATTTACCAAACTGGCTCCAGTCAATGAAATTTTGCATTATATGCCCCCAGGGAAGAAAATAATGCAAGAGTTTTACTGTCCATGTTAATGCCATTTAATACATTACTCAAACACATACTTAAGACCAACAGTTCTGATTACGCAACCTTAGTTTAAAGTGGCTTCCAGACTGACTTCTTAACTGGCAACTTCTCAACAGCTCATGTCTTCCCAAACCTCCTTTTGAAAGATTGGAGGGTCAAAGGAGTGCAGACCGCGATGCTGCGAGCACTCTGGGTTGTTTTCAATGTTGTAACTTCATGGTCTAAAAAGGAAGAGAAAAGGACTATCCAGCTTGCTTGTTTTGCTTTGTGTTTTTTTTTTTTTAATTTGTGTGTTTAAATTTTGCTTAAACTGGAACTAATCCTCACCTACCTCTTGGGAGCCTAATGTCTTTGAAAAATGGTTTAACATTCTAAAAATGATGTGAGTCCAAAAGTTAAAGTTCGAAGTAGGAGTGAGTAGTGAGGTAGAACAGCATTCCGTCTCTTTTTTGGAGGACTTGGATTTCACTCCACTCCTTTTGAGTAGGAAAAAACAGATCTGTCTTTTCTCTGTTTGGATAAGGAAGGGAGAGGGCTTAAAGAAGAGAAACATTTTCAATACCAGCTGTTCCCTAAGTCAAGCCCTGCATAAATTTATTCTTTCTTAAGCTGGAGATATTAGAACAAAACCCTAAAAAGAGTGGAAAATAGAAAGTGAATCAATAAAGCTGATTTTATTATTCTAAGTTACTTTTTTTTTTTTCTTAGAGAACAAAATGGCTAAGGGACAAATTAACCATGGTTCAATCCAGAACCAGTGATAAGAACATAGACATCTAGGGGCCTGGGGGTTTCAGTCAGTTAAGCAGATGGATCTTAATTTCAGCTCAGATCATGATCTCAGGGTTATGAGATTGAGCTCCACATCGAGCTCCATGCAGGGTTTGGAGCCTGCTTAAGATTCTCTCCCTCCCTCTTCATCTGCCCCTCCCCCACCTCTCTCTCTGAAAAAACCAACCAAACAAAGAACATAGGCATCTTATAAAAGCTCTGGGCTCTACTGTAAGGTAGAGCTTTTATGCCATCCCTGTGTGATAAACTGCAGTTGCTAGCTCTTTTTACAAAAGTCTCTAACATATTTAAGCACTCATTGTTAAATATGGGAATCAAATAATGCCATCTCAAGACTAAGCAACTAGCTCTCTTATTTTTGGATGTATGGTTTTAATATGAGACTTGAAACAGTCTTAACGTCAGGGTCTTCACTTCAAAACAATATCCAAACTGAATATTTAAAGATTCTCCACCAAATTTAAGGTCTCATTAGAAAGATTTAACACATAAACGTATTACTAAATTTACGAAGTGAGTTTGGGATGTGTGTGTTTAAGCTCAGCGAAAATAACTATTTCAGTCTAAAAGTTTAAATTAAATACAAATGAATCAGCATGTCAAATGGAAATTTAAAAATAATGCTTCATTATGTCTGCATATTTTATTCATTTTGGCCATTGACCATATGTCTGCTTAAAGCTAATGTATGGCACCCCCTTAGGCAAGGTGAGATTCTACCTTTCCTTGCCCACCCATTCTTTTACGATAAAATATTTACTCGACAAACTTTTTTTTCCTTTCTTATCCAGACACTGTCCTCACTGAAATTTTCCACTTTTTCAATGGCATCAGTTTTTTGGATTTGCTCAAACAAGACTTCTACTTTTTTTCCTACACTCTACTATGGATTCTGCCTTTTCCATCCCACCAAAGCATGCTAAACCGCTGTGTGGATGGTCATGTGTTTTAGAACTCAGCAGATCTGGGTACAAGCCCCATTTCTATCGCTTGCTAGTAGATGCTTTTTTAAACTTAATATCATGAGTATCAGTTTCCTTGTCTAAACAGTGCAATGGTTTTGTAGGGATAGTATCAGAATTAGTGATATCGTATAAAGATAGTGGTCCCCTGACGGAGGCTCTTAAAATAAAGAACCAAGGGAAGGTAGAATGAAGATGGATTAACATGTCATTCTTGTCCCTTCCAAACAGAGTTTGTGTGTGCTAGACCTGAAGAATGTGAAAGCAGGCAATGGTTCACAAGAGAGCAGTGAGTCTTCTCTGAGAAAGGAGTCCTTGGCCATGGCCTCACTTCCCTAGTGACTAACTCATCTGGGCAAGGGAAGCGAAGGCTGAAATGTTCAGATTGCTGTGAGGGGAAGTCAGCCCGACAGGCTGAGTTGCCTTTCTTGTCCTTGGCATTGTAACAGTGCACGGTCTTCTGTTGTTCCTGGAACCACTCAAGCATATAATGAATGGAGTACCAGTGATTGGAAACGGTCGGCCCTCGATGATATTTCCGCAAGTTGTTTTCCTTCTACAACTTGGTAATGGATTTTTCTAACTTGAACAGGATGGTTGAAGTGTCTCATGATTTTATATGCTGTTGCCCTCTCTGGAGCCAGCTCTGTCCAGTTATCATGTCATTCTTTTTTTAACACCAAAAATCAACTTCTCTCCAAAATCTGAACTGTTTTCCTTGGAAGGTTACATGATCCTAAGCAAACAAACAAACTGAAGAACGATTCTGGTTTTTCTGAAGAAATATGAACTTTCTCTCTCTCTCTCTCTCTCTCTCTCTCTCTCTCTCTCTCTCTCTCTCTCTTTTTAATGAGCTAAAGTTTTTGGATCTGTAGATTAGGTTCACTGAGTTCTGCAGAGGTCAGGGGAGAATAAAGAATGTTTGACAGTCTTTGTGCAGGAGGGAAATGGATCTCTGGGAGGCTGACCCTTTTCTGTGTACTAACACCTGGCAGACCAGTTGCAGAGGAAGGCAGAAGTCCAGGTTGTGAATATGAAGGAATGAAGCCCTGGGAAGACGGGCTGGCTAGACATACCTGTGTTAAAATTGCAGCCCGACTACTATTCAGATGGATGAACTTGCACGAAGTTCTTAAAATCGATTAACTTCAATTGTCACATCTTTGTAGCATTGTGAGGATTAGCATGTAGTGCTTACCAAGTGCTTATTATACGTTGGCCACTATTCTAAATGTTTTGCTAGGAATATTCCAATTAATTTTCACAACAATTCTTTGACATCTAAAGCAAATATTATTATTTGGATTGTAAAGCTGAGAAGACTAAGAGAAAGGACACCTGGCTAAAGGTAATAAAGTTAGTGATGACAAAGAATTTTCATGTAGGCAGTTTGACCTGAAAGTCCATATTCTTAACTGCTAGGATACGATTGGGTCACTTGACATACTGTCTGGCATATAATTAGCATTTAATAAATGGGAGAATGCAAACTATATGTGTATATTATTTATATATTTCAATATATGTCATTTATATTCAAGGTTTATTTTTGGAAGTTTGAACAACAATCAGTAAACTTGGCTTAAAAACATTGACTCCGCTTTGAAAATTTCTTGTTGGAGCTTTCGACTTGGCGCACTGGTCACCGGTCACTAATTTAGGAAGATCTACTCCCCCTTCAGTATAAATTCAGAGATGACACTAATGTTCTAGATTGGTTCCAACATTGAATAGGGGTCTTTTCTCCCTCTGTTCCTAAGGGCATGATTTTCTTTTATAGGAAGGGAAAATTAAATAAACTTATTTTTCATTTTCATTCTTATTCTGCCACCTTTGGCTTTGCTATAAATTGATATGATCTTATGATTCATTTTTCTTAATGTGTTTTGATTCATATTTTTCCAATCCATCACTTGTCTTTTCAGTGGTTGAGTTTCTGTGCTCTAGATGCCACAAGGAACAATTCAAATTCAATGGCTTCCCAGTAGGAGACAGAGTCCTTTCTTCCATTACTCTTGACACAAACCAACACATGCCTTCGTCATTTCACGAAAAGTCTCTGCGCAGTCCATTTTGAATGTCAAACTGTAAAATTAACCATAAGCTCATCTACATGTCTTCTTTCCATAAACCCCATGCTGCTTATTCCTCATGTCCAGCCCGTTGTGTGAAGAAAAATGTATTTGAGAGCTTCAATACAGAATTTAGAGGATTGAGTCAACTAGCTCCATTTTCAGATTTCAGTTCAAGACAACTTCTTTGTTTTTTTCTTCTGAACACCTTAAAATGTTCTTTGATTTTCAACATCATCCTCTCACATGCACATCTTCCTCTAGCCTCCCTTGTTCCTCTTTCTAGATCCTGCGTTGTTTCCCCAGTCTTGTAATTGTCCTTCTATAGTCACACATCTGGGGCATGTCCTCACCACTGGTCTCTCATCAATCTACCTTCCAATTGACTGTCTCCAAAAATATTTCTGCTGACAAACTTCACCCTGTGATAATTCTTCATATCATAAATATAGAATAAGTTTTCAAGGAGTTATTGATAATATACAGAGAGATGGTTTGTGAATTCTTGGCCAAACATGTGTGTAGGTATTGATGACATGACATCACAGAAGTATGTGGGCACAGTGTACTGTCAAGTCCTGCCATTGCTACTCACCTTGGATTCTGTTTTTACATGGGTTGAAAGGTGCTTTACAAACATCTGTACACGTTTCATATGTGTTTGTTTAGTTTCTTACATTACCTTATTTTGAGGAAGGAAATTTGAGTTTTAATTTTTTTTCTGTTTAATTCTGTCATCTGGTCTCCTTTAAAGTTCCTACTTAAATGTTTTCCGAGGTAATAAAAACATGTCAACAGTTCTTTATTCTTAAGTCAAATTCGTTATTATCCCTTGGAATTATTTAAATTTTTAAAAATCTGATTTTTATTTTGTTTTTTTCTAATCTATTTAATCCTTAATTAATGCCTGGGTATATAACCTACTTCAGGATCATATTTCTTTTAATTACTGTGCTTTTTTGTAGGCACTTAATAAACCAACTAAATAATCAACCAGCAAACAAATAAGTAAATAAAGGTAAATAAATTGACTGACTAAAAAGGGCCTTTGGGTAAGGGAAACCCAATACTATTTTGGTGTTCTTGAATGAGTTCGCATGAGAAATTTAGACCCATGCAGTACATAAACTGACTTTAGCAACCAAAGCCTGACATTCTGGCAATTTCACCAGACTTGTAAAAGCTGTTATTTTTGACTAACAAAATGAAATTTGCATTGATTACCTAAACAGACTGACATTCATTTGCGTGAACATGATGAATCCCCAGCAAGCACACGAGCCAAGTAGCATGTTCACTGGAAAATAGTTTCTGTGTGAAATTAATAAGTGCTTTTCCTCTTTTCAACATGGGCAATAGGAACTTTTTGGTTTTGCTTATGTATTATCTATTCCAGCTTATACATTGTTTACTTTTCTTAATGGAATAATAACACCGTGGCACAAGTGCATTCTTTCCACGTGAGATGATTACATAAATTAAGTTAGTCCAATACTTACACCTAGCCTGAGTTCAAAACAGTTTTTTTAATGTTTTGATTATAAGCAAGTAAATGAGCATATGTCCAATTACATTTTGGGTGCAATAGCTTTAGCCACCACATTTTGGCATTTTATTTTATTAGCTAAAAATTCACATATGGTTTCCATGTCTCCAAGCTGTCTTTAAGGATACAAGAGTTGTATAAGCTAACATTGTTTTCTTCCCTTCTCCCTCTGCAGCCCCCTCCCGATTTCTCACACACACTCCCTCACTGAGGTACCTCTTTTCGTTTTCAGGATTATATGTGCAAATTGTGCAAACCTAAAAGTTTGCTGGTGCTTTGAAGGAATGATGAAAGAAATGCTTCCAACCCTCCAATTTTTATCTACTAAAAGAATCTGAAATGAATGCCACAATGTTTACTATAGAAACAGCAATATTAGTATACAAATACATAAAGCTTACAATAACCATTATTTAGCTGTTTCCTTCTTACAGGCTTACTACAATCCCTCTGCTATTCAGAACCCTCCCCAGGGGCGTTGGAATGAGGAAGGGGGAAGCTAAGTGAACATCTTAAAGACGGAAATGTATAAGACAGCCATGCTAGTGAAGGGCGCGGGACAAGGGAGCACAGAGAAATATATTCAGCCCCTTGTGGTTTCAACATTCCGTCCCATGTATCTGTGTTGCTGATACAGTTAATGGTTTGGAAAACTGCAAGACTTGCATATTTTGGCCAAGGGTTAAAGACAACCTTTCTAAACAACCGACTAAAATTTGGTTACTTTTTAAGGCTGTTACTCTCGCATATCAAGAGCCTTGGGGTAAATCAAATTTCTTTCTTTCAGTTGCCTTGCTTATGTATTAGAAATCCTATTTCTAATTTCTGAAGAAGTGGGAATCTTGAATATATTGTTGCTTTACAAAAATTTCTGAAACCTCATATATTTGCAGAATTAAATCAATATTTGACACTCTTCGAGTTCAATATATATTTAATTAAAAAAGAAAAACAGTAAGATCCTGAAATAGTCAACCATGTTAAATATTGAACTAGGCACACCGTGACAGTAGATCAAACCCCTGGTTTTCAAAGGTTTGACTTTAAAAGTTTCCACTATTTGCAGGCAACCTTTAAGAACCAGAACATGGAATGTTTCGTCTTCCCTCCCACCCTAACAGGACCCGATTTGGTGGGTGAAGTGTGCAGCTGAGATGACAAAAGGGTTTGAGCTTCACTGGTCACCCGGTACCTACTTGTCCAGCTGATTTTCTTCTCTCACATTTGTAGGTAAAAATGTCTTTTCAGGTGAGAGAAAGTCTTTGTTTCTTTTGTGGGAAATAGATCGCAAAAGAAAGCCAGCTGCTTAATAAATGGCTTTGGTCTTTTATTCATAAAATTATTTTTTAAAGATTTTATTTATATATTTGACAGAGAGAGCGAGATAGCACAAGCAGGTAGAGCTGCAGAGGGAGAGGGAGAAACAGGCTCCCCGCTGAGCAGGGAGCCTGATGCAATGCGGGGCTCAAACCCGGGACCCTGAGATCATGACCTGAGCCAAAGGCAGACGCTTAACCCACTGAACCACCCAGGCGCCCCTCTTTATAAAATTATTAACAATCTGAAGGGTTTTTTTCTTTTTCTTTTTCTTTTTTTTTAATACTTTACTTATTTATTTGACAGAAAGAGACACAGCGAGAGAGGGAACACAAGCAGGGGGAGTGGGAAGAAGCAGGCTTCCTGCTGAGCAAGGAGACTGATGCAGGACCCCATCCTGGGACCCTGGGATCATGACCTGAGCTGAAGGCAGATGCTTAACGACTGAGCCACCCAGGCATCCCTGAATGATTTTTTTTTTAATCACAGTCTTTCGCATTTGAGTTGTGCGACATATTCCAATGATGATATTTATAATTTGGACCTACCAAATTCTGTATTTTGAGGCATCCTGGCTTTCTGGAAAGTCAGTTTTGCAACAAATTGCCAATGAAAGTTAGAGTGTTACATATTCATAGTTGAATCAGAAACTTCAATTTCCTTTTAATCTGGCAGAAATGTGTTTAAGACTGATTGTTCAATTGCAGTGTCTAGAACCTAACATTAATAGTACTCAACATAGAGGATATTTCTGTTTTACAGAAGCCTAGTGACTTAACTTCTTTTATATCACATGAAATAAAACTCATAGAAACCATGGTGCTTTCAGATTGTGGTTAAAATACAAGATAGGCTACATTTCCTTATGACAGCTTTCCCATTATCGTACCTTTTCTAAGCTGGCCAATCTTTATATCATCATTCCTTTTAACACTATTTAGAGAGAAAATACACAGCCTCATACGAATGTTCTCAGGAACGGTGATTATTATAATAATAATAGAAGTAGTCCACACCATTTATGAAACACCTACCCTGCCTGGTACTGTGCTAAATGCATTTACATGCATTTTCTAGTTTAATGTTCCAATAATAACCTTATCCCCATGTTGTACATGAGAAAACAGAAGCGTAGAGAAATTGCCACTAATTTCCTCTGAGCCATACTACCCACAAAGCTGAAGTTTTAGCCCCAACCCTTCTGTCCCTGAAGGCGTTAATTGATTTTTTTAATGATGCAAATTGTATGGTAATACTACCCTTTTACTATGAGAGCACTTGATTAAGAAATTATGTGAATTTGAAACTTTGAAGAATTTTATTGAAAAGCATTTTAAAAAGAGCTAATATTTTTCATTAAAATATTTTTGTAATAAATAATATATATCTGAAGTACAAAATTCAAAAGTTATAAAAGATTATACAGTAAAAAGGAAATCTTTACTCTTACCTAGAATTTTCAATTTTCCTCCTAAGAAGAAGCTAACATCCCCTGTTTCTTATTCCTCCTCATACATATCCACTGCATACGTAAGTGTGCACAAATGTGTGTGCATGCCTGTCTAGATACGCGCACACACACACACACACACACACACACACGCTTTTCTTACCCAATCCCCAGCAGTCTCTCCTTCCTTATAATGGAAGCTCATTGTCTTCTGGGTAAATATGGGCCCAGCTAAAACACAGTATTTCCAAGATGGCTTGTGATTTGAGCAGCTATTCAATAGAGTTCTGGCCAATGAAAGGGAAGCAGATGCTGACAGGGCTTTGGGAATGTTCTTTGGAAGGGTGCAGCATGTACAGTTCCACTTCTCTCTTCCTCAAATATCAGAGAAGTAAGAGAGGGGACAACCATCCACAGTAAGTAAGCAGTAACCCATGCAATGAAAATTAATGAAAGAAAGAAGCAGCCTGGATGTTTGTCAGCATAAATGGGTCAGTGTGGTAGCACCAGAAGGCTTTTGTGTGAAAAAAATAAAATTTTTAATTTATACTGCATCATCTTCACAGCAGCATAATATTCTACTTTGTGGATATGGTATAATTTCTGTCTTGCCTCCCACTAAATTCCAGTTAGGTTGTTTTAATGCTCCCGGGAAAGGCAGTTCTGCAGGAACTAGCGAGGTATGTCATTCTGTGTATGAACACGCAGATTTGTGTGATAATTCTTCAAAGCAGAATCGCTTGGTTGAGGGGCTGCACACGTGTAATAAGCTCAGGTATTGCCAAATTGCTTGCCATAGAAATTGTTCCAGTTTATTGACATCGATTCATGAAAAAGCAGGTTTCTCTACATTCTTATTAATGGGATATATCAAACTTTGAGATTTTGTTTTCCAAACTGAAAGATAAAAGGCAGATCCCTATATAGTTTTAATTTAAATTGCGGTCATTATAAATAAGGTTGGAAATCTTTTTGTTAAATAGCCACTTATTTCCCCTTATCCACAGTCTCTTTCTTTGCCCCACTTTCATTGCATTCATTTTTACCTAATTATTCAAAGGAATACTCATGTGAGAAAAATCATTCCTTTATTTATTTATTTTTAAAGGTTTACTTATTTATTGGGAGGGGGGTGTGAGCTCAGAGGGGCAGAGGGAGAAGGAGAGAAGCAGACTCTCACTGAGTCCAGAACACCCCCCCTCCCCAACACGGAGCTCTCTGGGCTGCATCTAACCACCCTGAGACCATGATCTGAGCTGAAATCAAAAGTCCCATGCTTATTATGCTAAGTGAAATAAGTCCATCAGAGAAAGACAATTATTATATGATCTCTCCGATATGAGGAATTAGAGAGGCAGGGCGGGGGGTCATGGGGAATAGGGAGGGAAAAAATGAAACAAGATGGGAGCGGGAGGGAGACAAACCATAAGAAACTCTTAATCTCAGGAAACAAACTGAGGGTTACTGGGGGGTGGGAGGGTAGGGATAGGGTGGCTGGGTGATGGACACTGGGGAGGGTTTGTGCTATGGTGAGTGCTGTGAATGGTGTAAGACTGATGATTCACAGATCTGTACCCCTGAAGCAAATATTACATTATATGTTAATTAAAAAAATAATAAAATAAAATAAGAATAAAAAAAAAGTCCCATGCTTAACTGCTGAGCCACCCAGGTACCCCACAATTCTTTTATTTTTATGTAATTTATAGATTCCTAGCTTTTAATCTGTATTTTACCTTTTAATTTTTTATTTAATCTATGCAGGATTCTTTCCCATTTATGCTGTTGAATTTGTCTTTTTTTCTTCCAATGGCTTCTAGTTTCACATCTGACTTGAAAAGGTCTTTTACCCACTCAGATTATAAAAACATTTTCCTGTGGACCTAAGTATTTGCCCATTTTGGAATTCATTCTGATGTAGCATGTGAGGTAGGGATTCAACTTCATTTTCTCCTAAGTGTTTCCTCGATTGTTCCAACATAGTTATTGAATAAACCCTTTCTCCTTACTAATTTGTACCACCACCTTTATATACCAAATGCATATCCATATCTGAGTCTATTTTGGGCCTTTTAGGTCTGTTCCATTAATCAATCTGTCTAGTCATGCGCCAGCATCACACTGTTTTAATTATTACAGCATTATAGTGTGGTTTAACATTGGGCGTGGTCTCTCGTTATTTTCATTTCTCAGAATGTTCTCACCTCCTTTTGCTTGTTTATTTTTCCACATGAATTTTCGAAACAGCTTGTCTGCTTCCAAAAAATATTCTTTTCTTATGAATTTAACATGAAAGATATAGATTAATTAAGGCACAATCTTCAAGATGTTGTATCTCCCTATTGGAAAGTATTACACACATTTCCATTTATTTCAACCGTATTTTGCTTCTTCAGTAGCATCTTATGATTTATTTCTTACAGATTTTATGCATTTCCTATTAATTTATTCTTCTATATGTTACTTTGGGTTGCTATTGTCATTATTGTGAAAGGGGTGTCCATTTTCTCTTTTAACATGCCACTGTAGCAGTCTAGCATGATTTCAGAATATTAACATTTCCCCAACAAGCTTAACGAATGCATTTATTGCTTGTGAAGCTGTTTCATTCATTTTCCTAAATTTATTTATGTATTTATTTATTTGGCAGAGAGAGAGAGAGCACAAGCAGAGGGAGAGGGAGAAGCAGGCTCCCCGCTGAGCAGGGAGCCCGATGCAGGGCTCCATCCCAGGACCCCAGGATCATGACAGGAGTCAAAGGCAGATGTTTAACTGAATGGGCCACCCAGGTGTCCCCATTTTCTTAATTTTTTAAAATAAACATATGATTAACAAATAATAATAATATTTTTCTTTTCCAACCTTTAAGCTTATAATTGCTTCCTTTTTTCCAATTGCAATGGCTTCAGTAGAAGTTCGTATTCAAAGTAGGACCCTAATTTAACTACAAAAGTTTTAATATACTCTCCTAATTTTGCTCCCTCCCACCCACCCCCATCTCTAATGCTAGGAAATTTACCCTGGCACAGCCTTCTTTTGGAAGATCTTAACAATCCATAGCAAATGTATATTAACTATAGCTATTTTTTTGGTGGAAAGCAAAGCAGTAAAGAAAGGTAAAAATGGTGATGAGTTGAAAACTATCTTGAAAACCAATGAAATTTGTAAATAATGAAAATATTTATAAGCCTTAGCTAACAATTCTACTTTTTAAAATATAGTCATAGCAATGAAATTCAATACAAAGAATAGCATTGCCCTGGAGTTTAGTGGGAAAAAATCCATTTGGAAAATTCCTCACCCTAATCAAAATCAATGTTCGCATTTTGATAGTGCTTTATAAATATATTCAATTTTTTTTACTGGAATTAAACTTCAATTATTTAACAGGGATGTTTTACATCTAAGGAACTAGAAAGTTTAAGATGACTAGATAACTTTCTTAAACTAGTGGACTTTCAATAGAATGGTCAAATGTTTAAGCCTCTCCATTATTTGTTGTATTCCATGTTTGATTTTCATAAGAAACAGACAAACAAACGGATAAAAGAAGCCATCACATGAGAAAAATAGAACATGTAAAATAATGAGCTAGATGAGATCAAAGATGATAAAGTCGGTTTACTGAGATGAATAGCTCACCTATTTCAAATGTTGATCTCAAAACTAATTTCACAGCAAATTCTTTCCTTAAAAAAAAAAAAGAAAGAAAGAAACATGTCACGGCCAATAACTGCTGAAAAACTGTGGAGACTGGCACTTCCAAATGCTTGGCAGATTATTAAGCCAATTTTTATTGAGTCCACTCTAGTTGTTGGAGGGTCTGTGATTCCCAACTGTTTCACATCAGAGAATGAAAACAAGTAGGGCCCAGCCAAGACCACATTGGTGACTGCCAGCCCCTTTATATGCCAAACATGAAAGCAACAAGTCCAGATGCTTTGATCCTTGCATTTTTGGACTTAGCCCAAAGTTATAGAAAAAAGCACAACTCATGTTAGGACAACATACATTATAAGTAGAAATCAATCAATAGCACTGTGACCTTCAAACTCAGTAAATGTTTGGAGTTAGTTTCAGAGCATGTAATCTAAATTGGGGATTGGAAGTTGGAACTGGTCCTAAACTAACAAAAAAAATGTATATTTTTTAAAAAATAGAGATTAAAGGAAGCAACAGATGAAGTTTTAATTTATATGTGTATGTGTGTATGTAGATGTATATATACATATATACTCATTGAGGAATGTATTCTATTTTAAAAGGCCCTAAATGGTAAGGAAAAGAAAGCCACCACCACAATGAAAACCTCTTTTCCTGCATATAATTAAAAGAGAAACTACATTGTGGCAGGAAAATATATTGGAAGGAAATTATGAGCTTTCTCTCAATTTAGGGTAAGAGAATAATGAGATAATTTAAGAGGTGAGTCACTTGGTTGCTAGGACACTGTCCTGACTTGCCGCAGAGCTCCAGCCTGCCAACTTATGAAACAATTGGCCCTGGTCTTGGCAGGGCTGTGAGTCTAAATTCCCCAACACAGGTATATTGAACAACTGGCAATGGTAGCACTGAGCTGAAGAGTTGATGGCCAATCTGAATCTGGGCACAAGTAAAAACTGTAGCCTCAACCCTAGTATTTTAAATCACTGCCTGTGGCCAGGGTAGTTGAAAAAATCTTCTGGGACAAAAGAAATAACAGTGAAAAATAGGTTCGTTGAGAAGGGTGGGATCTGGCAGCACAAAATAATTAAAAGTAATTTTGCATCTTTTATTTTTTTTTAAACTTTACAGTAATGATTTGATTGTGTTGTCGCACCAGTTCTGTCTAGACGACATTGTGTTAAAACCTCACCATTTTGTATTGTGAAGCTTTAGAATTGTTCCTGGCACCAAACAGGCTATTCTAGCACAAAAGCTAATTTACGGTAACGCTGATAACGTTCAAGAACCTATCATTAGGATTTCTTTCTCTTTTTTCCACGTTTTTAAGAACACCCTTTCTTTGTCAGAAAAGTGAATTCGTGGTGGTGATAATACTTTGCAATTTCTACCAACATGTCAGAAAGGCAATGTACAGATGGTCTAAAATTTTCAAAACCTTCCAGGAACTGGCTTCTCCAGTTCCTGGAAGATCTGATCTCAGGCTGCAAAAACAACTTTTTTTTTTCTTTTCATGCAGTATGAACTTACTCAAAATGCCTGAAAGCATCTCTAACAGAGCTGGGTTAGGGAAGATGATCATTCCATCGGTTGGACTGTGTTATCTGAAAGTATTCTAGATGTTGACATGTGCGCCCGTGCTTAAGGCAGGCCTATCCAAAAGAGAGTATCCAAAAAAGAGAAGAGTAAGTTAATGCACAAGATCAGAAGGTCGTCTGTTTGTAAATGAACCCATTTACCCAAGTCTGGGAACAGTCTGATTCAAAACTTAGAAATATGGACAACACCATGGAATCCATCTTTTGCACTGAGACTTTTAGTTGTTGCTAGTTATTTCTTAAAATGATTAATGCTCCTGTATTTATGTATATGCACTGAATAATTAATGCTCGTGTCTTTATATATGTAATCCATCCTCTCAGAGGAATTCTTCCTTTACTCTGAAGCAAATATCAACTAGGTATATTTCTAAATATGTGTATGAATGGTGAGTTGAAAAAAGCATACATCTATTCATTTATCCACGCATTCTTTTTTGAGCCCTTATAACCCATGGAAGAATTTGTTAGATGCTGAAGGGAGTTTTAAAAAGTGGAGAAGAGTGTGCTACAGTAGAAGGGTCACTGGCTTTGAAGTAAGAATATTTAGTTGTATCCTGGCTTCTTCATTTATCAAGGATATGACCTTGAAGAAATCACTTGTTCTCTGTGTACTTCAATTTCATCATTTTGAAAGCTGAAATAAGATCACTATTCTGCCTTACTCTGGTTTTGAGGATATGAAAGACAATATTAAATAGATGATAATCCTTTGTAAATTATAGGCATGAGACCAACATAGGCATTATAAGGGGAAGATGTTTTTCCTACTCCAAAGGAGCTTCCCATCTATTTCTAGAGACAAGTTATCTTTATATAAAATGGTTTGGTACTAATTAAAGGAAGTTTGTTGATTAATCACAATGATTAAAAAAATAACTGCTTTAATAGTTGATTTTCAGCAGACTAGGATAGGAAGCAGCAGCTTTGAGATTTGAGATTTGAGACCACCCCGAAGGATGGGTACAATTGCACTGAGCCAAGAAAACGAGAAAATACATGTAGTTAGGGAGTTCTGTGAACCACGATATGAAAGTACAAATAAACACCAAATATTCATTCAGCTGATCATTTATTCACTCAAAAACATTTGTTTAAAGGTGAAGGGAACAGTTTGGCTGAAATTCTTTTGGAGAAGATCAGAGACAAAATGTAGAGCTTCTGCTCTTTTCTGATATGCTATAAATAATTGTAAACGCTGAGGCAACTGTGTCTTATTAGAGATGGGACAAGTAAAAGATGTATATCTGAGAGGAGAGAATATAAGACAGGCTAACAGGAAATCTCTGTTCCAATTTCTCTAGCCCTTGCTTGCCAAGTGGGGAAGTGACACTCAGGCCAAAATATAGTGATATATTTTTGGAACAACTCCTGGCTTAGTCCTGGTTTGGAATAACCACGGAGGGGTATTTTGGATAGTGTATCTGGTCTACTTTGTGTTGGCACCACTGATGTTGTTCTGAAGCTAGGTGAGCCACTCTGTCTTGTTAGAATGCAGGCAACTCTGGATGTCAGGCAGATGGCCAGGAACACCAAGAAAGGCCTGAAGGAGGGTCAGAGGTGGAGGAGGGAAAAAGAGAGCATTCATTCCCATTTCCAGCTGGAGTATGTACAAGAAGTGTTGGTAATATATGCCCTAGATCTACAGTCCAACAAAGAGCCTAAATGAAGGACAGTGGGTTGCAACCAGTGACTGGGGTGATCGTGAACTTCCTGGATGCGTTGACTGACGTTACAAGAAGTGACAAGGGCAAAAAAGAGATGTAATGTAAACAAAATAAAACAAAATGAAACAAACAAACAAATGCAACCTCAGCATGAAACCTATCTGGAGACCTGTAATGATCTGTTTTTTCAACTCAACCATGGTGTCTCCTCTTTTTCTCCTTCCTTTCTCTGCCTCCACTATCTCTCGCAAAATTCTTTGTCTTCTTCTTTTCTCCCTTACCTTCTTTTTTGATTTCTGTTTTTAGCAGCTAATTCTATGACAGAATTTCAAGGTTGGCACTGAATGTTAGAACCTCTTGCAAATTATTTTTACAAAAAATTTTTAAATGAACAAACTGAATCTTTAGGAGTTTATATCAGGCATTTTAGTAGTCTGGTAATGGTGAGCTACTGTAGATGAACACTTTCACAAAAAAGAGAAAGAAAGAAAAACTGGACAACACACAAATACAGATTTACACCAAATGTATCTTTCTATCTCTCTTTCTCAGATAGAGATAGATAGATAGATAGATAGATAGATAGATAGATAGATAGATAAGTTTTCAATGAGCAATAATCACGCCTCGGATAAACCTCATTGGCTACGATACTGCCACTGCGCAAAGCTGATAGATAGATGATAGATAGATAATAGAATAGATAACTTTTTGTGTTTAGGAATTGGATAGCTATTAAGGCAATAAGGATAACAAAATTCAAAATCATTTCCAAGATAAAAGAAGTACAAAAAAGGGCACCTGGGTGGCTCAGTGGGTTAAAGCCTCTGCCTTCAGCTCAGGTCGTGATCTCAGGGTCCTGGGATTGAGTCCCACATCGGGTTCTCTGCTCAGCAGGGAGCCTGCCTCCTCCTCTCTCTCTCTGCCTGCCTCTCAGCCTACTTGTGATCTCTCTCTCTCTGCCAAATAAATAAATAAAATCTTTAAAAAAAAGAAGAAGTGCAAAAAAAAGTGCATAGAGGTAAAAAGATGAATCCAATGTCCTGGATGATTTTTTCTCACTGTATACTGATCACAAGAAGCTAAGAGATGGAGAGGCTGAATGGAAAGACTGGGTAGCAAAAATCTGAGTTTTAGGCTTATCAACAAGAAGTCCTAGAAAAGACCTCTGACTGTTAGTTGGGGCACCCCAGAGGACCACACTTTAGGTGTAGCAGTAAATTGGAATTAGATTGGCCTTGGCATGACTACTCATCTAATAGGATTAAAATGACCTGTCCCTACCTTAACTGCCTGCAAGAACATAGTTTGAAAAATTAAAGTCTAAATGTCATCTCAAAAATATTAATTTAAAAAAAAGAAAGAAGGGCGCCTGGGTGGATCAGTGGGTTAAAGCCTCTGCCTTTGGCTCAGGTCATGATCTCAGGGTCCTGGGATCGAGGCCCATATCGGGCTCCCTGCTCGGCAAGGAGCCTGCTTCCCCCTCTCTCTCTGCCTGCCTCTGCCTACTTGTGATCTCTCTCTCTCTGTCAAATAAATAAATAAAATCTTAAAAAAAAAAAGAAAGAAAAGCCAAAGAAAGTAGAAGAAATTATAATAGCAGCAATTAGTGAAATAGACATAAACATGAAATGGAGAAACAGAAACAAAAATTATTTTAAAAAATAGTAATAAGAGTTAGGATTAATAAAGTAACACTGATCAGTCAGAGGGGGGTCATTAATTATCAATGTTGGGAACAAAAATGATAAATCATATAATAATTAAGAATAAAAGAGTATGTCAATAAGTGGGCAAATGTCTAGAAAAGACTTCACACAATAGGGTTCTAGATTACTAGCTTGGCATTAAAGTACCCTAAAGAATAGATTTGAGATCAATACTTTTTGTGGCTCTAAAAGAAATTTCTTTTAGGACTCTTCAGAATACAATTCTAGTCTTTTCTTGTCCTTCACATTGACAAGGACAGGCCATTCAGACATCTTTGAACAGTTGTTGTACAGAATTATCCCTTATGGTTTGTCCTGAAGTTGTGTATGGGGAGTTTGTAGAGGGTGACATCGTAGATTGATTGAATAAATGAACTTTGGGTTGGATGATGACATGGTGAAAGAGAAGATAAAAAAGAAGGGAGTAGAGGGTGGTCCTACACCACCCCAACATTTCAAAGATTTACTTAGCAAATATGCCAGGTCTTTGATGAAGTCCAGCAGGCCAAAGTGCTCCAAATTCCCTGGCAATGTGTCTGAATAAATTTTCAAAGAATGAAAATTTGGTGTGCAATATATTCCTTCCTCTCTCCTTGTAGTCTTCTTAATCTTCTCCCTCTTCTCTACTTCTCTCTCTTTATATGAAAGGCTTTCCCACTCTTTATCATCAGCCATGTCTCTTCACATTAAACACAATCATTTTGCTATATCCTTTTTACAGAGACAATTAATCATTCATCATGGATGACCCCCAAATCTCTGGATGTTCGGCTTTATTGAACTCAAGACACAGATCAAATCATAACACTCTGTCCTCATCCCAGTGATAGAGGTCCTCAATCCATGACTCAAACAATTCCGCCACTCAACTCCAAACTACCATTCTGGTTTTCACTGACATTATCCCTTCCACCCCCGCTTTGCAACCAAAAAGCCCCACTTTCTTGTGGCAATGGCATCTGTGCCGGTCTATGAACATTCTCTGTATGCTTCAGTTCACTCTCCCACTCTCCTATCCCAGAAATGCCTTGGAATTTCCCCCTGGCTTGACCTCTCACATTCTTACTCATCTTTCAAGGGCTAGCTCAGATTCCATCCTATCTGAGAACCCTTCTTGTATTTCTACCCTATTCTCTCCTTTCTTTACAGTCTCACAATATTTTCATCCTTGTTAGAGGACTGCTCACTCATACAATTTTTAGTTTTTATAACTGAGTTATTTAAATCACTTTTTCTACTAGATTATGATGGTGGGGACCACTCTCTATTCAAAACTGTTTTTCCTCAACTCTGAGGCCATAGTTCATACAATGTAATTAATGCAATCTTTTTGACTTTTAAGTTTTTATTCTGAACATTTGCTCGTTTTGCTCATGCACATCCCTATGTCTAAACTGCCCCTCTCTCCTGGAAAAAAAATCCCGCTTATTCTTTAATATCCAACTCTTGTATTATTCTCATATGAGTTGTTCCCATTGCCACATAGAGTTAAGTTCATAATTCTATATGTAAAACAAACTTTTTTGTTAGAACATCTAAGAAGTATTTCTCACAGAGATGTGCTTTATTTGGCACTAAGTTTGTGATAAAATATTGTATGTGCATATGTTTAGTGTCATCTTGAAGCATATTTTAAGTCACCTTTGACTACCTGCAATTTTTTGTGTATTTAATCAATTTCAACTAAATGTGGCAACCAGACTGTGCGAGAAAAATGCATATTCGCACTAGTATGAGTGTCCTAGGATAGAGTTTGAGGGCAGAGACAGTTTCCATAAAACCGCAAGGTCAAAGGGAAGGTATAAAAGAACAGTGCCACAAACCTCAATCAATGGTTCAGCAAGATTGCTTTAGGTCAAGGTTAACTGTGCTTTGGGGGGGAACTCCGAAGGGGTATCACACTTCTAAGCTGATCCATGTGGTCACGCCATGGGAACAGCACTCTACCCAAAATTTTAGAGTGTAGATGTAGAATTCTCAGGAGATAAAACCTGACTTATTTGACCAAAGGCAGTATTCTTCAACCACAACGAGTAATTCCCACTCGTTGAGCATTTTTGATCTAGGCATATATCCAACAGCTGGATGTGTATTTTCAACAACTGAACAGTGTGTGTTCTGTAGCAGGCAGTTTTAGTACGATCTAGAATTTGTGCCACTGTACTATGGTTTAATCTTGTCCTGGGCCCCATTTCTAGATAGACAATCGTTTGAGATATTTGACTTAGTTGGTAGTTTAAAAAATATTGTCACTTTTATTAGAAATACATTTTAAAAGATAAATTAAGTTGTTATATTTCATCCTCTACTGTTTTCTACAAAAACTAATAAAACTTGTTCAAAACACTGTGACAGAGCAAATAGGCATACAAAGAAAATGCTGGCTTTTGCCATAGAGAAGTCACAGTTGAATTGGGAGGACAGAAAATTGCATGAAACTATAAATAACAGTAGGAAAAGCTGAGAACTAAATATGTAGTTTGTAAAACTTTCTCTCACATGAGAAAAGATTTAGCAGATTGCTAGGTTGGGGAGCAGAGGTAATTATTCTCTGGGCGAGCTACACACATTTTTAGTCAGGAGGCAGCAACAATCAATATCAGGCCAAGTATAAATCAGAGAAAGAATGCAATGTTCTTCATTTAATTTTCTCAAATAAAAGGACTCATGAAACTTTTCAGTTGCTTGGTCAGCTCAGACACTCTATGTTCATGCTGCATGTATATAATTTGGGTTCTCATCTTTTCTGACACTTCTTACATAAATTATTCTTTTAACTGGGTGAGTTTAATTCTGCCAAGGTGATCTCATAGGCAGATTTCAATAAAAGAATGTGTGTAAATTACCAGAAGTTTTAGATTCTAAATTTTAATCTGGTGATAATTCTACATTAATAAATGAAGTTGAATTTCAATGGGGAAAGATGAAATAGACTTTGTATTTATGGAAATAATTCTGGTTAGAAAGCATATTACTCAGTCTAAGTAGGCAATGAGGTATGAATCATTTCAACATAAAATCGAAAATGTTGCTTTAAAACTGAAATGACTGAGTTTTTTCCCCCTATTTTCTTAAGATAGATCTTTAAAGCCAGATACACACCACAATATGTGTCCAACATGAGTGTTTTGATTGGAGAAATATCTCTAACAGAGATAGGGTATACCAAGAATTTTTTAAGAAAGTTCATCTCCTTTCTTAAACTGATGTTTAGTTTTTTCCATAGCTAGCAATTTGGGATAAATCTGAAACATGCATTTAACGTTTTTTAACCACATTGTCTGTGGACAGTTTCATTTATTCATAACTAAAGACCAAATAAATCATCCAGTATTTACTGACTGCCTGCTGTGTACACAACCCTAGGCTCTGTTTTGTGTGAGATTAGAAAGAATGCATTTCTACCTTGAAGAGACTGTAATCCGATTGGGAAAACAATTGGCACACAGAAATGATAGTAACATAGAAGAGACCAGGTAGAATCAAACACTTCAGAGTAAGGAAAAGACCTTAGGCATGGTTTAAAAGAGAGAGAGGGGCACCTGGGTGGCTCAGTTGGTTAAGCGTCTGCCTTCAGCTCCAGTCGTGATCCCAGGGTCCTGGGATCGAGCCCTGCATAGATCTCCCTGCTCGGCAGGAAGCCTGCTTCTCCCTCTCCTGCTCCCCGTGTTTATGTTCCCTCTCTTGCTGTTTCTCTCTCTGTCAAATAAATAAATAAAAGCTTTTAAAAACTATAATAATAAAATAAAACAGAGAGAGAGAGAGAGAGAGAGAGATGGAAATTTTGAGGGACGCCCAGAAACTGAACAAACAGAGTTTGGTAGGTGAAGAGTATTATAAACCCACTGTGACTCAGGGGTCTGAGCAGAAGGTGCTCTATGCCCCAGCAACTCCAAGCACATGGCTTGCACGGCAACCCCAACACTCCATACAGCTCCAGTGGCTGTGTCTTTACAATGTGTTCTCAGCCTCTTCTATCATTTCCACAAGCCAGAAACATATTCCCTTCAGTTCTACCTCTGACCTCTTCCTTCATGATTTCTGACTGATTCAGTTGCTTTCTTTCATGAACTCGTAATCTCCACCTTTCTTAGTGGAAGTTTATTCTAGACTACGGTTTATTCTACATTGCAGCTCGGGACTAAGGTCCACTCTTTTCTCCAAGACCATCTTTACCAAAAATGAGTCTACTTTATATCTTTGACAGACCTTAATAAGGGCTACAGACTCAAGAATTACTTACCAAATGAATGGATATGATATAAAGAATTCAATAATACCTGTGATAAATTGCATAGTTTTTCATTATACCCACTTAAGTGATTCCTGACAAACCAGGTGAAATAGCACTCCAGGTTTTGGAGCAGAAAAAAAATCTGCATGCAGATCACATATAAGAAAGACAACAACACAGTTTAGGGTGTTCAGGAAGAGACTTTGATACCAGCCATGAGGTGATAAGCGCAGGACCAGGCTCTTGGCTCTGGTAATAAGGAACAAGGTGGAGATATATCATTGGGTAGACATAGGACATGAAACAAGGACATAATGAACTAGATAATCTTCTAATTCTTGAGTTTCATTAAAGTTTGGATAATGTCTTGTGTGTTATTATAGATGTCACAATATTAAGCAGTGATTTGTAAGTGAAAGAGGATCACAGGAAAGAGGATTGTTAAACTCCAATCCCAATTTGGGTATTCCCTCACTGTGTGATATTGAATAACTTACTCGACATCTCTGATTCTCAATTTCCTCAATCATATAATAGGAACAGTAACGTTGAATTCTTTGGAATGCTGTGAAGAACCAAAAGGAAGCATAAAAACACGCCTACTGCAGTGTCTGGTACTTGAACTGGTTAAAGGTAATTATCACTTAATGTTTGCTGAAATTATGAACAGAAGCATTAGAGTAAAGGTGAAAGGAAGAGAACAAAGAAAGGACACAGAGAAGAATGAACAGGCCACTAGAAGAGAATGAGAATTGGGTCAATAGATTCAATGGAGCACCTCAAAATCCTTTGATTGCTTTAAATTGTGGCAGAAGAGCATGCCAAAGAGATGAGCCTCTCTGGAAAAGGGGCTAGAAACAACAGAGATCATTGTTGCAATCAGTTAAAGAATACCACAAAATGAACTGGACATATCTTTAGGATGAACAATTCTTATTATGTTGTGTGATCATTAGGTATAAATAGTTTGCAGTTAGGATAAATGACTATAATTACCATTTGCGGTTGCATGGGTTAACCGAGCATTAAGTCGAGTTAGCTATGGAAAAAAAATTATGAACCAGGCAGAGACCTTAGGTGACTGTAGTCACCTGAATGACAAGAGCATGGGGTCAGGAATAGCCATGGTCATGGCACATCATTCATGAGAAGAGCATGTCTCTTACTCTCTGCACTCCCCCTTGGTTTTGAACTCCCAAACCTCAAGCAATGAAGGACAAGGAGCTTAGGGCATGAAACCTTGTAGATTTCCTCCAGATATAGAAGCCAATTAAGAAATCCCCTAATATGTCAATGACAATTTTGGTAAAAGAAAATACAGGTTAAATATTTCTGTACTATGTAATTATGCCCCAGAATACTTACTATCAATACCGTATGCTACCTTCTTTGTACCTGAGTGGTTTACTTTGTGAGGGACAAGTGCATGGCAGCAAAGCCAGCTTCCATCTCAATATGTGTCTGGACTTTTATTCCAGGACCTGAGCAATTTAGACCCTACATTATCAATCAGACTCAGTACTCCTTCTGTTAGAGCTAAACTCAGCCTCAGAATTCACCTCAATGCATTGCTCTAGCCAGTCAACCACAAATGGATTGGAATTAGTTTCTAAGTTAAAACCTATTTGTCATCCTTGGTTCAGATATTTATCTGCCTCAAGGCAGGCGTCTGGGAATACATGGTCTCTAAAATTCATGTCTAGTTCTATGAACCTATAAAACTCTCAGTTCCAATAATCTAATTAGCAGAACAAGGTCATGATTATGTAAGATGGAAACTCTTGAGTATTGAAGCCTTCAGGTAAATCAAGACTAAGGAAATTTATGTCTAACGTTGCATGGATAAGTATATCTTTATTTTGGTATCCTTCAGATCCTTCTAGTTGTGCATACACGTGTGTGTGTGCTTATAGAATTACTTCATATTTGAGTTTACCCATGTTCATAATTTTATCCTGTATTTACTTCCCTAATCAGTTTTTTATAGCTTTTATTCTAATTGTTGCATTTTTCTGGACCAACTCATAATTTAGTCTGAAGTCTTCTAACCATTCCTTTTGGCATTACTTTCCAGTCTGAAATATGATGATGCTAAGACACTTTTTAAACCCCTGGCACTTTGAATAATTATGGGCAGATTGCCTTGAAGGAGAGATACCTGGCTGTTTTTACCACAATAGATTTACTGCCAACAATTTGAGAAGAATAAATGTTTAAACATCAAGTGTTCCAGGATTAAAAACTAGATTATGATTTTTCTACGCCCTTGTATATTTTGGATTTTTTTTTCTTTTTTCTTATTTCTTTCCTTTCCTCCAGTGTCATCTCTCAGAGATTTCTGACCTTTATTCTACACAAAGGTTTCAAATCTGTGGGTGAGACTCTATACTTACATTCTTCTTAGGTACTCTTTTCTCCCCGCCCCCCACCCAAAACATCATGGATGAGTATCTTTATATTTCTTTCCCACTGTGTGCACTAGTTCCCCCCAAATTGAAGTTTAACCAAATAAAACTATATTATGTGGCTATTTCCCCTTTCTTCCATGGCACCAAAATAAACGGAGTGTTAGTTCTAACGAAATAACTGGAGTAGAAGATAATCTTTGGATTCTATAGAAGACATATGTGTGATTTCAAGATTTTAGCACTTTGTACTGAAGGGCCTTTAGTAATTAATTAAATCCACCTAAATCATAGTATACAATTAAGTGGTATTTCAAATAACTTTACCTTTGGCCACTTTTTTACTGCACATACTTACTGAATGGCAATATCGAGTACTATGAACAATTATTCCAGGGTGAGAGTGAACATGACATTTCAGGGGTTAATGGGCAGGTTAGCCTGACTGGAGCAAGGTGCTTTAAAGAATTTTAAGGAAGAGTAATGGTAGGCATAAAGTCTAAAATCAACTAATCACCAGAGAGTATCACAACTTCAAAAAGGTAGGCACCCCTAACTACAATCTGGGTGTCTTTACAACATTTTAATTTTCGCTAGGAAGGGGGGCGTCTTGCTAAGTTTTCTCCAATTCATCTTAAAATTAAACACTCTGGAGACCATTCTTTAACAACTCTTGGGTCATTCCAAAACACCTCTGTTATGGAGATTAATACTCTTTGATTTGGAGCCAAAAGCATGGTTTTCAGATGTTACAATTACCTGCTCAACTTCTCAGGGGCAATTATTTGAAAGGAGTAAATGCTCTGACTACAATTGCCTCTGTGGGAGCCACAGTAATTGCCATTCATCAGGGCAGCAACCTGCTGAGGGCATCAATTCATAAACTCCGAGCCATCAATAAACTGCAACCTGGGCCCCGGTGCCAACATTCTTTACACAATGAAATATTATTACTGGCAATTAGGTAAACAATGAGCCAACCCGGAAATGGAAGGGAGGTTGCCAGTGACTACCTTAGTGCGTCATACACAGATGTCTTGATTCTTTTCCTGCAAGAGAAACACCTTCGGATGACTCTTTTTACACCACCAGGAGCCGAGCTATCCCAATCACCTCCACGGATGAAAGGAGGAAGAAAGAGGCAAATGTTAACAGATGGGTTTTTGTTCTGAAGAAGGGCACAGCCTTCTTCTCATAGATGTTCACAGACATCATATGTTGCCTTTGCAGGTGGCTGGCAGTAGGGCAGAGTGCGGGGGAGGACGGGACCCATGTAACTGAACTCAGCGAAGCTACCTCCACAGACCGGGTCTCCGGGCAAACCATTCGCCAGTGTTGGGGCATCTGTGTTAATGAGAGCTGATGATCTGTGGCGTGCTTAAGAGTTTAAAAAGATCTTGCCATACACGATGAAATTCGATCACCCTACCATGTCAGCAAGGTAAACAGGGTGGGAATGATGGCTTGTGTGCTATCCTTGTTGCTTTTAATAAGGGGAAGGGATGGAGAGTCAGAGATGCTAAGTAATTGCTCAGGACACTGAGGTCACTCCCAGAGCAGTGCTTTTCCCATTCTGTCCAGTTGCCTGCCTTGTGCAGATTTCCCCTTGGAAGGTGCTCAGACCTGTCTGGAACTACAGTTCCAGTGTATCCAAAACCCACCACTAGGCACCTGGGCTCTGACTCTTTTCCCTCTGAGCAGTTCTTTCCCGGGGCTCTGACCTGAGAAATGGGCAGCTCCGTCGGCAGCCAGACGACCAGGAGGAAAAGCTAAGGCACCATCAGCAGCTTCAGACAGAGACGGGGCCCTGCGAGTTCTTCGAACTGACAAACACAGCGGTCACGTTGAAATGAACTCAGAAAGTTGATATCTGATGAATGTTTGGGATGTTTTATGAAGTGAAAAAGAAAGTAACTCCACAGCCAGATAATTTCAGTCATTTTTTCTGTCTAAGTTGGAATTGATGAGTCCCTCATCTCCACTCCTGTTATTTTTACCCAAATAAATAATGCCACTGAAAGCTGTTTGATGGGATGAGAGGGCTGCTAAAACGGGAAAAATCTGTGAGGGCAGAAGTGGTGGGAGGCCAGGAATTTTTAAAAGGCACCATTAGAGAAATGCTGTGGTTTGGGGTATGTTCCTAAGGTAATGCGGTGCGTCCTGGGTCAGGAAATTCTTCTGACTGATAAATCATATTTTATTTTTATATGGGTCTTAAGTTTATTACATTCGTTTTATATATCAAACAAGTGTAGGATCGATAAAATGTATTTCTGAAAACGAAGCAGGAAAAGGCTGCGCGGGGGCTAGAGCCCAGGATGGAGCCCTCGGAGTCCTTACTGTCCCGGCTGCCCCGCACGCAACGGCCCTTTGTGGGATCTGGCGGGACAGCCATTGGCCTTTCTTCTCCTTCCCTCATCTTCAAAGCAAAACAGGACAAAAACAGACTCTTTCACCTTTCAGAGCACTTGCCTGATTCGTGCTTGCTTACTTCCCTAATTTCTCTTTTTCTCCTTTCCTTTGGTTTGTAAGCCAACTCAAAGTTTCAAGGGGACTGTAGCAGGTCGAGGATAGATATACTTTGTAGGCCTCGCAAGTCCTCTTCACAGCAACATCTAAAATGTCAAAGAGAGGGTCCCCGGGGGGTACAGCTGGTTAAGTGCCTCACTCTTGGTTTCAGCTCTGGTCCTCATCTCAGGGTTGTGAGATCGAGTTCCAGGTGGAGCTCTGCACTCAGCTCGGAGACTGTTTGGTACTCTCTCTGCCCCCCACTCCCCTGTCCCCCTTCCTCTCTCTCTCTCTCTCTCTCTCAAATAAATAAATCTTTAAAAAAAATAAGTAAAATGTCAAAGACAGGACAAACCCTAATGAAAAGTTTACCATAGTTATATTTGACCTTTGCTCATAGTAGGGGCAAGGATTGAGCAAAAAGGATCCTGAGTGAAGTGCATATAAAATAAAGAATTTCCTCTGAAGTTTCGATAGAAAGCCTTCTAAAGTTTCCCTAACTCCTAGGTGTGGGATTAATTTTTAGACTCAGGAGAGGAAATAAATACTAGAAAATAACTATTAAATCAAATACTCCCCAGGCTCAAGAATATCCTGGTGTAGCCTATGTCTATAATTAGGCAAGTAAAAAAAATCATGGAGAATTACGTTAGATTAAAAAAAAAGAAAGTTGGGGGCGCCTGGGTGGCTCAGTGGGTTAAAGCCTCTGCTTTCGGCTCAGGTCATGATCTCAGGGTCCTGGGACTGAGGCCCGAATTGGGCTCCCTACTCAGCAGGGAGCCTGCTGCCTCNCTCTGCCTGCCTCTCTGCCTCCTTGTGATCTCTCTCCCTCTGTGAAATAAATAAATAAAATCTTTAAAAAAAAAAAAAGAAAGTTGGAATTAGTAATATTTTTCACATAGAGATGTGATTTGCTTTTTTTACTGCTTTCCTGTGAGATCAAATGCCTCATTGTTTTCTCCTTCATTAGATTATCAACTTCTGAGAGCAAGAACGATGTGTTCTATTTCTTATTGATCTACAAGACCAACTGACACCATTGATTGACGGTTCGTATATGACTCTTAGCTAATGGATTTTTCCCTTCTTGAAGTATGAATTTTTTTCCCTAAAAACATGATAACACATACATTAACTGATATAGAATCAAAATTATAAAGAATTTGGGCTATCGGAGTGCCTGGGTGGCTCAGTCGGGTACGTGTCTTTGCCTTTAGTTCAAGTCACAATCCCAGGGTCCTGGGATTGAGCTTCCCTTGGTTCTCCCTGCTCAGCAGGGAGCCTGCTTCTTCCTCTCCCCCTGCTTGCGCANTTGAGCTTCCCTTGGTTCTCCCTGCTCAGCAGGGAGCCTGCTTCTTCCTCTCCCCCTGCTTGTGCACTCTCTCTCTCTCTCTACCTCTCTCTATCAAATAACTAAATAAAATCTTAAAAAAAAGAATTTGGAATATCAAATATTTTTATTTATTTCACATTTAGATTTTATATATTTTATTATATTTATTTCATTAAAAACCCACAATTCTCACTGATGCACAGTATCTTTAGAATGTGTTGACAGAATGTCTCCCTCCACTGTTTAGATTTTAGTCTTGTTGTCACTATTTTATATTAACTCTGGTTAAACATACAACACACAATTTTAAAAGTCCCTTTGTTTATTTGTGAATCCAGGTACTAATGCCACATACACGTGATTAGTTATTTCCATTTGGGGCCTTTACTGAAACTCCTGGAGTGGAGAGTTTCAGAGATAATGAGACACTAGATTGCGTGGAGCTCCACTCCTTTATTGGAGTGTTACAGCCTGTGGCACTCAAAATCTCCAGCACAGAATGTGAGATTAATTATTCACAGTTTTACAATTTTATCAGTTGCTCTTCTATTTCTGAAATAGATAGCAAGGTCCTTGAATGTTGCAACCATCGTTCCTTATATGATCTCTATCATTGGTTACAACTCTGAGAGGTAAAAGCAAGCTCATTCAGTCCAAGATTTTGGAAACCAAAGAGGACATCAGATAAGTAAAACAATTTTTTATCTCATACTTACCAAATTGTGCGGCATGTGTGCGCTTGTGTGCGTATAGCTAATGATACACGAGGAGAGATGTGCTGATGATTTCCGGGTTTGGAAAAATAAGATCTTGCATTGTGTTTTTAAACAAACGTTAGAGTCACTTATTTTAATTGTTAGTTGTGCATTCCATTACATGAGGAGAAATGCTTTCAAAATGTGTTCCCAACTCAATAAGAAAATGCTCGACCCTGACCTACTGATTTGTCGTTCTGAGCAGTGTAGTCGTCTTTTATGCGTCACGAGGCTGGTGAGCAAAATTAACCTCAAATAACAAAGTGTTTACGACACTAAGGGAACAAACACAATTCTCTGCAGCAAATTGAACAACATTCTAATTAATGTCTCAATGATTCAAATCACTATGTAGAAGATTACTTTAAAATGAACCTTGAATATCACAGGAAAACTCTACTCATTCACTCAGACTGAAACTTTTTTTTTTAAAGATTTTATTTATTTATTTTACAGAGGGAGAAAGATCACAAGTAGGCAGAGAGGCAGGCAGAGAGAGGAGGAAACAGGCTGAGCAGAGAGCCCGATGCGGGGCCTGATCCCAGGACCCTGAGATCACGACCTGAGCTGAAGGCAGAGGTTTTAACTCACTGAGCCACCCAGGCGCCCCATACTGAAACTTTTTTTATAACTACACACAGATTAACTATAGATATATTTAAATTTTATGGCAACGGGTATGTAAATTTTTCCTAATATTATCTCTCCCCACTCTAATGCCTGATCCAGTGCTTTGTATTTTCTAAAATCTTGTGTCAGAAGCTTCTTCACTAAAGTTTTCAGTTGGGTATCTGCAACTTACGGTTCATGAATTTAACTATAATTGTGTTCATTACTGAACCAAGGACTTCGTGGCTGTAGTCATTCATTTCCACACAATGTGTTCTTTTTCTTTCTCAAGATGTTGTCACAGATAGCCAGACTCTTTGACCCATTCTGCATGAATGAGGATGGCAATTGCAACTGGCAGCCATTCTGTGACCAAGAGAGAATCCGTCTGAGAAGCTGACTAACATCGTGGCTATCTGAGCAAAGAGATAAAAACGAACTAGATCTCTGATAACATTGTGAGCTAACTGGCATTTCAGAAGCTTGCTCTACCTCTAAACTTCCTCTAACCTGAATACAATTATTTTATTATTGTCTGAACTAGTTTACCTCTAGGTTTCAGGGACTTAGAAACAAGAGTACACTAAGACAATCCTCAAAGGAAAAGAGATTAAAGGAGTAGCATGGAGAAACTATTCAAATTACACTTTTTCCTGGAGTCTTCCATGATCACTGACTAGATTTGACCCAAGTTATTGAGACATAGAAGTTAAGATCAAAGCAATAATCACAGATCAAAGAGAGAAACAATAAAAAATAATTCCAAATATGGCTGCAAGCCGGAGTCCGAGGCTGCTGGGACGGTGGTCCTTTGCTTACCTGATGCTGCTGGTGCTGTTCTTGTTACCATTATTGTTAAAGCCTTGAGTTGCCTCCGTGATAACCAGGCTTATTAGGCTTTATTGTATGAGTCAAATAATTTGCTGTCTACTGAACTCAGAATGTGGTTTCTTTGCATCACCAAGAATTGAAACAAACTGTCATTTAATTTTGTTTATTTCTACATGCCTACCTAAGAACAAAAGGGAATCATTTCTCAGCCCTTGTGCAACACTAACAACCATTCAGATGACTGCTTTAGCTCACCATTAAGTTTTTCCTTGCATCATCACTTGACTCATCCAGTTAATGGATAACACCCTTGTGCTTTGACGATTTCGAAGCTAAGTGTAATCTTCCTATTTCCTTCACAGGTGACCAATTTCGGTTGCTTTTCAAATGTACAAGTTCATTTTTTTTCTTTTTTGTCTCCTATTCTTTAATAAAGTATTTCGATAAGTTTATTTTTAAAAAAACAAGACAGCAGCTAGACCAGTCTGAAACCAGGTTGCCTGGGTTTGAAATCCAATTCTTACTTACAAGTTCTTAAATGAGTAACAACCTCTTTGGGTATTAATTTCCTCATTTGTAAAATGAGGAATAAGTAAAATCTATCTTATAAGATTGCTGAAGGATGCCATGAGTAAATACATGTAAAGCACTAAGGATCATACCTCATATACCTTTTATAATTAGCTATCCACTCATTCATTCATTCAACAAATAATTCATTGAGCTCCTAATATGGATGAGGCACTATGTCAAGACTTATGAGAATTCAAAGATAAAAAGGAGCAGTCTTTTTCTGCTTTCAAGTAGTTAACTGTCTAGTATGGGAGAAACAGCACAAACAAAAACAATGTCTGAGAGTATTCAAAAAGCATCAGTTAAGTATGTTACATATGAAGAGAGAAGACAGAGATGGGTCAATGTTACTTTTGCTTTTCCCTTCTAGCCATGTAATTTACGGAATATAGTGATTTTGTAGGGTTTTTTTCTGTTGCTATAGATTCTTTGGTCAAAGTTTGCTTGCTTGCCTGTTGCCTGTTTTCCTATTAATTCACATGGCAAAGTAGCACAGCATCAGCAAAGACACTAAAGAAAGTACCAAAACAGAAAACACTGTGGTCTTCTCTCTGATTACTGCGCAGAACTAACCATAACTTCCTTTGTGACTCATCATAGCCTGTAAATACTTTATGAACTGAAAGATCAATGATCATATCCTATTGAGCTTTGAATCCCCAGTATTTAATAAAATGTCCCTGATTTCAGAGATCTGGCCAATTCGAACATCACTTTTTCCTGGTCACAATGATTGGTTCAGAAACGGGAAAATCACCCAAATAAGACTCCGAAATTTTCTGCCAGAGCAATTGTTGAAAGACTCATTCTGTCTACTCATTTTGCCAAGCTGTTGGAATAGGAGGTGGAATTGTCAACAACCATCTTGCTGCCACCTGGAGAAAGTCTGAGAAGAAAGCAGAGCAGCAAAGGCAAGAGAGCCAGAGACAGGAAGAGAGGCAGAACACTGACAGCACTGGAACTCTGTATTTAGCTGGGCTTGGCCCACCACTTGGCCTTCACAGTTAACGAGCAAATACATTCTCTCGTTGCTTAAAACCAGCTTGGGTAAGGACGTTTGCTTACATACAAGACCCAGAGTACATGTATTATCATTATTCACAGGATTTTTTTGAAGTTATATCTTTCTAAAAGTTTTATTACTTGAATAGTTATGGAATTAAAGCAATCGACATTCCCATCACCCCATCCCTACCAAAACCCTCAACATTGTCATTTGTATAGAGCTCTACAGTTTGCAAAGAACTTCCTCTGTCACATTTGGATCCTAATTACAATCTTCTCACTAAGTAGGGGAACATTGTTATTAATTCTTGATGTGTAAGGAGCCTAAGGTTTCCATCAGTTAAGCAGGGTGGCAGGATAATTCATTCTGTAGATGAGTATCTGTTTTTGAAAATTTAATTTTTCATCATAAGAAAAAGTATATTGAGTTATACTTGTAGCCAAAACGGAACAACAAACCCAGATTTACCCTCCCATTTTAAACAATGGAAAAACCATGGAGGAAATATACATATTTTTTCAGACATTGAAAAACCACAGGTCTATAATCTCTGAGAAAAGGGAAACAAAGTGAATCCTGCAGTCATACCAACCTAATGCCTAGAGGCAGTTTCCAGGGGGCAATTCAGGGGAGAAAATCTGAAAAGTACCTTATAGTCTCTTTCAGTTGAGGAAACAGAGAAAGCAGTTCCAGAAAGGCCAAGGCATCTAGAATTTAGGGGTGGAAGGCCAGAAAGGAGGAAGCTTCAGGGAGCTCCACAGAGAGAGAGCTTCAAGGATCTGCAGAAGCAGCCTTCAGTTTTGGGCTGAGTACTAATCAGTGAAAGTTGGGAGAAAATGATCTAAGTTCAGAGAAAGAGCCACCAGAAAAGAGTAGGAAGAACAATTCCTAATGCTTACATCAGTCTGAGAGTAGTTTTCTTTCCCACCAGCCGGAATGGAAAGGCATTACATTACAATAATAGGGATGAATCCCCAGAAAGGCCAGGTAATGGGAGTGGAGCTGACTTAGCCCTAGATCAAAGGCTCCTCCACTTCCATTGTAGCAAAATCTAAAAGCAAGTCTCAGAATGACCCAACTGATTCCAAGTAACTTAACTATACACCAAAACAAAATCCAACACTATTTATAGGAATACAGTATTATCCAGCTAGCAACAATAGAAAATTCACAATGTTTGGCATCCATTAAAAAATTACTAGACATGCAAATAAGCAGGAAAATATCACTTCTAACCGGGAGAAAATCAATCAATAGAAATAGTCCTAGAAATGACAGAGATAAGGGAATTACCAGAAAAGCATTTGAAATAGTTATAAATATGCTCCATACATTCACAGAGGTAGAAAAACACATGAGTATGATGAAAAGAAAAATTAAAGATATGAAAAAGACTACTTCTGAAAATGAAAAATGGACATTAAATGACAAGTGATTTGGGTTAAATTGGCGACATATTAGTCGCTGCAGAAAAAAGTAGACCAATAGACTGTTGAAAACAAATTATTGAAGTACTAGAAACTATGAAGACATATCAGTTGAAACTATCCAAAATGCAATACAGAAAAAAAAGATTGAAAAATATGAAGAAAGCATCAGTGACCTATGAGATAATACCAAGCAATTTAATAAATATGTAATTGGATCCTGACCCAGGTGAAAGAGAGAAATAGAAAAAATATTTGAAGAAATGAAACTATTTTTTTGAAATTCGATCCAAATAATCTTCCCACCAATAAAAGAAGTATAAAGAATATCAAACAAAGTAAACATTAATAAAAACATGTCAAGTCACCTCATAATCAAATTATTAAAAATACAGTGATAAAGTCTTTAAGTGGTTTGAAAAGATGAAATACTGCATACATTAAGGAACAAATACAGAAATGTTTTCAGACTTTTTATCAGAAACTATGCAAGCCAGAAGATAATGAAGCAAATTTTTTAAGAGAAGAAAAGAAGGAAGGAAGGAAAGAACGAAGGAAGGAAGGAAGAGAGGGAGGAAGAGGAGGGCTGGAAGGAAGGGAGGAAATTGTCAACTTTCTTACTAGCTAAAATATATTTTCAGACAAAAAAAAAAAAACCCAGAAAATTCATTGCAAAAAAAAAAGAGAGAGAGAGAGAGAGACAAAGGTTTAAATTGCATTAAAAAGCAAAACCTGGGGGCGCCTGGGTGACTCAGTCAGTTAAGCAGCTGCTTTCAGTTCAGGTCATAATCCTGGGGTCCTGGGATAGAGCCCAGCATCTGGCTCCCTGCTCACCAGGGAGTCTGCTTCTCCCTCTCCCTTTGACCTTCCCCCGACCTTGCTCATGCTCACTGTTTCTCTCAAGTATATGTATATAAAATCTTCAAAAAAAAAGGAAGAAGAAAGCAAAACCTAACAATACTCTGTCTGTAAGAAATTCAGTTATTATGTTAATCAGAATTCTACAGGAAACAGACCAATGGGACATATACAAATGCATATTATATATACATATATATATAAAATAGATCTCTTTACATATATATGTATGTGTGTGTGTATATATATGTGTGTGTGTGTGTGTGTGTGTGTGTGTGTATATACTCACATATTGAATTGGCTCACATGATTATGAAGCCTAAGAAGTCTCAGTCTGCCATCTGCAAGCTGGAGACCCAGGAGAGATGGTAGTAGAGTTTCTGAAGGCCTGAGAATCAGAAATAATGGTACAACATCCAGTTCAAGTGCAGGAGAAAACCAATGTCCCAGCTCAAAAACAGACAACAAAAAGTGAATTCTTCCTTACTTCTCCTTTTTACTCTATTTACATCTCCAGTTGATTGGATGAGGCCCACCCCTATGGAGGACAATCTGCGTTACTCAGTGTAGCAATTCTAACCTAAGTCTCATCTAGAAACACCCTTACAGACACACTCAGACTAATGTTCAACCAGATATCTGGGCACGTTGTGATTCCATCAGGATGACACATAAAATTAACCATCAAAAATATAAATACAGTAATATTAAAAGTAAATTTAAAACACAAAATAAAAAAACACAAATTAAAAAAAAAACTGAAGTGACCATACTAATAAGAAACAGAATAGACCTCAGAATAAGGAAGATTACTGCTAAAGGGATCAATTCATCAAGAGAACAAAAACAAAAACCACCTTGTAAATGTGTATGCACCTAAATACAGGAAATAATAACTGAGAGAAAAAGCATGACAGGATAAATAGTAAATCTATTGCTATGGCTGGGAAGTTTAACACTCTTTCTGAGTGGACAAAGAAGAAGAAGAAGTGGATGAAAAGAAGTGGACAAAAGATTAGTAACACTATAGACTTGAACACCACTAGCAAGTGGCTCATTTTACATGAAGCATTGCTGAGAGAAAAAGTTACCATTCTAAATGCTTCCAATAGAAATAAAGATCTATGAACAATGATCTGAGCTTGCACCTTATGAAACTAAATACAGAAGAGTAAATTCAGCACAAAGTAAGCATGGAGAAAGGGATGAGAAAGATAAGAGCAGAAATTACTGAAAGAGCATAAAAAAGAATAGAGAAATAAATAAAACCAAAATTTATGTCTTTGAAAAGAAAAATAAAATTGGCAAACCTCTTGCTATACTAATCAGCAAAAAGAGAATATGCGAATTATCAGTGTAAGGAATGACAGGGAGGACATCACGATAGATTCTACTGACATTCTAAAAAATAATGAAAAAACATGAACCGCTTTGTGCCAATAAATTTTAGAACTTTGATGAAATAAAGAAATTCCTTTAGGGGCACCTGGGTCGCTGTCGGTTGAGTGTCAGACTCTTGATTTCAGCTCAGGTCATGATCTTGTGTCAGGCTCTGCACTCGATGTTGAGTTGGCTTCAGATTCTCTCTCCCTCTCCCTCCCACTCTTTCTCTCTCAAATAAATAAATAAAATCTTTAAAAAAAAGAAATTTCTTTAAAATGCAAATTACAAAAGTTCATTGAAAAAGAAGCAGAAACTTGAATAGCTCTACATTTGTTAAACTGAAAACATAATTAAAAACCTTCCCTCAAAAATGGAAACAAAACTCAACATCAGTTAACGTTACTGGTAAAGTCTACCAAAAATAAAAGAAGAAAAACTATCAATTTTATAAAAACTCTTCCAGAAAATTGAAGAGAAGGAAATACTTCTCACTTCATTTTATATGGCCAATATCAATTGTCAAAACAGAGAAAGACAATAAAAGAAAATTAGAGACCAATAAGCCTCATGAATATCCTAACAAAATTTAAGCAAAAAACAATCAGGGNAATAAAAGAAAATTAGAGACCAATAAGCCTCATGAATATCCTAACAAAATTTAAGCAAAAAAAAATCAGGGAATACGGCGCCTGGGTGGCTCAGTGGGTTAAAGCCTCTGCCTTTGGCTCAGGTCATGATCTCAGGGTCCTGGGATCGAGGCCCCCATAGGGCTCCCTGCTCAGCAGGGAGCCTGCTTCCTCCTCTCTCTCTGCCTGCCTCTCTACCTACTTGTAATCTCTCTCTCTCTCTCTCTCTGTCAAATAAATAAATAAAATAAAAAAAATCAGGGAATATATACAAAAGTTCAGGTCATGATCCCAGAATCCTGGAATCCAGCCCTGCGTCAGGCAGCCTGCTTCTCCCTCTCCTTCTGCAGCTCCCCCTGCTCATGCTCTCTCTCTCTCTCTCTCTCTCTCTCTCTCTCTCTCTCTCTGTCAAATAAATAAATAAAATTTTTTTAAAAAAAGGAAGTAGCTATAGTAATCAAGTATTGGTGTAATGACAGACAAGTAGAGTCCAGAAATGGATACATGTATACATTGTTCACTGATTTTTGACAATGGCACTAAGGTGACTCAATTGGAAAAAGCATAATGTTTTAAACAAATTGTGCTATAAAAATTAGATATCCACATGGGAAAAAATAAACCCAGTCCTTTTTTTCACACTGTACAGAAACATTTGCTTAAAATGGCTAATAGTCTTACCTGTTAAGAAATAAAACTATAAAAATGAACAAGAAAGTAAGACAGAAAGTATTTGTGACCTTGGGCTAGGCAAATATTTCTTGGATGGAACACAAGTATAAGACATTAAAAAAAAGGAAAAAATGAATTTATTTTGATTTAATCAAAATAAAATATGTCTGCACTTCAAAAGACACTGTTCAGAAAATCAAAAGGCAAGTCACAGAATGGGTGAATATATGTGCAGATTTTTTAAATAAATGTTCATAGCAGCAATGTCCACAATAACTAAAATGTGGCAAGAGCCAAGATGCCCTTCAACAGAATAATGGATAAAGAAGATGTGGTCCATATATACAATGGAATATTACTCAGCCATCAGAAAGGATGAATACCCAACTTTTGTATCAACATGGATGGGTCCGGAGGAGATTATGCTGAGTGAAATAAGTCAGTCAGAGAAAGTTAATTATCATATAGTTTCACTTACTTGTGGAACATAAGGAATAAAATGGAGGACTCTAGGAGAAGGGAAGGAAAATTGTATTGGGGTAAATCAGAAGGGGAGGCAAACCATGAAACTGAGGGTTATGGAGGGGAGGGGGTAGGGGGGATGGGTGAACCTGGTGGTGAGAATTAAGGAGGGCACGTATTGCATGGAGCACTGGGTGTGGTGAACAATGAATCTTGGATCACTGAAAAAATAAAATTTAAAAAGATGTGTGATGAGGATACAGATAGAACTCACATTTGCTCTGGAGGAATTTTATTTTGGGCACAGCTGAGGAAGAAGCTTCTGCTGGGGCGACTAATAAAAATTACATACAGGAGATGAAAGTTACGTTGTTCAGGGTGCCAAGAACAGTGGATGTGCAGTGTTGGCTGTGAGCATGGAAACGATGGCAAGTTTAACGTGTGTTCATAATTATCTCATTCAGCTTTGGCTTGGGAACCTATTTTTTAAGATTGACTAAAATAAAATATACTGACATATCTTTAAAAAAAACCATCACCAACAATAAAGAAAGAAAGAAAGAAAGAAAAAAGAAAGAAGGAAAGAAAGAAAGAAAGAAAGAAAGAAAGAAAGAAAGAAAGAAAGAAAGAAAGAAAGAAAGAAAGAAAGGTTCTATATAGGGGCACCTGGGTGACTCAGTCAGTTAAACGTCTGCGTTTGGTTTGGGTCATGATCTCAGGGTCCTTGGAGAGAGCCCCACATCATGCTCCCTGCTCAGCGGGAGGTCTGCTTCTCCCTCTCCCTCTGCTGCTCCCCCTGCTTGTGCTCTCTCTCTCTCTCTCTCTCTCTCTCAGGTAAATAAATAAAATCCTTTAAAAATTTTTTAAAGGTTCTATATTTAAAATATGTAAAATTTTTTACAACTAAACAAGTAGGCAAAAGAAGATGAATAAACTGGCAAAAGGTTTGAATAGAAACTTTGCCAAAAGAAGTTTACAAATGGCTAAAAAGTACACAAAAAGTTGCTTACGATTATTAGACATTAGGGAAATTCAAATGAAAACCAAAGTGAAATATCACACACCACAATGGCTGAAATTTAAAGGTATATGTCAGGAAGTACGTGGACCAACTAGAACATTCAGACATTGTTGATAGGAATGCAAAATGGACATTCGAAATGGAAAACAGTTTGGCAGTTTCGTGTAAAGTTAAAATATATTTACTATACTATACGACAATACTGTTCCTACATATTTAGCCAAACCAATGAAAACATGTTCATAGAAAGGTTTGTTCTCAAAGTTCATAGCAACCTTATGTGTAATAGTAAAAAACTGGAAACAATCCAAAGTCCCTCATCTGGTATATCCCTATTAGTGGAATATTACCCAGGAATAAAAAGGAATAAACTTCCTACACACAAGACAACATGGACAAATCTCAAAAACAAATTGGAATAAACCAAACACATATTGTGTCATATTACTCACATGAATTCTATAAAAGACAAAACGGAGTGACACAGAGCAGATCAGTGGTAGTCAGGGACTGGGGTGGGGTTGATATGAAAACAAAGGGCTGTGTGGGAACTTTGGGGAGTGACAGAAATGTTCTATATCAGGATTGTGGCAATGGTTACACAACTGTATACACTTGTCAAAATCATCAAATCGTACACTCAAATTTGGTGAACTTTATTGTATGTAAATTATGCCTCACCAAAGCCAATTAAGAACATATTCATTTAGTTTCTCTTGTTTTATAACGCACATACTACCGATAGGAGAAGAAAAAGCTGCTTTTTAAAAAAATTATATGACCTATAATTTTCTCTTTTTTTCTTTCCTCTGCCTATTTCTTCAATTGTCTTTTAGAACACCCCTGATTCCCATCTCTCTAGATATAGTTGCCTTCCCTAGATCTCTAATTAGGTATCATAGAAACTCTCCAAATTCAATTCATCCAATTTCAAATCATCATAGTTGTGCCCATGTATTATGTTTTTGTTTTTGTTTTTGTTTTTTTCTGGCTCACTCCTACACACCAAAGCCAGAACCCTGGATTTTTCCTTTGAGTCCAGCATTATTTCCTCAACAATCCACGGTTAACTCTCTTCGCATTTTTACCTTTGAAATCTTTCTGCTTCTCTCCATCTGCTCTGCCTCCATTGCCAGTAGGCCACGTGGTCTCCCTCTTGGAGGCCACCAACAGCCTCCTAGCTGCCCCTCTGCCATCACAGTGATCTCTCGAATTCCAAATCTGATCTGTCCCTTGCCCTTCTAACGGCACCACACTGCCCACAGGATTAAGTTCTAACTACTTTACATGGGTGTATAACGCCACCGATTATCTGCCCTGCTTACCTCTACAATCATAACTCTGGTCTCTGCGGCCACAGAGAATTGTCTTTAGTTCTCACAGTGTGGCATGTCTCTGCCCACCTCTGGGAATGGTGGACATTTCCTCTCTCTGGAGCGTCCTCTCTTCAACCAATATGCCTCTCTGTCCCAACTTCCCCAGTCTACCTGCTTCTTACTCATCCTGCAGTTCTTTACCTTAGACATCACTTCCTCTGGGCACCATCTGACTTTTCTTGTGTTTCCATGGCACCCAGGACCCCTGCCAAAGCATTTACTGCAGCGAAATTTTTTGGAAATCTTTTTTGGAAACCTACATCCTCTTCTAGATTCATGTAATCTCTTCATGTAATCTCCTCTAGATTACATGCTCCGTGAAGGCAAAGAACTTGCCGTCTTCCTCACCAGACCTCACCAGACCAGAAATTAACATGATGCATTTTACATAGAAAACACTCAACTAATAAGGGTTGAGAAAGTAAGTGATTCTGCTTTCTCCTCTTACTATCAAAAACATTCAAGTTAATCACATTATTTTTTAAAATTAAATGCTGAGTCATGTGCTTCACTTTTGAACGCATAGTTCAAATACAACCTGTGGTGAGGTAGCCATTTTTAAGGGTCAATTTAAAAGCATCGTTGGTTGCCCTTTCATTACAGTAATCCCCTCATTTCTCACTCATTCTTTAATTTGCAAAAACAAAACAAAACAAAAAAACTTGTGAACATGTGGTGTTAATAAGTGCCTGGAGTGCAGTTGTGTCAGACAGCTCTCAAGATAATCCATCATTGATCTGCACCTGTCCGTCCATTGCTTGTGCCTTCTTCAAGGTGAGAGGGAGGTCTCAGTTTGCATGCAATATGTTTCTTCTTTTTATTTTATTTATTTTATTTTTTTTAAGATTTTATTTTATTTCACAGAGGGAGAGAGATCACAAGGAGGCAGAGAGGCAGGCAGAGAGAGAGAGGGGGAAGCAGGCTCCCCGCTGAGCAGGGAGCCCAATGCGGGCCTCAATCCCAGGACCCTGAGATCATGACCTGAGCCGAAAGCAGAGGCTTTAACCCACTGAACCACCCAGGTGCCCTGTTTCTTCTTTTTAAAAATGAGCGGTAACTTATGTAAAAAGTTCCTTGTATTCAAGGCAAAGGCCCGCAGATTGAGGATACATCTTCTCCCTGATAACGTGTCTGGTCATTTTTGGAAATCTTACATTCTCTACCTCTGCTAGAGCATTTCAGTAGATTCTGAGGGTGTTTAGTGACATTCAGGAAAGCCTAATTTAAGGACTGGCGAGATGGGGATAGTTAAATCTAGTGATTTAGCCAAGTATTATACAAAATATCTTTACCTAAATCATTATATAGTTTGTCATAGTTGTTGCCTTTAATATTTAGACCTATGAGTAAAGGATAAAGATTATTTTCTGCTGTCTAGATCAACACTCACTAACACAACACTCACTCAGCCTTTACCTCTGACTGCAATAATAACACATATTTCTTATAAAAAGTCTGTAGAGATACATACACACACACAAATATATAATTACTTATAGAGAAACAAATGGGATTAAGTGAGGATATAGGGTAATTTCACTTCATTGGTTTTTTGGGGGTGTTTTTCTGCATCAGAACGTATTTATTTATGTATTATTTGTTACAGTTAAAAATAAATAATAGAAAAATGTGAACATTTGAAAAATATGCTAAAGTAGACAAAATTCTACATGTTACTGTTAATATTTTGTATATTTTCTGCTAGTAACACAATTGACCTTTGAACAACACAGGTTTGAACTGTGTAAGTCCACTTACATGCAGATTTTAAACATAGTACAGTACTATAATGTATTTTATCTTCTTTATGATTTTCTTAATAATGCTCGTTTTCTCTAGCTTACTTTCTTGTAAGAATACAGCGTATAATGCATAAAACATATAAAACACATATCAATCGACTCTTTATATTATTGGTAAGGTTTCCAGTCACCAGTAGGGTATTAGAGGTTAAGTTTTAGGGAGTGAAACGTTACACATGGATTTTGGACTGTACAGGGGTCAGCACCCCTACCCCCTGTGCAGTTCAAGGGCCGACTAGAGGGGCACGTGGGTGGCTCAATTGGTTAAGTGACTGCATTCATCTCAAGTCATGATCCTGGAGTCCTGGGATCCAGTCCTGCAACAGGCTCCCTGCTCACCTGCTCAGTGGCGAGCCTGCTTCTCCCTCTGACCCTCCCCCCTCTCATGCTCCCTCTTTCTCTCTCCTCTCTCTCAAATAAATAAACAAAAAAAATTTTTTTAAAAAAAGGTCAACTAAATGTACTTATTTATAAAACTTTGGTTATATTCTACTTGTTCAACTTACTTTCTCATGGTTATATTGAATTTGTTCACTGACCGTAATTTATTTAACCATACTTACATTGCTGAATATTTTCATGGCAGCATAAACAATGTTGCAAAGAACAAAATGAGCATAAATCTTTTTTAATATCTCAAATTGTTTTCTTAGAATACATTCCTACAAGTGAACTTGCTGGCTCAAATGTGTGAATATTTGTAAGGTTTTTGTTACATCGTATCCATATTACCCTCTATAAAGCTATGTTATCTTACATTTCTAAAAACAATTTATGACTGTCCTCATTTCCCACCACCCTTGCCAATACTGAATATTATCATTTTTTCATCTTTGCCAGTGTTGCATGTGAAAAGTCTTTTTAAATTAATATTTTAGCATGCATTTCTTTGTTATTTCATGATGTGGACAATTTCTTATACTTTTTGTAACTTGTAGAGTGAATTGCTTGTTATTTTCTTTCTACAATTTTCCTCCTATATTGTACCACATTAATTTATACAGTTCGTTATTAATAAGAACAGTTGCTCTTCATTTTTGCTTTATTTTTCAATTATTTTTACTAGTTCACCATTGCTATTTTATTTATTTTATGAGAATAGCTTTTCATATTTACACTCTTGTATTTATTAACATTTCTATTTTTGATTGTTTACTTTTTGTTTCCACCAAGAAATCAGATAGATTTTCATCTATACTTTTTTTACTGATTTTATGAGTTTAAAACTATATTCTTTTTAACACTTGAATCCATCTGCAGTTTTTAAATAAATATTGTGAAGTGGACATAAAGTTTTATATTTTCTAGTTAATCAACAAATTATGCCATTCCTCCTTCCCATAAATTAAGGCATTCCTCCCCATTGACTAAAATGGGTTCTTTATCATGTTAGTAAGCATATATTCTCTCTGGCCATCTTGGACTAATTCATCCCTCTTACTTGACTTATATGCAACAGAGTATGTTTTGTTCATTCAAATATGGCATGAATTTCAACTTTATTTTATTTTATTTTATTTTTGAGTAAAGCGACAGAAGTTTATTAAGCAAGGATACCGAGAAAGCTCTCAGGAGTGAGAGGGATCCCAACAGGGTTGCCGAATTTCAACTTTTCATCATATGATAGTCACTTATCTGAAACAGTCGGGTTGAGTAAAGTGTTGAATGTGTTTTGGGTCACTTTCTCAGTTTTCTACTCCCTTCCATTAATTTATCTGTCTTTACACTAGTACCATGCCAGAGTCATTATTATAGCTTTAATAATGTGATATTTAATTTTGACAGCTCCGTTTGTTATTTATGGTGCTTCTTTTTGCTTATTTATTCTTCCATTCAAGCTTTAGGATTCATTTTATTTGAATTGTTTTAAATTTGTACATTTAGGTGGGGAGACTCACATCCTTATAATACTTGCAATCAGGAACATGACGTGTATCTATATAAAATCAACCTAACCCACTTTCTCAAAAAATTTTACATTTATGTTGATACTCTCAATATATTATTGAGTTTATTCTTAAGCACAACTCCATGTCTTTTTAAAAATGCATTTCCTTTTCTCATTTTGTTATTCTAAATGGATTATGATTGGTTATTACTCCAGTGAGGCTGTCTCTGAAACCTGAAAATAGGTCAGAATCTCTTGTCATAGGAGGGAGTCACTAACCTATTCTTATCAGGAAAAAATGACGGCCACTGTGAATAGATATCAGAAAATGCCATGTGATGAGCTTGGAGGTGTTGTCCAGTCTGAAAGGGATGACCACTCATCAGCTTCAGCAGTTGTGGCCAGTCAGGCCTCTGTCTGGGATTCTGATTTCACAGGAGAAGATGGAAATCCAGTTTCATGTGAAATGAGCTCAGAGTTTCTAAGTAATGATAAAAGCACATAAGGAAAGCTCAACATAAAAAAAAAAGTAGTAAGATCCCGGTAAAAACAGAAAGTTTTCTATGTACGTTAATTTCCTCCAAAAATATTTATTGAGTACCTATTATGTATCATATTCTATAGAGAAAAATAATAAATATATTAGTCGGCTTCAGTTACTATAACAGAATTCCATATACTGGATAGCCTAAACAACAAACATTTATTCCTCACAGTTCTGGAGTCCAGACCTTGGTAGATCTTCTGTCTAATGAGATTCCCTAGCTAGAAATATCCCATGTGTTATCAATCCATGTATATTGTCAAACATTAATGCCAGGAAAGTAATGTATCTATGAGTCCACAACAAGAAGGTAATGGAAGCTCCACCTTTGGCAACTTTCCTGGACTCTGCGCTATGCCCTCCTTCCCTTGGTTGATTTTAAATCGATATCCTCTCCCTGTAATAAATCATTACCATTAGTATAGTCACTTTCAGTGAATTCTGAGACCCGTCTAGCAAATGATCAAATCTGAGGGTGGACTCTTGTGGGGACTATTCCCTCTAAACTATAACAGTTGGCTTAAAACCTCACACTGTCATTTGGGCTTAAAGTCCTAAATGACCTGATCCTTAATGCACACACACACACACACACACACACACACACACACACACACACAAAGAGAGAGAGAGAGAGAGAGAGAGAGAGAGAAGGTATCAACTCTAGTTTTTTAGTTTTCAGTGATACTGAAATGAAGGCAGTCAAGAAAATATTGGCTCTTTACTGGGAGCAATTTTTGTAAATGACATAGAGAAAGCAATTCCCTGAAAGTAAAAATTTTTCCAGACTGAAATATATAGAACACAAATTGAATAGATCAGCATAGATCAAAATGATAATAATGATTATAAGAACACATCACATCCTACATGTCTGAATTAAGTCCAGCTCAATGTACTAACAGCACTTATAACTGAGATGACAAAACCATGTGGTAATCTTGGAAAATCACATAAAAGAACAAATATCTAGTTTCAAAACTGGGTAAAATAAGGGATTTTATCATTGGTATGTACATATATATTTGTGGGAAAATTAAAAGAGATCAAGTTTTGAATGATAGCGAACAAAATTTCCTAACTGATCCATGGGAAATCCATAGCTGTCCAAGCACACTAGGCTGTAGCTTAGGTTCACTAATAATGATCTCATTCAGAACACAAACATCTCTCTGTTTGAGAGCTATTTCTTAGTTATCAAAAGTGAAATCTGGGGCTGCCCAGAGAGAAATATGATTGTATTCCAAATGACTCAGGTAACACATTCTGAACATTAGCTCAAAAATGATAAACTGGATAATAGAAGATGATTGAAGAAGACAAAGGAAAATGAGTAGACATTTCTAATCTGCATGTAAGAAGGTTTGAGGATAAGACAGTATCCTTCAAATGTTTGAATAGTCAACACATAGAAATACACACGCCTCCACCTCTATGGCAATGATAGATGGAACCAATTCTAGTGTGCACTGATTTTCATGTAAGCAGAACTTTCAAATAATCATAGTTGTCTAAGGGTAGAATGAACAAATAGGTATCCTTTGGGGTCAGGTGGGGAAGCATTTGTCTAAGCATATGATAGGGACTTCATAGAGAGAACTCAATATAATTGATTTTAACTGATAAATTTTAATTAATCTTGCAAGTGATTTTAAAAACTGAGTCACCTTTAATCATGATCAAATCTTCAGGTTCCATATCTTCTGATTTGTTTTCCTAGCTCAGGACAGGTTAGAAGTAGTAAATTAGAAGTGGGGGGAAGTTGTTGCCAGAAGTGACCTAACATTTATAGAACTCTTAATATGTGTTTTACATATATTATCTGATTTATTATTTAGAAAATGTTTACTATTAAGCCAATCTCTCCTTTTGTAAGAAGGGAGGTAAGTTCAGGCATTGAAAGAAACCACCCAAGGTCAAACAGCTACTAAGCAAGAGTACACATTCTGTCCAACCTTGATCCCTCTTCCAACGGCTATGTTGTTTCTCAAACCACCTCTTTCTAACAGCAGGAAATGAGAGCCAACAATAAGTCAGTGAAGGAATGACAGAGACTTTCTGTAAATCAGATTTAATACTTTACAAAACACAGTGGTCTGTGGCCATTTAGTGTGCATACAAACAACCTCTCCTATTTCAGAAAGCTCTTGAATGTGTCACTGAGTTGTAAGAATACAGTAGCTAAAGTTCATTTTAGTATACAAGCTCAACATCAAGAAAATATGGAGGTGTGGGGAGCCTGGATGGCTTTAGTCAGTTAAGCATATGACTTGATTTCGGTTCAGGTCATGATCTCAGCATCATGGGATGGATCCCATGTGGTGCTCCACAATCAGTGGGGAGTCTGCTTGAGATTGTCTCTCTCCCTCTCCCGCTGCCCCTCCCCTCTCCATGTGCACATGTTCTCTCTTCCTCAAATAAATAAATCTTGAAAGAAAGAAAGAAGAAAGAAAGAAAGAAAGAAAGAAAGAAAGAAAGAAAGAAAGAAAGAAAGAAAGAAAGAAAGAAAATGGAAGGAAGGAAGGAAGGAAGGAAGGAAGGAAGGAAGGAAGGAAAAGGAAGGAAGAAAAAGAAAGAAAGAAAGAAGAAAGAAGAAAGAAAGAAAGAAAGAATGAAAGAAGGAAGGAAAGGAAGAAAGAAAATATGGAGGTGTGTTCATTATACTATGTCTAGGGAGATCAATGCCATCGCTATTGTTCAGGAAAAAATTCCAGTGTTCTTGTTGCTTCAGGAAATTACATTGATGGAGGTTCACATAAAAGCCCTTTACTGTGTTCTGTGGTGGAGTTCAGACTTTGCCCGAATCAGCTGTGGACAATATAGATCTGTGATAATGGCATCAGGATTGTTTGGTTTCCAGTGACGAGAAATACAAATGGAACCAGCTTAGACAATAAAGGAAACATTCAAAGCCTACTTTTCCAACCTCACGAAGGATGGAGGTATAGCTAAGCCTCAAAGAAAAGTAGACAAAAATGACTGGTCTTGCCCAGGAATCTTTCTTTCCATCTTCTATTTACCATGGCTTCTCTCGGTGTCATCTTCTCCTACTGAAGACTGTTTTCCTCCATGCTGTGGATAACATGGCTTCCAGCAGTACTCTGGCATTACTTCCTGAAGCTACTATTGTCACTCTAAATTACAGGGACTAGACCTTGTCTTAGTCCTATTTGAAAATCATGGATAAGGACTCGAATTACTTAGTTTACTTCTAGTGTCAAACAGTGAGCCAATCAGTTGTATTCATGAGAAAGAGTTTGCTTAGAATCAAAACGGTCTCTGAGGGACCAACCTGCATGTTAAGGCCATGCCCAGACTTGGAAATTATAGGCCAGGGAGACACCACAGTGAGCATCTATTACATTTGGTCTCCACATAATTAGAAATTTTTAGGGAAAATTCTACCAAATCTTGAACAAATTTTTAACGTAAAAAATTAGGCACTTAATGGAATAAGCTTCAATGATATAGAAGATATACTTATTTCAGACATTTCATTGTTTAATGATATGGGACAAAACATTTATTTTAGTCATGGCCTTTTTCCAACAGTGTCTTAGCATTACTAGAGCATTAAATTGCTAAATTGGGAAAACAGAACTTAGAAAAAACAAAGTCTTTTCATGTGTGATTGAGGTCCCAGTGAAAAACTGAGTCCTTGGTAAAACAAGTTTGTCTAAGAGATTTCTGTAAAATATTCCAAGATCTGTTTCATCTTCTTCTAGCTCAGTTGTTGTAAAGCATTACTGTATGAGTTGAAGTGAAAGTGGGTCATATTATTCCCTTTTACTGAGGCACAAGCCAAAACTCAGTGAGAGCAATGCATGGAAATGTATGTTAATCATTAGAAGAGGCTTAGAAGTGTATGTTCCAATGACATGGTTATATAGATATAGTTCTTAACTGGAATACTATTTATTTATGTGAAAATTCAAGTTGCTGCCACTGAAAGTTTATGCCGAAGGCAAATTGTCAAATCTGAAATGTAAGGCCTAAAAGCTGGTCTTGGATAGATTAAAAAAACACACAGCAAATAGACTGCATTGTTGTAGGCTGAAGCTCATTTTCAGAAATACATTGCTCAGCACTAAAGTGGACAGTCTAATCAGTTCCTCTGCAGAAACAGCAAGATTTTTACAAATGAAAGAAAATCTACAGAGATGAAGCTGTGACTGGAAAATTTGATCCACATGGTTGTATTTTTAGATCTGTCAAAGATTGACCTCTGTTTGCAGTTTTCCTAGCAATAGTTTAATGTAAAATTAACCTATATGTAGCATTTCTGTATTTCATGGAATTGTGCTATATATTATACCTTATCTATTATTTCTAGAAAGGTCAAATATTCTCTCTGTTAGTTGCAAATATTTCTTCTTTTTAAGCTATGCAAATGGTAGTTAGCCTGTTCTGCATACATTTTGTGTAAGATTGTGGTTAATTAACCTAAAAATCCTTATCTGTGATGAGAAAGCTTGGTGGAAATTTACAGAGGATGGAATGTACTATTTTGTTGCCTCTGCAATATCTGAAGGGTAAAGAGATGGTGAACATATGGGGAAATTCTCACCACTGGAATCCAAACAGGAAGATTTCTTATTTTTTCATCAGTATGTGGGAAAATCTTGGATGTGGAAAAATAGTGACTTCTCCATATTTAAAACAGACACAACCTGGTTGTTTTCACAGGCATATCATTATTATTTCATAGATAAGTGAGTATATAAGTGTGTCAACGCATACATACATGTGTGTGGGTACGTAACATGGTGACCAGGAGACAAAACGCTCTGGAGTAAAACCATTACCCTATTTTAAAGTATGCTTTTACTAAACCTATTATTGGCAATTCAGTTGACAATCATATTACAGTGTGACATTCAAATGTCAAATGCATATCTCATTTTCGACTGAGACCATTACATCATTCCTTGTCAAATGCACTGAAATATGGCTAGGTCTAGCTCTGATTAGATAAGGGACCTCATGCTGGTGTTAGCAAATCCAACCCCAGGGATTGATTCCCAAGCTGAGGGAAATGGCAAAGTTATTATTGATGATGTTGCCAAAGCTAACAGGTTTCACATGTCCTTCATGAACATATGGCTACAGCCCCAACAGCGACACCATTAAGAGCCATTTGTTCAAGTGTCCTAGAATCATTGCTGAAGAAAAGGGAAAAATTTATAAATTTTAAATACCCACCAGTACAGAAGTTTGTCCAACTCCTTGCAGGTTGTCTGGTTCACTGCACTTACTGGAACCATATGAAAAATAACCCTTCATGTACGTGCAGGAGTTTGTCCCATTAGAGAGACCATATAACAGGTACATTAGAATCCCAGTCTGGGGTCTGAGTCTGGGCTCTGTGCAGTCCTGGCTGTATGACTTTGGCAAAGTTCTCTATTTCTCTAAACATCAGTTCTTCTGCACAATTGTGATGATTGTGAAAATGAAATGAAATCGTGTATGACCAATAAATAGTAGTTCTTCCTATTACTTCATTTAGCCTTTTTGTAACTTCATGAAATATGTAGGGAATGCAGTATAGTCTTGTTCTAGATCAAGAAACAGAACCAATGACAGTACATGGCTTGTCCAAGGTCACAAGGCTAATAAGGGTGAAAGAGAATCAAGCCCAGGTCTCTTGATTTGAAATCCAGTATTCTTAAAGTGTCTATGGAGGAACAGAAACCCTGTAAATTAGACTATAATTAAGGTACTACTACACTTACAGAGACAAAGTGAAATAGTGAATTGGTTCAATTACCTCAATGATGCAAGCCTCAAAGTACCAAAATGCTTTTTTTAATATGTCTGAATTTATCGGACCAAATATCTAAATAATTGCTCAATTATTCACATCATTTTGAATGTATGTATAAATCTGTTTTTTGTGGGGGAGGGGATCCGGCTAGGTTCTGAATCATGTCTCCACTCTGTCCAACATAAATAGAGGATTATTTTTCATTTTCCCTTTCTAATTTTTTCAAAATCCAGTGGCTTTTTTGATTATTAAATTGAAGTTTGTGGATAAATGGGAAAATCTTTACTGAAATATGGTACTTCCAACTGTAATTTTGGTTTGAATTAGACTGCTTAGAAGGAACACAACTTCATATAAGAGTAACAAGCCATGACCTTCTTTGTAGGTGTGTGTTGGGGGTAGGGTGTAGTTAGACATCCTTTCAGCTTTTATTGTTAGTGCAGAATCAAAATTCTGATCCTGGAGAAAATGTTTTAACCCCATTAAAAGGGGTTATGTTCAAATCATCCCAAGACAATTCTCATAACAGGAATGAGCCAAAATTACATTTATTCAAAACTAAAAGAAACCTACCCCCTCTTTTTTTTTCCCTTCTGATCTTTACAAACAACTTACCTATTTCAATATAGAATTAAATTCTTCTGATCATATTTCCTTAGCTACAGTCCCGAATAGAACATAATATCAGCATTAAAATAAAAATTAGTGGCATTTGGAGAACAACCAACAAAAGTTTTTCGAACTATAGAAATACACATCAATTAAAAGAAATCGGGCATAGTTAAAAATCGTGTCTGTACTAAAAACAAATCTGTCAGCCTACCACCATTTATGTTTTATAATAAATACAGTGCTTAGCAAGATATGGGAATAACATTACCCTGGATTGACAAGCCTATTGTACTTTGAATAGGTACTATACAGAAAGTGGGGAGCAAGTGCCTTTGTTCACTGTGAAGTCTGCATTGTAGAATGATCCCTAGAGATGAGGAAGGAAGAGGTTCAGACATAATTAGGGCCCATTTGAAAGGCTATGTTCAGTATAATGGTGTGGGTGTAAGTCTCTCTGCGATAGTGTGCCAACCTCTCTTCGGGTTGCTAATAATTTCTCTGTCCCTCTCATCAACGTCCTGGCCTTTACTCTAAAACCTGTCCAAACCGAAAGGTCCCCTCCATCTATACAACAGCCTTGAGCCCACAAAGCAGGTAAACTGGCCACTCCTCTGGCTGTGACAAGTTCTGTCTTTGCAATTTTCAACCTCTGTCTTTGTGTCTGCACTCTGCGATGCCATGGATTTGCTTGAGGGCGAACTGAGCCAGGAAGCTGCACCTTTGAAGAAGAGATTGGTGGGTGAAGCGCGCCACACATAGTGGAACCTTCATAGACCTTTACTGACCAGACATGAAAGGAAGCCTCAGAAACAGAAAAGAGAGAATGATAGAATACAGGAAGTAGTTACAACTTTTTTTCTTTTTTAAGGGGAAATCATGCCCACTTTTAAACTTGTCTTGCACCAAGCACAGTCCAAGACTGTTTTTTCCTCACCTTCATCTAGAAGGGCCACATGATGAATCAAGTAAGTTAGACAAAAAAGCGGAAAAAAATCTTTTGCCAAAATATGATTGCTAAGATGCTGATAAAAAAAAAATTTGTTTAAACAGCTGTCCTTTCTATGTATTTGCCCCAAAATTCTGCCACTAAGAATTTTTCTTAAGAAAATAAACACAAATGGGCTCTAAACTCTAAGTCTGTAAAAGAATTTTAACAAAAATTAAAGTAGAGGACCCGTTGGAAATATCATGATATATGCATATATGCGATGGAATAAAATGCAGCCATTAAAATGATGATATTAAAAATTTTACTTTAGTCTCTGCATACTTGTTTAGTTCTTAACTGTGGGCCAGATCCTGGCCAGTCACTGGCACACAGCTGTATCTGCATTCGAAACCTCACATATACTTGAGATAAGGGTGGACATAGTTTAACTGAAAAAAAAAAACCCCACAAAACAGATTAAAGGATATTATGCTTTTGATTTTGTTAAATATATATTATTTATATACACTTATATATGTATATATATATACTAATACACACTATATATATGCTTATTGCACCTTTAGTTACTGCTGCCTAACAAATCTCCCGAAACAGCAGTCATTAATTATCACTCATGCATGTGCGCATTGCCGCAGGCTTGTAGATTGGCCAGAACAACTCTGCTCCACATGTTTCTCATCCTCTTCTCATCCCTCTTGGGCTAATCCAAGCATGTTCTTTTTCATGGTAGTGACAGAGGTACACAAGAGAGAACAGAAACAAAGATAACCTCTCTAGGTCTGGGCATAACAATGAAAAATGTAGAAAAAGATGCTTAGGCACTAACGTTAGTTATCTGAACAGTAGGATTAGGTGTGAATTTTAACTTCTTCTGTTTATTTTTCCTGACGTTACAAGAAAAACATACCTTTCATAATCAAATCCCAACAAACAGTTTAAATATTTTGCCAAACTGAATTTTCACAAGTTTCCTATATTTTTGTCCCTTTTTATAATGATCCATAGAGAAAGGAGAATGACTGGAGAAAGAAGACCTACTATTTCATGATGTCCATCCATATGTCAGTAGATCATAATTATAATTACCTAACCATTGCCTAGCCTGACTTTGAATGTGAACCCTGAACCACTGATAAACTTAGAGTGGTAGAGAATTGTGACTCTAATATCATCCTTGTCTATTTATTTATTTTCTTCATTGAAAAAAACCAAGCATTTGCATTTCAGTTGGCTTACAAAGATAAAAAATCTCCTTAGATTTACTTGATTTGCATGTACACACGTGTTTTGATACGGAAGGAAACGAGATGGCACCTTGCAAGCTGTCAGTGCTTCTCAAAGGCTGTGTGGTTCTTCGCCTCCCAGCCCTCTCCGTGATGGCACACAGCAGGAATGCTTGCCGTCCCATCCGCCTTTTTTTGCTTTCTGTGCTCATGTAAGAGGGTGTTTTTTTCTTGTCCTATTGACTGGTTTAGAAAGCCCTTTTTTCCCCTCCTTTTTTGGTGCCGTGATTACATTGAATGGTTGATGTTTCTAGTGAATCATTCCACCAATTAGGCGAAAATATTAAAAGACAAGTAACTTGAGAAGGAAACTCGCATTTCTATAGCACTTTGCCGCAGATGTATCCTATTTACTGCTTTATTTTATTGCTTAATGACTGGATCTGAAGTAATTGCACCATTTGACAGATATTTATTTGTAAAATGTGATTCATTCAGTCAGACACTTTTAGAATGATTTTCATGCCAAGTGTTAAAATTGTGTAGGCTTGAGTAGCTCTTTCAAAAGATGCAAACACGCATGTAAATTCCACGCATCAAGCACATCTACTTTCAGCCCTTTTTATTATAGAAATATTCCAGTTGACAAAGAGTGCTAGTGAATAGACGGCAGGGACTTCTGGACTTTAATCAACCGCAATCACTGGCAAAGTTCAGAATTAATTTCCTAACCATGAATCACCTGCAGACAATGAATCACGTTCTAGAGAATTTTGCCAAGCAAAACAAGCCATCATGCCCTGTACAACTTTTGAGGACATGGCCATGGAAACTCATTTGACTAGCATAGTTGAAATAATGAAAAGGAAAGAATATAGAGAATAGTGGAACAAGCTATCAAATAGTGTCTGATGACTTTCAGCTTCACAAAGACCGGGGAATTGAGAGTTGAGCATGAAAACGCTCTCTGAAATGGTCTACTCACTGGTTGGATTCTGTTCTTAAATTCTCACTACTGAGAATCAAGGTAAAGAATTCTTTGTTAATACTTTCTTGGCTCTGAAACATTCTACACATCACAGCACAAACATTAGACCATTTTCACCCATTCTTTAACCAAAGTATTAGAAACTTTTTCTTTAACTTCTGGTTCATACACTGTCTCTCTTTGAAAGGAGAGGAATGGGGAGAATTAAATGGACAGATAAGGCAGATGAAAAAAAGAACACTTTTGAATGAAATAGCCAAGTGATTTACATACTGAATTATTGGTGTGATTGCCTCAGTTTTCCATTTTCTCTTCCAGATAGGCAAACAAAGGAACGGATGATCTTTATTTGTTTCTGGACATAATAAAAAAAAAAGATAAATTTAAGTTGCAAGTCATACAACTAAATATTTAGCACCTTACATAATATCGTCAAAATAGAATTGATCATTTAAAAAGGAAGCATTTTCATTGTCAATTTAAACCAAGTTCATTTCAAACTACATCAAGTAAAAATATACAATAAAAATAAAGTTACCAACACATGATATTTGACATGGATACCATTGCAAAGAAATCATGTATGCCATCGCAAAGAAAATAAAGAATAAATAGAAAATTCTCACCTAGAAAGAATAGTAAATAATAAGAATTTGTGAGCACATTAGACAAATGTCAAAAACTCCAAGATTAGACAGTATCTATGTTCATAAACGGGTTTGAGGTTTTTTTTTTTAATTGATTGATAGGTCATTAACATCAAATAAATTTGCCTTTATAGATTCATCCAATTTTGGCATATGAGGGAAAAAAACCCAAGATTCATGTCATATGGCACAGAATGAAATAATTTTCCAGACGGGCAATCAATATTTCATTTTAGCCCATGAAAACAGGTAAATCGAACTATAAAGTACCCATTGTCAGCCACTTTAGCCAGGTGAATGGAACACATTAACCATTATTATTATTAAGTGAAGCTAGCTGGAATTTTCATCTGTGACTTGTATACCATTCTGTTTTTTACAGTGTGTTGCCTTCAGACCTTCTAAACTTTCCCTCCCACTTACTGATTGCCTTGGCACCTGGGCTTGCAATTCTCTTCCCTTCCAAGGGTTCTGTTATCATTCTAGAAAGACATGTGTTCAACCCGAAGAAACCCTGAGCTCTCTGCATGTTGGCCTCATCTCCAGTGACTTACCTTCCTGTGCGGAGCCCTCAGGGGCCCACCATTGAGTTGAAAAGCTGGAACTTGGATCTTTACCTGAAGCTATTCCAGCTCTTACATTGTAAATTCAGGCTATATAAATATTTGACCCAGAACTCTTACTTTCTGACTGTTGCTTAATTATTCCTGATACTCTAGTCTTCAGTCTCATTGGTTACCCACTTAACAAATAGTGATGAGAGCCCTCTTGGTACTTTTTGTTGTTCTAGACACTGGATTTGCTGGAGTAAAATGAGAAGTCAAAGATGTCTGCTCTCGTGAAGCTTACATTCAAAACCCTTAAACTTGCTGCATTCTCTTGCTTAAGTCCCATGACCCATCATTTCAACTACTCTGTTTTTAATATCCTAACTTCTTTGCTCATTGTTTTTTCCATCATCTACTGGCAGAAGCCCAAGCCGAGGAGACTCCAGCCACCACCCTTCCCAGCATATTCACCTCAGTGGCTGACCATAAGTTGGAGGAAATCATATAACTGTGCAGATAAATGCCACAATAAATTCATGGTCTCTCCAACAGCAAAAGGGCCCTCGCCACTTCCAAGAAATCCCTTTTTCTCTGTTTTCCTAGCTCTTTTTTTTAGATCCCCTGGTACTTATTTCAAACAAACACACTCACTAATGTTTGCATCCAGGTCAAGCAATTTCAAATGAGCCCCCAAACCAACTCTAAATTCATGTCGTGACTAACAAACTATGGCAATTATTATCAATACAGGACATCTGAAAGCACCTTCTTTAACTAACCAGGGCTCAGAGACTGAGGCAAGTAGAAATGTTCAGGCTTTCATTGAGGGGGAGCAACTGATTTGCTTTGCCTTGATGTTAACCATTTGGTTGGGCCTAACTTTTTTATTTTGTTTTATTTTATCTTATTTTATTTTATTTTATTTTACAGAGAGAGAGATCACAAATAGGCAGAGAGCCAGGCAGAGAGGCAGAGGGGGAAGCAGGCTCCCCGCTGAGCAGACAGCCCGATGCAGGGCTCCATCCCAGAACCCTGGGATCGTGACCTGAGCTGAAGGCAGAGGCTTAACCCACTGAGCCACCCACATGCCCCTGGGCCTAACTTTAGAATTCAGCTTACAATCAGCAAGAATACTTAAAGCAGGAAGCATCCAAGTGTTAGGCACAGAAAACAAGAAACAGGTAAGATCCCTGGGCTGCTTGACCAGTAGTTGTAGCACAAGATGATAAAGGGTGCTTCAAAATTTAGAGGGGCATTGAGCAGTTATTTGACATTTTTTGGCTTTGGTTTTCTGTAAATAGTAGACCAATTTAATAGGTAGTTGTGAGAATTGAATGGGAAATTAAGTGTAAAGAGTTAGGATATTACCTAGCCCCTCCTAAGCACTCAGGAAATATTAGCGATTAGCTGCTGATCCCATTTCCATCTATAACTGTGGCTCCATCCCTCTCCTTCTTGCCACAGGAAAATTTCTTTAAAATCCTGCCACTGTTTATAGTCTCCATTTCCTCATCTCTCTGCCATTTCTTCCCACCACCACTCCTCTGAACCTATTCTCACGGAGGTCATCAGTGGCCTCCTTGATGCTAAATCCCTGAATTCTACCCCCTGGTTTTTATTTTGTTGATCTATTGATATCACTTGACACTAGTGACTGCTCTCTTCTCCCTGAAACACTCTTCCCCAAGCTTTTATGAAGAGATGCACTCCTTGATGTCCTCCTATATTTTAAGTTAAACTTGATCTCCCCCCTTTTCTGGATTTTAGTCTACTTCTTCAATGTTGGTGTTCTGTAAGTTTCTATCATGAAGTGTTTGTTTTCTTACTCTACAGAATTCTCTCTGGTATATCTAATATACTCTCACAGGATTCCCATCTCTATTCTTTAGGGTGAAGGCTAAGATACTGGGGGGGAAAAAAGGAGGGACCTAAAGAATGAGGTTTCTCTCTCTCTCTCACCTAAGAGCCAAGGTGTACACGGTCCAGGATGGCAGCTTTGCTCTACGTGGTCACTTAGAGAGCCAACTTCTCTGATTCCACTCTTCTGCATCCCTGCCCCAGCTGCTGCTTGAAGTTAGTTTCCTGCTCAGTTTAGGGTCTTCGGTAAGGGAAAAGGAAATAAGGAAGGTCAGGGGCAGGAACTATTCTTTAAACAAATGGCCTGAAGTTGCATACATTACATCCATTCACATTCCACTGGTAAGAATGTGGTCCAATGACCACATGGCTCCATGGTGACAGCTGGGAAATGTGGTCTTTAATTGGGCATAACATCAGGGAAAACAGCAGGCAGGAGGATGGACTTTAGTAGACAACTAGAAGTTTCCACTACACTGTCTATAAGTTAATAACTAGAAATTCTGTCTTCAGATGCCTTTCCTTAGCTTCAGACTCAAATATCTAACTGCTTACTAGACAGTTCCACTTCAATTTCCCTCTTACACCTTAAATTCAGTATATTCCAAACAGAATTTATAATCTTCTACATCTCAAAATCTCCAAGCTCCATTTCAGTGAAAGCCATTGTACTCTTTTGTTTCTTATCATAGTTGTAGAAACTCCTTGGTGTTTATCACCATAGTCGTAACTATGCATCATCTTTCATTTTGCCTCAATCCCTCTGGACTTCCCCCCATAGCAAATCTATCTCAATGGCTTAGCGACCCCTTTTAGATGTCTCTCAGATCCTCCGTTCACTACCCTTTTACTACCTTTATTCTATCTCCAGCCTCCATTATCACCCCACTTAAATTTACAAATATTCTTTATTTTCTGAATAGATTTGATTCTTCAATTTAGGCAGCAAGAACTCAGATAGGGAAAGACATTAGGTTGTCTGAATCTGTCTGGTACAGTGATTAACAAAATTTGGAAAGCATAGATTTATCTGAAAATTTATCGGAGTCTCACACCTAAAAGCTCCACCCATGAGAATGTGAGGAATCCCTGTATGCTCCACGTGAAGTCCAACAGATCTTTCTAAAATATAAATCTAACCTTACCACGTGTATAATTTTGCACTTGCTTCCCATTGACATTAGAATAAAATCACATTCTTAGCATGGCTTAGAAGTCTTTCATCTCGGATTATTACATAATCTTGCCATTCCCCAGGCTGAACTTTTGACTCGGGACACATATCCTCTCTTCTGGTTCCTTGAAAGCACTGTCTTTCCCTTGTCTTGCCTCCTTAGCCTGGTATTTACCCTCTATTACACTGATAACATTTTGTTATATTTGTTTTTTTATTATCTATTTCCCCATTAAAAAATGTAAGCTCCGTGATGACAGAGACCATTCTCTTCATTGTTGCATTGGTAGAACTTGGGTACAGTTTAGGATGTAGTAGATACTCATAAATATTTCTTAAATATTCATTTAATATTTGGATATCTGTATAGTTTGGAATGAGAGTAAAAGTACTATCAAAGTATTAAGTGGCAATTCAGAGTTCTTGGCACAATTATAATCAGGATGAATAGATAAATGTTATTCACTAGAATACATTTTTATTTAGAAAAATAATTTAGTAACACTTTGAGAGTAATAAGCTAAAATAAATGATGCCAGGCCAGGCATGGAAATGTCAGAGTCTGCCTGAATTCTTCTTTCCTTCCCTTGCCTGATTCTTCTTGTACAATCCACATATATAGAGCTCTTGCTTTCTCTCCTCAGTCTGGCTCCTTGAGGCTTACTAGGTGAGAATCACAAGGAGGTATTGAGCACAGAGACACTAAACTATCAGCTGGTCTAACATCTCATTCTGATTAAAACCTCCCTGTTGAGCAGCGGTCTTAGGAAACTGTACTCAGCCACAGTGACAATCAGTTATGAAGGGTGTCACCAATGATTATCGATAACAAAATACAATGTTTACTAATGTTTTTGTTTGTTAATTAAAGCAGATTCAGTGCCATTATAATTAAAATATCCTTCATTCCATTTTCTTATCATTTTTCATTCTGGTGATTTTTTGGGTTTTTTAATTTATTTTTTTAAAGGTTTTATTTATGCATTTGAGAGAGAGAGAGAGAGAGAGAGAGAGAGAGAGAGAATAAGCAGGGGGGAGAGACAGAGGGAGAGTGAGAAGCAGACTCCTTTCTGAGCTGGAAGCCTGATGCAGTGCTGAATCCCAGGACCTGGAAATCATCCCAATAGTCAAAGGCAGATACTTAACTATCTGAGCCACCCAGGTGTCCCTTTTTTTTTTTTTTTGGAGTAGAAAAGAAGTGACACAGTCTATGCCACAGCTGACATTAACAGTTGGATATGCATGTGATAGATCATCTAGTTATCTGGTTTTAAAAATGGAAGTAGGGGTGGTTTTCTCTTTCCTATAAAGAAGCACACATTTATATGGAGAACGTGGAATCATCAGGTGGGAGTTAAATAAGAAGAGCAAGCTAAATTTAACACTGCCAAGCTAGATAGGGGCAAAAGGAGACTGTAACCTAAGAGCAAGTCTCAGGACTGAGCAAAGCAAAGGGCTGCGTTGTAAGAAGAGGACAGAGTGGTCCTTCTGAAAGCCTGTGGGTCCTAAGGATCTGGATTTAACAGCTCCAATTAGGAAGAAGCAGCAATTCCACCAGTAACTTCCAGCACATGAAACCCTAGATCAGTGTCTGTTACCTACAAGAAGAGATATGGATCTTGTCTTCATGGGGCTCACTGGGTATAGTCAAGGATTTTTTTGCAAAGGCATTTAGGGGCTTCACTACCCATATATCAGTAACATACTAGTCTTTTAAAATTTTCTTTCTAAAACTCGTCACATTTATATTTCAAACATTACTCCTGCATTTAACTGGTGCTATGTGGCTATATCCAGCTTTTCATTTTAGGCTTCCAGACTTAATTTAGTGTAGTGGACAGTTTCTGTCTTAAGAGAAAAAGTCCCACTGCAAAGTGGAATTTGCATGGAGTGAGACACTATGTTCCAAAAAGCAACTCTCTCAAGGGCCCCTGCCAACACAGCACATGTGTATCTAAGAGAAAGGGAAAAAAACATACAACCCTCCTTTATGGAACCTCTACCAGCAACTCCACAGAAGCCTCACGGTTTACCTTGACCTGGTCTAGCACCTGATCCTGCCAGGCATCCCTGTGGTTTCGCACTTGGAGACATCTGGAACATAGTCAGGGACATCTGGTCATGTTCTAGGGTGCAAAAGCATGCAGAATGATGACTCCTCTAACGATCTGACTAGGAAAATTCTCAAAAGTTATGCATGAACACGGTCTGGTCCTACAGACCCAAACAAAGACACAGATTCTTTGTTAATTGCATTTTTCTTCCCTTTGGTTCATTTGCTATGTTTGTTCTTGTTCTTACTGCTCTTATTTGTTTGTTTTGTTCATTTGAAAAGTTAATCCTTTTAAAAAAATAGGTTAACGAGTTGTGTGCACTTGAAGATAAACTTCAGAGGACCTTGCGTCATGTCTGAAAGAGCTATGAGTCTCACGGTTTCTAAAAATTTAAACCTCAGACTTGCTCTTGATGAAGTATCTCTAGTCCATGAAGACATCAATCAACTTTTTCTCATGTTCCTTCACCTTTTGCTCAAATTATGTGTGAAACGATAGCATTGTAGAACTGGCTAATCCCCAGTGAATCCTAAGCTGTCCTAAAGATCATTTTCTACCACCCTGAAGGTTTAACTACAACTCCATTTAATTGGCACTGGTGGGCAATTCACCGGGGGCGCTGCGGTGTGACTGCTCAGGAAATGTCTGCCTGCTGTAATGCTGGCAAGCTTATTCCTATAAAATCTCACAAGATCCCTTGTCGAAACATTTTGTGCTGCAATGTTGATGATATGCCCAGTTCAATCAATCAATCAACAAATATTTATGTTAAATGCCTGTTCTATCACCACGGCTAGCCTGACATTCCCCGTCCCCCCTCCCCCCGCCGCTTACCATTGTGCCCATGTGAATGGTGTTCAGGCAAGGGTCAGGGTGATCTCTCTCTGACCCCAGTGGATGTGCATGCTGTTGTTTCTAGCCCTTCCCAAATGGAAAAATCAATTAATTCACTAAGAAACATTATTGACATCTACGGTGCACCCACATTCTTAGTAGGCTTAGATTTCTTCTAGTAGGATGAAACTCTCAAACCAGGGTCCCTCCCTTCTTCTCTCCTTCCTCCCCTCTTTCAATAACAGTTTATTATAGTAGCACTTAACATTTGTATAGAATTGTGTTGTTAGCAAAGTATTTTTATTCTTAACCTTACTGACTATACTGAGAGGAGGCTGTTTTTTCCTTTTTTACAGCTGAAGAACCAAGAGATTTCTATTTGCCTGAAGTCATAGCCAATAGAGAACAAGGGAGCATTCCTTAACTCCAAAGTGACTTTCCCCAAATTCCCATTTCTCTCTGTTACATATAAAGCATGTTTCAAGTGTGAGAGTTAGGGAGTAAGATTAATAATAAGAAGAATAAAATATTTTTAAAAAATATTTATTTATTTATTTATTTATTTATTCAAGAGAGAGAGCATGAGCATGAGGGGCAGAGGGCGAGGGAGAGAGAATCTGAAGCAGACTCCACAGAGCATGAAGCCCATCGTCAGGCTCGATCCCACAACCCTGAGGTCACAACCTGAGCTGAAACGAAGAGTCAAATGCTGAACTGACTGCATCACCCAGGCACCCTGCAAAAAAAATAATTTTTAACCTCAGAAATGTAATATCAGAGGTAACCCAGTGATTTTATCTCACTCTAAAATAGATCTAAGAGGCTGTGCATTTCAGAACACCTGCCTCACATCTTGAAAGAGATGGTCCCTAGTCTTTGGAGTCTCCCAACGTTGCAGGGCTCACAAGAGTCCCACTTGCATGCTTCTATCTGGGGACTGATTCAAACTCTATTTCTCAGAACCATGCTTCTCAACAGCTGCTTATCTAGTCGTATCTAAATGCAGCGTCCATTTCTTCACCTCCCCTCTGGCCCGGCTCTACAATCCAGTGCAGTGTGACTGTTGGCCTGGACCCATCATTCCAGTCAGTTTGTAGTAAGGTCGTGATTTACCCCCACATCACTCAAGTCAAAGACACCTTTTCCTCTCTCTTTGACCTGTGAAGAGGCAGAACAGCATAATGGCAAACAAAGCATGAAACTCTGAAGTCAGACTCCCTTGGTGTGACTACTGACTCCTCTATTTGCAATATAATGTGATCTCAAGCAAGGGACTTCACCTCTCTGTGCTTCACTTTCTTCATCCATAAAATGGGAGTAATAGTACATGTGTAAGGATTCGAGGAGTTAATATATGCAAAACCCGGAGAAAATGCCTGACACATATTAACTGATACAGATGTTAGCTGTTATAGTTACCTAAGCTGCTGGATATGTTAACCATTTTTTTATTCATTAGCCATAATCTTCTATGTAGCGCCGTGTTCTCCAATAATTTTTCTCGCTCGCCTATGTAGACTCTCTCTACTTTTTACTTAACAAATAGATGTTTAACTTCTTCAAGTTTCACTTACCATTTCCATTCTTTTTATTAGTTTTTCTATCCTCAGAAATCTCATCAAATTCACACATTAAAATACCAATTTCACTCAAATATATATTTTCATTATGGATGTTCTTCCCTGGATATTCCATTGACATATCCACCTGCCTTCCTGCCATCTCTACTAGTATATTTCACATACAACTTAAACTCGGCATTTCTCCCCCAACTGATCACCTTCTGGAGTTCTGGTATTAATAAATCTAGTCAATGTGTTATTGAAGCTAGGTGCCAGGGAATCACCCTAAGACTTCTGTCACCCTCACTTCCAATAGTTAATCCATTACTAAGTCCTAAAGATTATACCTCCCATATTCTTTGATGCAGGTATTTCTTATAGCCCATCAATACCACTGTTATCTCCCACTTGAACCATTGCAATAGCTTTCAAAGTGTTCTGTTCTCACCCCTCTGATCCCTGTCTCTCCACTCTCCGCATATCAAGTAGAACAATCTATTCAAACACAAGGACATCCTAACATTATCTTCTTAGAGCATCTTGATGTCTTTCTTATACTTTTGTAATAAAGACAAACTTACCCCTTCACGGAGCCCATAAAACAATACCTCAGCAGCTTTAAATCATCCCACCCTTCCTCTTGCTTTCTTACTGCCAAGTCACTGACTATTGTTTCATTTCATTAAGAGTTTCCTGCTCCCCTCCCCCAATTGTAGAGCCTTTGCATACACATTGATCCTTCTGCTTTTCTCTCTTCTTTGCCTCATCAGTTCCTATTCATCTCAGCATCTTGGTTGTCTCATCACATCCTCAAGAAAACCTCATCTAACACTCCTGACCAGATAAACTCTTGATATTTCTCTGCTTTATAGAATTTATCATGCTTATAGTTTTATATTCCTTCATGGATTATGTCTGTTACAGTAGACTGTAAACACTGAGACTATATCTTTGGGGAAGGTGGTTCCTGCTTGTATTTGTAGGACCTGTCATAGAGATGCTGCTCCAATATGTATTGGTTGAAGTCACATAACCCTGGACACTCTGAGTTTAGCTCTATTTCTATAGCATCACGTCTGGAATAGCATAGACCTCATTTTACGAAAGAATTAGCCACATGAATACGGACATACCTCAGAGGTGCTGCAGGTTTAGTTCTGACCAACACAATAAAGCAAATATTGCAATAAAATGAATCAAAGAAATTTCTTGGTTTCCCAGTGCATATAGAAGTTATATTTAAACTATACATTAAGTTATGTTTAAACTATACATTACTATCTGTTAAGTATACAATAGCATTATGTCTAAAAACAATGGACATCCCCTTAATTTAAAAATATTGCCAAAAAAAAAATTCTAACTACTATCTAAACTTTCAGTGAGTCATAATCTTTTTGCTGAGAGGGGTCTTTCTCTGTTGTTTGCAGATGACGGGTCAGCGTGACGGTTGCCGAAGGCTGGTGGTGGCTGTGGCAATATCTTAGGATAAAACGACAATGAAGTTTGCTACATCAGTTGATTCTTCCTTTCATGAACAATTTCTCTGTAGCATGTGATGCTGTTTGATAGCAGTTTACCCATAGTAGAACTTCCAAAATTAAAGTCAACCCTCTCAAACCCTGCCACTGCTTTATCAACTAAGTTTATGCAATATTCTAAGTAGTTTGCTGTCATTTCGACAATCTTCACAGCATCTTCACCAAGAGTAGCTTCTGTCTCAAGAAACCTTTTTCTCTGCACATCCATGGGAAGCAACTCTTCATCCATTCAGGTTTTATCATGAGCTCGCAGCAATTCAGTCCCCTCTTCAGACCCTACTTCTAATTCTACCTGGCTATTTTCAGCATATCTGCAGTTACTTCCTCCACAGAAGTCTTGAACCCCTCCAAGTTATCCATGAGGATTAGAATCAACTTTTCCCATGGGTCTCCTGGGTGACTCAGTTGGTTAAACATCTGACTCTTGATTTTGGCTCAGGTCAAGATCTCAGGGTTGTGAGCTTGAGATCTGCATTGAGCTCTGCTCTCAGTGGGGAGTCTGCTTGAAGATTCTCTCCCTCTCTCCCTCCCCTGACTCATGCTTGCATTCTCTCTCTTTCTCTCTAAATAAATAAATAAATAAATCTTAAAAAAAATCAACTTCTCCCAAACTCCTGTTTGTGTCAATAATCTGACCTCTTTCCATAAAGCACAAAAGTTCTTAATAACATCTAGAATGGTGAATCCTTTCTAGAAGGTTTTCAATTTACTTTGCCCAGATCCATCAGAGATATCACTAGCTATGACAGCTATAGCCTTGTGAAATGTACTTTTTAAATAATAAGTGTTGGAAGTCAAAATTCATCCTGATACATGGGCTATAGAATGGACATTGTGTTAGCAGGTAAAAAGACAAGATTAATCTCATTGTACATCTCCATCAGAGCCCTTAGTTGAACAGGTGCATTATCAATGAGTGGTAATATTTTGAAAGGAACCTTTTTTTCTCTACAGTAGGTGTCAACAGTGGGCTTAAAGTATTCAGTAAATCGTGTTGTAAAGAGATGTGCTCTCATCCAGGTTTTAAGGTTCCATTTATAGAACACATGCAGAGTAGATTGTGCATGATTCTTAAGGGCCCTAGGATTTTCAGAATGGGAAAGGAGCATTAACTTCAGCTAAAAGTCACCAACTGCATTAGCCCTTAGCAAGAGAGTCAGCCTGTCCTTGGAAGCTTTGAAACCAGGAGTTGACTTCCCCTCTCTAGCTATGAAAGTCTTAGATGGCATCTTTTTCCGGTATAAGGCTGTTTCCGGTATAAGGCTGTTTCATCTACAATAGTCTGTTGTTTAGTGTGGCCACCTTCATGAATTATCTTAGCTAGGTCTTCTGGGTAACTTGCTGAAGCCTCTATATCAACACCTGCTGCTTCCCCACGTACTTTTATGTTACAGAGACGGCTTCTTTCCTCCAAGCTCATGAACCAACCTCTGCTAGCTTCCACTTTTCCTTCTGCAACTTCCTCCCCTCTCTCAGCCTTCACAGAACTGAAGAGAGTTAAGGACTTGCTCTGGATCAGGCTTTGACTTAAAGGCATGTTGCGGCTGGTTGGGTCTTCTGTCCAGACCACTCAAACTTTCTCCGTCCTAGCAATAAGGCTATTTTGTTTTCGCAACTTTTTCATGTCCACTGCACGATTTCCTTTAAGAACTTTTTCTTTGTACTCACCACTTGACTGTTTGGTGCAAGGGCCTAGCTTTTAGACTTTCTTGGCTTTCTATATGCCTTCCTCACTAGCTCAATGATTTGTAGCTTTTGACTTAAAGTGAGAGATGTGTGACTTTTCCTTTCACTTGAATACTTAGAAGCCACTGTAGGGTTATTAACTGATCTAATTTCCATATTGCTGTGTCTCAGGGACTAGGGAAGCCTGAGCAGAGGGAAACAGGGAAACAGCCAGTTGGTGGAGCAGTCAGAACACACACAGCATTTATGGATTAAGTTTGCTATTTTGTATAGGCACAGTTCATGGCACCCCAAAACAATTACAAAAGCAACATTAAAGATCACTGATCACATATCACCATAACAAATGTAATAATAATGGAAAAGTTGGAAATATTGGAAGATAACCAAAATGTGATGGAGACACAATGTAAGCAAGTGCTGTGGGGAAAGTGCCACCCAAAGACTGACTGGATGCAGTGTTGCCACAAACCTTCAATTTGTAAAAAAATCACAGTATCTGTGAAGCATAATGAAATGAGGTAAGCATATGTATATACACTAATTATGGCAGAGTAGGGACTAATCTCACTTAGAACCTGCCATGTTTGAATAGATGTGGTCACAGGAATCAAAGACAAGTGAAGTAGAAGTTTGTCAGGCAACATCATAACTTGCTGACTGATGCATGGATGAATAAAGCATTTCAATTCATCTTGTCTTAAGATTGCTGACACTGCCGGGCGCCTGGGTGGCTCAGTGGGTTAAAGCCGCTGCCTTCGGCTCAGGTCATGATCCCAGGGTCCTGGGATCGAGGCCCACATCGGGCTCTCTGCTCAGCAGGGAGCCTGCTTCCTCCTCTCTCCTCTCTCTCTGCCTGCCTCTCTGCCTACTTGTAATCTCTCTCTCTGTGTCAAATGAATAAATAAAAAAAAATCTTAAAAAAAAAAAAAAAAAAAGATTGCTGACACTGCCATCCCTGGACCCTGTCTACTCACGGACAGTATTATGTGGCCAAACATAACAATAATTTTAGTACTTAGCTAGATCTTACTTGTGCTCTAACATTTACCTAGCCATCAGTTATTTGTTCCTAAATAAAAGGCTGTATTATATTATAATGACCGAACCTAGACCCTCCTGATATTCCCAAGCCACTGGAAGGGAAAGAGCCGGGAATTACATTCTTTTACCTTCAGAATGGCCAGAACTATTTCAATTTCTGGCCTTTTGATGATTTCATAGATGAATCACAATGTGGTTGGTTTTACTAAAATAAAAAGAAGACATTTCAGGCCTTTCCTATTCTGCAACCCCAGCCCAGTATTTAGTAATAAAATGAAGAATTATTTTGCGAACACGATATTCAAGTGTCAGAGACTCTGAATTTGTTACACAAACAAACTTTGATGACTCTGCTAGACAAAAAATTTTTTATTAACGTTATAGGATCTGTCAAGGAGAAAAAAAAAATCTGGACAGTTCATTTGAATGGCCACAAGAGAGCAGTAAGAAATTAAAGCTTAGGAAGATGACTCATAGTCATTCTTTATGTATTAGGAAGAAGTGGAACACAGAGCTACTTTTATGCGTTCTTAAGCTTCGAAATACAGCTTAGAATCTCTCATTTTTTAGGAAGGACAGTATACATAGCATTAGTAAATTAACTAAAAAGAACTTTGATTTGGGGCTTTTATGAATCTCAAGTTTATATCTGAAAATAAAAGTAAATAAAGACTTCGGACATCTTGAGCAGTCATCTGGCCCATCCTTTTGCATTATGCAAGCCAGACAGAAAGGTATGAAACCCATTTGCAAAGTCCCACAGAAGAAGATCTTGGCAGCCTGCTCTAGAACATGGCCAACACCTTAAACTGTTAACTATTAGGAAATATATTTTTATGTGTAACCCAACTCTCTCATGTTGTAATTTAGCTACTATTTTGAATAATATTTTGGATACCTTGGATTTTTCCTGAAGGCCCATTCTATTTCTTTATGTGCCCACACCCTTCTTTCCCCACACTAACTTGTGCCACTTTTTTACTTGAAATTTCAGATGCCATGAATGTTTTAAAAGAATTTAAAAATCATTAATTTACAAAATGGCCAGCAATAACCCCAATATGTAAGACGCTATTAAGAATCAGTCTGGGGCGCCTGGGTGGCTCAGTGGGTTAAAGCCTCTGCTTTCGGCTCAGGTCATGATCTCAGCGTCCTGGGATTGAGGCCCGCATCGGGCTCTCTGCTCAGCAGGGAGCCTGCTTCCTCCTCTCCCTGTCTCTCTGCCTGCCTCTCTGCCTACTTGTAATCTCTCTCTCTGTGTCAAATAAATAAATAAAATCTTTAAAAAAAAAAAAAAAAAAAGAATCAGTCTGAAAAAAAGATTAATGGCCAGTAGAAAAATAGGCAAAGGGCATGAATAGGCAATTCACAAAGGCATAATTTCAGCCAATAAACATATAAAAATTATTCATGCTTAACAGTAAACAAAGAAATGAAAATTTAAATGGGGTACTTTTCTATTACTAGATAAGCACAGATTAAAAAGAATAATAATGTCCAGTGTTCACAAGAGAGAAAAGCCACTTGCAAGCACTAGGAACAACTTTCATGAAGCAGTATGAAATACAAATAAAAATATTTTTAAACATGAATTTCTTTTGACCGAGAAATTTCACTGTTATGAATTAATCCTATGGAAAAAAATCAGATAAATACAGGTATAGGTTTTAATAGTAAAAAAAGGGGGGGAGAATAAAAACTTAAATTGTTTCAAAAGTAGAAGTGGTTGAATAAATTAGAGTATATCCACACAAATGAACTATTAGGTAAATCACTAAAAATAATACAAATAAATATTTATTGGTATTGAAAGATGATGGTTTATTTTAAGTTTAAATGAGATTGAAAACATCATAGCATGATTCCATTTCAGAACAAATTGGGAATGACTACACAATGTCTGGATGATATGTGCCAAAAACCAATTATCTCTGAGTAATGGGCTCACAGATGATTTTTTCTCTCTTCTACAGAACTTCCTGTAGAGTCTGCATGTGTGTTTGTTTGCTTTTAATCAATGAACGCACATTACTTATAAAATCAGTTTTAAAAAACACAAAAAGCTACTACTAAATTGGAAAAAAATCCTTTGAAAAATTTAGACGTTGGTTTGGTGAATTTGTAAGAAGTTTGAAGTTTACTCTTCAAATAGCAAGTCGCAATGAAAACACAGCCTAAGAAAAGATGATGTACGATAATCTCCATTATCTTAATAATAGGAAAGAAAAATAAGTAACAGCAAATTCCCAGAGTATATGCAGGTTGTGCCTCTATGCTGCTAATATAACTGGGTGGAAAGAAAAGAATTTTTTTAAAAAAGCATTCAAATGATTGACTTCATAACATAAATGACCTTGCTTTTAGGAGGAAAAAAATCCTTCTCACCTCTTTTTCCCATGAACTGCCAATAAGCTGACACCTAAACCACTTTTTTCTACGTATTCTAAGTGATCATATTCTCATTATTGATTTTTCAGACCCATATTTAACTTACAATTAATATAATGAGATATCTTTCAAGAGGGCTTTTTTCTGAATAGGGCTTCTGTACAGTTGAAGGTCTCCTACGTAGTAATAACTTTCCCATTACTGGAGACCTGGAAAAGGACACTGTGTTTCCTACTCTAGGCTACTAGCCATTCTTTATTTTCGACCTTGTTCAAATGACCTCCATGACTTTTAAAATTATCAGCTATCGAATATCTCCCATGAACCCAGTACTAGATGAGACCTCAAAACAAATTGCAAAATAAATATTATCCTCAAAAGACGACAAACTGGCTCAGGGGGGCTCAGTGCACTGCCCCAAATGTCACAGACGATCTAGGAGTAACCCCTACACTCTCTAAGCCCCACAATGCTGCATCTTTTGTTTTTTTTATCTTTTCCCTCCTTTTTTTTTCTCATGGAAGAAGCCCTTTTCCCAATTGCTTTTTTCTTTACAGCATTTCCTCAGCCATTTGAAGCCCATCTTCCTCTTACCATCAAAGACTTCCAGATGAAAAAAAAAAAAGTCCATAAGATGCCTTCGAAAATTAACATTCCAATATTTTGTCATTTTTCTCCCTGCCTATACTTGGAATTGATATTTAGTCTGTGGTTGTGGGTGCAAGAGAAAGCAGTTCAGTGGGCCAGTCAGAGCCCCTGCTCCAGCTTACCACCAATGCCCTGGATTGCGCTGAGGTAATTGCCCACTTGTTGTACTTTATGGTTTTCATTGGTGAAATCCAAACAGGCGTGGTTGCCACCCTTGTTGGTCGGTTACAACTCCACCTCCCCTTAAAAATGCATTTTACCCTTCCTAGAAAAAGAAAAAAAGTTGTGTCATGGAGATGTAAAAGCAGAAAAGGAAGTTAAGTGCCTCTGTTTTATCCATCATGTCTGAAAGTAAGTCTTCAGCAGCCAATCAAATTGTGTTTGATAGCCAGAGCTTTTAAATATCCTCAATGGTGTGGCTCATGGGATGGCTTAGAAACAAGGCATTAGAGTTCTGGTTGCCACCCAGAGAAAGCATTGCCATAAATGATGAGTATATGCACTGGTCATTTCCAGTCTTCCTTCTGGCTACTTCTGAAAAGGAATGACCTCACCGTGCCCTGGCCTTTGGTCTCTTTGGTGAAAAGGTTTCTAGAAGTTCTGAGATTTCCTGACCCTTACTGCAATTTCTCCCAGTCCCCCCTCTTTCCCATTCCCTGAATACCACTCTCTTTCCATTCCCGAGGCTTTTGTTTGTGGATGCTTTGAAATAATATGTTGAAAACAAGAAAATATATTTGAACTTCTAAAAAAATCCAAAGGGAACCAAATAGCAAAAACATCCAAACGGCAAATGAGCAGGAAGGTAGAGAAGGGAGGGGTAGGGGGTAGGAGATTAGAAACACAGGTACTTCCTTTACCACTGGCTCACCGGGTCTCTGGGTGAGTCATCAAACATTAATCCTGTCTGAAAAAGGAGATGTAAGAACACTTCCTTGAAGAAATTCTATGTAAGCAGATACAGTAATATGCAAAACCTCTTTGAAAGATGTTCATATAAAAGCTCCAAGTATTATTTTTATCTTTCAGCTTGCTTAGCCTTCACATTTCAGGAATCATGGAGATGTACGGTGTTGACATTAAAACAAGAGGACTGTTGTTACTAATTTTACTCTCTTTATGTTTAGAAAATGGATTTTTTAAAGTAGAGTTAAGAACTTATATGGCAGTATGAGACTGCTCTAATTAATTAAAATAAAAAGTCAGATTCCAGTGCTAACATTCACAAAGTACCCAGCATGTGTTGGGTGCTTCTAGAAACAGTAATGCGGCAGGATAGAAAATCAATGCACAGAATTCCATTGCTTTCTTACACACTAGCAATGAAAATATAAAAAGGGAAACTAGAAAATCAATTTCATTTACTATAGCACCAAGAACCATAAGATACTTTGGAATAAACCTAACCAAAGAGATAAAGGATCTGTACTCGAGGAACTACAGAACACTCATGAAAGAAATTGAAGTAGACACAAAAAGATGGAAAAGCATTCCTTGCTCATGGACCAGAAGAATAAACATTGTTAAAATGTCTATACTGCCCAGGGCAATCTATACTTTCAATGCCATCCTGATCAAAATTCCACCCACATTTTTTGAAGTGCTGGAACAAACAATCCTAAAATCTGCATGGAACCAGGAAAGACTCTGAATCACCAAATAAATGTTGAAAAAGAAAAACAAAGCTGGGGGCATCATGTTGCCTGATTTCAAGCTTTACTACAAAGCTGTGATCACCAAGACAGCATGGTACTGGCACAAAAACAGACACATAGACCAATGGAGCAGAGTGGAGAGTCCAGATATGGACCCTCAACTCTATGGTCAAACAATCTTAGACAAAGCAGGAAAAAATATCCAGTGGAAAAAAGACAGTCTCTTCAATAAATGGTGCTGGGAAAATTGGACAGCTATTATAGAAGAATGAAACTCAACCATTCTCTCACACCATACACAAAGATAAACTCGAAATGGATGAAAGACCTCAACGTGAGGCAGGAATCTATCAAAATCCTAGAGGAGGACATAGGCAATAACCTCTTCGACATCAGCTGCAGCAACCTCTTTCAAGACATNTACTACAAAGCTGTGATCACCAAGACAGCATGGTACTGGCACAAAAACAGACACATAGACCAATGGAGCAGAGTGGAGAGTCCAGATATGGACCCTCAACTCTATGGTCAAACAATCTTAGACAAAGCAGGAAAAAATATCCAGTGGAAAAAAGACAGTCTCTTCAATAAATGGTGCTGGGAAAATTGGACAGCTATTATAGAAGAATGAAACTCAACCATTCTCTCACACCATACACAAAGATAAACTCGAAATGGATGAAAGACTTCAACGTGAGGCAGGAATCTATCAAAATCCTAGAGGAGGACATAGGCAATAACCTCTTCGACATCAGCCACAGCAACCTCTTTCAAGACATGTCTCCAGGGGCGCCTGGGTGGCTCAGTGGGTTAAAGCCTCTGCCTTCAGCTCAGGTCATGATCTCAGGGTCCTGGGATCTAGGCCTGTATCAGGCTCTCTGCTCAGCAGGTAGCCTGCTTCCTCCTCTCTCTCTGCCTGTCTCTCTGCCCACTTGTGATCTCTCTGTGTCAAATTAAAAAAAAAAAAAATCTTAAAAAAAAAAAAAGACATGTCTCCAAAGGCAAAGGAAACAAAAGCGAAAATGAACTTTTGGGACTTCATCAAGATAAAAAGCTTCCCCACAGCAAAGGAAACAGTCAACAAAACAAAGAGGCAACCCACGGAATGGGAGAAGATATTAGCAAATGACACTACTGACAAAGGGCTGATATCCAAGAACTATAAAGAGCTCCTCCAACTCAACACCCAAAAAACAGATAATCATGTCAAAAAATGGGCAGAAGACATGAGCAGACACTTCTCCAAAGAAGACATACAAATGGCTAACAGACACAGGAAAAATGTTCATTATCACTAACCATTAGGGAAATTCAAGTTAGAAACTTAATGAATATAGGGTAATGGAAACTAAGTGAATATAAGACCCTGGCAAGAATTAAGACAATTGGAGAAACAAAGGAATGAAAATTAATGGGCTTTAAATTAGTTGTAGTAAATTAAGACTCTGAAACCAGTCCTGAACCTTTTCTGGTTAGTGGACTTAGATAAACTCAATGACTGGTCTATCATCTATCTCCCAGCACAAGGATATCGAGTGGCTATGCCACGCCAGGCAATGACCCACTGAGAATAAGATGAAGTCTCTTTTCTCCCAAAGCACGCATTCCAGTAGAGGAAGACAAATAATAAACTAGTAAGTCAGTGAAGCAACTAGATAATGTTGAAGAGTAGTGAGTGCTATGCAGGAAATAAAATGGATGGTTGAAGGAGAATCCCTCAGACAATTCTGTAGATCAAGAGGCCCAGGAAGAGTTGTCTGAGTTAAGCGACATGATAGGTCAGCTGAAACCTAAAGGTTGAATGAGAAGGAGTCAGTAGTGTGATAGGGCAGGAAAGAAGTCTTTCGAGGGGAGGGAACAACCCATTCAGAGCTTCGAGGCAGAATTAGGAAGAAAGCCATTGCACACAGAACGTAGTGTACAAAGAGAAGGACAGTGGTAAGAGTGGAAGTCAGGAAAATGGTGCAGCCGGAGTCATGTCAGGCTTTTGACGTCACAGAAGGGAGTGTGAAATTTGATCAGAGTACAGTGAGAAGTCACTGGAGGATTCTAGCAGGAGAGAGAAACAATCTTATTTACATTCATTTTTGAAAGAAAATTCAGGGTACTCTGTGAGGAAGGGAAGGTAGGGGAGCAAGAATGAAAGGCAGGAGACGAGTTAGGAAGCTGTCTACATCAGCGTAGAGGCTCACGCAAGCTTATGTCGGGAGCTGTGTGAGTCAGGTGAGCAAAGAAAGTGCCATGGACCAGATTTGTCATGCGATATTGGGTAGGACTGGAGGCTTCTATGGTCTTCGAAAGTGTTCCTTTGAAAGATGATCATGTTGTCTCACCAACTGAAATTGCGGTGACAGTCAGCGTTAAAGCACAAAACAGAGGAGCCACAGCTCTATACTAGAAAAAACACTTTTGCCTTGAGTTCGTTCCGGTTGTCTCCTCCAGCTTAAGAACATCATACCAGAACTCAGAATGTGGGTAACACTCTGCCTTCAGTTTTCTCACTATGACCCCTTGGATTCTCAATCTCCCCGACCATTGCAGGCAAAGACGAGGAAGGTAGGGTCGATAAGCTGCTCGTGTTAACATGGAAAATAAGAGGTAGAACAGCTTACAGAACACAGGTACAATGCCTCGGCTTCAATAAGGCTGTAATCAGAACCACATTTCATTGTAACAGGAAATCTGGGCTTCTAAGAACTGCAAAGTGGAGACTTACCAACTGACCTAATCATGCAAAGAAAATGTCAAACTGCAATAACAGATTTCGGTACTCTTGTCTGCCTACAGAGCAGAGGTTGGGGCCCCTGCCCAACACAGATCACAAAGCATACAAATATCCAGGCTCCATGTTTCAGTAAAGAGTTTTGCTTAAATGTGCCAGATATTGTTAAAAATACAAAGAACCCTGTTCATAAACACCAGGCTTTTGACTGATCCAAAAGCACATGTTTATTTGTGTGGTCAGTGGCCTACATATTTTAAGAATCATGTAAATAATAAAGTCAAACTACTTTATTTGGTAAGAGTGAAATTGATGGCCCAATAATCAGACACATTTGTGGGCCATTGTATCTGTACATATGCTATTGATGAGAAATAGTGACTGTATATATGTGAGAGAGCTTACAAAAACATACTTCAAAATTTACCACTTTCTTTAGTGGAAAGAAGGGCCTTTCCCTTCTTCTCTTCATGAACACAATTAGAAAACAGAAATTAGAAAAAAATATATAATGGCTATTCACTAGCCATATCTCCAAGTAAAAAGACACACAATGGTTTAAGACCTGGAGTAGAAAAAAATCTTTCTAACCGTTAAATATAATCAGAATAATTGAACGATTTCTTAGGTCTTCAGGAAAGAAAGTAGGTAGTCTATTTCTGAGAATGTGGGAGTAGCTATAGTTCCCCCTACTTGAACCCTAACCAGAAAGAAAATCAAAGTTGAAAAAGTCTTCAATCTCATTGAATAAAGGCCCCGATCATAACTAGTTTTCTGAATATGTAAATGTTTTCTTGAAATGCTTTCACATTTGTCCCAGACCAATAGGTGATTCTTTGTTTTTTTGAAAGGTTTTTGTTTTTTATGAAAGTCATCCCCCAACTCATCATGCTTCTATTGCCGAGTAAATAAATAAATATTTATTTATTTTTTTATTTGTCAGAGTGAGAGAGCACAAGCAGGGGGAGCAGCAGAGAGAGCAGAGCAGGGAGCCCGACCCGGTACTTGCTCCCAGGACCCTGGGGTCATGACCTGAGCCAAAGGCAGCCGCTCAACAGACTGAGCCACCCAGGCGTCCTCCTAAAGGGGATTCTTTTAGAAACCAAATGTTTGACCAAGTAACCATTTTTTTGGTATGTTCCTGCTCTTCTGTCTATAGAAACCTGTGAGCTCAGAACGTTTGCCCACGGCTGAGAGTGGAGTCCAATCGACAGTCGTCGGCCACTGTCAGACAATTTTTAAAAACTGCTAATAGAAAAATTAACATTCTTTTTTTATTTATATATGTATTGTTATGTATAGTCTATTTTTACATAACTACTTTTCTCAGATCCAGCCAGAGATACATTGAAATTAGCATCTAAACAACTCAAAATAATTTTCTGATTTTTGGCAGAGCCTAGCTGGTCATTTGCCGATTTCCACGCTGGTGTCTGGAAGGCAGACTTTTCTAGTTTTGCGCTCCCGAGTTGACATCTCCAGTTTGATCAGAGCACACTTTCTCTCCGATCCTGCATGAGAGCTCACCGCAGAGCTCACCAGACAGCTGCTGCAGACATGAAAGCTAGTGGAGGAGATGAAACCTCCTGGATCCTCCTGGCCCATGTGCAAAGTGAAGTGAGTTTTTTGTGCGATAGTAAACTCACAGGGCAGCTTCTGTAGATCTCATTCCCGGCACACTCTCTCCATAAACTGCCAGAGATGGAGCTGAGAGAGAACTCCAGGACTGAGAAATACAGAAGGTCGGAAAGCCTGGACATGGTAAAAAGGAAAAAAAAAAAGACGTACAGGTCGTTCCTCGGTGTCATGCACACATTGTCTAAATAGGCTAGTTAAGGCAGAGCCGGTCAATAGCAGGATGGTCAAAATAGACAGGCCAAGTGCTCAATGATGTCGGCATCAAATCCACATCCCCCAACTCGCTATGCTTCTATTGCCAAGTCACGTGTTACATTATGGCTTTTGTCTGTGAACTACAACTTGGGGGGGGCAGTTGGCATTGTTTTAAACTGTAATCTTATGGGAGAGCTGATTAATGGAAGTCACAGACCGGATGAAATGTTTGGCTTTGATTTAAATCAACTGCACAGAGATTCTTTGGGGGTATCAGAACTAATAACAAGTAAAAGCAGGAAACAATACCTGTGGTAATTGAAAAGAAAAAAGAGATAAAAAAAATTGCAACTTCAGGTGTGTATTTAAAGAGTTCTGACTCTGTGTATCCGCAATCTTGTGAGTGAACATAGCTCTGGATAAAAACGAGACCAATATTCAAGCTTTAACTAACAGTGTGAATTAAGAAATCGAGCTAAATCCTGATTAGAAATAATTACTGCTTAAAGTATTATAATTCGTTTTAACATTCAATGATATAAATTATTCTAATCTGTTCAATATCTTTTAAAAGTCTCAACATATACTATTTATAACCTCATGATTTCAATAGGGTCAAACATATACTCTGGTAGGAAGAGAGAGATTTAACGTAAAAATCTGAAATTTTTCATTGAGTTATATGACAAAAGAAGTTAGTTCTTTCCTGAAAGTAAAAGATGAACAGTGTTTGTTTTTCCCCAGTTAATTAGAGGGTCAATATTATCTTCATTTAATGAAAATATTTAGCATAAATAATCTTAAAATATTAACATAAAACTGAGTTTCATGAATGTATTGTTTAATCTATTATACTACAGAGTTATTTCATTAAAGCATTTAGATCACTATGAGTCATTATTTTATTTGAGATATTAGGGTAATTTAGATTCATCTATACCTAGACCCAGTAAATATATTTATAAATATTATCTTTGTGTGAGTCTAGGGAGCTAGAATATGAGTTCTTGCCATGAAAAGGGGGCTGGAGTAAAACCAATCTAAATAAATTGAGAATGAATGGTTCTACTTATTTGGTTATCAGTTGTCTTCTTTCCAAATGAGATCTAAAAGAATATCCTGTTTTACTTCAATGTTTATCCTTAAACAGTTTCGATTACTTTCCTTTTTCCATTGCTACATTCACTCTTCTAATTTAGGTATTATGAAAAACAAATAATTTGCTTCTACATCATTGTTCGACCTGAGAATTGTGAACGACCCACCTGGATAACGAGTGGTTTTCCATTACTGCCAAGCGTCGCCAATGACCCTTATCCTAAACCTATGTCAAGATAAGGGGCATTTGTGAAATAAACAATGGGGACAAAAACAGGAACAATAACGTGTCTTATTTTTATATTTATTTTGTGGAAAGGGGACTTACTTGCCTAAAAGGTGCGGCCAAGGTTTGGATTTACTTTTGAAAATATAGAATCATGTTTTAGACTAGATTTTGCAAGCAGAATGGTGTTTCTTACTACTGAGTCATACTGTCTGGGAGAACTAGAAAGGATTCTTTATATTTGCTGTTTGTGTGTTTTGAATCTTCTAAATTTTCTTTCCCAAACCAATGGAAACATACAAACGTTTCATTGTAAATGCACACAATGGTGTGAGCTAACCTGAAATAATATGACTGTTGTTGACTGGGACTTAAAAAAAAAAAATTCCCCCAGCAGCTGCTTCTGACTTGAGTTTTGAAACATTATTTCCATGCACATCCACGAATTATTTAGAATTCCTTAGTTTGTAATTCTCCTCTTCTCCTGCTGGTCATAATGCTGATTTTGAACCATTGTCCTGAGAAAGATAAAGCACATACAAGACCGAATTTCACATAAGCCTCCTATTTATATAAACAGAGTTCTCTATCACTTTTACTTTTCAGATTAACTTAGTTGTTCATAGTTCATTCAATTTTTAATATAAACCAATAATGTAAAATGAGAGTTTAGGTACAGATAGTATTTATAAATATAAGTAAAGAGTAATTTTGCATTGTAAGAATGGTATGCGGAAACAAAAATTCTCCAGCTTTTACATAATTAAGAGCCATCAAGGATGATCCAGCTCTCCAAAAAGTTTCTTCATATTTTTCAAGTAAATAAAAGTTTTACTCTAGTATCTTTTTAAATTATACAAACACCTAATTTAGTAAAGCGTTCTTTATTGATATGTGACGGTCTTAATTTCTTCAGCAAAGAGAAGAGCACTAAAACATTGTTTTCTATCTAAAGAAAAAATAAGAAACTGAAAATTTGATCACCTGTCAAATATTTCCGACAAGGGTGATCACATAGAGTCTATATAGGTTGTCGACGAGCTACAGGGCAGGGGAAAACGACGCCATTTGTGTGGAACGATACGAAGAAGCATGTCACAGAACCTGTCTTTCCAGATCAAGCCTAGCTCTCTTTGCTTTCTCTTCTTACTCTTGCCTTGCCTCCTCTCCGCCTTTTCTTGGTCCTTTCTTTCCAGAAATTTCTTCATGTCCCAGTGAAGTTCTGGTCTTCTTACTGTTCAGCTCACACGGAGCATCGAGGACCAAACCGGCTTTCCATTTGACCTGAATTTTCATTCAGATGATTTGCATCCTATAGACACAACACAATTTTTCAAAATAAGATCTGGCAACATTCAACTGTGGGGTTCAACTGCAGATGCCAAAAATGTGAGGTGCTGTGATGGAGTTTTATAGTGTCTAGTGGAAAAACTTGTAAGTGGAATTCTTTCTCCATCAACTTTCTTACATTAAAAGGATCAATTTTTAAAAATAAACTCAGGTTTATGGAAGAATCATCAAACACAAAGGCTTGGTTCCTTAGGGCAAAGCGTCTCAGTTAAGACACATTTTTACAATTTGCTTCTATTCCAAACGTTTGATCATTTTACTGTGTTGGAGGGAGTTAAAACTTCTCTTCTGAAGCTTCTTGCATTCTCCAATAAATGCTGTTTATAAAAACTGTAAACAAATCTGACTGAATATGCAGAATTACCATCTAGGAATATAGCTGAAAATAATCATTTTCAAAAGTGTTTAAATAAAATGTAAGGTGGTAGTATTACAGATTCTTAGTAGAAAACATGTTTTAGAAATCTGTCCTAATAGTCCAGTTATGAAAAAACATTCCAGATATATTTTAATAACACACCAGATTTCTCAATGACAGAAATTAATAATATGTAATAGCATAAAATATATTAAAACATTATTTAAGATACGCAGATTTTATTTTAAAATTGCTATTAAATTTTAATTTGCATTATGTCTTTTAAGTTAGCAAATTTTAAGGAATTCCATGATACTTTGAAAATGAGTATTGATATAAATATGAATTATTTGAAAGGACGTGGGCTTCCCCAGTGATTTTAAAAATCATTTGAAGAATGCTCCTAACTTAATCATTTAGTGTTATCAATAGTATTAAAATAATTTAAATTGAAACTTAAACTAAAATATTAAGTGTTAGATATTTTAGTAGTTTAATTTAGTAACTTAATTTTAATTTGCTAGGTCAAAAATATTCATTTGTAAAAAAATATTGTTCTTTTTTGTAAAAAAATTTTTGTAAAAAAATAGTTCTTTCCATTGTGGAATGAAATAATATGATATTTTTAGGGAAATAATATTAGTGTTTTTTCGTAATAACATAGACTGGTGTGTATCCCCTCCTCGTTCCATGGTGTGAGCACAAACAGGAAGCATAAAATATATTTTTCTAAGCCGGTTTGAAATCTTTTTTCAAGAGCTGGAGCATATTTTGCATGTATGGCTCTCAACTGTTTGTTTGTTTTGTTTTTTGTTTCTTGGACAGGATATAGTAGTAACTTCCTACAATTTTAACTCATTTGAAAAATATACTTATTCCAAAAGCCTTAATGGCAAAAGATAAAACCAAGAATTATTGACACATTTAAGCAGGAAATTTAAAAATTGTAAATGCCTTTTGCAAGGAAGTTTTGCTTTTTCCCCAAACGCCTTTGCAAATAACGTAGGGCTCATGATAAAATATGTCTTCCAATAAAGATCACATATTAAATAGGTAATTAACCCAATGTGCAATATTCTCCACCTTTTCTAAATTATTTGGAAATACTTTCCAATGACAAGTAATAGCTCATTCGTTTATAATTTTATAATGTTTAGAAAATGATAGTGCACTTTTAGCCAGGAATTACTTAAGTGAAATTATATGACTGTGACTAACACTTGTGCTTTTGTTTTTAAAGGAAAAAATACAGTTACGTACATTGTTGGGATGTATTTATAGAGCATTTTTATTGTTAAGTTATGCTTTTAGAGCTTTAGGAACATTTCAGAACAATAATCAGTAGTGTGTAATGGTATTGTTAGTGGCGTCCTTTCTATTGAATTTTCAAGATGTTGTAAAATGAGATTATGTGAGTAGCACCTCTGGACACTTTTTCCCATCATTGTGTTGGTATCAATCGCTGACTTCCACCATTTCTCCGGGTATTAAATAGAAGCACTGTTTCCCACTGCCTTGATTGGAGGATTTATAATACATGACAGAACTGATAACCCTACTGAGATTAAGCATTGTAACCTTATGAAAGCTACATGAAACCTACAGCTCCAGAAAGTGTCTCTAAGACAGTCGTGAGAAGGTTTAAAACAGACCTGGTGAGGTCTACTTTCGTTTCTTATTTTAACAAAGCACTTCTCCCCTGAAGCCAGTTTGACCCAGAAAGATAATGAGCAAACCCTGCATCTCCTTTAGCTTCAGCCTTGGTCCTGGAAGAGGCAACGTTTGCCAGATGCGGACGCTAATGTAGAAAGCGTGGCACACGATCGCTTACTGCATGCTTACAACAGATTGCCAGCACACACCGGATCGGTTTGCAATTGGCAGGGCTCAGCATGACTTGAAATTGAACTATGCATTCAAAAGGGGTGTCTATTTCTGGCTCTGCCCCTGCAGTCATCTATAACTGTGGAAGAAAAAAAGCTTCTCACATTTGCTTCTTAGGTTCCCACACACACACAAAGAAAATGAAATTTAACAATTTAACAATCGATCATTGACTCTCCTTTAAAAGGAGCTGTGGGGATCAGATATGAAAGTATCATAGCCTGATAGAACAGGGGGTGGCATATTGGTTTGCCTGGCTGCAGAGACCAAGAGATCCATAACCAACTGCTGGAATTTTAAAGATTTTTAAGAATCTTTCATTAACAGCAGCCGCTTGTGACAGAAGTACAGAAATGGCATTCCCTCTACTCTCCACTCCGGGACTAATCTTAAGAAGCCAGCTGGTTATCTCAAAGTAACCCTGGAGAGTGCCTTGTCAGCAGTGAACTGCTACCCTTCACTGAATTGTTTTTTTTTTTATATCTTCCCCCCTCTCGTTTACTATCCTTCCTCATATTATCCCTCTTCCAAACTCAGCCAGTCTGCCCAGTGTTTGAACTGACTGAGCAGCTTCGTCCCCCTCCAAATTCCATGAATGGCTGCATGGATTCTGGCTCAGGAATCCTCTTTTCTCTCTCAAAATGTAGAACATTTCATTTTGATAGGGAAGTATCAGCTGACACACTGCAATGACAAAAGCTAAGGTTTGAGTAGCTGGTGACAACTAAATGTCATTACCTGCCATGACATGCAAGGGAACTTTTATTTTCCCAATCAATAATATCTTAACCCAGAGGAATTATTTTCTCCAGGTGTTTTTTTCTAGAGACTTACTCTGACTAAAACAGAACACAACAAAACAAAACAAAACAAAAACAAAACTCAAATCCAGAAATTTTCCTCAAAGGGATTTAGTTAACTGCAAAGTTACCATGGCTAGTGATAGCCTTATGCTACTCTGAGCTTCTTGAGTCATACGTGGAGTGTTCTGTTAAATTCTGGGTCCCTTATTCTAAAAGGATTGGGAAATCATAATGTATTCAGATGAGCATGACAGAATAGGGGAGAGGTCTGAAAATCAAATCGTACTAGGAACAATTAGAGTAACTGTGGACGTTTTGTGACAAGAAGACTTGAAGAGGAAGCACATTCTAAAACCCCATGAGGTCATCAAGTGATGCTCTGAACAGGGAAAGTTTAGAGTGAGGGTTGACAGTTCACATTTAACATGTTGTTTAACAACTTTTCACAAACTGACCCTGACTTTCAGGAAATGAAATGAAACTGGCAGAATTACCAATCTGAAGATCCACAAGCTAAAAAGAAACTCTTGAGGGATGCTATCTTCATGGTGACACTGTAAATTGCCTGACATACTGGAAGCCATTTTGGGGGGTCAGGGTTCCAATAAGGTCTCTGGGATTAAGGGAAGAATTAGACTCACTCAGCATGGCTCCCAGGATCCACAGAAGTTGCAGGAAGAAAGTTACAGCTCAATATGTAGGGAAAAAGAAATTGTTTCCACTGGATCTGTTAAAAATGAGAACATTCTTCTTTATGGGAGTATCTGAGACAGGCATCAAATGGTTATAATGAACAAAATTCCCCTGTAGCATACTTGTTAAAAAGTAATCCTTGAAAGAAAAAAAAAAAGAATAAGGAGACACTGATAGAACTCAACCGCAGACAACGCAGTTAGCCTTCCTGGAAACCCAAAAAACATCAGCTATCTTCTCTGTCTCTCGGCCTCTTTCTTTCCAAAACCACAGTCTCTTCCCTCTTTTTTTTTCCCCCTCTTTTTCTGCCTTTAAATTCCCCACATTTTTCTTTGTGCAGAATGGTTTGATCCTTGAAATATCTGGTTTCTGTGACTACATCATTTCAACTTGCTTACAGCCTTAGCTTGCCACAACATCCGCTCTATGTCCCTTTATCCACCTCAATGTTCCCTTAGCATTCCATGATCCAACAGTATCCCTGCCATTTCTGGGTCTTATAGGTCAAATTCTAACAATAAGATTTTGTTGGAGCCTTGGGGTGCCTGGGTGTCTCAGTCAGGTAAGTGTCTGCCTTCAGCTCAGGTCATGATCCCAGGAGCCTGGGGTAGAGCCCCATGTGGCTTCTCATTCTCGCTTTGCCTCTCCTCACCCCTGCCCCCAACCTGTGCACTCATGCTCTCTTGGTCTCTCTCTCGCAAATAAATTTTAAAGAATCTTTAAAAAAAAAAAAAGAAGACTTTTTTTGGAGCCTCTTGAGCCCAGTTTTTCAAACCCAGTCCAGTTTGTGGTGCTAAGTGAGTTGGTTCTATCAGTTACCAGTATAATTAAGGCTTTTGGCAAAGTGCTGGGACAGGCAGCAAATTCTTTTAGAAGGGAGTATGGATAACAGCAGTATTTCTAGAGCATGATAGTGAGCTTCCTCCCGGTAGAAATGGAACAGAGACTGAATAATCATCCCCCCACACATCTGTACGAATAAATACATTTGGAAGATTACCTGTAAAATCCTTCCAACTTTTAGGTTTTCCTCTTATAAACTTCAACATAAGCAGCAGATTTGAGAGGGAAATTTGTGTGCATTCTTGGATCACAGAGAGTAGATAACCGACCACACTCCCTTTTATCCAGCCTCATGTTTTCATCTTACTATGTATCCCCACCATCTAGTCATTCAGCCATTCATGATGACACTTTTTCTTTCAACTCCCAAATCTAATCCATCAACAAGTTCTGGCAATTCAATCTCCCAAATAACCCATTGTTCCAGAGACTATTCATGCCACCCTACTCCAAGTCACCATGTCTCTCACCTGAAACATTTCAAACGTCTCCCTACTCGTCTCCCAAGGTCATATTAACCATATTTCCCACCCTGCAGCTGGAGCAACTTTTCCAACCAATTCTGATCATGGTGTCCCATGTTTAAAGCAAGACTTACCAGGCTCCAAGTTCAAAATCAAATAGCCTTCAAGAATCTACATAGTCTGCATCTTGTTAATCTCTCTGGCCTCATTATATACTACTCTGTTACTTGCTCTTGGAGCTTCAGTCATATAGTTTACTTTTAGAAAATGGAAATATACCGAGTTTTCTATCCCCTCAAAATTTTTGAATTTGCTACTTCCCATACCAGGAACACTTTGTTCTACCACCCTGAGGCTAGATAACTTCAACTCAGCCTTCTCATTTGAAATTAAATATTATGTCTTCAGAGTGGTCACCCTAAATGTTGAACGGCACACCATTACTGTTCTTTTGTAACATTTAACTCAGTTGAACTCACTAGTGCAATGTCTGGCTGTCCCTAAGAGTATCAGACCAATGAGGACACTTACTAATACTGTCCAGGCAATGCTTTACATTCACTATAACTCAATAAACACTATGGATGGTATGAATTAATGGTAAGCCTAGGTCTCACACCACGCATTCTGAAGATGTGAAATTCTCATTCTTTCATTTTCAAAGTTGAAAACTTCACACTTCTTAAAATCTATGAGTGTGATTAGGGAAAGCAAGACACTTTGTGAAAACTTCTAAAATTAAGAGCATATTTTTAAAAGTGTTAGGTTATTTCTTCACTGAAAAGAAAAACAATAAAAATTTTATGTGGGTTATGTTCGTGGAGTTTACATTCTAGTAATACAAATACACAAAAATAGACAAAGAATGAAAACACTGAAGTGTTTACCCAAACTTGGCCAAATTTTGTTTCAAAACTTCTGAAGTTGGAGCAGTGTAAAGAAGAGACAAGAACGACCCCCCAGACCAACCAAAGCCCCCACAGCTGCATCCCAACATCCATCCTGCCTGCTGCAGCCACCATGCCCAAGAGAAAGGCTGAGGTGAAGGATGCTACAGGTGAAGCCAAGGTGAAGGACGAGCAGCAGAGAAGATCTGCAAGGTTATCTGCTAAACCTACTCCTCCAAAGCCAGACCCCAAGCCTAGAAAGGCCACTGCAAAGAAGGGAGAGAAGGCATCCAAAGGGAAAAGGGGGAAAGCTGATACTGGCAAGGATGGGAATAACCCCGCAGAAAATAGAGATGCCAAAACAGACCAGGCACAGAAAGCTGAAGCGGCAGGAGATGCCAAGCAGAGTATGTGCTCTTTGATAACTGTGTATTTCTAGTGATGGTACAGTTTGAAATACTACTTTTCATCAGTTTTATAAAAATGTAGAATTGTGTTTTACTTTTTTTTTAAGCTATGTTGTTAGTATACAGAGTACTTTATTGTTGTTTTGGGGGAAGGGCAGATGTCTCTAATAGAATATTCCAGAAGCTAGTGGGGGGAAAAAAACACCTTTCCCTTAAAATTATAAGAAACTTCCTCTTAGTTCTCAGAAAGAGGGATTCGTGGACTTTGACACATTAACCACACTGGCACCAGTGCTTTGTAACATGGAAAAACTAAAATATATTTTTTATGTCTTCTTCTCCCTCTCTGCCTTCCACATAGACTTGACCCCCTTAAACCCAGAGAACTGTTGGGGCTCTAACCCCCCAAAATGCCTTCCAGTAGTATGTCAGGCAATCTGGACTTTACAGTGTCACCGTTGAGATGGCATCCCTCAAAAGGGTCTTTTTTTAGCTTGTGGATCTTCAGATTGGTAATTTTGCCAGTTTCATTTCATTTCATGAAAGTCAGTGTTTGTTTATGAAAAGTTGTTAAACAACATGTTAAATGTGAACTGTTCACCCTCACTCTAAACTTTCCCTGTTCAGAGCATCAGATGGAGACTTCATTGGGATTTAAAGTGGCTTTCTGCTTTTGATTGTCCACTGAAGAATGGAGTTGGAAAATTATGGTATATTGTTAATGATTATCCGCCCAAGCCCTGCCTGAAATACCATGATTATTTTTTTTAAGATTTTTATTTATTTATTTGACAGAGAGAGATCACAAGTAGGCAGAGAGGCAGGCAGAGAGAGAGGGGGAAGCAGGCTCCCCGCTGAGCAGAGAGCCGGATGTGGGCCTCCATCCCAGGACTCTGGGATCATGACCTGAGCCGAAGGCAGAGGCTTAACCCACTGAGCCACCCAGGCTCCCAATACCATGATTATTTATGAAAATTATCTTTAGTAAAGCTGGATAGAGTTTGGGCTGGAAAACAAACAAAACAAAATAAAAACCCAAAAAATTTTTCTGAAGCTAACCTATAAAATAATAGTGTTTTCTTTCCTATCCACTAACCTCCTACAGAAAATCCTAGATGTTGCATAAGACACAAGAATAAGACTTTGGATAAAGGCTGAAGCACACAGGTTGATAGAACTTCTTTGTAGATTTGCCATTACAGACATTTATGTCTAAATAGGTAAATATTATTTGAACCGGGACAACGTAAACGTTTCAAAGCAACGGGAAGTCTAAGATTCTCATGTATCACACACTGAATAATTCTACCAAAGAAGTTTACAAGGAGTAAGTTAATTTTGGTGACCTTGCCTCTCTTCATTTCCTCTAAGGACCAGGGTTTAAGCCAAGGAACAACAGCAAGGCTAGGTGGTAGGGAGATCCTGGAGAGAACAAGGTGCCTGACAGTCCCCACATCAGATCTGTCAGGGGAATACGTGAGAATCCAGATGCCAAGAGTTGAAAAGAAACCATGGAAAATGGGGTGATATGATATCCCTTTTAATCTCTTTTGTTTTTTTTCTAAGGGATTCTATGTTGGTGCAAGCTGAACAATAGACTCAGCAAGAGCAAAGTTCACAGCACAATGAGTGTTCCAAAATGGATGTTAATGCAAGAGGAAATCAGGCCACTTAGAAAACAGAATGTTGCCTTTTGTCTTAAAATTCAAGCCAAATTTAACTCTGAGAAGACAATTCGGAGCAGAACAGAGTCATATGGCTTCTCACATTGGTTCAATGAGAACCCGCAAATGTGTCTAACAAAGGTCATCGAGGCAGTATCTGATAACACTAAGATTTCAGTTGACAGATCTTCTGTCAATTCATTCATTTATTTGAAAAACATGTTCTGGGTGCCCACTGTACACCAGGCACTGTTTTGGGCACTGAGGATAAGAACAGAATAAAACAAACCCTAACTTTAATCTCATGTTGAAGATGAACAGATAGCACACAAATAAAGGCATGTCTAATAAATGTCAGATGGGGATGATGCTATAAAAGAAAATATAGAGAAGAAAATATATTTCCCCTTACAATAAGGAGATAGAAAGTTCTGGGAGCTGGTATTTATGATGAGATGGGAAGATATGGTTTGTCTGTTAATGTGACATTTATGCTAGAGAGGAATGGGTCAGGAGAAGCGTGTTCAGAAAGGGAGCAAGGAGAGGTAGCTGGAGTTCAGATCAGGAGGCCACTGTGGACCATGTTAGGATAGTGCGGTAACTTTGACAAGAGATGGTGGAAAGTAGTCAAATTCTAGAGGAAGAGAGAGGGAAAGAGAGAGAGATGATAGGCAGACATTACCTATTTATCATCTATCCAGGTTCAAAAACACAATTTTGGTGCTAGATCACTGCTGTCCAATTGGCCTTGAAGACCTCATCAAGGATGATAAGGAGAACATCAGTGATCCTGGACTTGCAGTAGTTATGCAATTGTTAAAATACCCACTCTTAATAAACTTAAATAAGGTGTTGTCGTGATAGGCAGCTTCTAACATGGTCCCCAAATGGTCCTCAACTCCTGATATCCATGCCCTTATGCAATTCCCTCTCGCACTGAATCAAAGTGACCCTATTCCTAATAGAACACTGCTCTAGTGGTGGTGTGTGACTTCTGAGGCTAGGTTATTAAAGCACTGAAGTTTCTACCTTGTATCTCAAACCCACTCTTCCTGAGGGAAGTCACCTGTCATGTCTGAGGATACCCAAGCAATTCTATAGAATGACCCTTCAGCCTAACCCCAACAGCTAGCAATAATTTTCCAACTGTGTGGAAGTGAATATTACAGCTCCAGGCAAACTTTCACCTGAGTGCAAACCTGGCTGACATGCAACTGAACCTCATGACAACACTAAGCCAGAGACCATCCAGCAAAACCATTCCTGACTTCAAGACCCAAAGAAACTGTGGGAGATAATAAATGTTTATTGCGGGGTGCCTGGGTGGCTCAGTGGGTTAAAGCCTCTGTCTTCGGCTTAGGTCATGATCTCAGGGTCCTGGGATCGAGGCCTGCATCGGGCTCTCTGCTCAGTGGAAAGCCTGCTTTCCCCTCTCTCTCTCTCTGCCTGCCTCTCTGCCTACTTGTGATCTCTATCTCTGTGTCAAATAAATAAATAAAATCTTTAAAAAAATAAAAAAATAAAAATAAATGTTTATTGCTGTTGTAAGCCACAAAACATGGAGAGTAATTTGTTATGCTTAGATAATTTGTGATAATAGATAACTAATACAGCTACTGATAGAATGCAATATAATAAAAAGTGTTCAAGAAGTAATGAGAAAAAGGTAATTATAAAGACTATAGAATGGTATGGCTATTGATACAAGCAAGAAAGAAAAGAAAGAAAAGATTCACCAGGATCATTCACCACTAAGTGGAGAAATAAATGGGTCTTCCTAGCAACATATGAAGAGATTGTCAACTCCTACGGCCAGAAGACAGGAAGGGTGAGAATCAGGCCCAGAACTTAATTATAAGAGTAACAAAGCTCCAAAAAAGATTCAATTTTCAAACATGGATGGTCTGCAATGCCAAGGACAGGACACATGTTGGGAAGCAGTGAGATCCTAAGACTTGAGATAGAGATATCAGAGTTGATAAATTAAAGCACTTTAAATCCCAACATCATTTCGAACCCCCACCTGCCATGTTCAAGTCTAATACTTCTTCCTTGCCTGAAAATGATGCAAATGTCTCTACCTCGTAGGACAAGCCATCCTCTCTCGGGATCTATCTCCTGTTATGCCAACAACTTAAATTAAGCCTCAATATTACCCAACCAGGGAAGAGCTGGGTATGCTAAGGGAGGAAAGAGTCTATTTTAAATGCATGGCAGAACATAACCAACATGTACCCATAGGTACAAGATGAGATCCTGAGGATGCTGGATCAAGGAAGGTAGAATACAAAGTTGGATAAGCCACAGTTTATTTATATGAGAATATTTTGCCATTACACAGGACTTAACACCCTGGCACACAGCCTCGGGAAATCGAAGTAATATGCTGCTAAGATGACTATTGGAAATTTGTTGATACAGCCCATGCTAAGTGAAGTATATTCACCAGGCTCTTATAGCAGATAAGGAAGAAGAAATAAAAATGACCAGGAGAAATGGGCATGCTATGTTGTGGGAAGGCCAGAGGACACTATTTCCCAACATGACAAGGAATGTACAGGTCAGAGGGGAACCAGCACTGCTGAGAAGCTTAGTAGAGGCTGTCCTCTATAGGTCATGCTGATGATGAGGGATACTTGCACAGAACTGTGCTCCCTGATAACAATGGGGATGACAGGAGCCAAAATTATAACAGACACAAAGTGTGAATAATTATTATAATGAGCACCAAGGTTGATGAGGCAGCTGAAAGTGTATTTAACAGTTATCAAAATGTTAGTTTTTCACCTTTTTCCAAGTGATTGGTATAGGCTCAGGTTCAGAAGCATGCGTCCTAAAGGATGACAATGGACTACTAGAAACTCAGCTAAGTAGTAACCCCACTTGCAGTTGCTATGTCATATATGGTATTTTTGCTAGTGCACATTAATAAAGCCTTAGATGTATTGAGTATAGCCATTGATCAGGTAAATGCATTCCTTTCTAATCATATCAGGAAAGAAGATCAGCAATGGTTCACATTCACTTGAGATATACAATAGTATATATGTATAGTCTTGTACTCAGGGCTATGTTAACTCTCCTACTCTCATCAGAGGATTGCCCAAAGGATCTGAACCATATAGATAATCGGCAGAAAATCACACCGGTCCAACATACTGATCATGTCATGTTAATTAGACAGAATGATCAAGAGGTGGTAAATATGTTGGGACATCTCGATGAGCCACATGCACTCCAGAGTGGAGATGAACCTAAGGAAGAGTCAGAGATCTGCTATATACACTACTACAAATTTTGAGGGGTACCTGGGAGTCTCAGATGGTTAAGCATCCAGCTCTTGATTTTGGTTCAGGTCATGATCTCAGGGTGGTGAGATTGAGCCCCGCATTGGGCTTCATGCTGGTCAGGGAGTCTGCTTAAGATTCTCTCTCCCTCTCCTTCTGCCCTCCCCCATTCTCTCTCTCTCTCTCCCTCCCTCTCTCTCTCAAATAAATAAATAAATCTTAAAAAAAGAAAAAAATATTTGAGATGCAGTGATCTGTGACATATCAGAACTTCCCACCCAAAGTAAATGACAAATTACTGCATCTAATATCTCTCACCACTAAGAAGGAAACAAATGCATTGTAGGCCCTCTTTGGGTTATGGAGGTAGCATATTCTACATTTGGGAATACTGCTCTGATTCAAATACCAGAATACACAAAAGTTTGACCTCTTCAAATAAATCCAGAACAAGAAATGTTTCCATAGAAGGTACAAGTTATGATGCAAGTGGCCCTGCTCTTTGGGCCACATGAAGCTGTGGACCCCATGGTATGAGAGGTATCTGCCGAAGGTTAAAGATGCCATGTGAATTTTATGGCAAACCCCAATGGAAATATCACAATGTAGATCCTTGGAGTTCTGACGTAAAGCAATGCCATTTGCAAATGAGAATTACATACCTCTTGGACACTAGCTCCTCGCATGCTGTTAGGCCATAGTAGATACCTGGTCATAGTATATAAATTGACCAGGTGATCAGAATGGCTCTTCTAGACTCACCAAGTCATAAGTCTGGATGGGTCTAGCAGCAATTTACTATAAGATGGAACTGGTATATCTAGGGTTGTAGAGACAAAACCAAAAGGCACAAGAAAACTACATAAGTACGTGGCCCGACCCCCCATGTTATCCAACACTTGTGCAAGCATCTCTTCCTTAGATCATATCTATGATCAGTGAGAGGAGGGAAGTCCTTTACAACCCAGTAAGGGAAGAGGGAAATTGCTGAGGTAGGTTCATGAATGGATTGGCTCAAACTCTTTCTATATGCCAAAAATGAATTACAGCTATACTACTGCTTCAGTAATGGGAAGTACTGAAAAAGAGTGGTAACAGGAAATTCCCCTATTGAGAAAAGCTCTGGGCAGTGAATCTGGTTACTTTGGTCACCAGGGCACCCACTTTGTGTGAAAACTGAAGTAGTCCTGATTAGAATGTATACAGCCTTGCAACTGAATCGACTGGTTATTCTGGAACCTGGTGGAGGAAGTTTAGTAAGTCAAGAACAGGGAGGTGTAGGAAAAAGGAACAGGGATGGATTAACATGAGCGGTCGTGAAGTATGAAGACCCTCGAATCACATAACGTCACTTGGAAGACATGTGCCCCAGTAGGGGTCCTAAGCAACAAAGTACAGAGAATGATTCAGTCAGTTGACATCACCTCTCATATCGTGGCAGCCCCGGTTTTTGCACAATAGGCTTATGAATGGAATAGCTGATGGAAAAAATGGAGGTTCTGCATGGGAACAAAAGCAGGAGCTCTCCTTCACTGAAGCCGACCTAACTACTGCCTCTGCCAAACATCCAGACTGCCATCAATGGAGACCAATACCAAGTTCTCTCGATGTACAACATTTCAAGGAGAACAATTTTGGTGGGAAGTTGATAATACTGGATCTTTTCTACACTGAAAGGGGCAACAATTCATCTTGAGCAGAATCAATAAATATTCTAAGTGTGGATTTGCTTTTTTGTCTCGAAGGCCTCCACCAGCACCATTAGCTGAAGATTTACAGAGTTTCATCACCAACACAGGATCCCATACATCACATTGGACAAAGGGACACTCCACAACCAAGGAAGTATGGCACTGGCCACATGACCACGGGATCCACTGGTCATATCACATACTGCACCACCTAGTTGGTGTGATAGAATGATGAAAGAGGGTGTGAAGGGGTGAGCTTGGAGATCTACACTGTGAGGATGGAACACCATCCTTCCTCATTCATGCAGTATACAGCCTAAATCAATGATCATTATATGGTGCTCTGTCTTCAATACACAGAATACCTGAGTCCAAGATGCAAGGAATAGAAATAAGAGAGGCCCCACTGCCATGACTACAAGTGACTTGGGGAATTTGTGCTTTCCATACCTGCAAGTTTAGAGGCCCTGCTTCCCATAAGGAAGTGATTTCACTAGGGAACTGCTGGTGCCTTGTCACTTTGGGCTTGTCCTGTCAAGAGACCAGCAGAAAGATGAGAGATGACTTTGTTAGCAGGGATAATTAACCCTAATCGTCAGGAAGAGAGAGAGTTGCCATCACACAAAAAAAGGCAGAGAGGAATATGTTTGGTACTCATGTGATCCATCTTGGTGTCTCTTGACAACCCTTGCCAACTTTGATAGTAAAAGAAGTTAAATAGGAGAGACTGAGAGAGGCAGGGTGACCATGAGATCAGATGTCTGAGACGAGGCCTAAGAGATGAGAGTCTGGGTCATTCCCACAAGATAAGTCACCCAGACCAGCATATGTACTAGCTGAGGGAATTTAAAGAGGTGATAGAGGAGGGAGATGATGACTCTCAGTGCAGCCTCAATACCAACCGTAGCAAGAGCAGCTGTAGTTCATCATGCTAACATTCTTCTTTTCAATTTCTCCAGGAAAACATGTCCATCACAATCAGGAAGGAATGACTCTCAGATCTGAGCAATACTAAGAGTGGCCTCTATGGATGCTGTGATGAGCTGTACATATTTTCCTGCGTTGGCACTAATTATTCAGTCTTTCTTGTACTGGGAATTACTCTCAGCTGAATGAAGCCCATCACCCACGACCATGTTCCCTTCCTAGGACCAGCCCTCACTTGATGACTGGCTGATGCTGGATATAAAGAACCAGCCCCCTTGCCACAATTTGGGACAACTCGCATGGCCATCTCAACTCCAAAGCTCTCCAGAAAATGGGCTGAAATCTTGCCATAATTACATCACAGTTCAACATTTCCCTCCCCCTAGTCCTACCTCCCTCACTCTCAATCTCATTGATTCCTAGGACACTTCCTAATAAACTTCACTTTCCAATAACCTTCTTGCATATAAAACTTTATTTCAAGTCTCTTTCTCAGAGATCCCAACCTACACTACAGGATTAGGTGTTATTATTTTTATTATTATTAGCCACTTAGTATAAAATAATTTATCCCCCATATATACACAAAACTATAAGGTTAATATTAAAGTAATCCTAGTACAGTTGAGGAAAGTGAGTTAAATACCTTACCCAATATCACACAGTCATGTAACTGATGGAGTCAGGGTGTGAACCAGAACAACAAACTTCTAAGCCTCTGAGTTCCGTGAACGCCTGAGTATTGCTGTCAGAAGCAATGGCATGAACAAAGATGATAGATAAATAGGTGATAGATGGACAGATAGATGATAGATAGATAGATAGATAGATAGATAGATAGATAGATAGATAGATGATAGATAGATAGGGGACTTGCATGTATAATATTCCATGAAAGGCAGTAGTAAATGGTGACTGGAGCTCAGAAACTGGAGGAGAGGCAGGAGAAGATAAGTCTGAAAAAGAACAGTTCAAACTGGGATTAGCCAAGCACGTCACAGCAGACACGGACCTACCCCAGATTGAGCCAGTTCTGTAGAATTCCCAAGACACTCTTATCCCCCCAAAGAAAAAACAATATGGCTTCTTGACCAGGCAAAAGCTCATGGAAAATTTCCATTTACATTCTGTTATATCTTTGCCAGGTATGAGAAAAAGCAGGGGGTAGAGGAAGAAGTATATGGGTAGAGCATAGAAAGAAATCCAAAACCCTCCTCTCCGGGGTTCATGGGGTGAAGGTGCCAGGCGTGGAATGCTGCACTCCTACCCTCCTTTGTTTATTCAGCCCTGGGGCTGAGGTTTGCCTTAGAGTTGTAACCTTTATAAGGGGTTTGCTTAATGACAGAATTATTCAGCTGCATACCTCACCCCAATTAGAAAAAGGCTATTTGGATTCTAATTGGCCTTGACACAAGTCTGCTTAAAGAGATTCCCCAAGAATTATAGAGCTACTTTCAGAGTTTGACTTGGCCAGGAATATGAAATGTAACATGGTTTTTCAAATTTTCTGCACTTACCATGAAACGACCAAGCCACAGGTATCAAACATGCTTTGTTTTTGTGTTATAATCACATTACAAATTGAACATTTCCACATGTGCAAGTTGGCAAATCTAAAATGAATGATTATGAAGATTGTAATTACATATATCAGGTATATATGGCCTACATATTTTCACCCACACAAAAGTGTATTTTCTCAAGTCCCTAGACATCCATGTATAGTGTGTTTATAGGATGTAAAACCATCATCCTATATGTAAGCCAAAAATGTATATTTTTAAACAGTTATCACCAGGTCAGGTGATAAGTCGACATAATATTTGGAAGGTGCAAATACCAGGAAGGGATAGAGATTCTTAAGTTAACCATGAGGAAATGACTAACAATAATAGGTTGAAATTAAGAAGAATATAATTTGGACTAAATATCAGGAAGAGAAAAAATAAGCTTCCTGGCTACAATAACTGTTAGGCTATGAAATAATTTCTAAGGAAAGTGGAGATCTCTCCCTCACCCTGGACTTTGGAAATGAGGCATGCGTTCTTGGAGTCCCTTACACAAGTTGTATTGCTAGGGGAGAGGAAGGAGATCCTTTCCGTTTCCATTTTCCATGACTTGATAATAAGGAAAAATCTCAAAAATAATCATGTAATTACCCACTAAATTTTCACCAAACCACCTTTGAGCAAGATCCTGCGTTTACCTTGTAGTGAACGTTATATGTCCTATTCCTTCACAGCCAAGAAAAATCCCACAGTCGTGCAATTTGTAGCAACCCGGAATCCTTTTATTCCAAATTCCTCTTGGTCCTGCCAGCCACTTGGTGGTCTTTTGCTCATCTCTGAGCACCTTTCCCTGCCACTGCAATGGAGAATGGAGAATTTTCTAGAAAAGCAACCATATTCATCAGGGTTCCTCTCTTCATCCCCCTTCAACCCCAATCGCTCTTTCCTAGTTCACACAGAAAATGAAAGCATAAAGTGTGAGCATGATCAAACTCCCTCTCACCTATAAATAAACCTGTATCCATAGTTTCCCTCCCTTCCTATGGAGGCCAAGGCCTCTTCCTGTTCCTGCTGTGAGCTACATCCTGACCCCTATTATCTCCTACAGGGACCTGATCTGTCAGTCACTCACGCTCTTTTCAAGCTTTCAACTGCTCCCCCAAGGTTAGTTTCTCCCCTGGGGCATATAAATATGCTTTTGCTCACCTGTTTTTGTGTGTGTGTGTGTGTGTGTGTGTGTGTGTGTGTCTGTGTATGTGTGGGGGGGGAGTGAGGGTGCTTCTGCAGTCAGCTCACTAGAGAGCAGCCCACACTACTGGTAGGCACACCCCAAGGGCCAAGGGGTGGCCATAGAGTGAATGTCGGCAGGGAAAGAGGTATGGATGGAATTCGCGCTTACAGGCTGTATGAATACACATATGTCTGTATGTAGGTTTCCTCACAGTCTGGAGGTTATAGGGATGGAAGGAGAAAAGAAGGGACTCCTGTAGGCTGGGTTGACCTCTCCCAGCTACCACATTTCAGGGCAGAGCTCTGAAGAATTCAAGTGTTCAAAGTTCACGTCTGGTCTTCTAATACCTGGCCATATAGGTATTTTTACCAAGTTTGAAGGGTAGAATACATTCAACAGTTTGTTCTTCTAATTCACAGCTTTTAGATATTAGACTTCTGGTGTGTTTGCCTCCATTGATACTCTTGTCCAGCCCTGCTAGTGTGGCCCACTGCAAGCTGCTGTAAACTGGCTTCCTTTAATTACTATTCTCTTGCAACACTTATTATTAGTCATCAATGAGCCTTTTCCTGTTCTTTTCATTTGACACTATTAGCCAATCCCTCCAGATTCTCCTGCCTCAGTGTCCCACAACCATCTCCATGTGTTCCCCCTTTGTCTCTGCCTTTTTTTAGTTGTCTTTCTTGGGTGTCTAGTCTGCTATAACTCAACTGAATGGTAATATTTCCCAGAGTTCTATCCTAGGACTTATTTTCTTCTCATTCTACATTTTCCCCTGTCATTTATAGACCTGTATTTCCAATTCTATAAGTTACATCGATGGGTCTCAGCCTAGACCCATTTTCCTATATCCAGACAATTCTTTCCATCTTTTCCATTCTTTCACCAACCTACATACATGTTTCTCCTATCACATTCCTTAATTCTACAAATGACACTATCATCTACCCAGTTTTTTTTTCTTTTTTCTTTTTTAAATTAGTTCAGTGTCTGATATTCTTTCATGGCTAGAAGCAGAAGCTCCATTCAACTTTTTTTTCTAAAGATTTTTTTTTTAATTTATTTGACACAGAGAGAGATTACAAGTAGGCAGAGAGGCAGGCAGAGAGAGAGAGGAGGAAGCAGTCTCCCTGCTGAGCAGGGAGCCCGATGTGGGGCTCGATCCCAGGACCCTGAGATCATGACCTGAGCCGAAGGCAGAGGCTTTAACCCACTGAGCCACCCAGGTGCCCCTCTACCTAGTTTTTCAAACAAAAATCTGAAATTATTCTTGAGTATTCTTTCCTTTACCAACTACTAGTGACACTACTTTTTAAATCCCAGTTGACTGCCAGTCCCGTTTCTCCATTCTTCCAGATAGTTCTTAGGATATACTTAGTTTTTTATACATATTCACCTTTTCCCACATAGATTATTATAATACCCTCCTGTTCAGAATTTATCATGCTCTAGAATGAGATCTATTTGTGGTTATCAAATCATTGTAGTGGATCATGGCCATACTTTTTTAAAAAAATGAATAAAATAAAAGAGAATAGAAAATACCAGGGTGAAGTACATGAGGTAAGTGCTATTTATTGAAACTCTTGATTCATTTATATTTATGTATATACACATTCATATGTACAGATACATAGATTATATGTATTACCTAGTATACATCTTGACATTAATTACACTGTGTGTGCTTTGGGGTGGAGGGAAGTTTTCCCACACAGCCAAGCAATTCTCTAACACCATCTGGGTGTCCTACAATTCAACTCAATTCTGACACTGCCTATCCTAACATAGCATTTCATTCTATAGGTTACGGGCTCAGTTCTACAAGACTGCCCCGACCCCCACTTCCGATGCCAATCACAAGTCCAAGTTGTTACCTGTGTTTCTGACAAAGTGGTTATAGATAGTAATTTTCAGGGACGCCCCTCCTTGAGTTTGATTAATTTGCTAGATTGGCACACAGAACTCAGAGAAACATTCTATAGATCACTGGTTTATTATAAAAGGATATAACTCAGAAACAGCCAGGTGAAAACAATGCACAGGACAAAGTATGGGGAAAGGACTCAGGGCTTCCATGCCGTCTCCATGCTAACTACCCTCCCTGAATACCCACATGTTCACCAGCCCAGAAGCTCTCTGAATCTTGTCCTTTTGGATTTTTATGAAGACTTCATTACATAGGCATGATTAATTAAATCATTAGCCATTGGCAACTGCTCAACCTCTAGCCCTTCTCCCCTCTCCAGACGTCAGGGGGTGGAACTGAAAATTTCAACTCTCTAATAACAGGATTGGCTCCACTGGCAACCAGCCCCCATCCTTAGGTGCTTCCTAAAGTCATCTCATTAACATAACAAAGAGACTGTCTCCTCATCACTTAGGAATTTCCAAGGGTTTTAGGAGCTCTGTACCAGAAATGGAGATGGAGACCAAACAGATATAATTTCTTACTATGAATCACTTGAGTTATAATTTAAGTTCTGTTTGCTTGTTTTGATGTTTTTTGCTGTTTTGTTTTCATTTTTGTTTTTTGTTTGTTACTAGGCATAACAGTGGCAAAAGCTTGAGAACCATTGAGCTAATTGTGTAATGAATTTCTAGTCCTGACCACTACCAGGTCTTTTCTCCTAGGAAGAGTTTTCTGGATTCTAAATCTGATCACATTTTGGCACTGCTAAACTCTTTAGTGGCTCCTCATGATCACCTACAGGATAAATCTAAAGTCTTCACAAAGCTTTAGGGATTTGGGTCATCGGGCTTCTCCAGCTTCATCTGCTACTTCCTCCCCAGCCGCATCCAGCTCCCTATCCAAACAGCTCTTCACAATTCCCTGAACCCAGCATTCTTCCTCGTGACTCTGGGCTTTTGTACTGCTGTCTCTTTTGTCGGGAATGTGTTTCTCCCCATTGTCTGCCTCACTGAACTACGTACCATGTAGGTTTCACGTTGGTGTCTGGAATCACCTTGAGACTTCTTAGGGTAGAATTTTGTTTCTATGTCCATGGATAGTTTCATGGTAGTCCGCATTTTTCGTCAATGCAGGGTAAGGGGACCTGCAAATCCCTCCAGGATCCCCATACACAATGAACATATTGATGTATTTTCTTCCAATGTATATGCTAAATTTTACAAAATTTTCATGACAACTTTTATATACAGTTCTGTTTTTGACATTTTTATGATATCACAAGAATTTCCCCCATGTTATCTCACTTTTTTAGCATAACATTATAAATGTGTTTAAAATATATGATCAAATCAGACATGTGATTTGAAAGAATAAACTTGCTGATGGAGGGCTGATGGGAGTGTGGACAGACTAGAACCAGGGAAATTAGACAGAAGTCTACTTGGTCAGCCAGGTAAGGGACCGGAGACAAAGAGATCTGGAATAATGTAGAGTCAGCACACACACACAAAAAAAGGAGCAAGAAGGCACTGGAGCAGATACAAGAGAACTTAGTGAGGAGGAATTGACAGCCCCTGGGTTCCATGTGGCAGCTCAGGTAGAGGCAGGAGTCTCTATTAGTTAATACAGTAAACCAAAGTACAAAGGAAACAAAGTTTTATGGAGAATAATAAATTGAGTTCGTACTCTAATATAGCCATTTGAGGAGTCTTCAATGTAATGATAATAGTTAAACAATTCAGAGTTTAATAAATATGAAAAACAAGTTTAGAGGAAATGTATAAAATGTGTATATTAAATTAGAAAAAAATTCAGTAATAAGAACTCTCAGAGTGGGTTTTAAAAGTTTAGAGAGAATTGAGAGATTTTAGGGTAAGTACTAACTCCAGGAAATTAAGAGTTAATAAAAAATAGAATGTAATGCATGGGTCAGCAGTGAATAATATTTATATAAGCATACGTAAAATATACTCATTATCGTAATTGTAAGCCCTTAGTTTTGAGCTACCTAGTAATTGTTATCTACCTATGTTGGGAAGATAGGAGGAAAGGTATGGAGACATTATGCAGGGCAGCTAGATTCTCTCCATAGCAGGAATCTGAGGATAGTATCTAAGATTTAAACCAATTAATAAATAGCAATATAAATATTATTTATAAATGAGTATTTAAACTCCTAAAAGGCTTGAAATTGTGTGCATGTGGACTCAGGAAGACGGAGTCAGACAGGAGGTCAATGGATTTTTAAAAATATTTATTATAAGATATGTAAAGTAATTTGACTTCTAAAAATTATAGTAATTAAATAACAAGCAGATTAAAGTAAAAGCCTATAGCTATAGGCATATATATGAATACATACATATGTATTGTAATGCATGGTTGGAAAAGAGCATATATCAATAAGTGTCACTTCAGTGAGTCATCATACAGTGAACACACCCATGTAAGCATCACTCTGGTTAAGAAATAGAACATACTAGCACTTAGAAGTTCCTTTCTTCAATTTTCACATTATGAACCCTTCCCTCCTGTGCAAAAATGATCATTAGCCTCACTACTACTATCAATGAACAGTAGTGTCTGGTCTTTTAAATTTATGTAAATCAAATATAGTATGTATTCTCTTGCATCCAATTTATTTAAGATTTACATATTTATTCAAAAAAAGAGAGAGAGAAAGGGTGAGTACGTGAGCAGGGGGAGGGGTAGAGGGAGAGGAAGACAAACAGACTCCTCGCTGAGCAGGCACTATGTGGGGCTCCAACCCAGTACCTCGAGACCTCAGCCAAAATCAGGAGTCTGATCTTTAATAGACTGAGCCACCCAGGTGCCCAGCATCTAGCTTCTTTTTCTTAAAATTATATTTTTTGAAATTCACCCATGTTACCCCATGTAGCTGTAGTCATTAATTTTAAATACTAAATAGTATTTACCTGTCTTCAAATAGCACAATCACTGGTATACTTATCTATTCTACTGCTAATAGATACATAGATTGTTTACAGTTTGGGGCTATTATGAATAATGCTGCTATGAAGGTCTTTGTACATGAATTATGGTGCATATATGTACATATTTATGTTGAGTAGCTAGCTCATGTGACATAACAGATACAGGATTCCCCCACTATCTGAAAGTAGAGCATTCCTATAAAACATTTTATTAAGTTGAAATGGAGTACAACAAAGAGCAATTAACGTTAATTATATTGAAAAATTCTTTTAGCATTAGCAGATTCAGAAAAGGCTTTTAGGCTTCTCTGATACCTTAGGACAGACACATCTTGCTAACAAATGCATAAAATAAATCAAGATAAAGCACAGAGGCTCACAGACACAGTTCAAACTATGGCAGCTTGATGCCTAGATGCCGAACGTAGTTCCCAGGGAAGGAGCTTGGTGGCGCCGCTCTCACTTCTGGAGGTGTGCTGCCTCTGTAAAGGGCTCATTGCAAAACAAACACTGAACGTTGTATGATTTTTACCTTTTTTCATAAAACAGGGAAATCTCTGGATTCCTTTTAGTTAGCAGAAACAAGTACAATGTAGGTCTTTTGAAAAAGCAAAGTGGCCTAACATGAACTTTCAAAAAGCAGAAAGTAACTGCATTCAATTTTCATAGATAATGTTTAAACGATTTTCTAAAATGGTTATACCAACTTGTGCTCCCACCAGCAATGTGTGAAACTTACCATTGCTCCAGGTTTTATCAACCCTCGGCATTGTTAGTCTTTTTAATTTTCATTAATCTGGTGTGTGTGAAGGGATGTCTCATTGAAGTTTTAATTGTCATTTCTTGATTTTCAAGGACACTGAATATTCAGATACCATGTTTTGTGAAATGTCTAATTAAGTCTTTTGCCTATTTTTCTATCGAAGTTGTCCATCTTTTTCTTATTGATTGAGAAACACGAAATATTCTAAGCAGTCAGCCTTTCAGTTAGAACTCTGCATCTCATTTAAGAAATTTCTTTACAGTAAAATCATGAAGAGGGCGCCTGGGTGGCTCAGTGGGTTAAAGCTTCTGCCTTCAGCTCAGGTCATGGTCTCAGGGTCCTGGGATCGAGTCCCACATCGGGCTTCCTGCTCAGCCGGGAGCCTGCTTCCTCCTCTCTCTCTGCCTGCCTCTCTGCCTACTTGTGATCTCTCTCTTTCTCCTCAAATAAATAAATAAAATCTTTAAAAAATAAAAAAATAAAATAGTAAAGTCATGAAGATATCTCAACCATATGTTATGTCAAGTTTTGTTGTTTAGCTTTTACTTCTGGATATGCAATTCACCTAGATTTGATTTTAATTTGTTATATGATGTAAGACAGGTGTCAATTCTCTATAAATTAATTTGTGAATTGAATGAGTCCCAGTTTTAAAAAGAAGTCAATAAGACTTTTGAAACTGTATAAGCCGATTCTAAAATTCCATTAAAAAAAAAAAGCAATCAGTAATGGCTGGGAAACTCTGAAAATGTTAAACAATTGCATGGGATTGGCCCATTAGTTGTGTTGGCTATGCACTGAACAATTCCTGGGGGTGAAAGAGAAGGTACCACCATTAACCCTATAGTTTATGTAAAAAATGATTCTGAAAATGAGCTATGTAAAACTCACATGATTGTACAGAATAACTTTGACCCTACCATAAAACTTATTAAAAAGCCATATGATTAAAATACCATGTTAATGGCCTCTTGACTGATTAGTGGAAAGAATGAAAACCCCCCAAAAAAACCATGTTCATATGGAAACCTATATGAAAAAACAGCATTTGAAGCCCCTTGTAAAAAGGTCAATTATTGTCAAAAGGTGGTGGGAAACTAAATAGAATCCTGGTTATTCCTTATAACAAAATGAATTTAGATAGATCAAAACAAAATTTAAAAATAATTAGAATGGGAATTTCTGTCTATGTATGAACAAACAAGAAAAAGAAAGAGAGAAAAAAAGAGAAAGAAGAAAGAAGAAAGAAAGAAAGAAAGAAAGAAAGAAAGAAAGAAAGAAAGACAAGAAAGAAGAAACAACTTCACTGCAGAAATAATCTCTGCAAGGTGAAACAGGAGATCACGAGAGATGTTAAAAGTATGATTTGTATCACAAATAAAAGGCTATTTATTTAAGTAGACGGCTCCTTAGAAAACAAAACCAATGACTCAATAAAAATCTCAACAAAAGAGAGGAACAGATAACTAAACATAAAAAGAAAAAATAATAGTTTTTAAACATACAAAAATTTCACACAACCTCACTAATAGTAAAATCCACTATATTTTATCATCTTAGATTGGAAAAGATCAAAATACTGTATTATGTATTGTGTTGGTATGGGGAAACAATGATGAGAATATAAACTGATGACAACCCTTTAGAGGTGAATCTAATGCCCATACTTTTTGACTTCGCAATTTTTTTACTTTCTACCAGGATATTCATTTAAGTTCCCAAGAGTGAGATATTTGAAACACCCCTAAGTGTTTATTGGTAGAGGGCTGGTCAATCAAATTATGGTACAATGGAATATTACGTACTTGAAAAAGGAGAAGACAATGAGGAAGGGGAGAAGGAGAAAAAGAAGAAGAGAACTTTATTTGAATTTATATGCAATGATCTCCAAGATAAAGTAAATTTTAAAAATCCAGGATTATGTAGGATGCTACCATTTCTGGGAAAAATAAAAGGAGCAATATTCATGTCTTCTGAAAAGATATCTAAGAATCTTACAACTGGATTTGTTTGTGAAGGGGAACCGGGTTGCTGGGATACAAGAGAAGAAAGAAAATATAACTTTTGAATTTTTACCATAAGCAGATACAGTCTATGGAAAAAGAAGAATGAAATAATGAAAATTGAAAAGGAAAAAAAAACAGGAGAGATTGCAGTGAAACTCAATACAGAACACTTACTGTTATTATTACTTGAACATGGATTATGCACCAAACTCTTTGCATACATCAAATGTTTGCTCTCCTTTCCCCTAATATGTGGTAGTTAATACTATACCTCCCTCCACAGTAACTCATTAGCTAATAACAGAGCTGTAATTCTTATCTCTAAATGTCTGGGTCAAACCATGTGCATTTTGCACTGTGTTTCCTCTTGCTATGACACATTTTACTGCAATTGTCTTTAAAGCCAACTTTGATGGTGCCACATGGCACTAGAGAGCTTCTAATCCTTCTATTTTTTTCACTTGCCCCTCTTCATTCCCTCTTCACCCCCTCATGCTCACACAAACCCATGTACACATAGAAATGACTTTGTTTGGAAAGCAACCACCTACCATGAAGTGACCCAGAACCTTGCACTGTTCCATGGATAATTGTAGGAAACCAACAAATAGTTTTCATGCTCAAGACATATGTGAGTAATTGTTCAAACTTAAGTGGCATCCATCCTACTCTGCATAGCTGGGCTGTTCATGCAACCCTCAACCCTTGCATTCCTCTGCAAAGTATTCTGTTTACACAGGCAAAATCCTAAGCACATGGATATCTTAGGCTGTCTTCATGATCAAATTCCAAATATTCAAAACATAAAGAACAGGATACAGTTGATATAGAAAAAATGTAATCTCTGGTTATTCAGTGGAAACATAAAATAGCATCCCTTGTCATCAGAATGGAAGAGTGATAGAGTTCACAGCCTTTGGGGTCAGGTACACCTGGGTGGGTTCTCAGCTCTTTTATGATTCTAATGTGTAATCCAGGGTAAATTTCTTGACCTCTTTAGCTTCAGTTTTCCCAGATGATAAAGTGGGAATGATAACACTATCTATCTCATGTGCAAGATTGTTGTGATGGTTAAAAGAAATAAAAGCATTATCCTTAGTGCTAAATGCATACTAAGGATTCAATAATTGACAATTATTATTTTAGGTACTATTCGAATTTCTCCATAGGTCAAACCATCAGTAAGTCTTACGGAATCTCCGTCTAAAACATGATCCACCTGAGACACTTCTTTACCTCTTCTACAATTTGTTCCCTGGTTTATCTTATTACCCCAATTTTATTCTTTTGCTGCTCATATCAGGGTGTCTGAGGATTCTTACACCTTGCTCCTTCTAAACTGCTACACAGTTCACCCAGATCGTTCATGGGGGACTTTTCTCCAACATTTAGGTGTCTACGTGAATGTCACCAGCTCCGAGAGGCTTGCCCCAGCCAAGATATGCTCTGTTTCCTATGTCCCCCAGAGCCTAGAACAGTGCAAAATAAATATTTGCAGTTCAAAATATCCATGTGCTATAATACCACATAACTTTAAAATAGAACCCACCATAATTTTTTATTGTGTGCTAACTGCCATCTTTACATGTCTTTCTCTGATCAACATAGAGCCAATTATTTTCTATTACTTCTCTGATAAGGGAACCAGGCAAGGATCAATGAGTTTGCATATTTTGCCCAATGAGTTTAGCATTTCAAGGCATAGGAATAGATTTGAAGTACATGAGAGAAAATCGTTCTCATTTTAATTATTCTTAAATTTTTTATTATACTCAAGAGGAAAGTCTCAAATTAGAGCTAATATTTCTCTAACATCTCCCATAGTTCCAAATACCCCCCTTTTTGAATAAAGAGCAAGGGACGAAGAGAGCACAGTCTTAGGCAGGCACAGCGCTGTCGTAATCAAGATAGGTTAAGTTTTGCTGTAGGCAAAAAAAGACACCCCAAGTCTCAGTGTCTGAGCTAATCAAAAGTATGTTTCTTTATCAAAATTTATATCTTAATGGATATAATAGTGTTCAGAATGGAAGCAGGTCTGTGCCATTATTTCTCAGGGACCAGGGAGGAGGGTCCACCACCTTAGTGCTGTAGCAGGTAGAAGCCACAGCTTTCTTCTTTGCCACATCAGAGGAAGAAAGTACAGAGTACTGTTGTGAAGTTATTTGGCCCAGAAGTGCTATGTCCACCTCCTCACAATCCATTAGGTAGAACTAGCCACATGGGCATCTTGAACAGGAAAGTATGTTTTTCACTATGCCCAGGAAGGAGTACATGAGCCACACGTATCTTGCTAAAATCTAATAATAATATAGTTCTTCATTGGGCTTATTTCTATGATTAAGTGATATTTATGGAAAGTGTCTTTCTATTGACATGTTCTTCTAAAATAAAATTATCAGGATATAAAAAATGAGTCAAGATGAAAAAATGTTAAGTAAACAATACTGATGGTTATGCAGATAGAGTGAAAAGTAGTGATATACAAATGGTTAAAATTCAGGAATCACTGTTCTTCTATGAGATCACACAGCTAGTTTGTGGCAATAATGTTAGGATTCAAAGGTCCCTTTGACTCTACCTTAGTATGTTCTCCATATTGCTGTTGCTTTCACAAGAACTGTGGTAGCCAATTAAGCCTAGGAGATAGTCCTGAATCTTTTCTGAACGATTAAAACAATGAAAAGAAAATCCCACTTTCTCTAATTATTCTTTAATTTTTTATATCTTTGGATGGCATTTTAGGAAAAAAGGAAAGGAGCTAGAAACTACTTTTTAGTTAATTCTGCAAAATGTATTGGACTCACTGGAAGAATATGAAGAGGAAAAGTATTGATTTTAAGTACATGAAAGAACAGTATGGAAAATGTCACCCATTTAAATAATAGTGGGCACTAAATTAGTAATGCCAAGAAGGGGATGCTTTTCCAAAAAGACCATGTTGAAGAAATTCAGAGTGAAACAATGCAAGTCTTTATCCTTTCTTTTTTAATAGATTTTATTTATTTGACAGAAAGAGATTATAAGAGAGCACAAGCAGGGGGAGCAGCAGAGAGAGAGGGAGAAGCAGACTCCCTGCTGAGCTGAGAGTCCAATGCTGGATTCAATCCCAGGACCCTGAGATCATAACCTGAGCTGAAGGCAGACGCTTAACCAAATGAGCCACCTGGGTGTCCCTATAAGTCTTTATCCTTTAGTCCATATTTTTTGTTGTCATTTTTCAAAAGAGGTTTATAAAGCCAGAGAGCAAATTGAATATTTCTGCCGTCACAATAAATTTATTTCTCAAAAATTCTTCATTGAGGTTCCCAATTTATTCTTTCATTACTCCCTTTTGAATCTGTCAAATGAAAGATCTTAGTCCATACTCTTCTTTTTAGGAAGTGAATTTTTTTAAAAAGATTTTATTTATTTATTTGACAGAGAGATCACAAGTAGGCAGAGAGGCAGGCAGAGAGAGAGAAGGAAGAAGGCTCCCCGCTGAGCAGAGAGCCCGATGCGGGCCTCGATCCCAGGACCGTGATATCATGACCTGAGCCAAAGGCAGAGGCTTAACCCACTGAGCTACCCAGGCGCCCCCAGGAAGTGAATTTTGATGAAAGAATTGGTCCTTAACAAAAGCAAAGAGAAGCAAAACAAAGAAGCCCGTACTGTCCTCTTGCCCTTCGGGAACCTTTTCCTCTCCCAGGTGAATAGAATGCTCAGATTGCTGCCCGCCTCTCTGCTTTGGCTGTCCCAGTCTTTCCATTCAGAGAGGGCCTCCAATCTGTCCCCTCACATTCTTTTTTCACCCTGCTCTCATCTCCTCAGAAAATATCCCCCCGCCTTGCTACCACAGAGAAAAGGATCAATTCACTAATTCACAATAATACTGACTGAAATCACTTAATATGTCCCTCCTTCTAGAAAAATCCATGTTTATCTTAGGTGAAAAGAATGTCACTGTTCCAGACCAAGATGACTTCAGTGATGGTGGTGAGGAGATATTTTTTGACAAGGTCATGACACTAGCTGGCCTCTTGCTAGTCTTGTTAATTTTGCTTCTTTGGGGAAGTCTCTGATTCTTTGCTCTTCCGATGTATATATCTTGATTTAAAGATGCTGCTGCCTATAAGAGATGATTGAAAGAAGCCAAAATTTTATCCTGCACAGCAATAATGTCGAGAAAGTATTAGAAGTCAATTTCGTCTTCTGAGATGTTAAATTGAAGCAAGGTTTTGACACAAGATGCTTTTGACCACTTCTTTCTTGCCTATACAAACTCAACACCATTCAGTTGGTTAAAGGAGCGCTATTTCTGGATGAGTAGTTAGAGACTCAAACTGAAATGTAATAAATATAAATCAATATATGGGAAACAGGTACTATAACTCTAATTTTAGTATGTATAATAACTTTATTACCTTAAATATTTTTTTTTTGTTAATCACACATAAAAACAAGTTCAAATAGCATCCAGAACCTACAGCATGGAGTCAATTTGGGTATATTTGGAGGTAATCTAAAACTTGAGCTCATTACAAAACCTTTGACCTAAGCTCCCTTGTTGGACACCAGGATTTTACCCCACTGTGCTCATACTCTACTCCTTACTGAGACAACAGTTCATACAATAGTGTTCCAGAAAGCAGTGGGTTTGGACTTGAAACCAGCTGTGTGACCTTGGACCTTGGATGAAACCATCATTACCCTTTGTAGGTCTCACTGTTGCCACTTGGATAGTCAACAGGTTGGTCTCAACCAGCTCGCAACTGACCATCTAAAAACACCTCCGTTTCTCTCTTGGTTAAGCCTTTGTTGTTGTTGTTGTTCTTTTTGTACTATTTACTTAATTTGGAAGACATTTTTTTGCTTGTCTTTATAATAATGTTTCTCTTATTTAAAAAGTAACACATGTTTACTTTTAGATAATGTAAAAATGGAAATTAAGAAAAAAACAAAAAGAAGACAAATAAAATTCACACGTAATTCTACTAACTAGCAAAATGTGACAGAATATAGCTTCTAACCAATTGTAACTTGATTGCTCATTTAATATGTTAGCTTTCTGTCCATGTACTTAACCAAGGGCATACAGACCCACCAGAGCTTACTTCAGCAAGTCTCTTTCATTTGACCTTTATGCTGATAATCATTTTTGATTATTGATGTTTTAATGAACATCCATGTGTACAAATATGAGTGTGTAACATTAACTAGCTTCTTAGGATGAATTCTTAGAATTCAGAGTCTCTTAATCAGGAGGTATATTCAAAAAATGTGTGTTTTTTAAACATAAAAGTTAATTCATTCTTGTTGAAAGCATTAAAATAAAACCATATACCATAAAGAGTTATTTTTTTCCACTCAGATTTTAGAGGTAACCACTGATACTGGTTTGATACACATCATTTCAGTCAACTTGTTTATTTGTTCATTAATTTAATAAAATGTATAGAGTATTCACAATGTGCCATACTCTGTATTAACTACTTGGGATATAGCACTGATCAAAGTAGACATAGAACATTTATGGATCTTAAGATTTTAGGAACAGTGATTTTAAGTTATTCACGGATATACATACAGTTACAAACTATAACAGGTACATGAAATAGTAATAAATGCTTTGATAAGAGACTAAAACAGGACTGTTCCTTTACATTCATAGGTGGCAGGGAGTAGAAGGTATCAGGAAAAGTTCCTCTGAAGAAGGAACAGATAAGTTAACATCTGAAGGCAAATTAGTTTAATCAACTAAGAATGAGGGGGTGGTGGTGGATCTGGATGGAGAGAAAAACAAGAGGGAGTGTTCCAAGTTCACAGATGGTCCTGTGTGAAGTCCTTGAAAGTGAAGTTGAACTTGGTGACTGAGTGACTGAGAGTTATTTGGCCTTTTTGAGGCAGGGAAGTGGAGCCAGACTAGAGACTAGGTAGGCACAAACTAGGTCACGGAGGGCCCTGGAGGCCATCCGTGATATGTTAATATCCATTCTAAAACCAACAGGAAGCTATCAGAGGATTTCTCCACTAATCTCATATATCCGTTCAGTTTAGCTGGTCCTATATCAAATATGGTCTGTTGGTATTCAGCTCCAGTCCCACTGATTCTCTGTATTACTGGGGGCTGGATGCTGGAACAGCTCCTTTCCCAGCTGGCTTCTAGTGAGGTGTGATGGAAGGCACTGGTGGAAGGTGAGAAGGCAGCAGGAAGGGTGACTCCCCGAGAAGCAGCGCCAGGGTTTCAGCACCAGGAGTGGAGGGGCATTATGAGCTACAACAACCGTGCCTCCATGACTCTGGAGGGAGGGGAGAGGGGCGGGCCACTTCCTGGTCTCTGGTTTTACCCTCTATTCTTCCTTTTGCTCTCCCAGAACTTCCAATGCTTTTATATGTAACCGTTTGCATTAAATCCCTCTCTGCTTTAAATATTTAGAGTGGTTTCTGATTTCCTTCCTAGACATTGATTGACTGAGTGCTTTTGTTTCAAACACTTCAGTTTCTTACTGACCATGATAACTCATGCATCCCATAGAAGTTTGCAAATCCTCTTATGAATCAGTCTGCTTAAATTCTGGTTAACCCATGACTACTTGGCTACAATTTTATTGCCAATATATTTTTTAAAGATTTTATTTATTTATTTGACAGAGACACAGAGAGAGAGGAAACACAAGCAGAGGAATGGGAAAGGGAGAAGCAGGCTCCCCTCAGAGCAGGGAGCCCGAAGTGGGGTTTGATCCCAGGATCCTGGGATCATAACCTGAGCCAAAGGCAGACACTTAATGACAGAGCATCCATGCGCCCCTTTTATTGCCAATCTTGGTAGAATTGTCAGTAGGAGTCATGAATGAAGCATTAAAAGTACACACACACACACACACACACAATAACAAAAATCTTTACACCAAGAATTTTCTGGAACAATTATTCCTGTGAGGATTATAGGTCCTTTGATTTCTGGAGCAGTCCTAATTTTGTACATGCTATCAGGTTATCCCTCTGATGACCTTTAAATGACCAAATCCTGTGTCCTTCCCTGAACGTCTTGTTCCTTACATATTTGTTAGTTTTCCTATGATCAAATGGTATGAAGATGCTTGCTTTTGACATCCATCATTCATTCCCACTTATTTGTGAGGAGCTTCTCAATTTAGTTACATGGAAACTGGCCTTTAGTGCCCTACCTTTAGAAACATTTAATGGTGCTTTTGGTCAAGTAGGGTTTGAAGTAGGACAAATTTCATGGTCTATCCCTAAAATTTTAATCTGGACACACAGTGACAGAAAAGACTGAACATAGTGGTAGTTGATTCATCCTGCTGATGACAGCCTATGAGGTGGCCAACCAGCTCCTGCTATTTATTGCCTGCTCACTGGTTCTGGATTTGTCCTAGGACTGATACCCCAGCTTGCTCTTTAATTGTTATGAGCTCTCCCATATCCCCTTGGTAATTTGCTTCTCTGCTTGAGTTAAATAGAATTAGATTCTTTCAGCTTAAAGAACCATGTGGATAGAGCAGGGTTTTATTTTTAATTGTAATAAAATAGACTTAACATAAAAATTATTTTCTTAACCCTTTTAAAGGTACTATTCAGCAGTGGCAAGTGCATTCACACTATTATGTAACCAATCTCCAGAACTCTTATCATCTTGCAGAACTGAAACTCCATATTAATTTAACAATTCCCCATGCCTTCCTGCCCCGAGCCACTGGCAATCACCATTATACTCTCTATCTCTATTTATTTGACGATTCTAGGTGCTTCATAGGAGTGGAATCATACAGTATTTGTCTTTTTGTGACTAGCTTATTTTACCTAGCATCGTATTCTCAAGGTTTATCCATGGTAGGGCATATGTCAGAATTTCCTTCTTGTTTGAGACTGAAGAACATTCTACTCTATGGATACAACACGCTTTGTTTATTTATCCATCAACAGACATCTGGGCTGCTTGCATACTTCAGCTCCTGTGAATGATGCCGCTGTGCACATGAGTGTACAATACCTCTTTGAGACCCTGCGTTGAACTGCTTTTGGGTATCTACCCAGAAGTGGGATTACTGGAACATAGGGTAGTTCTATTTTAATTGTTTGAGGCCCTTCCATACTGTTGTCCAGAGTGCCTACACCAATTCACATTCTTACCAGCAGTGCACGAAGAGTCTAATTTCTCCACTCTCTCACTAACCTTTGTTATTTTCTGGATTTTTTTTTATACTAGTCATTGTACATCCTTTTTCTAAATAAATGTTGCACCAAGGACAGTCTCTTATATTCAGAAATGGTTTCTGTGAAATATAATGGACAATTAAATCCCTGCCTAAATCTCTGGGGGAAGAGCTGGCTGGCTCTCCAAACTTTTCTTTTTCTTCTTTTTTTGGCTCTCCAAACTTCTTAACTGCACTTGCTTCTGCATTTGCTTTCTCTCATGATGAGTCTGCTAACCATTTTAGAAAGGGCTTAATTCATTCCATGTTAATAATTTCAAAATGTAGGTTTGGGGTAAATCTTTTTTTTTTTTTTTCCAAAAGGGTAAGGAGGAAACTCAACCCACCTGCTACGAATTTTCAAACAAGATTACTAAGGCTCTTCTCTCATTAAGGAAGCATTTAGGATCGTTCAAAAAAGCACTGGTATTACTGGTTCTGACTTGAGATAACCTGAATAGAAAAAGCTTGGAACCCAGCGCTTGGCACTCACCTTCAAACTCTTTACAGCCAAGACTCAGACGCCTAAATGTCTCCCGGGCACATTTGCATCTCTGACAGCTTTCTCTCTGTGAGCACATTTCTTTGATTTGGAACATTCCTTTTTGGATTTTCATTAGCTGTGCCTAAATCAGGAGGTCTAAGACTCTTGGCCAAGAGTGGGCCAAGGAGCCAGATACCTCTGGAATGTCAGCCAGCCAGTTCCCAGCTGGGTCACTTTGAGCGAGGTCCTCAAACTCTCTGAGCTCCGGTCTCCTCATCTGTGAAACAGGAGAAATGCTGCCGATTTCACGACCTACCATAATGACGGAGGTCATGGATGAGTCTGTTCCCAGCAGGACACCGACAGAGGAGGTGATTAAAAAAATGGATAACTCAGGGCACCTGGGTGGCTCGGTGGGTTAAAACCTCTGCCTTCGGCTCAGGTCATGATCTCAGGATCCTGGGATCAAGCCCCGCATCGGGCTTTCTGTTTAGCAGGGAGCCTGCTTCCCCCTCTCTCTCTCCCTGCCTCTCTGCCTACTTGTGATCTCTCTCTCTCTGTCAAAAAAATAAATAAAATCTTTAAAAAAATGGATAACTCATTTATTCTGTACAGAAATAAGATGGGTTGATGGACATTATCTGAAAATAAAAATATAAAGGTGCCTACTCTTTGAAGATGGTTTCTTAACTGTCCTTAATTTTTTTTGAGAGCTCTCAACAGTTACACTGAAAACATGTTTTCAAAGGGCTGAGCTTTAGTTTTCAAAGATACATGTTTATTCAAAGAATCTCTCTTAATATTTTTTTTCCTAGAAAACATCCACATCTACTTCTAAAGGGTCTAGAGTAGATTTCTGTCACATCCTAAAATTTTTTCTCTTAGCATAGTATCTGTGTTTGGGTGTCTGTAGGTACATGTATGTATATACACATATGGGTAGATATATACAGATATTATGTTTCTTGAATGACTACCATGAAAATTATAAAGTGCTTTGCCTGGGCAGAACTCTGACCAAATCTTTCCAAAAACATATTTTGATTTTTGGACATTCACAGAAACCCAATGCAGTAGCAGCAGAAGCAAGTATCATGACCCCGGTTTCATAGATGAGATTTTGAGAGGTATGTGACTTGCCCGAGACCTCAAAGCCATTGAAGCGGCAGAGCCAGAACTCAAACGCAGGCCTTGGATTTCCAAATCCAATATTGTCTCCACCGTATCTCACCAGTCCCCACAGGGGCACGCGGTGGAGGACTGCTGGCGGAATGAATGGAAAAAACAGCAGAAATGTAAGGCTTGAAAGCCTTTTTGGAATTCGGAGGGACTAAGTATTAGCAAACAACTGAAATGTCATGCTCAAAACCTAACAAGAATTTAGTAACATTGAGAGTATTCAAGCTGCTGCAGAATTTATAGGTACATTCTTTAAAAGAAAGAAAAATGCACAGCATGTTCCAGATCCTCACTTTTCCTATGTCCCCAATATTAGTCTTCTTCTTCTTTATAGACCAGATTTATAGCTTATGTAGATTTCCTGAATGCTTGCTCTTGTACACACTATTAAAAATAATCAATATTTATACCCTATATATTAAATTCCTATGCTATCAACCTTTAGAAAGAATCTGAGGAGATTCTCTTTGTATCTGGCAATGTGGCTGAGAATGAGTAAATGAATGAAGAGATTAGTTTGGACCTATTTCTATGTGTCATACTTATTTATTCTTCAGGCCTTGTTCAAACCTCTATAGTCAGCCAAAATTGAAATTCCCATATTCTAAAACAATCAACATTATGTTTGAGGAGCAGAAAGAATTCATAATTGTTCCCCAACCAGAGAATTTATCATATGGAAATACCATTCCTCACATTTCACCTCTGTATGTACATATATGAACACACAGAATCAATTTTGCGCATGAAAATTAAAATTCCACTGCTTGCATTAGTGAATATCAGAAAGCTTAAATGTTCAACAAAATTGAAATAGTTGAAGAAATTATGGTATATCAAACCTGATGGAACATGGGACAACTGCTAAATTATTAATCTGAAGAATTTTAACAACATGCATTGACTTTTTTTGTCACGGTAAAGAAAGAAAACAAAACATCATGTCTACACTCTGATTATAACTATAAAAAATGAAATTTTGCATGTAGACAAAGACTTAGAAGGATAGAATGGTTACAGGTTTTTGGTTTTGGTTTTGGTTTTGGTCATATAAGTCAGTTAACAGTAATTGTAATTAAAAACAAAAATTGAAATCAGAACAACTTTTAGGATACACTATGTAAAGTTGAGTAGAAAAACAGGAGGTTGCTCTCTGTACTAACTAGAATGGGTGCCGTGGACATGGTGTAAGACCCAGGACCCTGTGGTGTTGCACATGAGCCCTGACTTTGCACCGTGCAGAGAAAGTTCAGAAGAATGAGTCAGAGTTCCAATTTCCTGTGGGTCAAGGTCTATCCCTATGTCATCTCAAAATAATACACACATGTTTGACATTCCATGTATCTATCAGGGCATCAAGGTCCCAGACATCATATCTTTAAATCATTGGATCCCCAAAATTGCACAAGAAGGAAAAATATCACACAGTGGGAAAAATAACCAGTTTTGTAAGTCTTTATTTTTTAGTTGCTCCTCCCATAGTAATGCACTGAAAGGCATAACAGTTTATATTGTACAAAGCATTTGAAGAAAGTACCTCAACTTGCCGATTATTTCAAAATGAGATTACAAACAAACAAACAAACAAAAAAAAAGGAAAACAAATCTGGTTCTTTAATAAAGGGCAAAATAACTGAATACAGTCTGTTATTTACTTCTCTCTTTTAACATAAGGTCTGGAACACTTCATTTTACAAATAGGATTAACATGAACATAACATCGCACAAGCTTGCAGACGACCAGCATAAAATATGGGGTACAGTTTTTAATCAGAAGAATCATGCTTTCATGAAAGAAATTATAATCGTTTATACAATTGAATTGATTTCAGTATTACAAAAACTAAGTTGCATCTATTCGTATTTAGCTCATTAAGAAGGAAAACAAAACAACAACAACAAAGGAATGTTAAGAAAAGCCGAACACCATTTGGCACTCCCATACACAGGTCGAGTCACCTTGGTCCTTGCAATTCAGAAAGGGGCGTGCCTCAGACGTCAGAAAGTAGTGGCTGACTGGAACAGTGCTATTGTAATCAACAAAAAATAGTTTGCCAACAAATAAATACATGATACACGCAACACACACAAAAATTAAACATTAAAAAAACAGTGACATGATTGTCTAAAATTAAGATGTTATTACAAGGATTTGGCAAACATTTTATTAGTGTAGTGGTACAGCGGGACTGGTGATGAACAGTTTACTTCATTGACTTAACCCCTTTGAGCACTGGAACTTCCATAGTTTACAATATACACATACCCTTTTTCCCTAGTTTTACACAATGTACTTAAGAAGGCAAAAGTTAATGGGGAATGAGGACTCCCTGTTATCAGTTTCTATAATAATCGAGTGTGCATTTCATCCAACTACTTCCATCTTCAAAGGGTTAAATTACATAAAACTTTAACAAGAAAAAAAATCAAATCTGTAATTAAAAGCAACTGTTCCCAATCATGTGGCAGGTGATCTTGTACAAAAGAGAATTCAGTTTCTATGGAGTGTTCATTCGTGTCAATGCCGCCATCCCCACAGCCCTTGCGCCCGCCCACAGCCCAGGGCAGGGCGGACGAAGACGCCTCCTGCCCGCAATTGCTCATCTCACCGAATCACGTTAAGTTGCATTGACCTTCCAGAAGTCAGCAGCTGCCTTTGCTGTGCAAAACAAAATATCGAGAATAAATAGTTTCTTTTTTCATTCTTTCTTTTCCTTTCTTTTTCTTTTTCTTTCTTTTTTTTTTTTTTTTAAGCACTCAGTTTAAGGTCACCAGACTTTAAATGAGTGACCCTTCAGGTTTCTAAGGCATTCTGCTCAGCAGTCTTTTAAATAGTTCTAGATGAAAGAGCCATGCTACTGTTGGACTTGGTCCCACTCTGGTCGACCTTGGTAATGTCATACGTGGCTTATGGACTGGATGGCACTGGATTCCGCCGCAGCCCTTGCCATACTGTGCCACACGTTGGAAGAACTGTGGGATGTAGGATGGAGGGACTCCTTGTCGGACAATGACAACATCATAGCATATGCCTGGGGTAAAAAGGAGAGACTCAGTAAGTGGTGCTGGAAAACATCACTTTTAATTTGAAGGATATCGTTGGTGTACATTAGCGGGGGGACGGGACTCAGAGTTAGGAGTGTCCCTCATGGATGTGTTTGGAAAAGCGTGGCACCCCTTTTTGTCGTTGTAACGACGTGGTGTTACTGCTGGCCTTCGGTGCCTGGGGGCCACAAAAGTATATGTCCTACAGGACAAAAAAAAAAGAATTGTCCAACTGAAAATGTCAACAGTGTCTCCACTGAGAAACACCAGTCATCCCCCTCCCCAAGCATAAACATGTCATCCAGCCACTGTTTGTGCACCTGTTCAAGTCACCAAAAATATTATTGTGTGCTTACAATTGAAACTGCATATAGACCTGCCTTGATGGCACTGGGGTCTAGTAGAGGACACAGTCCCATCAACTCCTGCACTTTATAACTGGGAGCGCTAGCGCTGAAGTTCACACAACTTGCCCCGAGTCACTCAACTGGACAGTGGAGAGGCAGAAGCACAGGTGATTTCCAAGTGATGCCCAACTTTTAATCCAGTGTCCTTTCTCTGGTTTCCCTCTGTGTTTGACATATTCAAAGCTGACTACCCAAAGGCCTTGCAAGCTCAGGTAGATAAAGTCAGCTCTACTGAAAAATGAAACACAACACAAGACCCAACAATGTTCTGACCAACTTGTACTCCAGTGTCTGCCAAGCAGAAGGTACATAGCAGTGCTCTGTGAGGAAGTGCTCTTTCTTCCTTATTATCATGTCAATTCTAAATAACAGTTCCAGAGAATCTCCCATTTGCTGCCAAGTAAAATAGTCAAATGAAATGTTTGGTCTTGACTTGTGGGTGAACTTTTCACTGTTGATTTGCTATTGGTCTCATCCACTGCTAAACTTGCCTGTCAAAAATGCTGCTGCAGTGGGATCATTAAAGTCCTGCCAAAGACATTCCACTGTCTGTAAACAAAGACCAAATGCCTCTGTTGTTAAGCAGAATTTCATCTCTGAGAGTCATGCTGAGACATGTGGCCAATCTGTGGTTTCTTCCGTAATCATGGCATTCAGTTAGAAAATCTGCCCTTGTAGGCTGATTCTGATTTGCTGGGTCATTGCTCTCGATGTACACATTTGACTTTTATGTATGCAATTTGCCTTCTGGACCTCTACAAAATCTCAACAGACATATAACAAAAATATTTTAAGCATCTACTCTACGCCAGGCACGGTACTAGGTCCTAGAGAATCAATGATAAGTAACATACAGTCCTTTTTCTTTGAAGAGTTTAAAATATTAGCTAGGTGAGCAATGAACTTTATTTTTATTAGGTACCCACTTTCAGAGATCCAGATAAAGAGTATTCTGAAATGGCTTTAACAAAACCTATTCCAATATTTGGAAAAATGAAAGGGAAACCTAGAGAAAATTTTGGGCTCCTGGCTTCTAACTGGCCTCTCTCCAACTAGCTGTGTGACCTTGGGCAAGTTCCTTAATCTTTTAAGGTCACTTTTCTCCTACCAAATGGGGACCATAATAACAGAAACTTGCCTCGAAGGGCTGTGAAGAAATTACAAGCACTAACTAACATAGAGTGCTGGATATAAAGAGTACCTATTATCATGAAATTAATTTTTAGGACAGGAATTTTCAAAGAGGAGTCTATGCAGAATGCACCCACTGTTGTACTGTTCAACTGTCTTGGATTCAATCACTATAACAATCACAAAGTAAATATATGAATCTTTTGAATCAGTCATCTATCTCTATTCAGTTTCTAGAAAATGGTAAATAATACTTGCCTTTTGGTAATCAAACAAAATACACATTTTCATGTACAAAGATCAGCTCCTTGAACATCACTGACAGTGAATAACAACTGAATGAATAAAAAGTCTCATGAAATAAAGTTAGTTTGCAAAAAGGCCTGACCATATTTAAACTGATATATATGACGTGATCAATTAACAGGAAAAATACAAGAAATACACTAGCATTTCTCGTGATGGTAATTGTTAGTCCAGCTGGGCAGGGACTTTATGTCACAATGCTGGTACTAAAATAGATCACATCTATCATCTCTGGGTTCTCTGACACTGCTGCTTTCAATCACTCTCGACAGGTTCAGGAATTTTTAGGTACTGTATCTTATAAGCATTTTGGTGGAATAATTAAAAGAATGAAGAGGAAAGGGAAGGGAAGGGAAAAAGGAAGGGAAAAGGAAAAGAAAAAGGAAAAAGGAAAGGAAAGGAAAAAGGAAAGGAAAGGAAAAAGGAAAGGAAAGGAAAAAGGAAAAGGGAAAGGAAAGGAAAAGAAAAAAGAAAAGAAAAGAAAAAAAAAAGAAAAAAGAAAAGAAAAGAAAAGCCTGGATCCCCTGGTATGTCTCCAATCAATTAGGAAGGAAAAATGAGATAGTAAGCCTTTAAAAAAATACTCGCTACCTCTAATGGTTATGTCCAGGTAAAAAATGAGATGTCTACTCTGGCTAATTTGCTGTTAATGTTAGGAACTGAAAAATTAATGTTTATCCCCATTGAGTCATACAGCAGGGAGAGACCTTAGATATGGCCTCTAGTCACCCCCCCCCCTTTACAATTAAGAAGTGGCACCCACAATCATGAACTGATGTTCTTAAGTTCACGCAGCTAGCAGCTCTGGGGCTGAGGAGCTGCCTTTACTTCAATGCAAAAAGAACATTCCTTTTGCCTATTACTTCACATGGCACCTTCGATTTTTACTGAATTGACAGGGAGCTAAGAATTTACATTATTCCACGAGCACAATGTTTTTCCCACCTTAGTTGAGATATGACCACGTTTGCTGCTAAGAGCAAATGGCTAAGGCCAAAACATCTCAGCCAAATAGGAAAGCATTTCTAAATGTACAAGCCAATGCAGTCACGTGGTTTGATATGTCAGGCCACCTCCGAAATGGGCTCATAATTAGTTAGACCAAAGTGACCAAAAGACATGGTAATAACAGGAAGTTTCTTTTCTTCCTTTTTTTTGGTGGGAGGGGATTCACCTGAATGAACTGAACAACATGGTTGAGTAGGTATGTCAGCAGAAAATACTGACTTCCTTTATCTTGTGATGAAAAAACTGAGTCTCTTTAATTGGTATTTACAGATCCTTAAATGGATTTATTTTTGTTTCCACAGTGCTGATAGAATGGTGTCGAGCCCAATGAACGTGGGTACTATTCATTCATTCATTCAATTAAAAATTAATAGGCTTTATTTCCAGATCTGCCAGTAAGATGCTACAGACTTCGGGCAGCTCATTTCATCTCTGATCCTCAGTTTACTCCTAAATGTTATAATCAGATAACTTGTTAATTAACTACATTTAATAAGGGACCGAAAAAAATGGAGGGGAGGATTCACAGTCCAGAAGTGTGGAAATATAATTAGGTTAAAAAGAATTATAGATGCAAAGCAATTAGAAAATCACTCTGAAGTCATACAGAAATAGGTGCAAACATTATGGACTATCTCTACAGAAGTAAGAGAATTGCATAGTAAAGGAAAAGCTACTGGGGGAGAAGGTCTGTCATGGAAGCATCTGTGCGGAGGGCAGCCATGTTCATGGCTGTATTGGTTAGCCATCTTGGATTTGGTCATAGGGTCAAGGTAGAAACGTTTTGAGTCAAGCATCTGAACCTGTTCAGATTCTAGAGCATTGCCCAGAGAGACTATCTGCCTTTTGGCGCCCGAGGCACCATGTCGCCATGACACTGTGCTGCAGGAGAACATGTACCTGTGATTTGGACTTTCTGTGTAACGGCTGTTTAAGTTCCTCCGGCACATGGGAAGCACTAAAAGAAGACAGCTCAGCTTCAGTATATTGATTATCTTCCAGTTTCCTCATTTTGAGGCTATCTGTGAAGTGCCTTATATGATCTAGAGCAGAAAGTCCAGTTTTATATTCTTCCTCTTTATACCTAAAATGAACCAATGGGAAAGCACAGAGGGTTTTTTCTTTCTTTCTCAGTTTGTTATCCAACCAAATCACTTTTCATCTGAATCCATACAGCTGTCAAACTTCGAAGCATGCATCCATTACTGCGTTCTTTAAAGTGTCTACACATACTGTATCTTAAAAACACGTTTGTTTTAAGATTCTTCATAACTAAAGCAAGTGTAGGTAAGAGGTAAAGTCAACGATGTGGAATCAGCAATGCAGTGGAGTCACAATTTATAGGTTTATAATGTCCATTTAAAATAAATCCAGTCATGATAAGACTTAGTGAGCACCCACTCTCCATATGAAAATAGAATATTCCTATAAATTTAACTCTTTGGTTCAGTTTTTTTCCCATGTAAAAACCTGCCTTGTATAGGTTACATACATATCAAATTAAGTGAAATTTATCTCACTAATATTTGACTAATAACATACCAGATTTTTGAATGAATTAGATAATATTGCTACCAAACTAGAAAATATTGCAAACCTACTTTTCTTTGAGTTTCACAAGTAGAGTCTAAATAAATGATTGGGTACTCATCTAATTTTCATTTATTCTTCTCATCTCAGGTTAATCAGGGTTCCACAAACACTGATGCATTTGTGTTCTTGTGGATTATGATGGCTACCTTGTTTTCACCTATTCAAAATGAAGCCAACAAATATGCCTTGCTAATTCAAATGTACTTTTTATGATTCATTACTCATCAACTGCCATGTCCTGAAATATTGCCCTAATGGAAAAACAGAGCAGAAGGAATTGCAAGCATATACGTATCTACGCCTACTTATTTACTAATGCCACCCCAGGCGCTCACCTCACTGGGGATGTTTTGCAACTCATCTCCAGGGTGCTGGCATCTTCATAGTCATCCTCCGGGTTTCCTTCATGTAAACTGCTTGTCCCTGGTTCTTTTCCCGTTTTTCCAGTAAGATCATTGTCGTCATCCTCCTCATCTAACAGCACCTCATCTTCTACTTCTTCATCATCCAGTAAATCTGAATTTTGGCTGGTCACCAAAGCTTTCTCATCCTTAAAATGACTGCCGTTCATTCTTTCAAAAGCATAAAAAAAAGAAAAAGTTCCCATTATTGGTTTCACTTGTAAACGCGCAGCTGGCTCTCTTGACATGTCTTCCCAACAACAGTTTAGATTTTCAGCACTTCCACAGTAAGTTTTTATTGTTTATGCTTTATGGAAACCATGGGAAAGTAATGTAACTTCACAAATGAAAAAATGAAGAAAACAAGAATTGGGTGATTATTCAGGGGATAAATGGGGCTTCTGGCAGAGCTGGAAAAACAGTCTCAGGCTCCTGTTCCTTATCTGACCTTTGCCTGATAAGTGATATTGTTATATATGATATAAAAAGCCTACAAATGTTCTCTCTACATAATGTTACCTAATTACCGTATAAGTGCCCACCATTTAAAATAATAGGTTTCTGGAAAACTCATACCCCTGAACAACACTGACAAAAACTTCAACACACATGCCTAGAGTGAATCTAGGAGTTCAAAGAAAATGTTAAGAGAGCTGTCAGGGACCACGCGGGATTTGATATTTCTAGGTGACATTTGTGGTGTATGCCACTTAGACATCCTGCTCAAGCTTGGAAGTGATGGAGAGCTCACTTAATTGCACTGTTTGCAAATTATCCTCGATAGTGTGAATGTAAAAAAGTTTCCTGTTTCCAAGAAGAACATTGGGGTGGGCAATTATCTAAAAATGCAATTGTGCAAGTATCTTTTGAGGCTTACTTAGCATGCATGTCTAATGTGATACAAAAGAAGAATATTATATTTTAAAAGTCCTTTGTAATTCTTAAGTTTGTGGTCTCAAGGATTGTAGTATGTGATTCAAAAGTTTAATTACAAAAAAGGGTTTAATTACAAATTAGTCTCAATTTAATTCATTTGAGAGCATTTATAAAAGTAGGACAAATTTCCCAGGCTTTAAAACAAACAGAAAGAATGTATAAATTGAAGGGCGCCTGGGTGGCTCAGTTGGTTAAGTATGCCCGACTCTTGGTTTCAGCTCATGATCTCAGGGTTGTGAGGTCAAGCTCCATGTCAGGCTCCACACTCAGCGGGGAGTCTGCTTGTCCCTCTCCTTCCCCGTGCTTGTGCTCTCTCTATCTAAAATAAATAAATAAAATCTTAAAAAATAAAAAGAACGTATAATTGAAGTTTCATTGTAATATTTAAAAGTCAAAATTAACTTAGTTCCAAATTAATTAAGTAAAATGCTTTGAACTACAGAGTATCTCCTCCTAACATCCTCTTTTTAAATATATGTGGCCAGGGAAGTTAAGGCACTTCAAATTCAGAAAGCTTGTTGACATTTAAGTTTTTGCTACAGAAATGTACGGTATTCACATTTAACGGAACTATTTTTCAAATTATGGGAGATCAGGTATCAGCAATGTATCCCCTCACTTTCCCATGTTAAAAAATGAGTACAGTTTAATATTTAGATTTCCCGGGGTAAATAAACAAATAAATAAAACAAAACAATAGGGGTGTGTGACAGATGCACACAGTAAAAATCTTAAAAACAGTCGTATTATCATTATTAACCTTTTTATACAGCCAATCTCTTTATACTTTTATCAAAGAATGATGAAAACATGTTGTGCACAGACATAAATTATTAGTTTCCAGATACACTGCCAACTTGCTAGCTTGAATGGATTGAAACTGTTATTTTTTTTTAAAGTGAAAGAAAAAGTAAAAGAACAAAGAATGCATGGATGAAAACCAAAAGTAACAAAGCCAACATGATTAAGAAAACCTATTTGTTAATTATGCTTTCAAATGTGGCAATTTATGGGGGATAAATTATTCATCAAAAGTAGCCCCGATAGGAGTTGAGGGGGGAAGTTAAATGACTCAATCTTCTTACTTCTGTGCTGTTTGGACATGTTGAAACCAGATGTCGCAGCTATTTGTGTGCTCACAGATCTCCAAGTAAGGACGAGGAGACCTGAAAAGGCATCTCAGAACCCAAATGGTGGTTTTTGTTCAACATTTCTTTTGTATAATGTAAATGTCATTATCAGAATGTAAGGCGGTGACTCTCTTACTCATTCATACTACTTTGTATTGCTGACAATATGCTCATGTCCCTCCCTCCATCCTCTCTCTTTCTGTCTCTCTTTTACACATGTGTGCGTGCGCACACACACACACACACACACACACACACACACACATGGGCAAGTAGAGGGAAAGATATGTCCAATTGCACAAAGTCATAGCTCTTATCAGACTTCTTAGAAGCTGGGAGGGGTCATGTAATAGCAGATCTTCTCTCCTTTTTCCCCTAAATAAGTTGAAGAATAGAAGTGTCCATATGATTTTGCTATCTGGGGAAATAATATTTATATGAAGCTTGGCTTAATGTAAAAACTACTTAAAACAATTATTTGACTTATTAATAGCATCAAGAAATAGAGGACACTAACAATAATACTTGTGTGATGAAAAGTAGCAAAACTTTCATTAACTATTTCATCTGACATTAAAACTGACTATGCAGCTTCCTAATTGAATAGGCTCTTGGATAGTTAATCACTCTCCTTTAATGTTCAAAAAATCTAGTTCTCAATGTCAGATATTATAACTTAGAGATAAGAAAAATTAAATCTGGTAGTTTTAGTAAAATAATGTTTCATTAACATCACATAAAATGTAAATACTAGGTAAGTGTTACTTATTATTATCAGCAGCATTAAAAATTTTTCTTTAGGAATTAAACCATATACACTTGAAGTTGATAATGACAAGAGGTAAGCTGGGCACCAGGTCTAAAACTAAAAACTAAAAACTAAAAACAAAGATGATCACACCCACTGAAACAAACATGCCAGAAATAAATGAATATCCACCTGAGAGCCTATAGGTAATGACAGAATTATATCAAGAAGACTCAATTGCTTTTTAGGTAAAAGATATTTAAATGATATTCAATAGGCTTGGTATATATATATATATGTATATATATATATATGTATATATATATGTACACACACACACATGCACATTTAGTTACATTATCTGTAATATACACATGATATATAATAGTAGTCACTACTGAATCAACTGAATCCCTGTGGTGGCTTTCCTTTCTGCTTGGCGAGTTTTGATAAAATGGTCTAATTAGTTATCAAGAGCAGCAGAACAGAACAGTGGTAAGAGCATGGGCTCTGGAACCAGATGGCCCAGGTTGAATCCCATTTATTAATTACTTATGTGGCCTGTGGCAAGTTATTTAACCTGTGATATCTCCATTCCTTCACTGCTAAAATTACATAGTAAGAGTCGCTGCCTCATAGGGCCATTATGATAATTAAATTAATTCATAGACAAAAAGCACTTAGAAGAGCATTTAGTGTTTAATCTGCACTAAAGAAATGCCAGCCACCGCTGGTAGGAGTTGTGTCACAAACGTGAGCGCAGCGAATCTATTTGGAACATATTGATTTCAGAAATCAGCGAGTTTAGAAAGGAAAAACTCAGCTTTACCTTTCCTCTGTGTTCCTGGGAGACTGGCTGCTGTGGTTGCTATTCCCAATGAAATTGCGGATTTCTGTGAAGTAAGCATCTTCTTTGTCATCGAGAATGGCGCCTGTACTTTCCAGTTCGGAATGAGGCGATGATGTTGCCGTACCTGAGGGGAGAGAGCCTTTTGAGGAAAAGACTACTATTGATATGAAGCAACTTATTTTGAACCTCATTCCTTCTTCATTTGATCAGTGTTTCCTAAAACAGGCTCTTATGAATATTAATAATGGTAACTTCAGGAGGCTAACGTCTTCCCAAATTACCACACTCATGCTGACGAAAGTACCTTGGGGCATATTTTGAACCACTGAAGTCATGTGGTACGGTCTCCCAAAGATGTTTCTCCCACAGCTTCCTCCCATTCCCACTGTGACATGAGAAGATTTTCACTCATAAAATGAGGAAATGGGGTGAGGCAAATTATAAAGAAGCCTTAAATAGATTCTGCCAGAAGAAACCATATACACAGTCCTGATTGCAGTCAATATGTATTTATTGCTCCTGTGCTAAAGCACATTACCAAATAAAGACTGAAAACATGCCAAAAATTCTGTATTCTGATTTGTGGGTTGAGGTAGTGAGTAGACTGAGCACACCAGCCCAGAAACGGAGGTGGGACAGCATTTAAAGGACAATATGGGATCTGCTGATTATAAGATGATCTTCAGCTTCCTTAACTATAAATTAGAATCAGAATACCTTCTCACAGGATGGTTGTGAGGTTTTTACAAATTTACTATAAACACCTTATATGTGGTCAAATTTACACCAACACTTGCTTCATGCTGCTTACTTTTCCCACAAGATATCTACGATCTAATAGTTCATCCTAATAGTCTAGATGACCAGGATAAGAGGGGAGAACATCTCTCAGGTGAATAAAGTTATAATCTCAGTCAACAAGTAAGTATTGAACTTGGACATGTTACATTTTTAACTCATTTAATTATTTTCCAAAATTCTTTCAATTAGGCACACATGAGTGGCTCAGTCGTTTAAGCAGCCAACTCTTGATTTCAGCTCAGGTCATGATTTTGGGGTCCTAGGATCAAGCCTCACATCGGGCTCTTTTCTCAGTGGGGAGTCTACTTGAGATCTCTCTCCCTCTGCCCTTCCCCCTGCCTCTCTGGAATAAATAAATCTTTAAAGGAAAAAAACAAAAACAAAATATTTTTGATTAGAAAAATTATGGGAATATGACATCAGGGTGCACGTGGTTGGAAAATGTGGCCAGTTTAGACTTCGCTGTATACTTCCATCTCTAAAATCTGGTATCTTTAGACCACAGTCATTTGACTTTTGGCTTAGAGGGAAATGAACACTAATATAGTTCTATGCAGTAGCCCTCCAAGATCGTAAGCAATGTGCCTGGGTACAGGGGAAGAAGGATTAATAGTAAAATAATTTCCTTAAGTAAAAATAGCTACTTCGTACAACTTCAACTTTTTCAGTTTTTAGAATCTCTTTTCCTGAACCCCTTGCTTGCTCTTTCCCTTGCCCCCAAGGCATTTTCTTGATTCTCTTGAAATAAATTATGGCTGCATGGTGTGGGTCCAAACACATATACCAGTTGGCAAATACTAATTAATGATTTATTATCTAACTCTCAGAAGTCAAAGGCAAGAAAAACTACCATCTCTTTTCCTAACTATGTGCTGGCAGGTCTGACTAGTTTTTTTGCTACTTTTAACTCAATTCTGTACCAGAATTTGTGACCTAAACCACACACCACTATTGCTTGCTATGGGTTGCTCTAATCATGTCAACAATCTTCTATCACTAATCTCTGAAAAGTTACCCTGGGGATGTTCTATGAACTGTAGGACCTCTGCAAACACAGCCATGGTTTCTAATATTCAGAGCAAGATATTCTGGGGCTGCCACTTTGGAAATCCTGCTATCCTGAAGGCCCCATTCTGTACCAACATGTGGAGAGATTCTTCCCTGCAATTTAGGAAATCCTGATTCATAAGTCTCCTATGAGATTGGGTCATGGTTCTCTTTGTTTGAGATTACCCATCTTTGAGATGAATCCAGGAGAGTAAGAAAACAATCCAAATAAGGCCCAGATTTGTATATTATTCAACAATCACATCATTCTATAATCTAAAGGGAAACATGAGGCAAATTTTAGGATCTGTTTCTGGTGTCAAAGTGGAAGGAGAGAAGAAAGATCTCAATTATCTCTTTTCTTAAAAGTATAGTTGCCATACAATATCATTCACAATTATCTTTTAAAATAAGAAAATTAAGCTGTCTTCTCCTCCTAACACAACGGATTACCTACCAGACATGTTCCCATTCTCATGTTTCTTTAGGTGTCTGTCTAAGTTGGTTTGCTGACCGAAACACCTATCACATAAGTGACACTTGAAGGGCTTCTCCTTATTGTGGATGTTACGAACATGTCTCTGCAAGTTGGAAGAGATGCTAAAGGATCTGTCACAGTATTTGCATCTGAAAAATAAGCACAGAGGAAATATTTGCAAGCAAATCGAAAGATATTTCTCAAGACTTGTAAGCCAGATATCCAAAATTATCACCCATAAAACATTTTAGAAAAAAGGCAGAGGCAAGAATACTATTCCTGCAGCCAAGATTTCAATTCCAATAGACTTTGATTCCATTAAAGATTTTCAAGACTTTACGAAACACCACAACAAAATATTGACAATTTGATTGGTCCCAAATTTACTAGGGTCATCAGTTCTCATGTTTTTGATAAACCTCACAAAATTAAGGACATTAAGAAATAGTAGTGTGGTTTACCTTCTATTTAGAGCAATAGCAATAAATCCTTTGTAAACAAACACGAAACAAATTCACGTATTCTTCAAATAAAGTAAAAAGATCATTCTTAAATTCAAAATTGCAGAGTCTGATTAAACAGTTTCTTAGTAAATTCACTTTCTCAATTGATAAGCCTAAATGAACTTCCATTATCTTCTCAAAAAGGGAAGTAAAGAATCCAAACCTTTAAAACTGAGGCAATGTGAATAGTTTATCTCCATACCAGACACTGGTATCGATTTTCATAATCTGTAGTGATTACAAGCCCCAGAGCCTCTATTCTAATAACATTTAAACTGTATTTTTTAAAGGATTGATTTATTTATTTGAGAGAGAGAGAGAGAGAGAGAGAGAGAGACTGTGAATGGGGAGGGCCAGAGGCAGAGGGAGAAGGAAAAAACCAGACACCCTGCTGAGTATGGATCCGGCTGCAGGGCTCAATCCCAGGACACTGGGATCATGACCTGAACAGAAACCAAGAATCAGACACTTAACCAACTGAGCCACCCAGGCGCCCCCACCTTTAAATTCTACTTTTGGAATAAAATAAAGTCTTCATAATCTCTGCTTTTCTTATTCCCCCCAATTTTCCATTTCTGTTCTTACAGAGCTCATGGCATTTCTGAACCAGGTCGGTTTTCCAGGAAAACACTTCTTATTGGTTGGATAATTGTTTCTGCCTTCCATATGATTAACAAAAATGTTAAGTTATTTTGAATTTCTCCTTTAATCATAGATAAAAATGTACTCTCCCCACTCCCTATGCCCCAGCTCTTATGGATGAAAAAGAAAAGTGGCAATTTACGGGGTATTTTCCTTTGGCATTTTGAAGTAAAGAGTGCATTATTTATTTGTGTGGCTTTTTTTGTATGTGTGCTCCTTGAAAAAAAAATGAGCTTTAGTCTCTAGATAACTTTTAAGTGAAAATTTTTAACCTAGCAGCCAGATAATCTTTAACTTATTCTTCCATCTGTGAAGGGCCCTTCTCCCACTTCTGAATATAGACTCAGTGGCTCGAGTGCTCTACATCAGAAATCACCCCATTCCACTCGAAGTGTTTGGGTTTCTACGGCTGTCTCTACGTGATGCCAGAAGTCTAGTTAGTTCAGTGGGGAAAATAAATCTGTTAAACTAGTTACTTTGGCATAGTATCAATAAACCGACTCAAGGACTGATTTAATTTTTTCCCCCTTAAAATACTGCCCTAGCATGATGAGGCTCCTCGATTTTCCTCATTTACAATATTAATTTAAAAGTGTGTGAAACTCCACATTCATAGTAGTTGTATTATTTTAGCCTCTGCTTTTGAAAAAAATATATATATATATATATATGAGTCAGGACCTTCTCTGTAATAACTCTGTTGACTCCCAAGGCCCACTACAATGAGAATAACGATACAATTAACACAATTGTGTTGTACCGAGCAGAACCAGCTAGAAAACGCTGCTAGAGAAAACTTACACTCCTATCGAACATTCTTCACTCAAAACATTTTCTATGTACATCATGAATTAGAGAGATTTTGGCTTTGACATGCTTCCAGCTTTCTGCTCGTATGCAAAGGGGCTTTTCCAAATTTAACAGACATCATCTACCCCAATATAGATAAAATCAGCCAATAAGAACATTCCACACAATAATTATCTGTTATTTTTGTATCTTTCCTCTGCTAATGTCTTGGCCAAAAGTGTTGAGTGCTACTGAATAAAAAAAAAAAAATCATTGCATTCTGCTCCAATAAACTAGTGGGTAGTTACGAGTCTAAGTTTCTAAAAATTCCTAAAATGAATACATACATCATGAGCAATACGCTCATTAAGAATTGGGATGTAAACACAGGGGTCATGGGAGCCTTTGAGATCATGGTGTGAGATAAAAACTCTGACATGGGAGCTCTAAGTCTGGGTTTTCATTCTGGATCTTTTAATACCAGGCTTTCCAGAAGGCAATTAACATCTGTGCATCTGAATTTCTTCACTTGTAAAACAGAGGAGCTAGACAAATAATTGTTTAAGATCTCTAGCTATGCCAAAATTCTGGCCTGTGTTTTTAAAAATAAACATACCATTTATGGGGTAGAATAAAACCACTGAATTCAAGTACAGAGCAAAATGAGCATGATACAGTCGATACCAGATCTTTGGTCATAATAAAATGTAAATGCTGGAAATCTTTCTTTCACTGAAGCAGAATTCCTGGGATCTAAAATTTTTCTCAAAAAGGGAAATCATCGAACAACTTCCATTTTTATATCTCTCTGAGACTTATTATATAAAGTCCATTCTATTAAAGTAGAAGTATCACTTCTGACTAGTAATTTATAAAACATGTAGGAAAGCAGAGAGTTTAAGAAAACACTTTATTATTTTCTGAGCTTAAGTCCCTCCAGTTTTCTCTTAAAATTTCAATTCTCAATTCTCTTTAAATGAGCATTCATTGGTCTGACCACTTTCTCTTTTCTTATATGTAAGAAAGTCTTTGAAACCTGAAAAATAATTGATTTAAATGGAGAAAGGGAGCATGCAGACAAAAATAATTTTATGCATATGCACTGCATAAGAATTTCAAAGCAGAATGAAATTACAATGTGACTTAAGATAAGTAACATCTATTCTTTAAAAAATATTTATGAACATCTAGCACTATGTGTAAAGCATGGTACATAAAACAATATAGATTACATTTTAAAACTGAAGAGGATCTTAATAAATTTCATTCTTTAGTAAACAATAATATTAAAGTTAGACACATGTCCCACGTGTCACGTGGCTGATTTAGACATTTAACAGCTAAGAGGTAGTTTAGAAATTGTTGGTGGAATTGCCCCTCTTCCTATGATATATTCTATTTTATCTCTTCTCCTCCTAGTTCCTCATCATCTTCCTCCTGTCCAGGTTTAAGGTTTATTCCTTAAACCTCCTAATGGGACCTGGGGACACCGACTTAGCTATCTTAGGGAAATAAAGTTACACACTGCTTGTCAACTCTTCACAGAGATTTAAGGCTTGAGAAAGGGAGGCTGCAATGTTCTGATTACTGTCAATTAATATAGCTCCAATTACTGAGAAGAGAGAGCATTAAAATAATTTTTAAAATGGAGGCGCCTGGGTGGCTCAGTCAGTTGTGTCTGACTCTAGATTTCAGCTCAGGTCATGATCTCAGGGTGATGAGAATGAGCCCCGTGTCAGGCTCTGCGCTGGGCATGGAACATGCTTAAGATTTTCTCTCTCTCTCTCTCTCTCTCTCTCTGCCCCCCCGCCCCTCCCCACCCCACACTTTCTCTCTCTCACTAAAACAATAATAATAATTTTTAAAAATAGCTAACATTTCTTAAATGCTTATTCTAGCCTAAGTCCTGCTAGACCTTTTAAACTGAGATGTTTGAAGCCTTGATTTAAAAAATTAGAACTCTTCTATTTTTTAGCCTAGCCATTAGTCAATTCTTCTTTGAATCAAAATTGCAAGGACATACATTCGGCACAAAAGTAGCATCCTTTAAAATTATGGTAATACATCCACTCTAATTACTATAATATTCACCAAGGTATTTAGTAAAAATCATCGTCAAACCTGTAAGGCTGCTCTCCTGTGTGGGTTCTTAAGTGCCGTGTTAAGTTCGCCGACCTTGGAAAAATCTTGCCACAGTATCTGTTATAAAAGATGTTTATAAGAGAAAGTCAGCACAATCGACTTTATTTCACTCAAGCCGCGTAGAAGCCAGATGCTGATTCCTGATTTAATTAATCTTGCATGGAACTCACATGTCTTTGGTATTTAAAATTTGCAACAAAGCCATTCTACAGATATAAATAACTCCATGAATAAAGGCTGCATTATGAGATCTGGTTGAATTTGTTCATGCATAAGCAAGCACTTTATGAAAATAGACTTTAGTTTTGATGACCCCCATACGCCTCTTTTATTAACTCTGTATCTTTATAGTCGCAAAACTGAACCAGACAAGGGGATAAAAAAATGACAAGAGTCTGTGATTCTGGGTTGATGTAAACAGATTTCAAATGTTGCAACTCATTTTACATGTTAGCCGCGGTGACAACTCGGTACATTGAGCGGTATCAGATCAGACAAGATTCGAAGACCTCATCCATCAAGGTATGTTCCTATAAAAGCTTTTCTGGAAAGAAAGTGACACATTTTCCAAAGAGCAGATAAATTGATATGTCTGAGTCAGATGCCACAAATTTCTGAAGACAATTCAGAAATTATAAGCACAATTTATTGAAAAGAAAAAAAAACAGAAAAAAATAAGCTTTACTGTGATACTGATGGGTAACAAGAAACTTATTAACTAGCTTTCTTCACTTATCGACCTTATTCGTCCTTTGTTAATGGCCTTATTCTTCAATGCCATGACAATTAATAAATGTAAGCTCGAAGACAGTAGTATTATACCTTCGGAAGAAAATAATTAACTGTGAAAGAAAATTCATAAATATCAAAGTGAAACAAGTATTTGGACTGCTTCCAACCTCATTTATCACAACCAAATGGCCTGTGTTACAATTCTCATTTAATAATAATTTTTTAAAACCACTACTTTTATATCTCCCTAAATAAGGAGTACTTTGAAGTGCTGGAGATCTATCATGGTCATGATTAATCATCCAATCAAGAATAATTTCCAAAACAAACAGCGGGGCCTTCTGCAATCAGTAGGGAGACCTGGGGAAAGCGGGCCTTCACGGGCCCTGCGGTCACCTGCAGGTGTAGCGTTCTTTCCCTTTCCGCAGGAGGTTTTCCGGCAGGGCACTGGGAGGTGCTCTGAAGTTGAACATGGAGGGAACTGACTGCAGAAGTTCACTGGCCTCCGGTTTTAGGGCACTGAAGCTCTCTAGCTTCTCTGCCATGTTTTCAATAGCTGACATCTGAAAGGCAAGAGCACAAGACCATGAAGACCATTCTGACATCTGTTCTTCCATAATAATCTCTAGCAAACCAAGAAATCGTCAAGAAAGGGAAGCATCACATCTGCTGACCGCGGTGGGCTGGAGAAAAAGGTTGCAGTGTCCCAGCAGTAGACAGACAATGAGAGGACTCATTGATTCAGGAAATAACAGAGGTAGAGCCACGCTTATAGAATGCTGGGTAAACTTCTTCGAAAGGCCTTGGTTAGGCCATTTTGTCATAATTTGATATAGAACTGAGTGATGAAATACATGAGCAATAATAAAGCTCTTTATTAAATTAAGAGACAACATTAGTATTATGTTATGGACATCAATAGTGAACTGGACATTACGGGGAAAGATCCCACATGCCTTGCCTCGGTCATAAAAACCATAGGAAACATGGCATCCCACGAAAAGAATTCACAGCACGAAACACATCAAGTGTTCCAAAGTTACAGCTTAAACCAAATGTTTGTAGTGTAGAAAGAAAACAATTAAGGCGTAAGAGGTGTTTCGCCTAAGACTAGGTTAATTTAATATCTGGATATACTGCAATTTTAAGTGGGATCATATACAAGGAATTTTGATGAAATATTAATTTGTGCTGAACAAAGACTGAGTTGAAATGACAGTTCATGATATATCATCATGACTTCACGTACCAGAACTTGGCATGGGCGTTACAAGGGGAGGAGTTAGCGTAACCACACTCTTAGAGACGTAATCTTAAAAAACTATCCTGCCTAATTCTTCTCCTCAAACAACCTAATTTATTTTGCTTGTAATCTTCACGTTTCTGTCCACCTGCACATATATCTGACAGTCACAATCGGACAGTGCCATTTACTTTGAAAGCCAGCTTAATTCTTACTGTCCTCAGTTAAAAGGACTCTCCCCTTTCCTTCAACCCTCCCAAAATGTTACGTTTCCTTAGTGCTCATATTTTATTTGGAAGCTGCTTACTACTGGATTTTTAAGTAGAAAAGCAAACTCTCAGGCCATCCTGTTAAATCAACTCACCCATTATTTATTTGGTTCTCAGGCACTATGCCACTGGAGAACTCAGAAAGCTGTTAAAAAGGTGTTTGCACTCTAGAGGCACTCCGTGAGTTTCTCAAAGAGCTGGGGTGTTAGACCAGGAGACTCCACGCAAGGACAAGAATGGTAACAACTGCACATTCAAACAACTGCTTAACCCAAGGGGATGATTCTTTCACTGATGGGATGGCAGGACCGAACTGAAGGCCTAATTTACGAGCTCAGGATAGAAAGAAAAGGCGACACGTCTCACTCAAAAGGAAAATTAGCAAAATCTCTATTCCGTGGCCATGGAGCTGGACAGAATACCAGTGACTCCTTATGGTGAAGCAAAACCTTCACAGAACAGCTGGACGAGGATTCTTTTCTTACAAAGGGAACAGTGTATGCGTGATCCTTCAAATGACTATTCATGTTGTAGTTAGCTCTCTCTTTTCCCTTTATCCTGGAGCCTGCCCTCTCATTTCATGCCCGGACTCCTAATGCTAGCTACAAATTGCAACGTACAGGGTACCACTGCCAATTTGCCAAATGTCTTTCATCAAACACGGTGCAAAAAAATCTCAGAGGAAAGTCAAGATACATTTACTTGTCAGACGACAAATGTGAATGCATTGGGAGGCGGTAGGGGCTCTAAGCTCAGGGGTTTGATTCATAATCACTCAGCTGCTAAAACATTCTCCACAGATGCAAGTGGACAGCACATTTGTCACTATGAAGGATTTTGACACCTACTGATCACAGGGCAGAGATATGGAATGATGATGCTGCTCAGAGAGGTTGGCGGAAACTCTGTCCCCGCAGAATACGGTCATTATCCCCCTCCAGCCGGAGCATTAGCATTTTCATCTTACTTTGGGTTTTATTTATTAAAAATCAATCCAGAAATATTTCATGATACTATTTTATTTGCATTTATTCCTCCTAATTGTTTCTTGCAGAAAATCATTTGGATAATTCCACCCTCCGTGGAATAAATTGTCTGAGTGAAAAATGACCTCTGGCCTTCAAGCTGATTAGCAGAAACAAGCAAGGGTCAGGGTCACGATCGCATATATTTATTGGGAAGAATAGTAAGAGCATGGGTGATGATTATTAATGTTTTATTTATGTACATTTAATATTTGAGTAAAGTTTCATTATCTAGTGGTTTTAAATCATTTGAGTGCCCGCCCTGCTGACACACTCAGATTCCTGCGGCGATATATCTTATAGAAACACTTTGCCTTTTATATGGAAAATAGCTTACTCATGACTATTATTCTCGGCTTTCATCTCTAGCACATATAAACTACAAGTCCTTCAAGTTATTTAAGAGCAAGTGGCTGTTGAGAAATGTGTCTTGCTTTAGTAGTGGCTAATACCTCCTTTTGAAGAAAGATCACTGTGATTACATTACCTCAAACTATTTCGATTTGGGGAAACTATCAAGAAACAAGAAAATACACTATGGGCTTGATGACTAAACACTGACATTCTTAAAGATAACAAGAAAAAGAATGGGGGAGACCCAAATGCTTCTCTTAAAAGCCGCCACCCACCTTTGGTTTCTCGTGTCAAAGGACAAGAGGATTTTTTTTTTAAGATTTTATTTATTTTTTTCACAGAGGGAGAGAGATCACAAGGAGGCAGAGAGGCAGGCAGAGAGAGAGGGGGAAGCAGGCTCCCTGCTGAGCAGAGAGCCCGATGCGGGCCTCGATCCCAGGACGCTGAGATCCTGACCTGAGCCGAAAGCAGAGGCTTTAACCCACTGAGCCACCCAGGCCCCCATGGACAAGAGGATTAAATAGGAGTGAGGACAAGGGAGAGAAGGAAGATGGGGAGTGAGCCAAGGGTAGTTATTAACATCACGCATGCACACACACGTGCACACATGCACACATACACACACCCCACTCTGTCCAGCCAGCAACCACCAAACATAAAAGCTACCACTGAATCCTCCCTTTCGTCTTCATCAGATTTACTCTCGTAGCACTTGACCTCAGGTGAAAAGAGTAAGTTTCCCCATTAGGACAGATAGAAGTGACTTAGACATCTGCCAGCTGGGTAGGCTAGCAATTCTATGACCAACATCAGTCTGCTTCTGTCTTGGATTAAGGTGTTGGATTAAGATGAGCTTCATCTGGTACATGGGTCAAAGCCCTAATCTTTTCACTCTATGGGCTGACTCATAGGATGCTCTTCCTGAAATAACATGCCTTTTACAAGAGAAGTCACAAGTTTTGACATTCATTTTGAAGTCTGGCTTGGCATTTTAAAAATCAACATGAACTGGGATCAGTGGAACAGAATCTAGCTACATGCATATTTCAATTATGAAAAAATCCAATGAAGAGGGCAATGTGTACTACTATAAAAAAGAAATTTGCTGAGAATAAGGAAAATAAAGGAGGAAAAATTAGATCATTGCCCTGTGTCCTATTAATGTCATAAGCTAATCTCTGATCAGTAAATGACAGGTTTTTTTTTCTATGGAACAGTAATTTTTATTTATATATACAATAGTTGTTGATGGTATCTGCAGCCAGATGTCTGGAAGAGGAAGTCACTGCACCCCCTTTCAGCCCCCAAGAGGCTATTAACTTTATACTGACGCAGACTAATATTTAGACAGAATTCCCTAGATCCTACCAAAATATGTAGCTATCTCTCCAGTCAAATACAGTTAGTATTTTTAAAAACATTTCAGCAGGCAAGATAGCATCAACTGGGTCCTAAGCACCAAGCTTAACATTTGTTATCTGGCAGCCAATAATTGATGACATAAAGAAGTTTCTCATTAAAACCATTAAAGTGACAATCTGATTATATGAAATGATATGTCCAATGGCACCATGAATTATGTGACCTAATGGTTTACAAATTAGATTACACATGCCTTTATCATAAAACAACTAACTTTTCACAAATAACTTATGATGGGAAAGTTTGTAGATTTGATGGTTTTCTATATTTGTTCACTTGATAATCTTGAGAAATCTCAAAATCATGGCCATTTGGGGGAGAAGTAAGTATTCATAGTTTATGGCTATCTCATTCTGTGTATCACATTCAGAGGTCATGATTATGAAATCCCTTAGAATCTGTTTACCATTAAAATTATAAACTTTAATACTTTAGTAGTTGCCACTAATACCTGTGTTTTATAATACGAATATAAACTTTATCTCTGAAAACCCTATGATTTAGGGAATGTAAGTGTTTCCAGAGCATTGAAGTGTCAGTTTCTATACCATTGTATTATCAGAAAAGGGAGACTACCTTAAAATCTCAACTGGCTTTGTAAATTAGTAGAGCCATTGGGCATTTACGTAGGGGACAGCACCTTATGGATGAAGCAGCCAACCACGTAGGTACTGTCAAGTAATACTAACATCTTAGAAAGGATGAGGACCCCAAGTCACGATACTCAGGATGGACCTCTGCCAGGGAAGACAGAAGAGGAACACTGGAAATATAGACCAGGGTAATCAAAGCACAACCCCATCAGCTGTACAACGTTGTCTAAGAAAGTCGTAGTCTCTCTCCCTCTCTTCTCTTATACTTTTTGGAATAAATGAACTTAATCCTTAAATGTCTATCAAAGTGAGAAAAATCACAGTTCATCACATACTCTACAGAAGAAATAAAATGGAGGAATTTCGTAAAGAAAATCAAATGTCAGATAGAGGAAATAGGTATTGCTAAAGTGCTCCAACTTAAAATAATTTATATATAATTACATGGTAACCAAAAAACCTGAACTATATTCCAAGATTTTACCTGTATCTCAGAATCAGAATAATTTTGAGTGAAGAAGAGAATGAAGAAGTAGAAGCACATAAGATCAGAGGAAATTTTGTAATATATGTTATTTATATGTATTTCTATCGACTCAAGGTTTGAGAGTGAAAACTAAATAAGCAGTCTTCTTTGTATCTCGAACAAAAAAAAATAAAACTGTCACCTAGTATCATTCCCTGACAACTGATTGAATCTGGAAACAGGAACTGAAAGTTGAGGAAGTGAGACCCAAGGCTGAAAGATTCATTCACTAGTTAGATATGGATTTTTAAACATTTAGTCTTATTATTCTTATTTAGTCTTATTATCCCAAATAGCCAGAACCAAGTTCTGCCCTGGAATATACGGATGTGAATTCCAATGTCAGCTTGTGTCTACATGTACGTTCAGGTTTTAACCTTCTGAAGGCTTTATCAAAAGCATCTTTAACATGCTGATACAGGCTCCCCTAAATAATGGTCGTTTCCACTTAGTGACCCATTTCCAAGGCTCTTTTAACAACATACTCCCAAGTGCCGAGCAACAGTTCTACATCAAGGTATAATTACATGGAATGGGTCAAATTTATAAAATAAACTTCTTTCTGTAAACAATTTATAGCACACTAAATGCCCAATTAAAATGGAAAAGTACTTTGCAGCTTGACAAAGCTGGAAAGCGATCTGCTGGAGCCGTATCATTTAAAGGAAAGCGGCTCAGAATTCTTCATGTCTGCACAGCATTTTATAATATGTTTTCCTTTTAATGCTACATTATTTTAGTCAAAAATATAAGTAGGAAACTTACCCAAGTTCTCTGATCAGGCAGTTGGAACTGGGAGCAAAATTGAAACAAAAACAAAAAATTACTTCTGTATCAGTATCTTTATTGCAATCTATCCTTTGAGAAATTAACATTTATACGGACTTTGTAATTTTTGCTTATCATGTAACTGTACCTTGAGTAAAGGCTCTGGAAATGAAAATTAAATGTTTTCATAACACTGCTGGATTTCCTCTATTTACCTAAATTAAATCTTAGCATCGAGGTTAAAAATCAGAATGTTCTTTTTTCCAAGAAAGCTAAACATTACCTACTACCAAATCTTAAATAGCAAAGTAGATACTTCCTTATGAGTTTTTACTCACTGCAAAACAAGAGTCCTAAACTTTAATAAATAAAACTGTAGCAATTTCCAGCAAGAAATGTAGTCTCTTGTCTTTACATAATGTTAATAACAAAGAAAACAAGATATTTACTCAAACGTGAATCACTGAGAAACAAAAATGTAATGTACTTGGAAATGAACTGCTTGACTTTTATTAGCTTGGGATTCAGACCGTTAGTGGTCAAAACACATAAGGATATTAATTAAAAGAACTACAAATAGTTACCTATGTCATAAATTTATGACAAGAATCACTGGGGAAAACTTCAGTGAGTTGGGAGCTCTTCTAGGAAGCACAAATGTATCCTTAAAATTATCATTTTGCTTGGTTAAAGGGGATATTTCCTGCTTTTATAAGTTATGCTATCTTTGATAAGGAAGATACATAGCTTTTAAGGATAAAAAATTCATTCCAGAGGAAATCTAACAATAAGAAACACCTTACTGAAAGCCAAACAGAAGATGAAAGACAAAAGACTTCAGCGATTTTCACATAAATATATGAATGATAACTTGGAAAAAGGCTAACTTTTTCCGAGTTCTTCAGGCTATATTAACAGGACAGTCAGACACTTTAAAAAGAAGAAAATAAAAACGAATGCATAAAGGACAGAAACAGAAATAAAATAGCTTTTGTTGCAGATGCATACAAAACCAAACATCTGGAAATTAAATGTATTAACAACCCAAAACATATTTAGAGTATAGGAAACTCAAACCAAGGAATAAAAGCCAGTTTTACAACGGCATAACTACCAAATGATTTCTATGGCAGTTCAAATGAGCCAGCCATCAGTGTAAATGTAAAGTACCTAAAATGCAAAGTACCCAATGAAATGGACATTCCAGAGATCACACATTCATACCATTCCCTCCATCTCACCTTACCTGTGGCTGTCATTCCTTTTCAAAACTATTATCTGAACTAAGACCCCACAATTTTCAACCATGTATCCAGGAAGAACCTCTACAGTACTTATTTCCACCTTCTACTAAGCTAACTTATTTATAAAAGAAAAATAGAAATCTAAACAGTCCTCTAGTGGCCTGACACAGAAAGCATACTTCTTTAAAAATGGAACAAAGTGAGGAATTTAGACCCTGAGAATGAAAATAAAAGAGGAATTATCTTTTAATTTTATATGTATTCCTACATCTTCTAGACATTTTTGACAAGATTTTTTTTAAATATATTTTATTATTCCAAGAGGCAGTGAGGTAGCCTGTTAATCTTTCAATAAAATTCAATAAATATCTAACCATCTATTAAGTTGTGGTCACCTTTCATTGATTAGGAAATGTGCCCTGGGAAGGGACATGTGGAATAGAATACAAAGACATACAAAAATTATAAAATCAGGCTTGTCCAGAGAATACCACAACCAAGAATTAAGATTCCTGTATCTATGTTTTCCCTAAAGCATTAAGAATATGTAGTCACCTTTATTATGATGACGATATTATTATTAGAATCCTGAGAAATACATAGGGAAAGTATTATTCCCATTTGGAAGGCAAAGATACAGAAGCCCCAGAGGGACCGGGCGATTTGTTCCAGTGTCCTTTAAATGGAAAATGGAGTAATGAATGGTCTTATCCAAGCTTTTATTTAGCTACAAAATCATGGCAAGCCCTGGAAGCAGAGGCAAGGGCTTCCATTTTGGCCTCCTGTGGCACCCTTACTGCTGGCCAATGAGGCAGTGCCTAGATCACAGTAAGCATCTTTCTAAGTGCTTCTAGATCCGTACACAGTCCCGCCAAAGAAGCTGGGCTCAGGGGATGGCAGGAGAGTATTTTACTGGCATTCTTTTACATTCAAAGTGGAACACTTGTGCATTCACTAATAATGAAAGCTTTCCCCTCATTTAGTTCCACTTACCAGGCAGAATGCATCCTACCCTGTTACGTACATGAACACTCACCCACACAGCTAGCCAGGTAAGGCTGGACGGGGTGTTCCCATCACGCTCACACAGAGAAGGCTCAGACAGATGAACTGCACTGCTCAAAACCTAAGCATTTTTGCTAATAAGCAGGAAAGCCAGTTATAAAGCAGTCCTTTCTGGCCCCACATCCTGGCGGGTTGTCTTTTTGGTGTTTGTTTATGGGAAAGTGGATCTTGGGGCTAGGACGGAATTGATGAAGTACTAGAAAGAACAGAAGAATTCTGCTGAAACTTTAGGATGTTTGACGCAGATTTGCTGAAAGAACAGACTCCTGGGTCTGAAGGCTTGATGAAAAGGGGGCGGCCCAAGCTCCTCCCAGGTGACAGCTGTTACTTCACCTGTACCCCAGGGATCCATAGCCATTATAGATGAAAACAGCCACGATGGTTATAAAAATAACAAAATCTTTCTGTAGCAGTTGGTAAACAGCCTCTGCTGTGAGAACCTTGAATGGTCCCCCTACTGTCCTGGACGCATCTCCAAAGACCCTTTTAGACAGCCCGCCAGCCAGCAGCTACAGCATTAACAGTTGGTGCAGCAAGGACTGCCAGGATTCTGCTCCAGAATGCCAGGAGTCCAGTCCGACAGGTCAGGAATCCTGACACATGGGGTGTTAGATATTTCTATCGTCACTCTCAGGTTGTATTTTAATAGCGGCAATAGGCAGTCCCTTCCACTGAGACATGACCCTTGGTGTTGGAAGGAAGCATACACCGTCCCTGTGTACCCGCAGGCATGTTTGCGGGGCTCTGCTCCCAGGACTGGACAGATGCCTCATCTTTTGTGATCCTTCACTCACTTTGGAACTATCAAGAGAGAGTAGATTTTCTTCTACTATTTGATTAAAAATATGTACATGGTCTAACACTTGCATGCCCATGTGGAGTTATTGGGGGACAAAACTGCCCATCTTATGAACCAGGGAATTCACTTTGACTAGCTAGAAATCTTTGAACGTCAGAGAGAATAGGGACTTGCCACCCAACTCCTTCATCTTACAGGTTAGGAACTAAGCTCCAGGTAGACTGAGTCACCTGAGGATCCTGAATCCCAGTTTTTCCCCCCTCCATTATATCATGTACCCATAGCACCTAATTTGGAAGTGATTAGTTGCTAGATTTTAAAGATAATTAGAATATGAGAACAATTTGATTATTATAATTGAATGTATATACCTATAATATCCCCATGAGCAGTTACTTATAATTAGAAAGTAAGTTTTCAAGAAAGATACACCTTTGGCGTACTCTCTGACACAAAATGCATGTGATGTTCAGCTTTATTAGCCCATGAGGCCTAAAAGTGCAATTTAAATCAACCTAAGTGTAAACTCTAAGTACCTGATAAACATTTACCTATTTTATAACATGTTTCTTTTCCATAAAGTGATTATAAAAATAATTTCATTCCTTTGCCTTCCTATATAAAACCTGGAACATTTTACCTGGAACATTTCTCACTCCTTTAATACTAAATCATGTATTTTCTATACTTTGAAATAGAGAGAATTTTTGAGCAATGATAGATTTCTCCAGCTAACCAGAAGATGTACTTCTGTTTTCAGGACATTGGGGAAGTACTTGAAAAGTTGAAGAAGGGGTGGCAGAGGGAGAGGAGGCAGAGGAGCAGGGAGAATCATATCCCCAGATAATTTAATTACCTCATAACTTCCTTTAAGACAGCTTGCCTAAAATTCCACCAATTTTATTAGAAGAGCATATTTTTTAGTTTGACTATATTGTAACAGAATAAATTAGTTCACTGATTTTAAGCATTTTCATAAAAATTTTGCTTACCATCTGTAAAGACCAGTGTTGATAAATTAGAAATAAAAAAATTTATTTTTTAAAAAATAAAGAAATAAAAATTTTTTTAAAAATTAGAAATAAAAAACAAAATATTACATAAAAAAACACACTTAAGATGTTTATATATTTGGTCTTTCAACAGAATTCTCTGCATTTCGATTGCTCCATAAGCCAGTTTTAAAAAATAACCAAATATGTAAGGACAGAGGGATGAACCAATTAGATGGCACTGCTTTGCATTTTCCGTGCAATGAGAAACTACATATATTTTGATAAATGGACACAGCTCCATTCAGCAAATGACTCTGTGTATTGTGGTAAATTCTTGTGTAATTACAGAACTTCACTGGAATGCCCAGTAGTCTCTAGATAAATTCCTTCACCCTCTATGGTAACAACTTCTCAGGTAGACTCATTTCCTGTTTTTTATCTAAGCACTAAAGGAACTTGAAGGACCTTCATGAGTTTGGGACGAGTCACGGTATGATCTGTCTCTTACTAGCAGTAATTTTTAAACACAAAAGACCACTTCAATATTTATTTTCTTAACTGAACTTTGCTCACTCCAAAATACACTTTGGCTCAATAAGTAGTTAACAGCAGACAATAACTCAACACCCCCAAATCACGTTGTTTTTACACATAAATTAATTTCTTTTTCCTTAAAGAGTTTGGATTTTAATTCTGCTAGAATTTCCTGTGTTCTACCACAGCAGCGTCATAGGAAATCCTAATGTTCTCAAGATTTCTTTCATTTCATTGCACCTGCTTTTCAGGATCAACAAGTTAGTTTATAAGCTTGAAGTCTCAAATTCAAAATACTTACTTGTGGGTGAAATAAGAATCCTGGAGAAGGTCTCAAGTATTTCTCTTTTAAAGCTTCAAGTGGGTCAGTTAGTTTTCTTTTCTCTACTCTGAAAGGTTAAAATTAGTTTTTGGAGATGAATCAGTCTCATATATCAATCACCATATAATTACTGACATTTAAAACAGCTAACAATAAAGCAAATGGTAGGTTTCTGGGAAGCACACTAATAAATATATAAAGACATCTGTTCAGTTCTTGAAGAATACTCACGGCACTTCTAGGCACTCAAAGAAAGAAGGTCCTATTTATAATGGCAAAATCTTATTTGAATGGCTAGTAATAACAATAGTAAGGAAATATAAAAAATGAAGAGTCATGAAACCAGAGGCATTGGTCACACTTTTGTACCTTTCCATTTCAGATGGAGACAAGAAAGCTGGATGATTTTGAAATCATGAGGACAGAGTCCATTTTGAAAATCAAAGTCATTTTCTACTAAGAAACTGTTCCCCTAGATATTCATTATGTTTCTCTCATCCTTGCCAATGACAGCAGGAGGATTTCTAAGTATACTGTGCACCCTGCCACCTACTCTTTGAGGTATTAGGTGTCTTCTTTCGGATGGCAAAAGGGGGTGGAAGGAAAAGGAAGAGGAACTTTTTGAAGACAGAGACATAAAAAACTTATCTACATATCCCTTCTGTCTTTAGAAATGTTTGTCATTCTATTTACCATTAAGTATACAGGAAATGAGATCATGGATTAAATTAATTTCTTTCACCAACTGCTGGTAATTCTCTTTTAAGAACTGTTGAATAAGCATGCTTTTAAAATAGAATCGAAATTAATACAGACAGCTACCACTTCTTGAAATTTTGCATATGCTATGTTTTGCACACACTATTTCATTTATTGAACTAGGTCCTCTTATACCCATTTTACGGATTAAAAAAAAAGTCTGAGACATGGGAAAACTGAGATTTCAACTCAGGTCTTACACTAAAACTGATGTTTAGATCTTTCATGACTTTGGTAAAATGACTGGCCTAAGCCCTTAATTTAGAGTGAAATGCCAGAGAGGAGACTGAGTTTCAACTAAGCAAGAGGAAGGTTAGGAGGTGAAGAAGAGTGTAACAGGTGTGTGGAGGGATTGAAAGCCCACTGCCCTTGGGAGGGTCTAAGAAAGACCGTCTGAGGAGTTTTCTTCACAACGGGCTGAGACGTATCACTGGCTTGGAAACACAACCTTCCTGGCAATGTGTGACATACAAATAACAACCCCCACACAAAATACAGAAGAGCTGTTTTCCTTTCTTTTCCCTTCTCTCACTGGGACAGCCACAGGAAGCAAGACATAATAATTGAAAAAAAGTGCCCAAGCTTGATACCGATGACTCAGAGATATTTTTGTATTGTCCTTTTTAATCCCCTTCTAGTGGGGTAGTCCTCAACATACTGGCACTATTTCTTAGTTAATGTAGTAGAGATAACAGGAGGCAGAAAAGGAGCTTTTAGCGAAAAAGGGTTGGCAGCTCTATCTCCTATTAAGTAATAGGAATCAGTAAGTATTGTTGAATGAAAGAGTAGCACAAGCTTGACTGTTCGTAAAGGAGAATCAGGCAAAAATATGAAAATAGCCTCCTCTTAAACAAGTCCAATGAACAATGATCCACACCTTCCATTATTTCTTGACAATGTTCAAGACTTGAGCGAGAAAGTAAACGTGAAAATGCTTGGTAATATTTAAAATACATAGTAAGCATAATTACTATTACTCATACTTTTTAAAAAGCTGGTATTTAAAAACCAAATTGTTCTGAATGTCACGTGAGGGTTACAGAATACTGCCTAAGGGGCTTTTTATTAAGTATATATGTTTCCCCCAAAGAATTTTTGGATGCATCAAAGGAAACTGGATAATGAAGGTACAGAGACGCGTTCTTTCAAAACCAACCATTCACATTACACACAAGACATTCTTGTGACTAATATTTCATTTACCTTGGGCTCCTGGGAAATTTATTTAGCAACAGAACATGAACAGTACTTACGAAGGATGTGTTGGTAGGTTAACAAAGAGAAAACCCATGCTGTTCTATGTCCCATTTCATTCCAAATATCCTGACCCATTTAAATCCCCACACATATTTGCATTAATCCTTCAGGAGCCTCATTCTTCTGCCACTTGACAACTTGCTTTAAATATGGCTTTCCCATATTTTCCACTTAAAAAAATGTGTTTAAAAGTAAATTTATTGTCAAGGGAAAGAACTCTGTGGGCCTCATCCCAAACCCCAAATTCAGAGACATCCAAAAATAAGCCCAAACCTAATGAGTTGACCGTCTGAGTAAAACATGAATTCACTAGATCAAACAACTTTATTCTCTGCCTTATAATAATAACAAAAATAATGTGTTACCAACCACAGCTTTAGAATGTAAACACTGCCCTCCGTACACATGTCCACGTCGAACCGTCTCCTATCCTCCCTTACCTGTAAATCGGGTCCATAAAGAAAGGAGTGGGTCTAGCGTGCTGCAAGGAACCGTCCGATGCGGGTCTTGGTTCACTGTTGCTTCCTTTCTTTTCCCCAAACACGTGGTTTTTACGGGGCTCGGTCAGCTTTGTTCCACTGGCTCTACTCCTACTGCCCATACTTAGATCCAGGGGCTGGTCTTGGCTTGTGGCAGGTGTTGCTGGAGGCTTGGAGGGTCCTGGAGTCAAGGGCTTCTCGTCCTTTCGCTTAGTGGTGAGATCAAAGGGAGACTCAGAGCTTCCCTTCTGCAGTTTCTTTACTTCACTTGGTGATTGGGGTTCCATTTTCAAAGGTAACGATCGCAAGTCTCTATCAGGAAATGGGTACATTGATTGAGAGAATGCTGGAAAAAACGGGAGGGGAAACATGGAAGGGTAAGGTAAAGCTCCAACTTTTTTGTCTTGCAGCCCCACCAGTCCTGTTGAACCAAAGTATTTTTCAGCAATAGAAGCAATAGCCTTTATAGAATCATTCACAGCTCCTGACACCGCAGTTTGCTCCTCTAAAGATGGTGAGAAAATGGAATGATTGCTGTATTCTTTCTTATTATGTATTGAAGCCAGATTCTGAAGAGGGCTTACTTTGTCTTTGAACATTTTACCATTTTCTTTAAATTTCTCTTTATCACTTTCAATGTCACTTTCCAGATCAGAGCCCGAGGTTGTTTCCAGGTCACTGCCACTTGGCGTACTGACATCATCAAGGTCACTACTCTCTGACTGGTCACTGATTTTCTCAAGGGGCCTCTCTTCAGAGGACCTCTCGGGCTGGAGCTCCACTGGCTTATTGTCCCCTACAGGTGGGTGTTTAGATAGTGCCTTCAAAATATCCTGTGTAGCTGGCAGTATCTGAGGATGTGTCATGAGGGGACTTTGACTTTTGTTTGTCTGTTCAGTACTTGATAGTCCTTTAACAGGAGAACTAGCAGGTATCAAAGGAGGCCTGTGGTACAAGCCGGAAGGAAACAGACCAGGGAAGCTAAAAGAAAATCCAGGAGCTGTTGGAAAGGTAAGACCAGCGGGATGCCTACTGGCACCAAAATAGTCAGCAAGGCCCGGGTTGGCATGACTCATATTAACCATGGACGTTTTATCCATAGCGGGGGTTCCAGGAAGTGAAATGCCTTGGCCAAAAAATCCACCTGCCGCAAAATGGTTCTTGCCCTCACAAAACCTCCTGTGTTTATTTAAGGAAGACGTAGTGCTGAACATTTGTCCACAGTCTTTGCACTTGATTTGGGTTCTGCAATCAGCATGCATGCGCTTATGACGACAAAGGTTTGAAAACTGAGTATAGGATTTATGGCAGACCTCACCTGTGTGCAAACAACAAAAGAGAATCTCAGGCTTTATGGCAATTGCTGCTGAATTTAGCAAGTATCACAATTGGTTTACCCAAAATTTCAATTAGGAAGCCAGGAAAAGTTGTTGGAGGTACCAATCTGGGTGCTCCAAACACAGAAATCCCCACTTCACTAGATTCCAAAGCAAGGCATCCAACCTGACAAATGTCTTGAGGCAGCACAAATATTTCATATATAAATATATATAAATATCTCTGTCATCCCCACTGCATCATATTTTGCATCATACTTGTGTACTTAAATATTTATATAAAAGTCCAATTTTAGCATGCATTGATTTCCCACCCAATGACTACCCTAACAGAATCTTAAAAATTAAAAGTCTTAAGCACAAAACATCACAGGAACCCCTTTAAATTTTCAGACCACCTCGAGAATTCTAAGTCATTGGCCCTGAAACAAAATAAAACAGCCTTTCCTTCAACCGGCAACTTTACCTTTATCCCCTCTCCCCTTAGGGAAAAAGCCTGTGACTGCTCTACCATTATTTAATTTGCATTATATCATACGCTCTCATCATTCACACATCAAAGCCACACAACAATGCACATTGTGTATTCTGAGACATTTTTTAACAATCATTTTCATGATTTGAGAAAGACTGACATAATTTACAATGGCTCTATTTTAAGCCTGCAAAGGAAACTAAATTGAATGTGGCCCATCCTGCATTGCTGGTTCCCATGAACTATGATCACGTCCTCTGACTTCCCCTCACACCAGCGGTTGTGCTAACCTTCCTGCATTTATGAAACCCCCGTCCTTGGGAAATATGTCTGCTTGTTGTCATATCTTCGCCGGTTATCTCAGGGCTTGACTTCTATGGGGTTTAGCCAACTATGGTAAGCAGGGGAGGGTGCTCACAGTGCTCTAATCCAGAAAGAACACAGCAGGGTGCGGCTGGGAAAGAACCTGCCTCGTGGAGCATTTGCCAAAAGAGTAGAACATCTTCCACCCCACATATGTGAGAACAGATCTACGTGTATTTTGAGACCAAGCTTCGTAACCTTTAAGAACTCCTTTGCTCCGGAGGAATCCCCCTCACTTCGCAGTTTGGCAGGATTATCGTGTTCATTTCCTAAGCATCACATTTTTTAATCTTACTTTAGTAGAGATGAATCCACTTTACGTGTGAGCTTACTGTAAACGATTCTGGGCACATTTAATACATGCAGAAACATGATACGCCTTGTCAGTAGTTACTGAAACAAATTTATATAAGAAATTAAATTGAAGACAAAACGCAACATTTATTGCTTTCACGGGATGATCGCCTTTAAGCGCAGAATGGTGGAGCTCCTAAGTTAAAGCAGTAATAATTGAAAGAAAGAAAAAAAAAACACTCGAAGGAGATTTTATAGACGTTCAGTCATGCAAAACTCACCCAAAAGTTGGATTATCCCACACATCACCAAACAGGAAGTACCAAGTGATTCCATAATATTTCTTTTACTACTAATGATTAAAATGCACTGTGACATATGCCCAGCGTGCTTAGTAATCGTAAAGGATCTTTCAACTGTGGGATGATTCATAACATTATAGAGGCCGTAACATGCATTTTAATGGGAAAAGAAGATGTGAGTGATTTCTTTTCAAATCATCCTACTGGAATATACTGACCAGAGGCTGCCTTAAAAGTATGTACTCTTTAACCATATACAATAAATATACATGCTATTTAGATTCTTTGATACACTAATTAAAACCATATGATGTAGAGGGCAGAAACATGAGGCTTTCACTGGTTACATTAATTCAGCTATGAGCAATAACAAGAAATAGTAAATAAAATGTCATTGGAATTATAAAAGTGCACTCATCGGGAAAGGAACACCTCTCCTCTGGGCATTAAAAGGCGTTGAGAAAATGTCTTGATGGGTCTTCAACCACGGTATAAACTTTTGAAAGGTTTGCAATTTTTTGGCAAAGAAATGTCACTCTCTAGACTTCTCTCTTAGAGCCGGATGGATTTAAGAACTCAAGACCTGCTCTATCTCGGAGTAACAGACGGTACATTTGACTTTCCTGGTTGCACCCCCTGTTACACAGATGAGCGATGTCTGTGTCAGGTCTTAAGAACGGAGAATCTGGGATGTTTCCCTAGGCAGGGGCTTTGTTTCTCTCACTTGAAGGTCTGGCCTGGCCCACGACAAACCACCAGGCCTCCAGGTGAATGGCTCAATTGATGTTGAAGTCTATACTCTACAGTAATTTTCTTAGTAATAAGGAATTAGCCAGCAGTTAACATTGCATTTTTCTACTTATTAAAGAAATTAAGAGGTATTTTGAATATGTTCAGCCTATTAGAGCATGTGGTTTCTATTTGGGAAGGCTGGAGGTTTCTGTAAAGGCAGTGAGTAATTACCTTAGCGCTGGTGACTTTGGGCTCAAGCTTGGCGGTACACTGTAATAAGAGACAGTTGCCATAAACACACCAGTGGGGGTAAATCGTGGTGTGTGGCCTTCTGGTGAGAAACAGATATCAACTCTAGGTGAACCTCCTCCACTCCCAATCTCCACACCAACTCTCCTCTTTTGTTCTGAAATTACATGGCTATTATTCATAATTACCCCATGGTTCTCTGTCAGATTTTATATTTGAAGAATGCCATCTGCTATTTAAATTTACCAATAATTACTGAAAATGCATTCATGGCAAATAGTTGCGCAAGCTGATTGGAAAGGGACACCCTATAGTGCTTTAAAATGAAACACTTGACTTCAACACAATTAAAATTCCAGATCCCAGAACCTTCAATGATAGGAATCTATGTTTTCTGACTTTTGGTTTAAATAATAGAGAAGGCATTAAATGGGTGATCATAATTCGTTTGGCCTATTTTTTCCCCCACCAAAACACAATAAATGTTTAAAGTCTGTTTCTGAGAAATCAGAAAGAAATGAGTTATTTATGCCCGTAACACTTGCAAGTACATTTTTAAGGGCGTTACGACCTAGAGTCAGAAAGGCTTTTATGAGACAAGAAGTCTAAAATTTCTATTGTATACTTTATTTCCCGTGACTTTCAACAGAGCTTCCCCAGGGGAGACTAGAGCACCCTTTTGTTTATCAGCTAGCCTTCTTCACTCCACCCAGGGAACAGAAGAACATAGGAGCAAAACAAAACTTTAGCATAAGCTGGAAGGGGGGAAAAACAAAACAAAACAACCCCCCCCCAAAAAGCATTCCCTTGGTGCCTGGAAGCACAGAAGAGGACTGTGTCGAGGAAAAAAGGAGGAGGAGGGTTAGTCTCTGGCATCTCCATGTTGGTACTAAAAAATATTTTTGCCCATCAGGTCCTGTAGTAGTATCTCATACACCTACTATAGACTTTTGCGTGTTAGCCAGAAAAAAAATGTGTTATAAGGGTTCCCGAGTCAGAGGTTTTGCCAACTATGGAGTGTGCTTCAATCAGTCCTATGCTCGTCTAGATCCAAAATCAGTCTTGACCTTTGTAGCACAACTCAGTGAGTCACTGTATTTGTATGCCCCGCTGAGCGATGGATCAAAAGAAGTCCAGAGTCATTGCCCAGAGGGACCGAAAACAACTGATTTTCCTTATGAAACATTTCAGCACAATACAGGGAACAGAAGTGGGTGGACAGAAGCAGCAGCAAACGAGCACTAGTTTTACTTTATACGGAGTGTGTTACTCAAGTACAGGGACGTTCTAAGTAGGTGGTCAGATCGGATGTCCCCTGAACACACACTGCCTGTAAACTGGCTTTAGTGCGGTGGGTTATAGAAGCAGCATGTCCGGCATCAAAGTGAGAATGTTCTGCTTTTCAACTGAGAACTACTGGCCGGCAGCCTGTGATTGGTAACAAGTGTAGACTAAGGGGAATTTTACCCCCCCACCCTCCCCTCACACCACACACACACACACACACACACACACACACACACACACACACACCACACACACACACACACACACACACACACACACACACACAGAGTCCTAAGCCTCCTTGCCAAATGGGGTACTTCCAGCCCTTTCTGATCTAGAACAGGTTTTTATCACTTCATCTTGTTTAGTGGCATCTGCCATTTTCAGCGTGAGACAGATCTGGTTGTCTCTATTAAATCCTACAACCTGGGGAGGCTTCCCATCCATTATTTAATGACTTCTCCTTTCTCTGCTCATTACTGATTTCATCTAAAAGAAAACACCCCAGGGATTATAGACCAAAAAAAAAAAACAAATTTACCCTGGATCTGGGTATACAAGATTTTCTTGTAACAGAAAATAGCCCTATGGACTGGGCCACAAAGAGCTAATGCAGAGACCCTTCCATGGCCGCACGGCCACTCTCCTGATCACAGTGCCTTTTGGACGAGAGAAGGATGCAGGAAGGAGGGCTGGAGTGTGAAAAACTTACAGATAAAGGGCTTCACACTGCTGTGGATGTGCTTGTGTTGTTTGAGGCCCGACGAAGTGGCAAACGTTTTGCCACACTCCGGGCACGCATGCGCCCGGGCACCAACATGCTGAGAGCGGATGTGCCGCTGAAGGTTGCTAGGGTCCGTGAAAACCTGCTAGGAAATGAGTACTGATTAATCAAGAAACTTAATTCAAGGACACAATAAAGAAGACCAGGAATGACTCAAGAAGGAATTTTGTTTATTTGTTTTGCTTTTGTTTATTTGTTTTCCCCAAAGACCAAAAGAAAGTCATATTTCCAAAGCATGAGCTCCTCTAGGATAGGGACTGTAAATTATTCAGCTCTTTATCCTTAGCACGAAATGTCCATCAGTATCAGTTGAACAAAATAATTAATGGCATGATTAGATCATGTTCAAGATCTTTTGATCCCATTTAGAGTGATTAAAGTTGAACAATAAAATGCCAGCTGAGAGATAATGCTTAAAACTGGTGTGCTATTTCCATCCTCTATACCAAGACACACTGAGTACAAAATTGCGGGCATTTTACTAAAGTATCTCAGATCTATTCAAGAAGCTCCCCCAGGAGTTAAAGTTCACACTGTGTTTCAGCAAGTTGCCATGAAGCTAAAACCACTTCTTTAAACGTTGTACTAAAAAAAAAAAAAAAAATGAAAAAGTCACCTACACTTCTGGGAGCAAAACATCTCTAAAGATAATTTCCAGCACTACAATTTCCACTGGCATGAAGAAAGATACTCAAATGAAATGAAAAGTTTTTGGAAATAAAAATCAACTTTAATGACATGAGGACATCTTTTAGTTAATTGAGAACCATGAAGATTAAATGATGTAAACCACTGTTCTCATATTTCAGAGTCAAGGTCAAGGTGGAGTGCTTTCCTTATACCCCTATGCTATTCGGCAGTGGCCGCTAAGGCACTACGCTTTTAATTAGAACCAAGTCATGATTTATGGTGGGGACTTGGGTGGGAAAATCTGCAAATGCAGAAGTCTCCTATTCTTTCTGAATAGGCATTCAGAAACTTTATGTGACTTCCTCACAAACTGCTATTAAAAGAAATCAGTAAATGTGCATTGGATAAAATTTTCATTCTCCATAAGGCTATAAAACAACCCCACACTGGCAAGCCAGTAGCGGAACCAGGAATTTACCAAGGATGTCTGACACCTAGTTCTGGAACTCACCATTAAGCCTCACTTCCTCCCTTACAAAAATAAAAGGATACCCACTAAGTGTTTTTATACACTATACTAATGCCTTTTAGCATACAACACTCAGTCTACTTTTCTCAAGATATTTATAGTTTCCCCTCTCAAGGCTTGTTTTTATATATCATAGCAAGTGATGGATTAAGAGAGAGCAGGATGACAGAGAGAGGCCAAGTAGTCTACAAATTCACTGTACCTTGGCACAGTTTTCACATTCATAGTGCTTTCCACTGTCATGTGACATCTGGTGGCGAATTAAATTGGACTTCCAGTTAAATGCCTTGGGACACTGATCGCACTTGTATTCCCTCTCTTCAGTATGTGACAACATGTGTTTCTCCAGGCTGTTAAGAGAACAATTGATTTAATAAGACATGGTGACAAAGAACACATTCATAAACAGAATGTCATTTTATTAGTAATCCAACTGGCAATTAAGGAGAAAAGAAGGAAAAGCGTTCGAGGTGAGGAAGACGACGAAGAAACAGGCCTGCAACAGACAAAAGAAAATGTATTTCTCCTAGACTGTGTCTCTCACTAACACAGAGAAGTACCCTTGTTGTTAGAAAATAAATCGGATACAGCTATCAGAGATTAGTTGCCAATTCAGGGGCATGGTAAATGACTAGTCATTTGTCCAGTTCTCAATTCACTACATCATTCTAAGGGCAACACATTTTGCTCATACCCACTTAATTCAAACACAAACACTCAGATAGAAGATCCTCAAAAATGCTTAAGAACATGCAGGCGGGTATCCTATCTAAGGCCTATAACCTCTAGATTCAAAAAGGTACTTTTGTTTCTACCCATATCGCCATATAGGAAAGTGAACTGTACACTAACTATTCAACAAGCAACTTCCCAATATAACCCTGGGATGGTTGGATGGATGGTCAGGAAGATGAACCGATGAATGGATATGGAGATACACAGATACAGAAGCGCGTGCGCACGTGTGTGTGTGTGTGTGTGTGTGTGTGTATGTATATGGTGCCTATGAATTAGGGAGGAAAGAAATGTGTATAATATTGTAAGCGGATGCATTATTAAAGCCCCGCAAAAGAAAAGCACAGTTAGAAGTTTCTCGTAAGCATGATTTCTCTGGTTTAAAGCTTAGAATATTTTTGCTTCTCAAATATTCCCCTCTATTCTAAAACTTGTATGTGAAATCTATATGAATGCAATGAAAAGAAAATACAGATAATGGATTGCTGTGATACTCAGATGTTTGTAACATGTTTGTTAATTAGATACACACAGATAACACACTACCTCCAAATAAAGTAACCAGAGCTCCTTGGAGAAATAGCCTGTTTCAAATTTGAAGCCCAAGATACACACAAGATGGGCCCTGAAGGTCCTGAGATGGCAAAATGCAAGAAAGTTATAAATAACGTCGAAAGAATTAAGGTACCAACCTGAAAAGACACCCACTGACCAGATATGAGGAAATTTAAGCATCAACAAAAATAGTAATCTCACCCTTTAACAAACAATATTCAAAATCACATAAGCAAAGCCTCACCAGTCACCTGTTGGAAGAGGCTAGGAAGACAAATCCTTATTCTGAAAACCAGTAAAGCAAGGGGGAAACTCATCTACATGTCCTACCTTCTTTATATGAACTATACTTCAGGGTGAGCAAATAAACAATGAAGGGAAGTTTCTCTGCATAGAATTAATATAGGTAATAAATACTGAAAGAATGATAGAAGTAGAAAGCATTCATTTTATAGCACATAAACAATTAATACACCTAGGCAATCCATAAATAAATCCTCTGCCTTCTGAAGGAAATAAACCATAATATCAGTGAGGTATTCTTCCCAAAACAATGAACCTAAATGAACCTGATCGAGGCTTGGGATATTTTACAGGAAGTAGAGAAGATGGAGAAAGATGTTAACACCAAGGGGACATGATCAGTAGAATCCAGGCTGGAGGAAATGCTACCGGAAAAAGTGGTTTCTTCTATAAATAAATTTTAATGAGGGAGGGAGACCGAGAAAGAAATAAAGAGACTGACTTTGACTGGAGGAACTTATAAATTAAAAGGGACATAAAGATATGCCTACTGATTGCATTGGTGGACCTTAGTATGATCTTAGTTCAAACAAAAAACTCTAAAAGTAATGAGATAACTGGGGGAATTTGAACACTGATTTTATATTTGGTAATACTAAAGAATCATTATTTTTAAAGTGTGGTGTTGAAACTTGTGTTTTAAAGAGTCCTTTTTTTTTCTACAGATACATACTGAGCTATTTATGAATAAAATGACATAATGTCCAGGATTTGTTTCAATAATCCAAACAGTGTAGCTGAGACAAGACTGGCCTTGTATGATAATTATTGAAACTGAGTCTATGGGGGTTTATTACACCAACCTCTCTAGTTTTGTATATTTTGAAACTTTCCATAGTAAAAAGACATTTAAAAAAACCACTGCTAACCATGTAAGCATTCTTTCTTTCCCAAATTTTATTTTTCTGTGAGATGAATACTCTAAAATTCAAGGATCAAGTAAGATGCCTGTGTGCCTAGAATATACCCAGTAGTCGTGTACACTGTGTGCATGGCAGTGTGCATAAAAACAAAATGCCCTTTCTCATACTTGATAAATTAGAAATATCTCTCCCATGTTTTTTTCTCTTCCTCAGCTTCCTCCCTACAACCCTACTCATACTGGCACATGAACTTACTTTTCCTGCCCCATGAGTCAGTCGACTTTGTAATGCTATTCTATTTGAGCACAAATCTCTGTGATATCTCTGTGAACAAAAGGTACCAGGAGAGTACAGGTGTGTGGAGTCACAAGAACAGCCCTATCTTTATCTACAATATGTAATCCTCTGTTTGTTACACAAGTTATAATGTTATGAAGAGAGTTAAGAGAGAGATACCATGGACTGCAGTTAACATTGAGCTGAGTCAGGGACATCTTCCAGTCACTGCACAGATTAATATTCTCCCTGTCATCCTCAGCCACCCAGGAAGGCATGCCACTTTAGGCCATATGTTATATACCACTGTGTATGTCAAATCGTACACCCTGCAAGTAAGTGGTAGAGACTGGCCTATACATGGAGTCTTATTCCTGTGCCCTAAGTCTAAGGATATGATAGAGTTTCACAAGTATACTACATGGCATACGGGGGGGGGGATAAATAGTGCAAAGGGAACTTTCCTTTCTTTGTTTCTTCTACTCTAGCATAAAATCCCTACTGTTCCATGGAATTCTCAGCTATCAGTTTATCAGTAATAGCAAGAATAAAAAAGTGAGTGGTTCTTACAGAAGCAAATGTGCATTTCTTCCACAAACAGAGAAGCCATCCAGTCAGTCATTAGTGAGACTTCCCTGCTTTCCATAGAAATTTATCCTAATTTATAGAGCTTTGGCTAGCTTTCTGGGTTCTTTTCAACTTTTGCATATCAACCTTTGTTCCTTGCCCTTTTTTTGTGGGCAGGGAAAGGGTTTTTTTTTTTTTCTCAACATTTTACAGAAAGATACAGAACAGAATAATTACCATGTCAAAAAAGGATTTCTCATTTGTTTTAAAGTATAAAGCAACGATATAGGATTCGAAAAAGTGGAAAATATTCAGGGAATGTAAGTTCTGCACATGGCTAAATTATTTAACCAAAAATACCACTTAGATGGTCGACATCAGGTTGCATAGTGACATGCTAGATCCATCTGGCTGAGCTACCGAAAAGTAAGTTTTGAGGGTTCATCCAATACCGGATAATTAGGTTTCCTTATTGTTTTCCACTGAATGTTTGACTGAAGGAACCAAACTGACAGTTGGTTTTGGCATTAAGTAGCGTTGACTCAGGTTCAATCCTACAGCTCGTCAGAGTAAGAACCTCTCTCCACCTAAGTGTCGCCATACGCTTCTAGTGGGAAGTAGGAATTACATTTTAGTGTTTAGTCCACCAATTTTTGTTCCATAATGCTGCCCATTAGCTCTGATAACAAAATTGAGGGAAATATACTTAATCTCTGGCATCAGAGATACTGCTTTACATACAAATACTTTCCTTACCCACTGGTATTTATTACTTTCCTTTCATTTTTTAATTTGGTCACAGTTACATTTATGAGACATGCTATGACTTTATTTTTATATAGCAGATTTATTCTCTACATGAATTTATATTAACTAATAAGATAAGTTTAAAGGGTACTGGGAAAGCCTTTTTATTCTCCTTTACTCTCTAAAAGCTAAATTAGGCCTGAATTTTCAAACCTAGACATTCATCCTTTTGACTCAGTCTCCTCAAGGAATGGGTTACACTTGACGCTTTTTTAGTTATTTATGCACTAAAATCAATGACTACTGTATGAAATCCTTTCCTGTAAGAAGCCTAGCCAGAGAAGAGGATGAAGGGCAACCAAGAGAGGGAAAGAGAAGAGAAAAGAAAGAAAGGCACTAAGGAAATAAAGGAAGCAAAATGGTCAAGGGCAATAGGTGGGGTGTCCAAGATAAACCATGAGTAATTCACACTTCTGAGTAAGGCCAGTCGATGCACTACCATTCTCACTTAAATTCAACGTTATGCTCATTTGAAATTCTGATTCTAGGTTCCAAGGATCGTTTTTGGAGTTAAAAGCAGAGAAATCAATGCAATTATTAAAACCATTTGTGGGCTGAGGCAAAAACCATTAGGTAGAAACAAACAGAAAGTCTATTAGCTGGTTATATACATCCCTGATCTGAAAGACTGTTCTGTAGCAAATTATCAATCTAGTTTTCCAAGGGTAGGTTCCAGAGTTGCTGTTTCTTTAATAGTAGTTTAAAAAAAAATGTGCTCGAATGAAGTTCAAAAGCCTACCAAAGTTAATATATTGCTGATATATGATTTTTACTTTGTTAAAAATAAGGATTAAAGAATAATTTCATTTAGATCAAGTTTCTTTTTTCCCTTTTGGGAAACAGAACATCTTCTTCATTGGGCATGATTTTCTTACTTTTATATATGTGCAGTTTAGATAAACAGTTGAAATCCACAGGTGACACAGATCTATCAAAAGATCATCGGTCTTTCATTAAGTTTATACCAGAACCAATCTTTTTTCTTTGCTTTGCTTTGCTTTTCTTTTTCTTTTTTTTTTTTTCTAAAGATTTTATTTATTTATTTCACAGAGGGAGAGAGATCACAAGGAGGCAGAGAGGCAGACAGAGAGAGGGGGAAGCAGGCTCCCCGCTGAGCAGAGAGCCCAATGCGGGCCTCGATCCCAGGACCCTGAGATCATGACCTGAGCCGAAAGCAGAGGCTTTAACCTACTGAGCCACCCAGGCGCCCTTCTTTTTTTTTTTTTTTTAATCATCTACATGTTTCTAGAGGCAGCTTTACTGTTTGGCACATGATGACTTTAATTGGCATCAGTGTTGTTCCAACATTTTTGATTCTCCAAGTCATATTTTATGCTGCAACATTAAGCTTTCAGTGCCGATAACACTGCTTAAATAAACATAAACACATTATTTTCTGTCTAGCATCAAAATAACTAATTCCAACTCCATTGTAAACTGTTTTACAGATAAGAATTTCCAGTGAAAACTGATTTCTGAAACATGTCGCTAGCACACTTCATCGGGCACATAGCAGTTCCAAATTTCCCATCTGCAGACATTCTGAAAATTCAGCCTACCGAAGGCATAACAACAACACTTGACTGCAGAGTAAATAAACACGTTCCGCAGTGCAACAAGCCATTTCTAACCTTTGCAAATCGGGGAAGACCTGGTCACATTCCTTACACTCCTGGATTGCATGTATGTCTCGGAGATCGTTTTCACTTTCGAGTTTTTGTTGAAAGTCTTCTTCCACCATTGAAAATGCTGAGTGAGGGGTACTGCAGGGGAACTTCTGGTGATCTGCTAGTTCAGCCTTGGACTCAAAGAGCTGGTCACAGTCCTCACAGCGATACTGCCGTTCTTCTGTGAAAATAATTCAGATATTACCAGGCCTGGGCCAATCAGGAAGTGTCAACCACAAACCAGCAGTTCTTATCGAATTATGGAAGACATACTAGAAATGATTTAGTTGTCATTTCTACCACTTCCATTTTAACCTGAATTAAAAATAATACCTGTAGAGAAGCCAGGACACAACTTAGTAGGATAATGTGGTTCCTGGCTACAGCAGAGCCTCCTTACCAGCAATATATAGCTTAAACCCTTCCAGGAGTTAAAATTCACAGGACTTTAGAAGTAACAGTGACCGCTGACTGTGCATCATCTATTTCCTTGACACCATTCACGGATTACTGATATTTCTCAAAACCTGATCACGAGAAATTATATGTTGGATTTTTAGCCCATTCTCAGATGAAGCTACTAAAGCTCAGAGAAGTTCAGTAAGCAATCAGGGATTACAGAGCCAAGGGGCTGTGCCAGGATTTGAATTCATCTCTGTCTCAGACCCTTCTCACTGTGCCATGTTACCTGGAGGGCATGGGGGACACCGAGTCCCTATCTGAGTTACCATTACACCTGGTTAACAGCAGCACAAGTGGGATGTCTCATTACATTCCTCATTACCACGTAATGGGACACAGGATGTTTTCAGTACCCTTCGAGGCTAATTTACGTTACCCCAGGGTCAGTGCTAATTGGCAGGGCCCTGTTAAAGAGCAAACATATCATGAATTTGCAGTCTGAATCAGTAAGATAAAGAAATGGTCATAGTGGGAACTAGTGATAACAAGGTTATAAAGTGTCAGGTAGTGATGGTATTGTTCCTATTCTTTCCCTCTGAATTGCTTTTAGCCCACTCGTGAGGCCATACTATGCACACATCACACAGACATAATCACAGAGGTCTTGAAAACAGCTCGCAATGCTGAAAAGACACCCAGCGCAACATGATACATAATCCCTGTTTTATAGACCTACAGCCAGGACCTATAGCCAGTGGTTCACTGACTCAATGTTTTTGTGGGAATATTTTAGTCACCAACAAATGCTAGGCATTTTGCTAGGGAATGACTATAAAAGAAACTCAAGGGGATACACATGTGAACAAATAGAGTGTGATATATTTTATGACAGATGCATGCATAGGGCCTAAGGGAGCCCAGAGGAACGTGTCTAATCCATCTAATCTGAGGGAGAGAGGTTCAGAAAAGGCTCTGTAAGGAGCAAGCATCAACCAGGTGAAGCGCGATGAGGGAGCACATTTCAGGCGGTGGAAACACCGTGGACCAGTGGTGAAGGAAAGGAAGAGCATGGCAGCTTGTGGAAAGGCAAAGCTATAGTAAAAAAGGGCAAGTCGATAGGGTGCATGAAGGGAAGCAAAGGGAAGTGAAGTAAGAGAGGGTAGCAGGTCGATAGGGGCTTCGGGGGCCCATGCTAAGAAGAGAAGAGAAAGCCACTGTCAGAAAGCCCAGCTGTAGTGTGGGAAGTTAAGGAGAAGTCAAATGGGACACCACCGCTATAACCCACACACACTACTGGTTTCATTTAAACTAAACCAGTAACAGAGGGCCCAGGACGGTAAAGAAAGCAGCATGTAGATTTATGTGTGTCAACTTTGGACTGTGGAGGGTATTCTAAAATAAATCACCTCAGCTCTAAAGTCAGGTTTCTCGATGACATCTTCCAGGCAATGGAAACATTTCCATATAATCTGTCACACTATTCACAAATTTCAGATCTACATTTAGAGTGTTGCCTGGGTGGCTCAGTTGGTCAAGCATCCAAGTCTTGATTTTGGCTTGGGTCATGATGAGACTGAGCCCCATGCTGGGCGTGGAGCCTGCTTAGGATTTTCTCTCTCTCTCTCTCTCTCTCTCTCTCTCTCTCTCTCTCTCTCTCTCTCTCCCTCTGCTCTCCCCCTCCCCCCGACCCCTGCTTACTCTCGTTCTCACTCTCTCTCTCTCTCAAAAAAAAAAAATCTACATTTAGGATCTCACCAGCAGTCTGAACACAAACAGAACCTGCAAGCCACAGAATGGGAAAAGGCCTAGGTTTTAGAGACAGAAAGACCTTGGTTTGAAAGCTGACTCTACTTTCTAGTTATGTGGTCTTGACCAATTTATCCAGCTTTAGGTAGCCTCAGTTCTTCTATGTGTATAATAGAAATATAGTTTTGATCTATGCGTAAGACCAAATGAGATAATAAATGGAGAGCATATATCTGGTATATAGTAGGTGTGCAATGCATGTTTTATTTTCTCTCTCCTAAGCAATGTAAAATCCTAGGAGTATAAAACACAAATCACCACTTAAACACCATAAACAACATATATAACATATATGGTGTGTATATATGCAGATATGGATATGACACAATGAAAACAAAAAGCAACCGATGGGTTCAAGAGTATTGTAAAGGTAGGTCATTTGTGAGTGGGAGCCCTAAAAGAAGAACAGTCAATTCTATTTAGTTTTTTAGAATATTTATATTGTTAAACATTTATATTTAGAATTTAGAATGTTTCACATATTCATATATCTAGAACACTTAGACTATCTATATATCTAGAACATTTATATTTCTAAAAATAATTGTTTGAAAACCTTTTTAGACCTAACATTTACCAATGAAAGTTGCCTTGCACTAGAGAAAGCCCAGATTACGTTTCTTAACATATAAGCACCCTCAGCTGTCACATACCCCATTAGATCAGACTCCCTATTCAGGCTGAAACTCTACCAGCCTGGTTGAGAACACTGGGTTTCTAAGAAGAAAATAATTTCCAAAAGGTTCCCAAAAATATAACTGCTATAATCTACAAAAAGGCAGAATGCAGCCCAGCCAAAGGAAAAAATGTTCAAGTGAAGAGCCAGCCAAGACTGGTAGCTTCCTTCGGAGGAGCTCCACAAGCAGAGACTGAGGTTTTCCCGTCAGGAATGCCAGAGGGATGGGAGGTGGCTCGATCCCCACCTGTCAGCTAAGTTAGGGTGAGTAACCCTTCCCAGTGGTCCTTCCAACTACAAAACACTCTAAAGACACCACTAGATTATGTTGAACCAAGTCATGTTATATTAGGAGAGAGAAATACGAAAGAGAAAGAGAAGAGTAATCAATTTTTATCCCAACGATACAAAGCAATATGGGTAGAATTTTCTCTTTATAGGTCCTAAATATATACAACTAATAATTGTAATTGTTTTGATCCCCACTCCTTCATTTGATTTAGAATAGGTCTCTGGCAAATAAAAATTTCTCTGGCTACAAAATTTCCTCATGTGTACTTTTCTCCCAGTCCCCATCAACCCCCAACCCTCTCCCATATGGTCATGCTGGCTAGGATTTTACACGCATTGACACACTTTTCCCAGTAATAGAATATTAGATGGGAAGACACAGCCACTAGATTTATGAAAATCCAAACTGAGTTCCCTGAAATGACTTTTGTTCAATGAAAGGATTCTCCCCATAGTCTAAGGCATTGACAAAAAATTTAACCATGTGATATCTCAGTCGAAATAGTCAAAATTCCTTTGGCCTCCACTTTCGGGAAGACCTCTGCTGACTTGAGCTTCACAGTAACATTAGCCAGATGTCAAGCCAAGAAAAGAGCCAGTTGCAAGGGAAAGAGCTTGTTAAACCTGACATGGAAGAGCCAGGAACACCGATACATGCCACATATATGACTCCTGGGGATGCTCGATCCCACGCAACCAAATGAGGGCAACGAGGATGGTGGCAGGAGCAGTACTAACCGTGGATATCCGGCGCCATACTTTCATGGGGATAGTCCTCACTCTTCATGAACAGCAGGAGCTCCTCTCCTGGTGCAATGTCTGCGACTACTCTATAAAATATCTTCAGAAGACCAGAAATGGAGGGCGTGGGAAGAGAGAAAGAAGTGAATGTTAAGAAAGGGCAAGATATCCACTAATACCTGTACATTTTCTCAGACCTTAACAAACATGTTTCTTCTTATTTTTATCAAAAGAAGTGTGACTTCCTGTTTTGTGTCCTGAAAATTAGCCTTCTGATGACAAATGGAAAGCTGTGATTCTCGTGCCAGTTCACAAATCTCTTCCAAACCCAACTTCACCAATTTGTCTTCATTCAAGGCTTTCTGTGTCACATATATCTTGTGTAATATTTGGTGAAGAACATTCCCTTCTCTGAACTCCTCACTCCAGTGACTACCCAGGTATTCACAGAGCTGAATGTGTCTGGCATTAACCAGCAGTAGCCTTGCAAAGGGCAGCAAGGGCACAATGGCCTCGCTTAACATGTCCTCAAAAGCAGCCACCTTCTCGACAAGGTGTTTTTAAGGCACCAGATTGGAAGGACATGACATAAAGAACTGAGCTATAGTGAACAGAGTCAAAGGAGAATCTTTTGTTGTTAAAAAGCTTACTCCCCCCTCACCAATCATTAGCACTCCCAGATCCAGGACTTGCCTTCAAGCCCAGCTCCTGACTCCCATTCTCTGAAAGCAGGCAGTATGCCTTTAATCGGTTCATTCACCAGGGTGGTAGGAGGGTTGGTGCATATTCCCCTGCTTTCTAGCAAAATTCTGAGGACACAAAAAATTTAATAAATCTGTTAATGACTAACTAAAAAGCTGTGGGGCAAATGCGGACCTGTAATTTCTGAGAGTTGCCTACCTTTCCCCTCACCAGCTCTGTGACCTTAGGCAAGTCATTGTCCAATTTACTTGTCCAGGTTTCAGGGTTATTTTAATGTATAAAAGCATTTAATTCACAATATATACAAATACCTAATTATTATGTTGAATACCCGAAACTAATATAATAATATATGTCAATCACATCTCAATAAAAAAGCATTTAATTGTGAAAATATTTAAGGTGCTTATTCATTTTACCACAAAAAAAATGTTCTTAGTTTTCAATCTTATTCTGAGATTATTTATTAAACAATTCCATGACCAGATAGAGGTTGTAGAAGAAAGAATGAGATTATACAATTAACTGGTGAAAATTAGACCAGTAACATTCACACGCACGTGCACACACACACATACACACACACACACAGAACCACAAGAGCAACAAAGACAACAACAAAACTAGGGATTCAATCCTGCTCAGCATCAGTCCAATGGGAAGAAAATTCACATAACACAAATTACTAAGAACTATGAGAATATATCTTTAGAGGGCATTTCTTTAACTGTTGGTTTCTTGCAGGATATTTGACATTTCAAATTGAGAAAAAGTTAGTAAATTAATACCTTATAAGGTCAACAGAAATGTGCATAACTCTTATGGTATTTATCTATTTGTTTATCTTTGGAAAAGCAGAAGACATCAAATATAAGCATGTGCCTCTTTATTCCAGTAGGTGGCTCTAAAGCCCAATTGTTTATTTTTCTATAAAAACATCACAGCACCCAATTGTGCTAAATCTAAAAACTCACTCAATGAGGACTGTTTTCTGCCTAGTTTCTTTCCTGTCAAAATAAAATCATTTTTTTCATTCAACAGTATTTTAACCATGTGAAGTTGGTTTATAGAAAATAATGCCAAATGCAAAATGTTGCTAGAATATGTTATTATATAACCTGAGATTCTCTATATCTACCCGTAGCTAGATTCCAGACTATCTCAAGAAAATTACTCCTTGTTATGTGCTATTTCTACAAAAACCAGTGAGTGTACAGTTTGTGTCTTATTAACCCACACCTGCGCATTTTCCTCTTTTTGGAAGTACACTGGAGAGGAACAGTTCTGTTCAAAAAGTTATCGGGTTGAGAAAAACGATTGTGCATTCCCTTTTCCCCCCTAAACCTTCCAGTTAAGTGCTTAGAAGCACCCTATTTCATTCTGGAGTTCTAGTTCCCCTTAGAAAACAATGGACTTCTCTCAACAGTTTGAATCACCTCTTTTTTTGGCATCTCTCAAAGGTTTAACTTATTAGCTTCCTTTCCAACAACATGTTGACATTTAAATTGTGACATATTAGAACTTTTCGGTGGCTTCTCGGAAATAGTGAGGTTAAAGAGACAATACCCTGCAAGATCGTCACACAGGGCAATTGTCTCTGTTGGGGAATGCTGCTTAGACACACACGCTAGGTCATTTTAAGAGAGGATTATGATCTCATGATTTCTTTGTGGTCCACTATTAATCACATCTCTTTTAATTCCATTTCAGATTGACTCAGTCCAGTGTGACTCGTCCAAGAAACAAAAGAAAATGATAGGTACATTGTAAGTATAGAGTATAGAGACAATTCTCTTTGCAAGGACATTGATCGTCACTGTAATTCCCTTTAAGTGTCCAGATTGTCAAGTGAGGAATACTGAGGGCATAAAAAAATAAAAGACACGGAAGAGTGTTGGTGTTGGCTTTATTTACTGAAGGTAAAAGGTGACATTCCGGGCCACGAAAGGCAAGGCAAAGCAGAGTGGGTTTTAACTTCAGGGTGTTCTTTTCGATTTTAAGTGAAATTTTATGGTGCTCATGAAACTGAGGTTTGAAAAGAACTGGCAAGCGCCAGACGTAATGAGGGCAGATTCTGGGCACGCTTCCTCATATAGCAATAAGAATGTGCCTAGAAGTCCCATCTACCACACCCTTACAAGTTTAGTGGGTTTTTTCAAGGTGCTGCTACCACTTGTGATCCTCTTTCTACCTCATCTCATAGGACCTTAGAAAGACTCAGTAACATTGTATTTTTCCACCTATCATTACAATGACCCTAAAATTTAATTTGAATACTCGAATCCAGAGATGTATACATATAAAGTTAATTTATGTTCTAGCAATAATCATATACCAGCATGCCTTGGAGAAAGTGAGAGGAGTTTAAACAAAAACATAATGACAATCCATTGCCTCAAAACAACTATGTGGAGGAATGATGGAATGTAATCTTGGAGGAATCAAGCCTTTCAGAAAATCAGATATCACTTCTCTGCTTTTATATTATAAAATAGGTCTTTCAGCAAATAAAAATGCAATAAATAACAGAAGTGATTTATGTAGCTTTTCCCCACAGGTTTGTGTATTAAGTATTCTTGGCCATGCTCATAAAAAATATAACCATAATGTCTTTAAGCTCAGTGTATTCTCAGAATCTCGGCTCTATTGCAGTCCTGTGAATTATATGTCATCTGAGTTATGTACCAGAAGCAGAGATCCTACTAATATAACCTCTCTGGTTTTTGAGTTGGAGGAAAATGGAAGGGAATCATTACTCTGTTGAATTTCGTAAAAGAAAAGGTCTCTTCTCCCATCAGGGGGGTTTATGGAAAAAGTTATCTGGATCCAAAATAAAAATGTCCTGGATCTGGGATTTTTGTGATGAATTCAACTCAAGTATATAAAGAGGGACTCCAAAGTCTCAAAGACTTAGAAAAAGTTCGAACTGATACAAAAAGGGTTGTTGATTTATTATTTTGCTGTATTTCTCTCAGAATGCTTTATAAGAAGGAAAAAAGCTCAATTCCTCACAATATTAGTTGAAAGATAAGAGGAACGGGACCTTAGAGCATAAGAAAATAGGAATACATAAAAATTCCGTTCTTTTAAATGTCATGATAAGCATTTTTTAAATGTGTTAACTCCTCTAGAGTTTTCTCTTTGGTAGCAAATAACAAATTCCAGAAATACAACATGTAATGACCATGACCTTACTGTGCATACATTTGACACTTTTGAAAGTTAAGGTGGTTTTTTCATTTTATCATATAAGAAATTTAAATTTCCCAATATATTCATGGACTCTTTTTTTTCCAGAAAGCTATTTTTCTATCTTTGTAAATATGGGTATTATACCTAGATCTCCGGATGCCTCAATTTATAAGAATATTTATAGTAAATGTTTTAATTAATGAATCATTTTGTATTTTTTTAATTTTCTAAATTTGCGAAAATGGCATAGTAGTGAAATTTCTAAATATGTTCTTTTTTAAATTCTAACTCATTCAATTTTTAAAATAAAACTAGAAATTCCCTAAATTGTTCACTTTTACTAGTGGTAAAATTCACAATGTAAGGCATAAATTTAATATTATATACATCTGCATTGGAATTACTCAAAACATAATTATTATACTTAATGTATTTTAATCAAACCTTGAAACCAGTTCCAAATGCTAAAAGAATATCCCTTCAGTTAACATTCACAAGGCTAAGCTAAGGATAAAAGGCAGTGGTGACTGAATTTGATTTAACAAATTTTAGACTTCCAAAAAGTATATTTTCATACAATGTTACATATAAGCATGTATGTGCTTGGGTATGTTATATACTTTTATATATGTCCTATAAATGTGGCAAAGTATACACCTTGGGGAAATTTTGAATTTGCATAAAATATTACCAATCTCATATCTTATGTATTAATATAAATGAATATTTAATGGCATATGCTTAATTCTAATTATACATCATATAATGGATATGTAATATTATATACAGTACATTATATATAATATGTTATGTATGGTTATATATTATATGTAGTTGGAATTGGAATTAATCATATTTTATAAAATATTCATGTTCTTTTGTTATTTAAGTCCAAGAGCACAAGCACTAAAAAGAGTATGGACGCTTACAAGCATTCCGATAGGAAAGTTAATAGGCTATAAAAGACTTCAGACGAATTCTGTTTTATACTGTCAAGGCCTGTGTTCAACCTAGTCCTCCATCAAATAGACAATGCTACTATTTGTATTTATAAATGGTAATAACGTGGGTTCTTGTTTATTATCCTATAAAATAGAAGAATCTAGAATCTGTCAGACCAGACTTACAGTCTAGTTTGCTATGCTTGGATCAATTTAAAGTATTGTGCTTGTACTATTGAGACAGAAGAGAAATTCAGTGCACAGGGGGGAAAACAAGAAAAAAAGAAAACACATCATTTACTTTTAAAAAGATGAACAAGGCCTCATTGTTATCAATCCCGTTTATTTTTCCTGGTCAAGCACTGAAGTTTTATTTATGCTTAATAGACTGCATTTGGCATGTCTAAAAATGACAGAAGTGTGAATTATGAATGACCTTCAACCTATTCAGGAAGTTGTAATAATTGAAATAATAGAGAAATGTACTCCCTGCAGAATCTGTACGGAGAGACAACTTTTTCAGACTATTGCCGTCTTCTCCTTTGAAGTTTGACAGTTGATTTCTGCCTCTCCCAGCTCCTAACATTCAGCCTGCATGCTTTATTTTCTATAGCTTCATGCAATGTACCAGTCAGAAGGCTAGGAACAGCTGAGTGGAACTTTAACATTTGGAACCTAGGTGGGAGAGGAGGTAGGTGACAGTTTGCATATCTGAACAAAGTCAACATTAGATATGAACACATCTGTCAGCCTTGGTGCTGCAGAGAGGTAACATCAGGTCCACAAAGACAATGTGTGCATACATGCTGGCTTTAGGAAACGCGGTCTGGACCCCCGATCTACCCATAGCAATGTGGGAAACCCCCAATGTTCAGGAGGGCACGAGTAATGTCAAGTTTTTAGCCTCAGCAAGAGGGACTCTATTATACATTCTCAGCCTAACTGGTAAGAGATACCGAGAAGTGTCTTCAGGAGACAGAGAGATTGATGACAGAATGGGAAGTTATTTGTCCAACAGAATGGAAGCTTTATCATGGCCAAGTTCTGCCAAAGAAAACCACCTTCAGTTTCCTTAATTTCTCCAAAGAGATAGTAGACCATATCTGTCTTTCGGATGACAGTCTAAAGACTAGAAGATATTTTGAGAAATATGAGGTACTGTCTACCTATATTCAAATATATGTAACCACTTGTTATTTTCAGGACAAACATATTATTGGAGGAGAAGCTTTTCCCCCATTTTTACCTCTTTATTAATAACATGAAGGGCAAGTGAGGTATAATTTATTGGATGACACAAAACAGAGACCTGACTGTTGGTTTTAGTTTGTATAAACAGAGCAAATGATAATGATTCACCTACTATTATATCTGGACCCTACAGTGTACCCAGCCTGGAAGCCTTGGAAATTTCAATTAAATGGCCTCTAAGGATTACTCTTCAGTCCCTACAAGAAATACCCACTAGTCACCTGTCTTTAGGGCAGGTATTTCATCTGACTCTATGAAAACTGATCATTCTGAATGGTTTCAGAACGCCTGGGAAGAGTTCCATCATCACATGATGAGGAAGCTAAAGATCATCCTTGGTTTTTTTTACTAGGCTGGAGGCTTTTCTTGTGTCCTTGACCAACATGTTTTCCACCTCGATGGATTGTAATGCACTCTGATGACTATCTTTTTGGCACCCTTCCAGAAATAGCTGGAAGCTAGTATGGATGTGATGCTTTCGAGATCTTCCTGAATGACAGGTGTGACATACACGCAAACACTAATTACTTAAAATTACACAGAATACCTCGGTCATCCACTTTTCAACTTCTGTGACCTGTGAATCTTCATAAAATTCCTAGTGTGCCTTGTGACATGGCTGTCTTGTGTCCTGAACGTCATTACATGAGGGAAACATTTTTGGGGAGGAGATGGGCTGGGCTGTTTGTTTTATCATGTGAATATCAAGTGGTAAAGTATATCTGAGACGGTTTCATCTTGGGGTGAGGGAAGTAACTTATCAGCCAGACAAAATCCCCCCAAAGTCAGCTTAGGCCCCGTTCACAAGGCCAGTCTCTGGGTATTGCCAGCTGGCATTCATCTTAAAACAGCAAAGCATAACTTTGGTATAAAAGTGGAACTTGACTTAAAAGGAAAGCAAAGAAAATGCCCAAAGCCAATAATAATTTTAACATCAAAAGAGGTCATAGAAAATGTGGACAGAAATCCTTGTAAAGGAAGAGCAAATTAACAAATTACCTGACAGTTGACACAAACATTTTTAAAAAGTGGTAAGAGGCGAACAAATTACATTTTGCTTTTTACATTGCCGGTCTTCCCTCCTTTTTTGCACAAATTGCATTAATTGAATAATTCAGAAAAACATTTTTTTCTCTGTAAAAAGCCAAAGAAAATAACTTGATAATTGAGCCCATAATAAGCTTGCAGTAATAATACTGCCTTAGTGTCCCGGCCGTCTGATAGAACCATTGACGTGGACCTAAGGAGAAGGAAAGTGGGTGTGCCAATTCAGCCATGATCGTCCTGGAAGCAGTTAAAACTTTATAAGGTAAAACACAAACGAGAACAATGCCTGTTCCAACTGAAAACACTGTAGAATCTTGCTGCTGTTCATTAACCACAAGAGAGCTGGCAGAATCCCCTAAGTGAATTCTGACCTTGATTTCTCTGAGGGGCGCTCATTCTCCTATATCTTATTTCTTCAAAATATACATCAGGCATTGGATAATCTCTTATTGACACATTTCTTTTTATTCAAAGTGAACAGCAGACTTCTCTTATTCTACTTACTAAATACCAGCTGTCAAGGGCCTGTTTAAAAATGAAAGGACTTATCACCTTGTGTAAATGACAAGATTAATAATGTCTTGGGTTTCTGAGAACTTTATTCCAGTTATAGACCATGCTAAGGGCAAGGCCAAGAGTTTGAATGAAACTGTGTTCCTTTCCAGGATGCAGAATACATATATATACGTATAAAATGTTACCCCAAAGCACACGCCCAAATCATTCTAATTATCATGAGCGGAAAGGCAGGTCTTAAGTCTACAAAGTCAACTAAAATAAATTGTGCCTAGTGACCTGATTACAATCAATATGGATTCGCCATGAAGTATCAGGTAAAAAACTATGTTCGAAGAGCTAGCTATTGCCTAAGTACCCCAAATTTGCAAACATATCATAGATGAGAACCGGCTTTGATTGAAGTAAATAGGGGGTCTATGGGTCACCTTGCCTTTGTTCAAGGTGAGGGTATAGAAATATGGAGGTATGAGGGGACTTATCAAAGAATGGAGGGAAAGCTAAGAGCAGGGTGAGGCCAAAGCTAAAGCAATGTGCTACATCTACCCATCTACCCAAGGGAATGGTAGGTACAGGTATCTACGAGACATCAAAGGACAGGACATCAAAAATATGCAGAATAAAAAAGAAAGAAAAAAGGAAAACCTCAACAAATCATCAAGATGTGTACCTACTTAACATTCAACACATGGGTGTTTCCAGATGTAAATGAAACTCAAAATAATTAACTGATTTTATGCTTCCCCTGCATATTGGGTCCTCCTGAGGACCTATTCTGGAAAGAACTTTCATCATCCAATTCTGCTTTTGCTCCTGCCCTGCTCTACCTCTCACAGTGCCAGCTCTTGCTCCTGAAAGCAAACAGGGACAATTTCAGACTATTGAAATGTAAAAATATCGAAGCATCGTCTGCCTCAATAGAAATTTCCAGCTAAATGCTATACCACAGCAGTGCGGCTATGTAATACTGTATAGAAACTTTAAGGAATATGGGGAAAATAATTAGTACTTCCTGGATAAAGAAACTTGGATATTATTATAGAGCTTCTATTTTTATGACTTGAATGTGATTGGAGCTTAATTTACTAGTGTCTTTGGTGTGGCCTCCTTCTACAAAGATAAATTACTATAGTCAATACAGTATTTTCTGCGGAGTGGTAAAGGATATCAGCCAGGAGCTGCAGCTACCTAGAAATTATGATTTAAGCGTTCACTCCAGTGTTTTCAGAATTCCTATCTCCAAAAACATCACTGCAATAATTTTGAAAACATGAGGAGACATCTAAAAACAATAAGCTTGGGTCTTTCTAGGAAGCATTAAGAAAGAAAACCGCCACAAAGCTCAAGCTCATTCTGGCTTGGGGGGGGCGGGGAAACCTGAAATAAAATAATTCACAGAAGTCTACTGGAAAATTTAAACTCAGGAAAATCCCTTCAAATAAAATGCTTGTACAGAGGTATCAGGAAAATGTTAATTGCAGGGCCTTTGTTTTTATGAAACAAACCAGATTATATCCTTTTTCAACTTTACTTGAAAATCAAAATCCATGCTGTTCCTAAGCACTTCTTCACCCCCAAACAAATCAAATATGGGTTTTATCCAGTACACATGTTTTGACTGCCTCACTATTACCAACCTGTATTATCATCTTAGCAAGAACATTTATTCTGTTTTATAGAACTCTATTGCAGCATTATAAAACTGATCCACATTGATTAAGCTTGATCTTTAATATCAGAATTTATAAAAATATCCTCTTTGAAAAATAAACTATAATTTATACACTTTTGTTTTGTTCTGGACCATCTTTTCCCTTCTTTATTAGATGTCATAATTATTGTAATGACTAGACTGCAGTTGAAAGATTCATCTGACATTCTTCCTTTCTGTAGACCAGGACTTAAAACTGTCTTATTATTAAAATTCATTTCATAAACTTGAGCTCAAAGAGTCGGAGAAAAGAATAACACTTTTTTATAATTTCTGGAGAGTGCTTCACCTGCTATTTTGTTGTGCAGGTGAGTTGATGTTGTTCTTGTTTAGTAATCACTCCCGGTCCAGGGTCTCTCTTTATGAACATTAAATAATATCTCACACAATGAGAATGTTCATTATGTGATGAGTTGTGTTTATTCACCACTTGGCAGCTCTTGTTCCTCAAGAAAAAGAGAGCAAAAAAATAGACCTACAGAATCTCTTTAGTCAGCTTTTTTATCATTGTACCTAGTCCAACATTCACATTTCAAAGCTGTCTGAAACTGTAGTCTTAATTAACTTTTAGAACTGCGCATAAAAGCGTATGGATGAATATGTTTATAAAATATGCATACATTATTTGGGTATCTGTTCTCTTTTGTCTTGTCAACTGGGCTAAGTATGATTGTATGCATATATTGCCTATCACACAAATCTGACTTTTACCTCTGACTTTCCTCTCTCGTTGTTTATGGGTGAACTTACTTGACCATGTAATGTCAATTTTACAATTATGTTATTTGATATGTACTCTGTTACCATCTTAGATTTCTGCCAGCAAAATACATAAATTTAAAATGAGTGCTTACAGAAATAATAGGTATGTGTCTAATATTGGCCTTTTATGTTTTTCCTGACTATTTTCCTTCATTCTTCAATTAAAATGAGTAAACATGCTGTTCATTATGGTATGAAACCAGCATAATTTCTTTTGAAAAGCAATATATTTTACAATGTGTGCCTCAAAAGTAACTGTTAAAATTATAAATGCCTGCCCTAAAAAGCCATCTAATTCACAGTTAATAATAGCAAAATAGTTTCGCTTTTTTAACGCGATCAAGACTCCCAATGAAAAGAATATATTTATTATAAATATGAGACACATAAATATTAAATTAAAAAAATGTATTGGCCACAAGTCCCATTCCTCCACCATCCCTTCACTGATGCTACAACAGTTTTATCTGTTCAAGGAGATAGCCCCTATTGTCAGTAAATATAGACAGCAAATAATTATGATGGTATAATTACGTTATTTCTTCTTACAGCTGCCTTTTGAGGTCCATCAGCTCCTTTATTTTAGGAAATGTAACCTGAAAAATTCTTCACTTACAATACCTATGTATGTCCCACATCTACAAACAGTGAATGCTCAAAAAGTGTTTGTTGTTGATGTGACAGTAACTCATATGATGGACTTGGGATATTTTCTGCTCCCAATCAATAACTAATTTAATAATGCTTTCCTTTGTCAATAATGCCTCATGTTTTCTTATAGCAAAGGGAAAACAATAATTGATTGGTTTATTATTTTTGATATATGTTGAAGATTTTTAAATGATACCTATTTAAACCTAATTTTACAATTTACTACCTCTTACCCAGTTTAGTCAGTAAAAATTATCTGGTAGCTGGTAAAATGCCAAAGAATAATCTCATAATGATGACTGAAATAGAGTCTTAGGCCATATGACGCTAACATTACTTAACAGCTTTCAATTGGAAACATCTAATTTAAACTTTTCTTTTTCTTGGTGGGAATTTTCACTGTAAATTTGCCAAACAACCATTTTAATATGGTCTTTGAAATGTATTTGATTTAGGTAACCATTGGGTTAAAAGAAATAAATGATGGATAACATAATTAAATTCTAACCCAACAGTGTTTAGAAAACAAAAATTAATAAGCTAAACCTTTTGTTATTTCAGGTATTGTCATACTAAGTTATAAGATTCATAACCTAACTTTATTGAGTGTAAAATATGCTTCATGATATTTTCATGATCTTATTTCATAGTTATTATTATTAAAGTTAACCTCACTGCATGGGCCTCCATAAAGCAATTTCCAGCAGTGATATTTTTAAACTTCTCACATATATAAAAAAAAAAAGGAGCATTTTGATTAATCTAGAAGTGTTTCTCCTTTGTAAACAGGCAAATCAACATAAAATGCAGTCAAATAAGACTGCATGTAGATCATATATATATATATACACACACACATGTATATCTACCTACTATTTCAAGTAAAATCTATATAATATTTCAAGTGTATCACTTCCAATTTCTGCACAAATTCATAAAGTGTTATTGAGTAGCTCAATATTTTCCATGAATGTTTCCCTATTATGATGGTAAAGAAAAAAGGTAAAGAACAACTAGCAATAAATAGTACTCTGTTTTTAGAACATTCAATCACACTCGGAAAACTAGAGCATTTATGAAGTTACAAAGTGAATAAACTACCCAAAAAAGTAGCACTGAAAGAAAGCAGTACTGCAAATAACTTTATTCTGCATCTCACTTATATTTGTGCATTACCTTTCACCATATCAACAAACAGGCCACAAGGGTCTACTGCAGCTCACTGTTATTTTTATTCTTCAGGCTTCACTGATACTTTAGTGCTCTCAAAGAAAGACAAGAAAATCTTTACAACATACCTGATCATTTATCTGGCATGCAACGAGGTTGTGCTGATCATAACAGCCAGCGAACCTGATGTACTTGAGCCAGCTTCCTACATCTGGTTGACTAGCATCAATGCAGAACTTCACATTGCAAAACTCATCTAAGATCTGGAAGGAAGATGATGAGAACAATCAATTTCTATATCAGTTCATTCTTTAGAATGGTTAATTGCTTGAAAATATTTTATTCAAGTGTATAGTCCTCCTTTAAATCTTTTTTAAAAAGTCAGGTAGCATGCATATTAATAAAGGAGGAATAATGGTAAGTTATCTTGGAAGCGGCAATGTACTGTCTTTTAAAAAGAACAAAGCAATTGTACATTATTGCAAAAACTGATCAATTGAGTTTTAAAAATGCTTGTTTCCTTGTTATGCATGAATGACTGTTATTGACTTAATTTTATTCCACGAGATTTTTACAAAAAATAATATTGAACAGCACATATTAACCTATATTTCTAAACTAAATAGTCAATGTTTCAGGTTCAGATTGCCTTCCCATGTAAGTATATACTTTCACATTTTTGCCCTTTAAATTAATTCAATTAAAAAACTTTAAATATTACTAAATTCCTTTTCACTTTGTGTTTCACTACCATGAAACAATTAAATCACACCCTTAATGGAAGAAGATAATAAGATTTGTCTCATAAATGTTTCTGACCAAACTTAAGAAAAATAAGTGAAAACAAATGATTGGTAAACACTCATGCAAAATATGGCAACCTAGTGTTTTAGTTAACACATGTCAATGCATGTTTCAATTTTACGTTTAGTAAGCAAAATAATAAAACTGGGTTGTGAACAAGTAAAAATATATAATAATATTGTAATAAATTGCCATCATTACCTATGGTTGTGTAATGTTATTTTTCATGAGATTTTACATTTGGCCTATCCTGAATATTAATCATTTCTTAGGACACCTTAAACAAAAATTGAAAGGGGAAACGTCCGTTTTTAAGGTTTTGCATACTTACATGAAGCTATTCTGATTCACTAGCAGCAATAATGTTTTAAACATTAATATTAAAAACTGCAGAGTTGTTGACCTAATAGCAAGTAACTAGAAAGGGTAGTAATGTTAATGTCAATCAGTTAATGCAAACTTGAGGAAGTTTCCTATCACAGACTAAATAAGACAGTCTAGAACAAAAAATAATGAACTGAATAACTCCCACAGAACTCTGCTGTATCTACACCTATGTAAAAGTAAAAACTAAACTCTTGGATATACAGACCAAAAGTAATCTTGCATAGAATTCAGGTAATCACCTAGTTGCAGATTCAACTCATTAACTCACCCACAAACTTCAAGAAGAAGCCCAGCGCTCTGAGGGCTCTTAGTCAAGAGGCATTATGAATAAGCCTTTGGCCATGAGGCAATTAAAAGGCAATAAGTAGTCCCACAATTTAAAAAAGAAAAATCAAAACAGAAGATAGGGATAATAATTGCTACACACACACACACACACACACACACACACATCAAATCTTTTTCAAGACACTTCTTCACACAAACAACAGAAAGTCTACATTAAATACCCTCTCCAGTGAGAAAGACAGATATTAACAATTTCTTATTTTTAAAATTACAAACTTTAAGTTGTTTTCTTCAACTCTCAGTGCTGAGTGACTCTAATAGCAACTTGAGATTCCCCCCCCCCAACCCCAGCAGATGTCTTTGGGGAAGCATAAATAACAACAGCAATACACATTTTAAAATAGTAAAAAGTTGGGATTTTTGTTTTGTTTTTTTGGCTGTTTAGTTTCTAGATGCTCTTTTGTTATTTGTTTTCTTGGCTAGCAAAAAAAAAGGCAGTTCTACTCACACACTAGAGAAATATTTAATGAAGGAAATAGGGTGAAGTCAGTGAAATGCAACACCAGTTCCATTTCATATTTGCAGAAAGAGGTGGAAAACTTGTTAATTTCAAAGTCAAGCATCATCTATCCCCTTAGCTTTCCAGCATTCCCTTTTGCGGGGGCAGGGAGTTAAGTATTGCATATACTGCACATAAAAATTCTAGGTGTAATTTTATTCCGTGTTAACATTATTGCCATTGCCACTGTCAACAGTGAAATTAATTTAAAAACAGGTTCATTTCCAAAGAATGTCTTTTTACATACATGTTACATGATTATTCAAATATTTCACCAACATATTAACTTTCTTACTCTCAGTATTCTTGCCCAAGACAAAAGCTGAACTTTCTCCAGAAACGTTTCCCCCTGGGTGAATTATTCACTTTTGATTTGCTAGCAGAACTGCGTTTGTCTCCCAAATATCTTAATCGTCTCGGAAATCTCGAATAAAATAAAGTAAGAACACATCTTCCGTCATTGCATCTAACACACTCCTGTGTTTTTAAAAGCTGTCAAGTTCCAAAGATAGTTAATAAAAAAAAAAAAAAAGAATTCCCTTTAGGTGTACTTTAGAGAAAGGCCCTTTCAAAAAACCAGCAGCATAAGGAAAGAAAAAAAAAAAAATCCCCACAATCTAGCCAAAGGGTCCGAATGTGACTTTCTCGCGAAGCAGCACACGATGTTGGACAGCAAAGCTGTTACTTGGCAAGGTGGACCTCGGCCGAAAGCGGCTCCAAAGTCGCGTGGCCGGTGCCAGGAATTCAGATTTTGGCAACCCCACCTTCTGCGTCCCTGATACCGACGGACAGACACACGGAGGGAGGGGAAGTAGGAGAAGAGCGGGAGGAAAAAAGGCCGACAACCGGCAGAGAGACCCACCGAAGGCCGGACGACCCACCCCGGAGACGCGTCCAGACCGCACCGTTCCACAGGAGGAACAAGGAAATCGCCAGTCGCAGCAACGTAGATAAGCAGCAGGGCTCCGCGAGACTGCGGGCAAGTAGGAAAAGAAGGCTGGGGGGCGGGGGGCGCCCCGGAGAAGGGGTGCCAAGGCAGGAAACTGTCCGAAGTTACAAACTATGCACATCGCCAAGACTTTTTTTTTTTAAAGTGAATTCTCTTACCTTAAGATTTCTATGGCCTCAACTCAGCAATAAAAGGCAATCACAGAAGAATTAAAACAAACAAAATAAAATTATCAGCAGCCCCCAGCTTTCCTGCACGAAAATCCTTTCAAACGATCCCGAACCACATTTCGGGCTGTTAAAAAAAAAGAAAAAAAAAAAAGAAAGAAAAAGAAAAAAGAAAGCCTCGCGTCTCGATTTCCGAATAGGTCTCTGATAACTTTGTCCGTCTCTAGGATCTGCTCGCCAGGACCACGCGTTTCAGATTTATTGTCCGCCAACAGTGTATTTTTAAGACCAGAAATGAAGTCTCCTCTCGCCTGGGTGACCCGGGTTTGGTGTGTTTTGGCTTTTTCCCCCCCCCCCTTCCTAAATGAGCTCGGAGCTATTCCTTCTGGTTCACATCACCTCCCTCTTTTCTCACTTTCTCTTGCTCTTATCAGCCCGATGTGTAATGAAAGTTATCTGAAACCCACTAAAACTTCTTCCACTTCTCTCTCCCAGTTCCAAGGGGGGGACAGGCAGGAGGAGGAGAGTTTGAAAAGGTGGGGGGCCTGGGGAGGCGAGGGGAGCTCTAGCCCCCTTTCAGATCTTCCGCAGCGCCTTCCCCAGTGCCAGACCCTCACGGGATCGTCCCCTTTCGCAACTCCAAGCGCAGCCGCTGGGTTTCTATTTCATGAACTGTCTCTTTAAAGAGGATCTGCTCGGCCATCCAGAAAGAACCCGGGGCGAGGGAGAAAGGGAGCTATCTCCCGCCGCCCAGAGTGATCGGAAGCCAGACGGGCTCCTCTTTCAGTAAATTTTTAAAGTGACAGCAGCCTCCTCTGGCGGGAGAGGTCACAAAAAGGTCGCCAAGACCCAAGTCCTATAGGGACAGACTGATTATGGATACACCATCCCCCTTAAACATGTAGATTTCTCCGGGTAAACAACCAATGGGGAGATCCCGCCAGGCAGGATTTCTTTCCCTAGGGAAATATCCTCTGTTTCGATGTCCTGAAAGCACAAGTGTAAGTGTGTGTGTGTGTGTGTGTGTGTGTGTGTGTGTGTGTGTGTGTGTGTGGCGTGTTGGAGAAACATGTTGGAGATGGGGGATGGGAGTGATCGGGTGGAGAAGTGCTTTGGGGGGTGTGAGGGTGTGGGCACCAAGGCTGGGGGTGGGGCGCTGGAAGGGGGCAAGAATGGAGTTTAGGGTAAAGAGACACTGGCTCATGCTAAACCTAGTAATTAGTTTAGAAATTCTCAGAATAACAGCAGCCTAACAGTGAAAGTTGACATGTCCATTTCCAGTTTTCTGCTAAGAATCTCTTCTAGTGATTATTATTGAAATTCATACTCTGTTCCCTCTATTATTATAGTTAGGTCAGCTGAAGAGCATGGTACTTTTCCAAATCTTATTTTTCTTAAAGGAAGTAATTTAAAAATCTGAAACACTTTTTTGCATATAACCTGCCCAAATAGCGTATTAAGGCTTGGAGAGATTGACAATTATCTGGTGAGTTTTTGCCATATTCTGTGATACGTTAATTAAGACACCACGAACCTCCAAAAGCGGAATTAAGCAGTTTGATAACTCAGGTTACTTTTAAACTTTTAACATTATAAATGCTGCTTTGGGGGATCAGTACTATGCGGTGATTAATAACTTTCTAACATATATGGTCAATTTTTATCAAAACATTTCAGAAACAGCACTGGGAGAAAGAATATAGGGAATGCGTGACAAAACAAGAGTCTACGGATTTACCTATAGCCAACCTTGGAAATCTTAGTAAAACCCACCGGTTAAATGGAAATAAATGCTTTTTATCACAAAACTCCATTCATGAAAACAAATGAACAAATCCAACTTCTCAGCTTCGACAATGGAAAGTGAAGCAAAGTAAGCAATTCGAGGAACCCTCGCGGGGGAGGGGTGGAAGGAAAGGCTATGGAAAGCGCGCTTATGTTAAACTTTATCAGCAAACGGGGACGACGCCAAGTCCCCTTTTTGTTTTCTCCAAGTGCTAACAGACGTGTAAATCTAGTAAATGTACATTTCCCCAAAATGCTGATTTAAAAAACAAAAATAGTAACAAAAGGGAGGGATGTGGGGGAGAGAAAATGACAAGAGGTGGTGACTAATTCGTTTCGGTGGCCTGTTATCTGTGACATTGAACTGTTATTTCAGATAATGGCCATTGTTTGAGGGAAAATCGCACAGCAGTGGTAGGTAGGACAGGAAAAATCCTTTGTAAATAACCTAAAACCCGGTCAGATATTCCCATAGAGTTCGGCGCTTGAGAACCTTTAAGAGCCCCCGGTTTGCTGCCATTGATTTCCTGCCCTTCCTCAACTTGCCCATTGTCGGAGCCCTTTTTTTTTTTTTTTTTAATTTAGCCATAAATTGGACCGGCTCGAGCTATGAGCTGTTCTATTTTCTTCCTGTCAGGATGAGGGATTTGTTTTATGATGCATTGTGTATTAAATACAAGTAATCTGGGGAACCGATTGCTTCAGACAGTGCGGCCTGATCAGGGGGTCTGCGAGCTCAGCGCCCCAATCCCCCACCCCAGCCCCGCGGCCCCCGCCTCCTTGCCCTTTACAAAGCGGCTCTGAAAAGGAGGAAACGTCGGTGGATAAACAAAAGGTCGGGTGGAATCAGTGGCAGGTCCCGGCTAAATTAGGATTTCGTGGAAAGGGCCTCCGAGTTTTTTCCCCTTATATTGGGTTCGGGTGGGAGAGGCGGGGCGACTTTCAAGGTCTGGGTACTTGCAGATGCGGCAGGAGGCCGGTAGATGGCGTTGCGCCCCGAATTAAGGCGCTGCGGCTGCGGCTGCGGCTTCAACCGTCCAGGTGAACCGGCCGCAGCCCGCCGGGCGCGGGCCTCTGGCTTTGCCCTGAGCCTAGCGCGTGGGCCGGCCCGCGTTTCCCGAGCTTCCGGCCGAGGGCACCCCGCAGTGCAGACCACGCAGACACAGGCCGGAGCTAGGGCCAGTCCTACGTAGGACATTCTCTTCTCCAGACAGAGCCAAAAGAGTTAACGCCTTCTCTCGGAAAACTTGGAAGATTTATCTAGAGAGATGGCGGATTATTTAGCCTCATCATTATTGTATTAATATCGTCGTCATCAGTCTTGCTCTCTACTGAATAACTTGTGAGAAAGACTAAAAGAAATCATCAGAAAGACCCGGGCAAACACTAAATATTAACCTCTCTCGCTAGCTCTCGCTCTCCGCCGCCCCCTCCCCACTCCGCTCTCGCGCTCCCCGCTCTCTCCCTCTCCCACGCCGCCCCCTCTCTTGTTTGATTATATAATAACTTCGTGTAAAGACAGAGTCGCCCCACTTTTTCCCGACGACACAGCTGGAAGTTTAAAAGTAAGGTCCTGAAATCCCCGGGTAGTGAGATGGGCCTCGTTTCTCAGGGAAGGAGCCTCTTGGCTATTTCAAGAACCCTTTAGGAGAAGACCCTGACCCCACCTCCTCCCGTCAGAAGTGAAACAGAAGAGGAGACAGAGGGCTGGAGGAAAAGGTGGTTGCAGGGGGCTTGTTTTTTCTCTCTGGTTAACTTGCTTTCCATCAGGAGGTTTCTAAAACAATAAATAAATACAAGGAGCCAAATACCACCACCAATTCCCTTTATTCCTTGGGATTTCTGGTGAAATCTGTTTACAGTAGTTCCCGGTTACAAATTAATCTGCAAAAGCCGCTGTCTGCTCAGCAGTAATCAGTAACATGCGTGTTCTGCAGTGTTTAGCGCTGCCCTTGAAATGGGCTATTAAAAATAATGGTTTTACTATAATCTCAAACCAACTTTAATTTGCAAACATGTATCAGGACAAATGATCTAAATATTAAGGGGATGGAATGGAAGAACATACTAGAACAAATGTATAGCTCTGGGGAAAGCAGAAAATAGAGTGATTCATCAGCAATGTTTAAAAAAGAAATCATACTTTTAAAACATTTTTTCCAGAAGGAATTAAAATATTGTTTTTTTCTGTCTCATTAATTGTTATTTACCAGGAAAAAGGCATTGGAAAATATGAGGTTCAAGTGTGAGTTGATAGATTTTCTGGGAGCTGTAAAGATCCCCCTTTGGCTGATGGCAGGGCTGAGGTGGGAGAGGTTAATGTGTTTTCTTCCTGGTTTGAAAAGGGCATAAACCCTCCTCAGGCCCCTTCCTTCCTCCCCCATCTGCGTGGATTGCAGAATCTTTAAAAGGCTCAAAGATTTCCAATAAGGCCACTGGCTCTGCCTTCATTGTGTAACTGTTTATTTAAAATAAGTCAATATATTAGTTAAAGCAGTAAGAAGTTAGTGCTCCAGTATTCAAGTGATTCCCACAAGACTGTAAGCTGATGCCTCTTTTAAGCCTTAAACTTCATGGTTGTCCCAGAAGTAAAAGTTCTGCTAATGGAGACCCTATGGGCATGGTACATTCCAGCACATCATTAAAGGAAAGAAAAGCAGTCCAGCCAAAGCCAGATGAAATAACTGCACTGTCCACTTTTAATAGGCTTCCTGTGGACAAACAGCCCTGTAACACTCTGCAGAGGACAATATTTAAAAACAAGACAACTTGCTGGCAGTTTTCAATACCATAAAGTTAATAAAGTATGTTCCCATTCACCCTGACATTATGTTTTTAGTTTATAGAGGAAGGCACTTTATAACCTCAGCCTAAGTAGAGTTCCCTTAATTCCGCAGCTTTGGGTTTCTTGAGGTGGCTAAATATACACTGAAGTTCAAGCCTGACATTTTTGTTTTAACACTGGGTTGTTTTTTTTTTTTTTTTTGGTAGCTTTTTAAGAACGTACAAGTGCATTTTTACATTTCTCAAGTGCAGTTTCATTCATGGAGATCCTGTTAAATCTTGTTTCATACAGTTCACATCAAGAAGCATGAAATAATCTGAGAAATTGACATTTGGCCGAACAATAACTGCTTGCTAATTAAATTAGCTTCATGTATAGATATTGATGTGTGTTTAAAAAGAAAATCGATGCTTCCTTTACACATGGGAATAGGATTTTGTAAAATTTAACTTAACTGAGACAAAGATAAGAAAAAATACATGTCTTTAGGATTCAAGAGACTCCCCACTGATTCTCATATAAATATTTTTCCCAATACAGAAACTCCAATTTGTTTCTCCTCTTTCTTTCCCTCCAAATTCGTGACCACCTAACAAGTTCTTCTCCCAAATCCTTTTACTTAAAGAGTAAGCCTTCTAATGAAGCATAACGTCTAGCAAGGGAAACTGAATCAGAAAGCCATGGAATCAAAGGTAATATTTTGTTTTAGTTTATATGTTTTAAATAGGGGGGTATTTCACGAGATGAGCTCCCTAAATTTCAAGGGGAATTCTGTGGTCCTGGGTAGGTAGACCCCAACAAAACAGTCCAGCACAATAAATTTACAAACAAAAAGGGCTCTGAATGTCTATAGTCACCAACATATATCATCACTGCTCAGGAAAGATATTTCTGGTCTCACTTGATGGACTCTTTTTTTTTTTTAAATCTATGGGTGTGGGGGAGGAAACTGTTGGGGAAAAAAAAGGAAAGAAAAAAGGAAATTAAAGGTAAAAAAAATGTAAATAAAAAATTTCCCTTGGTCTGGAAATGGGCCCTACTGAAAGCATGTTAATCTCCACCTCAGTAATTTGGTTCTCCAGGAGAAGACAGAAGCCCTGCTGCTGTGCCCTGCACTTCATAAATCACATCTTTATGTGGACAAGGTCAGGGCACCTAACAGCTCAGACATGGGCCTTTGCAGTGGCTCGAGGATTCAGGCATGTTTACTCTCCCGCTTGGCTCTCCGAGGAGTAGTCCAGCACGCTTCTAATTACTTTTGATTATTTTCATTTGCTGGGGTCAGTCTGGCTTGCCAGGACTGCTGGAGGGTTGATTTCCTACAAATCTTGATGTCTTTGTAGGACGGCACTGTGTGCGTTCAGAATTAGCACCCCGTTATTGTCCCTACAGCATGCGATCCTTCATAACAGATACCGTGATATAAAAGTTTCCCCAGTGAACCATTACCTGCTTCCTATTTTATTAATTAACTACACAAGCGTAATCACCTACCTGATCTTTAAAAGAGAAAAGAAATGCAGATGACTTGCTTACCAGTTGAGTATTTTATAGTATATTTGGCCAGAATGAAAGTGAATTTTTTTTTTTTTGCTTTGACTTTAAATATATTTAGTAATGACTAGCAGCTCTTGGAAACTAAGATGAAATACTTTGCTGAGACAACAGCTCTAGTGAATAAATTATTATAGTCAGAGATTTATTTCCTAAACTCCAATTAAGACTGCCATATTTAAAATATTTTTTGTTGGCTATTTTGATGTATTTCAGGCCTAAGCTATTACGCTGAGTGGTTATTTTGTGTGTAAAGCACAACAACAACAAAAAAATGTATACCAAGTTTAAATGAAAACCACTGTTATAAAATAAAAACTTGAGTAAAATATAGTATAGTAAAATTTTGGTAGAGAAAAAGAGAAAAAAATACCATTACTTTTCCTTATCCACCCAAAGTAGAAATGTTTAATGATCTGATGTGTATACACTGAAAGATGCCTTAAAAATGATGAACAAATAAACATTCACGAAAACTGAAAAACAGATATTCACCAAGAAACATGTAACACATCAATCAGGTTGTTTGGGCAATAAGCACTGCAGATCACTGAGCAAAAATTACTATTACATTTTCTTTTTATAGACAACATCTTGGATCATGATTATAATTAGTCTCAAAAGCCAAATCCCTCGTTCTTCCTAACTTTAGCTCAAAGAATTAAATGCTCTTTTACTTTTAATTATTTTATTAATTTTAATTAATTCAATCTTTCAAGACATTATTTACACTACACAGTAACTCTAGGGTCAGCTTCTTTCCTGAGGCTATAAAAACACCATTCCAGTGTGCTTTTAGACTCATAATTTTGTGGGGAAAATGAGTTGGAAGACCTGTGTCTATTCCTTTCTCCACTCCTAGCTATGTTCCTGTGGGTAAGTCACTTAACCTTTGAGTTGGTTTCCATGAAAGTTTCACAATATCAGCCCAACAGGAGTGTTGGGAAAATAAATTGGGTAATATGAGTGTGAAGTACTCTGAGTTCATGGGAACAGGTCAAAATACTGTAAGTTTTGCAGTACTGGCGTTGGGATACTGGGTTAGCATAGACTTACGTACACATGCAGTGAGGAAGATAGTCCAGTCTATATTTTGACGAATGGCAAAATGTAAGTATTTTTCTATCCTCTTTCTTCCATTTCAATGTCAGCTGCCCTAATCCTTACCCTGACCTATGGAAGAGAAGAATTTGAAGAAAAATGTTTTTGCTCTCTCAAGCTGTGGTGCCCCCAAAGATGTCTGTCTCTGTCTGGCTTGCAGCTGAGTTCGTTCTATCCCCCCCACTGTGTTCTCTGCCAATCAGTAAGAGAGAGAGAGCTCTGAGGCAGAGGGAAAATGCCACTGAGATTCGAGATCCCTAAAGACCAGGTTAGACATCCATATACACACATATACACACCCAAACACATACACATCCAGATTAGTTTTAGGTCAATGTTTATTACCAAGGCCAGGAAATTTATTCTCTACTGTGTCCTCTGGTGGACTTTAAGTACCAGAATAGCAGAGATTGGGTCTATCTTATTTGCATTTATTGCCCAGAGCCTAACTCACCAGGAGGCATATAGTAAGTATTCAGTAGATGTTTGCTGAAAAAATGTATCAAGACCTTCCTTGATTTTCATTCCCACCAAGCTTGGATGCCCGGCTTGAATGCCTGTTACCTCTTGTCTGAATTACTGCAGTGACCTCCTAACATTTCGTCTGACCACAGCTTACCTTCCCACCAGTTTATGCTCAACGCTGTTCGTCTTCCCAAGTATCAGCTGTTAATCACTCCCCTGTTTAAAATTCTTCAGTAGGTTTCAGTTGTCTAATGCAGTATAAACTCATTCCATTTTTTGAAAATTAAATAAAGCCATATATGAAAATCACTTAGAATAATGCATGGTACCTAGCATCAATAAAAAGTTATTATGATTGATACTACTGAAATAATTGTTATTATAATCATTATCGTTCCTCAGGCTGCAAGTCATTTTGCCTTGATTATCTTGGATGAAATCTTATCTGTCCAAAGACCCCCCTCCATTTTATGCCTGTGATTTCTACCAACAAAGTTTGACCTTTTCATCATTCACTCCAAATCATCTGTGCCTCCCTCCTGGTTTATAGCTGATTCTATCTAACCTTACAGTAGTATCTATAATGCTCCTCAGTGTTCATTATTAAAATCATCAAAAATCCTCCTGAAGGGTCACTTTAAGATTCTTCAAGTTGGAATCAAATTTAATTCATACTGACATCTTCAGCAGCATCTTTTCATAATGGACTGAAACCACCTCTGAACTTTCCTTGCAAGAGTAAATGAAGTATGGCTAGATGTATGAGGAATTGCTACATTTACTATCCAAGACAATTGGACTATTTAGCATTGTTCCCCATGGGAATCGACTGATAAACTGATAAGCCTCTTTTAGGGAATTTAGAGATAGAAATTCCCACCACTGTTATTTCACCTACTTCATTGCTCCCCATCACTCAAATGTCTGTTTCTGTACCATCTGCCCTTTACCTGAGTGCCAACCCTGGACAACATCCTGGACTCTGTCCTTTCCCTTATCCCCAGTAAACAGTCATTGGCTTGGTCAATCTTTCAGTTGTTTCCACAGGCCCTTCACCTTCCCACTGGCACTGGCCTGCTGGAGGCCCTTGTCATTGTAGACCTAAATTCTGTGACATCTTTATACCAAAAATTCGCCTTCCTGAAATAATGAAGTTCTAACAATGTTCTGTTTTACCTTTAAAAAAAAAAAGGTGGAAAACAGAAAAACACGCCAATAAAGATTCCAGTGGACCTTAATCTGCTAGAGAATAAAGCCCCTAATCCCAAACACAATCTCTTCTCTAATTTGAGGTCAAATTTATCTTTCTAGGTCCATTTCTTGATTCTTCCCTCTAAACAAATCTTCAGTTCTGGTTAAAGCTAAGGATGTGAGCAGAAGACTTTGGTCCCTTAACTGTGTTCATGTGGGCCCTTCACGTTTCTTTGATAGTCACAGCACTCAGGAGATGAAACAATAGAAATAACAGTTCTATTTGTCAAGCTCATACACAGCCCCCCAGGCACCCTTCCTTGAAATTCTTACAGTACTCATTATTAAAATCATTCACTAGTCAGTCATCATATTTAGGGTTATTTGGAGTATTTTTGTTACCTGCCAATCTACCTGGAAACACCCTACACACTAGCATCTTCTAATCAGTGACTGGTTAACAGGTATTCCCTGGAAATGTGGTCTGTGGTTAAATAAGGTGGTAACTCCCATTGGGGCTTCACAATGAACATCAACATGGTAAATGCTCTAAGACTCTAAAAGCCTCAGTAAAGGAACCTTTTGACTTGTTTAATGGGGCATCAACAAAAATATTTAGACATGAATGGAAAGCTCCTTGCCCCTTCCACTGGGACACGTAAGGGAAATAATTTTATGTTACTTTGCATCCATTTCAGCAAAGCATAAACGTATTCTTCTAAATATTTTTTCTATCCATTGACGTTTTTTAACTCTTGATCAAAAATGTGACTTCAAAATTGTAATAGATGAATAGAGACAAAAACCAAGCTTCAACTTTTCACTCAAATTGAAAGCATTTGAAAGGTCTATCAAGCTCACAAGAGAAGTAGTTTATCAGTAAACTCCTGCCAACTGATCCTTGTCCTGTGAAGTGCTCTAATTGTATTTGAGAGTATGGTACGAGAACCTTCCAAAGGAATGTGTATAATCTCATTTTGAAATCAACCCACTCTTTCCTATCCTCTTCCATTACAAGCTCTCCTCAAGCATAGATTTTACCATAAGCATATTTACACACAATGTTTTACATTATTTAGGCTTTTCTTAATAAGATTTGGCATTATCTAGATCTGCACTTTCCCGGGATGGGGGGAAAAGCAGCAAGTCAATCTCAGTCTAAGGATGCCTGAATTAAATGTTTAAGAATTTGCCTTTTTTCTAGTTTTTGATATTGGATTCATGTGTTGTGCCTGCCAATGGCTGTCTAACCACTAAACTAAGAGGACTTTAAATCAGATGGCATACGAAATCACAGGAATTTGATCTTTAGATAAACCACAAACCTTGATGAACTAACGTTGTTCCAGATGAATTAACTCATCATCCTGAAGAATAGAACATTTCACAGGAGCGACTGACCACATAACCTTCTCTGTAAAGAACGCTAATGACTATGATTAATTTGTGATCTATTGGAAATGCTTGCTTCTAACTAGAGAGGCAACCACTAAACAGGGCGTTCTGGCCCCAGAATTAAGCTCCAATCCAAAGCTTTGACAGTATGTGCTGGTTATGACGTGTCCATTACAGAATTATTAAGAAACGATCAATAGGTTAAGTTCTTATCAATGATTTAGTGAAACATTTGTCTTTTCTCTATGTTGGAAATTCTAAAATTCCACTTTATTACATCAGTGACCACAGCCAGACACTTTAACAATAAAAAAAATTAAAAGAGCCAGGAAAGTGTATTAGGCTTGCAAGTCATTGAATGGGTGTCACATCTCTTTTGAAACACATCAATGGTAAAATGTCAAAATATTCCAACAGTTGGTTAAAGTACCAATAAAATCCCAGTATCAGTGTGAATATATGGACATTGATTCAGCCATGGTTTTAAAAATAACTTCTGTAAATTTTGTTGAATCAATTCTTCAGCTTCAAATAAAATCCTAATATAGCTTGTCTATAAACTCCAGAATTAAGTACTGGTCAACTTCCAAGATGCAGATTCTCAAAGGCATTTGTGTTTTGGTATGTAGTTCTTGGCTGGAAAACAAACCCAGGCTTGCTAATGCAATGCCCCACAACTAGAATGGAGAATGCCAGAAGGGACATGAATGGAAATACTTAAAGAGGGAAGAAAAATACGCACCCTGATTCACACATTATTTCTATCCCCATATGATCTGGACTATAAATTTACAAATAAAACATGGAACCCAATCATAAGATGGAGAAAATTGAAATTATGAGCCTAGGAAGGTAAGATTGAAATGACTACAGATTTTAAATTTTAAACTCATGCTTTTGTGTAATATCACATTGCATCTTTTACACTTTTATATTTCTCCACCCCACTTCCACTCTTATAAGAAGCTAGCAAAGTTCATATGTCCTCAAAAAAATGGGTAGATGAGGGCGCCTGGGTGGCTCAGTGGGTTAAAGCCGCTGCCTTCGGCTCAGGTCATGATCCCAGGGTCCTGGGATCGAGGCCCGCGTCGGGCTCTCTGCTCAGCAGGGAGCCTGCTTCCTCCTCTCTCCTCTCTCTCTGCCTGCCTCTCTGCCTACTTGTAATCTCTCTCTCTGTGTCAAATGAATAAATAAAAAAATTAAAAAAAAAAATGGGTAGATGAACCAAACTGAAATGATTCACTAAATACTTTGGCTATGTAATGTGACTGTATCAATTTTGTGGCTTTTGTTATTTCTGCAGAAAGTATTATAATAAATGCGTATCATTTCCTATGCATATCTCCTTGGTAATTCTGAAATATTTCAAGAAAGTCATTTAAAGTATTTATAAAATATATTTTGCTTAATTTTAATCTTGGAAAGTATCGTGGCATTGTAACATATACATATTCAAGTTACTGATGTTCAACTACTGTGAAGAGAAAGAAAGGGGAGGAAGAGAGAGACGAAGGGGTTTTGAGAGAGGAGAGGGAGAGAGCGAGAGAGAGAGAGATTGAATGATCTTTTACCCAGAAAATAGAATGAGGTGGAGACACGAATCATCTTTTCTCTTGGTAGGATTCAGGGATCAAATCCCTTTTGTGATGAGTATCTTGTCGTGTTCAGTGTGCAACTCTCACATTTAGAGATATGTATTTTTCACACCATGCAGTAACTGAATGCAAATACTATACATCACTTTCTCTGATGCTCAACCAAAGCCAAGGGGACTCATATCAACATTGGTGGTTTAAGGGCTGAGCAAGGGAAATTTGGATTACACCTGATTCCCCATTACTTGCTCACTGCAGAATCTAAGTCCTCAAAATGTAAACTGACTGAATTTGGTTTAGGTTTTAAAAAATATTTCATAGCAGTGACAAAGTAAATAATCAAGACAAATAAATTAATATATCCTCTACCCACAGTATTTGGGGAGGGCAACACAACATTTCTTTTCTAATTCTTCCCTGTTTCACCAAATTTTGCTTAATGTTGTCCAGGTGATACAGTGGACCCTGCAGGACTCACCTGACCCAGAAGTCAAATCACTCACACCCAGGATGTGGTGGCAACAGTCTGTTTTCACAAATGACCTGCCTCTTGTAGCCTTCAGTAGGGAAGGTGATGGACTGAATGTGATAATTGCCAGAATAAAGAAAGAAGATCTTCTTCCCAGGGCTTAGTAGACCACAGGTTCCCTCCCTGCAAATATGAACTCACTTGGGCTCATGAGCCATCAGTCTCATCTACAGTTTCCAACTCAGCTGTAGTCCTCTGATGCGAGAGGTTGCGATGGACTCTTCATCTAGGTATGGATACTGAGACAGTTGCTTAAATTTTTTGATGTGGTCTTTAAAATTACAGTAATGGCCCCTATGTTACAGGCTATCAGGATTAAACTGGAGATAATGTACATAAAGAACTTAGTATATTGGGGTACCTGGGTGGCACAGTCGCTTGGGCATCTAACTCTTGATTTTGGCTCAGGACTGGTCTCAGGGTTGTGAGACTGAGCCCCACGTTGGGCTTCATGCCCAGGGTGGAGTTGGCTTGGTTTCTCTCTCCCTCTCTCTCTTCCTCTGCCTCCCCTCCCCACTCCTCGGCTCATGCTCTTGCTCTCTCTCTCAAATAAATAAATAAAATCTTAAAAAAACCCTTAGCATAATGCTTGGCGCATAGCAGAGACTCGTAAGAAGGAAAAACAGTGTAGTGATTAAAACCACAGACTAGAGTAGGACAGCCTGGATTTAAATCACAGCTTCACTATATGCTAGGCAAGTGACATGTGCCAAGTTACCTATTGCCTCAGCTTCCTCATCTGTAAATGAGGATAATGATAGTATCTCATAGACCTATTAAGAGGATTAAATAGAATAATCCATACATAGCACTTTGCTCAGCACCTAGCACATAAGCACCTAATAAACATTACCTATCATTAAAAAGAGTCCTAACTATAAAATAGTTAGCCTCTATATAAATGCCTTCTATAGTATGTTCTTCTCAGACAGCCTTACATTAGAAGACAAATTTTTTTTCTCCTAATTTGTTACCACTCACGTAAAGGTTGTTTCAGAGAAACAGAAATGGAAACACAGAGCACCAGAGAAGAATAATTAAAAGAAGCAATATGAATAGACATTCATTATGGTCTCTAACAATTAAGCTTCCCAGTGCTGGTAAGGAGCAATATTTCCTAAAAGAAGAATATCTTGGAGATAGGTGAAAGAAAGCACAGGAAGAGAAACAGGAATCTTCATGACTCTACTGGAAGTCACACATGTTTTTGCAATAAACCGTGAACAGAAATAAGTTTGAAGTACAGTTCCGTCATTAGTTGAAGTAAGCTATTAAATGATACAATTCTTCAAATGTGGGGGAAATGGGACATGAAACACTGGAGGGAAAGGAAAGAAGATACACAGAATGAGATGCTAGTGTGAATCCAGCGGATCACAGTAGAGGAAGTGAAATCTGGGGTGTGTAAAGCTGTTCTATTGGCTGAGTCCACAAATGTGAATGGCCATTGGAAATGGATCTCCAGTGCTTGTCACATCTTCAGATGACCGCAGCCACCATCTTCACTGAGCCCTGATGAGATCCCGGGCCAGAACCATGCAGCTAGCTTAGTGGCTCCTGATTTCCTAAACCATGGAAACTGAAAACCATGACCATTTATTATTGTTTTGAGCCACTAAGTTTGGGGGTAACTTACTATGCAGCAATAGATACGAAATACAGCAGCCAAAGCTCTTGGTAGATATGGAGAATTCAGCGGCCTGACCTTCGGTCATCAGGGCATTAAGGCTAACTATTTTATAGTCATAGAAGGAGCACTTCCCAGCCCTCACTTGGCTGCAATAGGCTGTAGCTTCAAAGGGGTGTTTTCATGCTCTCATCTAACAATACCCACTTCCATTTCTGCTCATGAGCTATTGCTCAATATCTTCACAGGACTCCCTAGAAGCCATAAAATTAACAAGCATTAGCGACTAAGACTTGATAAGGCCTAATTATGGAATGTTTTCCAAAGTATATTGGAATTGGCTATATTGGATTGAAAACAGAAAAAGGCAGTCATGACAAGTTTCAGAGGGGTGACATTATGACGAGATTTCAGAAAGATGTGTTTTCTGTTTCCAGAGCATCACATAGGAGATTATGGCTTGGGCGCATGTACCAAATGAGGGTTGACTGATTTTTGTTGTCTTTATAATAGGACTAAGATTTTGATCTTTGAACAAAGAGGTGCCTTGCTAAACTGTTTACCAGGAGTGTCGCCAATTCCAGCCCAAAGCTAGAAGAAAGGCAATATAACCATATCAGTACCAGATGCGTCAATGAAAAAGAATACTAGCAACTTCTGTTTCTCTCCCCTTCCAGCCCCATCATGGACTAGGACCTTGCCCCTTGCCTGCAGTAGCAGGACCTCTCCTAGGAGCTACAATCACTTTTGATAAAGTGGCTGCTGGCTGCCATTCCCAGAAGCTCCCAGAGAGATTGCCAGGTTTGCCTAAGTATCAACCAAACCATATCAGATGTGACATAGAGTACAGTAGGGATGACCCATTATCCTTTCCAAGGGATATACTTTCCACTTAATTAAGTCGCCAAGGTTACAAAATCGTGAAAGGGCATGACAAGTAAAATTATCACCACAATAAAACTGAGAAAGGAGATGCAGACATTAGAGAACTTGCCCGAGGTCCCAACACAAGTAAGTGCTGGCTCTGTGGCTGATTCTTAGAAAACGCTTTTCCCACAGTGCTGGTGGTTCCCCACCTATCCCAGCAGAGAGGCTGGATTTATATTTTTTTTCTCTTACAGAAAATCTGATAATTTTATTTATCACTCCACTCTACTTTGATATTTCCTTTGTGGTTTCCATTTTTAAACAATTTCTTTGAAGTTTTTCAAGTTACAAAAATAATATATGTTTGTTTTGCCAATCAAGCAACACAACACAAAGGTGTTTCACTTTTCAGAGGTAATCAACATTTCAGTCTAGTGTGTTTTTCTTGTGGTAGTCTTTGCTCAAACAAAACAAAGAAATATATGTATTTCTATATTCTACATAAATTTCTATATTTGTTTTTACCAGAATAGAGTTATACTGTACATAGTAGTCTACAACTTCCTTTTTTGAATGTGGCAATAGATCACAATCTATAAGTTAGGAAGTCTATGTCTAATTTGAAGTTCTTTTTCTAATTGCTGTATGCATACAAATAATCACATGTATACACACACACACACACACACACACACACACACACACACATTTTGCATGGACTCTTGGTTTCAGAATAACTCTGGAATGTCTCCTCTATCACAAACCATGCTCTCCAATGCCTTGGCTCTTGATTCACAGTTGAAAATGACCAAACTAAATATTCTGCAGGATAAGATTTAGAAACCAAAGGAAATAAAAAATTAATATAAACCATTGTCCCTGATGTTAAGGCCCATGCAATCTATTTAGAGAGACAAGACTAAGCTACTTGAAAGAACAGCAAATAGCACAAGACTGTAAGTCATTAAGTACTAAATTATGTGGCTCAAATGATAAGTGCTGCAGAGATTCAGACAGGAAAGAGATGTGTGAGGGCTGGCATGCAGGAGAAGCTTTATGGGAGAAGTGAGACTTGCACTCATTCAAAGACTGGACAAAAGTGGAAAAGAGTATTTCTGGGGATTTTACTGTGTGCCAGACTTAAGCTAAATGTATTTTCAATGTTTGCTTAATTGCTTTGATAAAACCCAGCATCTCTATTATTCCTCAGGTATATAAAATCATCCCTATACATTATTAAAATGTAGATTATAGTATCTTAGGTATGTGTATATACATGTGTGTGCTTTAAGCAAAGAGATTAATTTTCTTGATGGATTCAAATGTACCAGGCAGATTTATGCTCAATGCTAGGTGAATCTGATAATATAAATTAGAGAAACATTGAAAAATAATTTTCTGGTAAAAATCTAAAAGCAGTTGGTAAGCTCATGAAATGTCTAGGGTAATTTTTTATTAACCTAAGAGTAACTGATAACATACTTAAGGTGCATATCCAGGTATAATTCTCTGTGGTAACCTAGAAACATCCGATTTCAGAGAATGGGTTTTCCCATATTCTTTAACAACACAGTCTATGTCATAGTCAACCTTCTTGCACTAGCAATAATAACAATAACAAAAATCATAAAACACTTCGAAATTGTAAGCATAATGCCTAAATAGATATGCCCATTGCTGTGTGTGTGTGTGTGTGTGTGTGTGTGTGAGTTGTGATCACTTAAAAAATCAACCCATGGATTTAACTTTTTTATAAATTGTTTGGTTTTGATTATAAATATAGGCAAAAGATGTCCACTTCTTTTTTTAAGATTTACTGATTTATTTGAGAGAGAGAGAGAGAGAGAGAGAGAGAGAGAGAGGAAAGGGCAGAGGGAGAGAAACTTTCAAGCAGATTCCCCACTGAATGCGGAGCCCAACACAGGGCTCAATCTCAGGACCATAAGATCATGACCTACACCAGCCACCTAGGCCCCCGATATCCATTATTTCTTTCTTTTCTTTTTTTAAAGATTTTTTACTTGACAGAGAGAGACCACAAGTAGGCAGAGAGGCAGGCAGAGAGAGAGGAGGAAGCAGGCTCCCTGTTGAGCAGAGAGCCTGATGCGGGGCTCGATTCCAGGACCCTGAGATCATGACCTGAGCCGAAGGCAGAGGCTTTAACCCACTGAGCCACTCAGACACCCCATTATTTCTTTTAAAGCAAGTGTCTTTAAATATTTTATTTCTAACATCAGTCAGTCTAGTTAATTTTACTCATTTATTCATTCATTCTGGAAAGAAATCAGACATGATCTTTGCCAAATTCTCATCTTTAAAATCTCTAAGGGCAACAATAGTAGGGTGCAGCAAGTGGATGCCAGGTGACCAATTAGCAAGCTACTGAAGTCCCAGAAGCAAGAGATGATGATAAGATGGGAAGACATATAATAACCATAACACAATCATTTATTAAGTGCCTCTTCTATGCCAAGTGCTTATTATGCATCATTTCACTTAATAACTCACTAACAGGCTCTAAGTGATTATTATCCTTGTTCTATAGATGATAAAACTGAGCTCAATAAGACTGAGCAAATTACTTGCCCTAAGTCACACAACTGTTAAGTATTAAAGATGGGATTCAAACCCTGATCAATAATGACTGTATATTTTGCTATAACCTTTTCCCTAGGCTGCACTACCTCAGACATAAAGACCAGAAAGTTTGGCCTCCTAATTTGCCAAAGAAGTCATCTGTCTGATATTGGGAGTTGGCATTCAGGTTCACTCTGAGCCAGCCACTGACTGATGGGGAGCCTAAGGGATCCTAACCTCGGTTTAACAAAGCATATTACATAAATGAAGGAAGAGCCCACTAGGGGCATTTTCAAGACCAATATAAACTTTGGAGACATCAGTGAATCTATAGAGCATATTAGTAACTAATGCAGTCATTCTGCAAATGTGAACACGGAGGCCAGAGAAGTGACATAATGTTCCCAAGCCTCAACCATAATCAGAGTAAGGACAAATTTGTACCAATGCTTGGTTTACGGCATCATCCCATTTTTTTCAATTACTCTCTCGTTGATGAACATATTTTTAACTGTAGTCTGTTAAGAAAAAACATATGAAAAAGAAATTCAGTACTCAAGAGAGAGAAGAGAGACACTTCTTAGAAGTAAAATTTTAATCCACTAAGATTCTCAAAAGTGACCTTAGAAAGCATATTACCTATCTATCCTCATCTTATGTTCATCACTTAGATTTGTGTAAAAACATAAAGGTAAAAATAAAAGAAAACAAAACAATTTCTTACACAACTATGCAGCTGGCATAATAGAGATGCTAGTAAAAACAATGAAATTTGATGTTTAACATTATGTCATTAAACCATAATTACATCTCTTTGCCCACGGAAGGTGGTTGGGGTTATTAGTGGCAGTTTCCTCCTAAACCCAGCATGCTGGCCCTTGCTATCGCCTTCCTTATCTGATTCTTTACACTGTTTGAAACTTCCTTGTGCTTTTATCATCAAAAACCACTTGTGGTCTGCATCCTGGGTGCAAGGCACCGACCCCCTGTCGTAGTCCTTGTCTAAGCCAGATTCTTAGTAAAGTTTCCTGACAAAAGTTTTGTCTACGTAATAGCCAGCTTAAGTTTTGACAGGAAATAAGTTGGTTTACAGAAGTAAGTCTTAAAGCAGGAATCAGGTCCTCTGTTTTAAGATATCTTCTAAAACTGCTTAACAAGAGTTCTGAAAGATTTTAGTGAAGACGAATATGGATGCATGCAATTGGACAGCAGCTAAGATTTCACCTTAAAACCTTCCAGTAATAGAAATAAAGCATTTACTGTATGTTTCTCTATTTCCAGACTGCGACTGTGCTTAGTGAGCATTCACTCCAGTGAGAAGTAAGATGAAAATGCATCACGAAAACAAGGTGAAGTTGTAAAACTGATTAACCTCAGTAACCAAAGGAGATACAGTATAATCAAAATGTTGCAACTGCACCGGATGGTCAAGCCATCTATGGCATATGAGAAGTTTGTAATTAGTCTAAGTTTTTCATCACTAGGAAAAAAATATGGGGTTTGAGATATCATGTTTAAAGTACCTAAAGAACCCAAAGTTGTCATGCTCAATACAAGAGATCTAAAGATCTGCTGTTACACATCCATTACATTTAGTGAGCTGTCCTACTGGCTTTTTTTGAAGTGCTATATACATGATCTTACAAGGCGAAACACTTTATGTACCATACGAAATTTGAGGCATAATGTTTAATGTTCACGAGATAAGTTAACAAAACTGTATGCTGGTGACTTTTTTATTTCCCTGTTTTATGTCCTTCAAATACTTTAAGGAAAGATAAACAAGAAGGTAGGAGAATAAAATGTGCCTTTTCCTTCTACCTTTTTCACTCTCTTTCCTAAATTAAATTATAACTGCTGATTTGCACCCAAGGAAGAAATCATGTTAGAATAGGCTGATTTTTTTTTCTAATGTTTAGATAACAGCTTTCAAAACACAGCTAAGTAAAATGTGTTTTGAGATGGAAAACATTTGGTCTTTTTTGCAGCTTTCAACAGCTTAAGCGAAGGGATTTTTAATGTTCCCAAACAGCTGGGCCATACTATGTATATCATGAATTCCACTCTCATTGAAGGATCCCTTCTCCCGCACGGCGCAGAGAGGTTCCCTTTTTTCTTCCCATTATTGCTGCTTGTCCCAATAGCTTCTCATTATTATCACAGTTTTCTCATGCATCAGGCTTACAACAATGATCGCTGGAACTTATCCTTCAACAAAACACACTTTTCCTTAAAAACTGTTTATGCTTTTCTATTTATTTTGTGGTGACTATAGAGAGCAACAGGTTAATGTACATTAGAATAATAATAACAGGATGACAGGGAGAGGAAGATCTCATTCTTATTTTCGGGACCCCTCGTAACTTTCTCAAAGTTGCTACTGAACATTCAAGGACACACGATCTGAATTGCCTAAATTTTTATTACTCTCTCAACATCATCCTAAATATATACCCAAAAAGAGTTTTTGAACAACAGCTACACATTTCACAATTATTTTCAAACTCCTTCCCATGTCAAGGGTTCTACATAAATGCATCTAGATATCAGTATTTATTTATGTGACTATAATAAGTAAGGTACTGAAGAGGGTGTGCATGGCAATCACACATAATGCCAATTCAATGTGAACAAAAGTAACAAATGTAGGAGAAAAAGCCAAAATGTTGTAAAATAATTATGTAATGCACATGTACTGAGGTAGAGTACATCTTACATTTAACAACAGGTTTACTGTTTTATATCTGAAAGACTCAAAACAATAGTTTGTAAGTTTTCATACACTAAATATGCAAACCATGCAAATAAACTATGTTTGTAAATGTACATAAATTATATATACTGTTTGGCAAGAAATAGCCAAAATGTCACTGTCTACTTTAATAATCCATTATTTATTGTTTGTTTTCTAGCATGTTTTACTTCTCATCAATTTGTCTCTAATGTAGGGGTGAAATGGATGGAAATGTTTCTGCAGCTGCATATGCAATTCCTCTAGTCCTACTGCAAACCTTGGGGCTTTCCAGCCTCGGCCAAACCGAGGGCCAGCCATTCCTAGGTGCTAAGGATGAACTGTGAGTGGAGGAAGAGGGCATTTATTCAAGGTCCCACATAGTAGAATGCTGCAGCGTTTATTATCTACTGTGCAGTTAGTTCTACATAACAACTCTTAATATATAAATATTTCAGATGATTAACAGTAATTTAAACTGCTTTCACAAATCCTCTATGATTGCTTTTCACCGTGGGTAATCACCCTCCAACCCCTCCTCCGGAAAGTTATTTTGTTCTTGGATAATTGAAAATTTACTCTATATGTATAGATATTCTGTACTTCCATGAATAGGCATGCAAGCCTAAGGCAGGAAAATGATTCTGTATGCGTGCATGCACATGTGGCTTCAAAATTGTTTTTAATAAAACATACCTTTTATTAGAACAACAATGTGTAAATGGCTTTTAAGGACTTGCCTTTCCCGGTTCCATACTTCAATTAACAGAGTTATTATCCATCCCCCTACCTACTGACTCTGATCTTGGAAGCGAATTTGCCTTCAAAATACTCTGTGAAATGAAATGAATAAAATAAAAACAATAAATAAAATCCCTGAGAAATGAAAGGGAATAGCAGCTTGTCTCATGAAGACAGGGATGGGGGGGAAATGGCAATTCTATTGTCAAATAATTTGATCACTTTTAGAGAAATTTTTGAAACCACTTTTAGACTTTTTATAATGAGTTTTTGTTGGAAATGCTTTAGATTCCAGAGCTAATACTGATAACTTTCTACCTTACAGTACTATCTTTTTTTTTTCCATGTTGCTTTAAATTAAACTAGTTGGTTCATTATTAAATTATGGTATTATTTTATTTTGGTTTGCCTGAGAGATATTAGGTTAAAGAATTGTAGCTGTGAAATTGGTAAATGTTGCCAGGTTGTAGATTAAAATCCTGCTAGGTCAGATTTGTTAACATCAATTGCATTATAATTGGTTATGGGCAAACCAAAAAGATTCTAAATTCATTTCCTATGTCAACTTACAGGTCTATGTTGACCCTATACCTAATCTTTTTTTCCGTATCAAAACTGTCTTGGAAACCTCATTAGTCTACATTGTTAGATTCTTGGTGTTTAAACCTTGTAGTCAGGCTGGGCTATAAATAACCAAATAATACACTGATTTTCATTGAGAGAGCTCTTCTGACTGAAACCAGACAATTGGCAAGTCACAGAGAAAAGCTGGAATACAAGGAAAAAATTCAAATTTCCATACAAGGACATAACTTCTTTAACATATATAAAAATTCAAAGAATATAGTAAAAGCAAAATATCTGTGATTTAGAATAGTGTAGATAAAATTCATCTGCATTCAATGTACATATATTGTTAATTAAAAAGCCATGTGGGTAAAAATTAAGAAATTATATTTGCTCAGATTTTGGTTTCTACACTTTAAAAAGTTAAAGATAATATTTCCGCTTCATCTAGCACAAGGTCACTCCCTAACCCTAGGCTAAATTAAATTAACAATATGCTTTAGCTGACGAAAATAGCTATCAAGAAGAATTTGTTTTCTGTTTTATTATTTAACATAGGGAAAAAAAATCACACATGATTTTTAGCAGAAACATAGCTCTTAATATCTTATCCTGGGTCACAGGTGAAAACTCTCCCTGACTTGGACATGTTAAGTAGAAGACAGACTTGATAGTATGATAAGAAAATCAACATATGGAGTTACCAAAAACAGGTTAAATTTAATCTCATTAATTTGGACTGAAATAATCAACATGCTATAAAAATTATTCATAAATGGAAATGATGGTAATTATACTTCCAAGTGTGTCCTGCTATGTTCTTTGCAAACATTCCAGAACCCAAGTGGCATACTTTCTCTCATATTACTTAAATGTTTGCTCTGACCTCAGAGTGTTAATACAAATAAAAATATTGACATTTTTTCACACTTATTCAATATCCACTAAAAAGAAACCTAAAGTATCATTCAAAACTCAGTACATCTTGTACTTTAAAAAAAAATAAAGGAACCTTCAAAATAGATTTCTAAATGTAAAATAATATGTCCCAGATAGTGAGAGCCAGAAGTAGCCTTTAGTTCCTCTGAACTATTCCAGCTTCCTGCTTAACCATCTTATCAGAAGTTTATCTTAATAAACAGAGAGGGGCAGCACGACACTCCGTTCTGTTCAGTTCTGTAGGAGGCCAGTTCTAGTTTTTTTTTTCCATGGGAAAGAAGAAAATGTCAGCCAGCCAAAATACAAAGGCCAAGATGATATCTTACCACTGGCCCAATGAAGTAATATTTTAGGAAAATTATATTTAGCCATTTATGTATTTCATACTGGAAATGAAGTCCCTAGACTATCACAAACTATCTCATACACATGCCTAATACTGCAAGCCCTCTTGTGATTGAGTCATCCTATTTTTACCTGTTGATTTAGATAATCGATTTCAATCATTAAAATTGTCTGTTCCAGACCTTAAGAGTCAACACAAGCCTCTCTGATCTCTCAGAAGTAACTTTGAATTATATTGTTTCCCAAGGTACTAAATTAGACCAGGTCAAACAAAAGCACAATTCAAAGGTATACACACTTCTGTGGGTGCCAAAAATGTGAACTTGTCCAGTTTTTTTTTTCCATCCAGCCTAGGGTGGCTAAAACTATGATAATTTCTTTACTCTGAATTATGAGCCAGCTTCCCTAATTCTAGAAACATTCCCCAAAGTTTCACAGGGAATCTACCCTGCAGTTTATCTAGGATTGGAAGACTTAGTGTCTCCTCATATAAAAGCAGCAGCTGGGATGTTTTTTCTCTCATATTATTGAAAAAGAGTATACTGTTTAACTTAGCAGCTTAACAAGAAAACCAAACTAACTATATTAACCAATTTTTAAAATAACCTTACAGGTGCTTCTGAGATTCTACCTATAATGTCCTTTCCAATGAGTCCTGTAGACGTTTTGATTCTCTATGAGGAGATTACAAATTCTAAACCCAATGGACAGTGTTTCATTTGTAAATTACAGAACAGTCTTTCATACACATAGCTGAAATTTCAGAATGAATGGATATTTCACTTCCGTGTTGTTAAATTATTAAGAAAATTTCAAAATGTACTGCTGGAATTTGTTTTTGTTTTTATATCACTGTGCTGCTTACAAATGCCTTACATTATTTTAAGACTGTTTTCTTCTTTGAGTATACAGGCATAGTTTAATTTTAAACATGCCAATTTCCTACCAGAAAATATTTTATTGTTATTATTATTATTTGGGGGTTTTTAGCAAAGAAGAAGAAATAGAGAACGTTTAGAGAAAGAAGAGGTAGCAAGTAAAATGCTACTGTATTTTTCTATTAGAAACATTTGCTGAGGTTATGAGAATTTTTTTTTGAGGTTATGAGAATTAAATTGCTTTAATTCTCATGAAGAAATCTATTAATAACCAACGATAATTAAGGCAGATTGTTCAGTTTTCCCTCATCCTGAATTCCCTATTAGGCTTTGTTCTTCTTGGAGACAGGGTCCTTGTCATTTTTAAATCTCTTCTAATGCCTAGTCCAGTGATTTGTACATCGTAGGTACCCAATCTGTGTTTGATAAAATGATGTTTGAAATATTGTTTTATAACATAGTTATTAAGCCTCTTAACATTTCATATCATGGCCACAGTAGTCCATTAAAAGGAGAAGTATAAAAATAATATTAAAATGTATTTAGAAACTGATCCTGAAGAAAGTGAAAATAATTTTATACCAAATAAGTGACTATCGAAATAAATAATCTGATAGTCAGTTTATTGAGCCCTTACTCCATTTGACTCTGGGCAGAGGAAGGAAACGAAGAAAATGTATAATAAAAGGGATAAGAAGTCACTCCTCAGCTATTGTCAAATGGAAAAGTCCGTTAAGAGAAACAGGGAAGCTTGGCCTGGACAAAGTACCAGAGAAAACTATTAAGATGTAGATGAAGCCGTGGGGCAGGGAACTACTGGCCTTCCTTTTCTAAAGGGAAGCCAGAGAACTGACTCCAGCAAAATAGAAAGTTCCCAAGAGAGTAAACATTAATACAAAAGGAACACCAGGTCACTTCAGAATGAGCAATAGGAAACTAAACCAACATTCAGTGGGCTCCATCCAAAGTGGAGTAAAAGACAGAGGAAACTCATGTGAAATCCTGCATGAAAACTAGCAGGCGACACTGAGAAAGAAAACACCGAGGAATGAGAAACAAGAACACTCTTCTTGTTCTAGATGCTACGAATTTTTGCTAAGAGGGATATATGAAAAAATATACATATATGTTTTTTAAGTCTGCCTTTCTGCCTTTGGGTTGACCTAACATAGAGATGTTATTCATGTTTAAGAGCTGGGATGGTAGACACCTTCTATCAAGTAATACAATCATGCCACCTCCCAAGATATGGATTTAATTTTTTGAGTTGTCTTGTACAGATTATTATCTATTGCATTCAAGATAATGTTTCCCAATATCCTACAAAATTCAGACAAATGTCAGTTTCTTTTCCTTCTTTATTTCCACTGGATTGTATGTTTTTACTTGCTTCCGTAATAACCCTTGTAGATATAATGAAAGGCCTAAGCTTCTAGCAATTATCTCCCAAATAAATTTAATCTCAGAAGAAACAAATTAGAATTGAAAATTTCTTTCTGTGGATGGGAAATGGAAAAGAGATTATATAAAAATTGTAATTGACATTTTAATGATTGCAATTTTATGAATTTGAAGATTTGATTGCTAATGACTAGGCGCAAAGTAATAAACCTGAAGAATGGATATGAAGATTTTCTACCTGTAGGCTAAAAGGCTATGCTATGCTTCGTCATGTTTGGATTCCTTACTTGGCATTATGAAGGCCTGAGAGGTCAGGAGGCTGAGAACATACTTCGGTATTGTCCAAGCTCTATGGCTCGCCGGCAGCTAGCCTTGAAAGGTCACTCAGCCTCACTGTGCATTGGCTTCCTCACTGGAAGAAGGGGAGGAATCTAAGTTCTCAGTGCTTATCTTATTGGACCCCTGTGAAAGTAAAGTGATATTGTATATCAGGGCACCTAATAAACTCTAAGTACTATGTCATTGTCAATTAAAGGATTGTTATTATAATTATTTTATTTATATGTCAATGTTGTCTCCCCATAGTTTACTGAAAGGAGAGGATATATATATATATATATATATATATATATATATATATATATATATATATATGTGTGTGTGTGTGTGTGTGTGTGTATATATATATACATATATAGAGATGTGTATATATATATATAGATGTATAGATGTATATATATATATATATTTTCCCCCCCATTTTGGCCCCGTTCATAGCATACCTATTTCTATCATTAGCTAACATGGTAAAAAAAATAATAATAAGCATGGAATAAACATAAAATATAGGTGAAAATTACATTTGACACTAATAACCACTTCCCCCTTGAAGTAGTCTACTTCTTTGGCATTCATGACTCACTCTTCCCTGGCTCACCTTCTGCTCCTCTGGATTCTTTTTCTGGATCCTCCACTGGGGTCATTTTCTCCCCTTGCTGAGTAAATGCTGGGTTTCTCCCAGGGGTTTGTCTTCAGCCTGTTTTCCTTTTAACATGCCCACTGGGTTTTCTTCCAATCGTTCTCAAACCTTTAATCGTGCCTCCCTCCCTGTGCCGGTAACTCCCTGATGATGATGTCTATCCCCTCTGAACTTCAGACTGGTGTACTCAGTTGTCCCAGAGGTGTCTTAAATTCAGCGTGGCCAGCTCTAAAAACACTTTGTGTTCATTCTCAATCTCTGGCTTGTACTATCTTAGACTCTATATCTCCCTCATGTCTCAGACTGAACCAATCCCCAAGCCTCCTGAATTGTGTTTCCTAAATATTGCTGGTATCAGTTGCTTCTCACTACTGCTTGTCTTCTCCATCTTTAACTATCACACTCAATTTGCATCCACACTTGTCCACATTAGATCCATTCTGACTAATGCAACCAATGAATTAGCTTGCATACAAATTAACGTTAATTTGCTGCATAAAATCGTTCAGTGACTGTCCATGACTGACAGTCCAGAGGCCAAGGAGCTTAATAAGACATGCAGAGTGCTCCATGTGGCCTCTACCTACCTTGTCAAACTGACGTCTTCTTACTCCCTCCATCATACTTTGCAGTCTATAAGTATAAACCAGATTGTAAGTCCACACATTCACCCTCATGGCTCAGGTTCTGAGCCTTTGCTTTGGCAGGTCCCTCTTTCTCAGCACACAATTTCTACCCATTATTTACCTGGCTAACTCATTCTTATCATTTTGAAGACTTCATCTATAGGAATGTGCAGCAAATCCCCAAACTCCCACTGTGGCATTTTGCTATATTTCCACAACCCCGTAGGCAAAAGTCTCCATAGATTTTCTTAAAAATATCTATTGATACATATTTACCACTAAACTCAAAGATTTCTGAGGCCAGAAAAAAATGTCTTCTTACACATCTTTTTCCCTGGCTCATATTAGATGTTTCATTAAAGTGGAAGTAAATTTTGAACAAATTGCAATCGGTCCTTCCAGTAAGTGTTTCTTACCAACATTATTAGACATTACTTGTATAAGGGACAGGAATGGAGGCATGGCATCAAAATTATAAAGGTCTCCTTTTTAATACTCTGGACTACTGCAAAGGATGGGTAGAAAAAGTAATATTGTAAAAAACACAATGCAAGAAGAATCTGTGAGTAAAGGTATCTTTGTATAAAGAAAAATCTAAACTTGATAATTTTACACCTAAAGTATCAGTTAATCAACAATGCTTCAATTATGGCCACCTTTTAAAAGACACCTTTTATCATATCAGGTTAATGCAAGGGTTTTTTTCCCCCTAAAACACGGCTCCCTGTACCTTCTAAGAAAAGAGATTCTATAGAACGGTATCCAACTAAAGGTACATTTAGAGAAAGCAATTTATCAGCACAAGACAGGGTCATTCCTTTCTTATCTTCCCTTCTCAACCTGACACATTGTATTTTAAAATTAAACAGAAGAATATGCTGCTTCCCAGGGATTTATGCAACCATCTGGCACATTACTCAAATGACCACCGCTGTCCATTACTTATGGAATCAAGCACAACTTTATTCACAGAAACCAGGCTGGAAGATACATTTTTAAAACTCAGGCTTTTAAAAGCAGACTCTTTCTCTTCTGGTAACTATTGATTGGCTTTTCTATCACCTTCACTCACTAGGTGGATATTTACCTGCTCTGGTGTAGAAATCAGATACTAGGGTCTGAAATTAGACAGACCTCTGTCTCAATCCTGACTCTGTTGAATTCTATATTGCTAGCTCTATGACCTTCAGAAGTTACCTAAACCTTTCAAGCCTTTTCCCTCATCTATGTACATGAGAGTAATAATACAAGCCAGCACTTAAAATGAGCCAGACATCTTTTGAGGACTTTGTGTATATTATCGTGTGTAATTCTCCCAATGATCCCAAGAAATAGATAGTATTATTTTCAGTTTACCATTGAGGAAACGTGTGGGGGGGAGGGGTCCCAGTGGCAGATTTGAGTGGTCTGTCTCTAGAGTTCTGGACGGTAGTTCTACATTCTCCTGTTTTTCTGTACTCGTTTTGCAATGTTTGTATAAAGATCAAGTATTTAAATAGAAGTAAAATATTTGTGATGGATACCTACTCAATAAATGCTATCTTCTAGCTCTTTTAGAGATTCTTCTCTATCTTGTTTGTCACCCCCTCCCCCAAATAGGTGGGCATGGCCTTAAACCACAGGAGCTAAATTATCAAGTGAGTAAAGATGACAAATGAAGACTCATGAAGAATCCAGAAGCCACAGAGCCAAGTTGGGCCTATATAAAGTCATTAAGTCTAATTTTTACTAATTTGATTCTGTTTTATTTCTTTAGCATGTATTAAGAGGTTATAATCTAGAGGAAGGATCAGGGAAGTTTCCTTCAGGACGGGATATTTAATATGAGACATGAAATATAAGAATGAGATAGTCACGTGCAACAGAAACATGGTCTCAGAGAACAGCTTTGATAGTTACTTGTTCAATTTTTGGCTTCCTGACTAGTTGATAAACTTCAGGGGGATACACACCATGTCTATTTTACCCTCTGACAAATCTCTTAGCAATCAACATGGTGCCTGGCACAGTCAGTATTCAATAAATAATGAATGGATAAATACATGAATGAATGTTTACAATGTGTGAGAGGCTGGAGGCAAGTTTAAGAAACTGCAAGATGGCTGAAGAATGGAAAGAAGAGGTAGGTTGAGGATCTTGCCAGAGCAGACAATGGAGGGCTTCACAAGGGATGATATAAATTTTGAACTTTATCATGGACACAACAGGAAATCATTGGAGGATTGTTGACACAGGAGAGACCATCAGATTTGGTTTGTTTGTTTTTTTTTAATTACTTGTGAAATTGGTGATGTGCCTTAACCCCCAAATAGAGCAAAGTCAAGGTAAACCCATCAAGAAGGATCTTGGTCCCCCCCCATCCAAGTACTAACCAGGCCCGACCCTGCTTAACTTCCGAGATCAGACGAGATCGGGAGCATTCAGGGCGGTATGGCCGTAGACAGGATCTTGGTCCCTCAGGGTCACTCCTGCTATGTTTTAGGGTCTCCCACAGGCATAATTTGGAAGCCTGGAGCTTAGGTGGAAAAAACAGTGTATGGCCCACAAAGAAACAGAAGATTAGGGCCATGTATTTAGTGGAACCAATGGATGTTGACCAGCTAAGATGAAGTTCACGAGCACATGTAACTTTAAAGCAATAGGGCCCATATACTAGATTCTCCCATGTCTGATACTGCAAAATGAGTTTTTAAACCATATTCAGTTCTTTCCTTCTCAATTACTTAATTTCTAGGTGGTGCTCAATCCTAGGACATGTTATACTAGATATCCAATGCCAAAGCTTTATTGTTTTTTTCATAACTCGTAAGACTTTAAATATCCTTGGAAACAATCACCGAACTGCCCCTTTTGTGAGGTTGCTAACCCATAGTAACACTGAACACCTCTCACCACACAAAGTTTCGTGGGACATTCAGATTAGGCACTATTAATCATGAAATTACAGTTTGTTAAACATCATGAAAAGTTTAGTTTGGGATACATTATACCCATACTATTTATTCAGCAGAGTAATAAAACATAAAAATTAACAAAAACAAAAGGGTGATTAAAATCTCTTTGACGTGCACTTGAAAGGCAAAAAAAAAAAAAAGTTTTTTTATAAGAGAAATGCACTTTAAAAAAAATACCTAAGCCTATTCACGGGCTTTCTTTTCCCTATATACAGCTCTATTTTGTCACCATGCCTTTCTTTGCAATTTATGTTTAAACAAATTTTAGACACCACAAGCAGGCCTTTGCTCCATGAAATAAACTGTGAGATATTAATGCAAAAGCTATTGTGCTGAGAGCTCAGAAACCCTACACTTCCACTCTCGATGTCAGCGTGTTAAAAGAGATTTTAGTAATGGCAGAGCTAGTCAACAGGGAATAATTAAACTCAACTTGTCTGAGATTTGCTGTGATGTGTGGAATGATAGTTTCCAACCCAGCTGCTGCAGAATGTTTGCCTAAGAAGAAAGAGTGTGGTTGACCAGGGGCTACAATTGAGACTAAATGCAATGAAAAAGCTCCTTGACCTCTGAAACAATAGGTGGGGCTTACCTGAATAGTAAAATCAACACAAAGTCAACAATTAAACAAGGAGGTAACAATAGGGCCATCTTGGTAGCCTGCCACTGAAAGTTTTCAAAAGAATGGAATTACTTCAGAGTAAACTGCCAGATATCTACGCTTGGCACCTTTTACCAGCTAATGAAGGTATAGACTGTGACCACCAAAATCCCTTCAGAAGGACCTCAGTTCCTTTTCCTCAAACATTTCTCCGCATTCAACTCATTAAAAGATCATATTATATTTCCTTTAGTCGCGCAGTTGGTCTCTCATTTTAAGCTGTCAACCAAGCAGCCATAAGCCTTCACTGATAGCGTGGTAGCTCTCGAGTCCCACCTCCCACGCCATCTCTGTCCTAGACCAGCAGCCCAGCCCAAGTCTAGCAGCCTGAGTTGTTCCCTGCGCAGCTAAGTGGTTGGCAATGTAGTCAGTATAAATCCGCAATGCCGATGATGAAGAAAGACAACTTGTGAGCCAGTATGTTGTTTCACTTTAGGAATTCCCTTTTAATTTTACTAGTTTTTCCATTGTCTGGCATTTATAATATGGTCACAAAGTAAAAAGGCAATTATTTACCTCTCTTTCCTATCTACAGTACTTTAAACCTCAAGTCTAATATGATTTCCATTTAGAAAAATATTTGTATAGCCATTTCCAGGGCTTTATAAAGCTAAGGCATGCCAAAGCAGTTCACATTTTCAATTTATTGTGGCTAGACTTTGTTGGCACTAAATGAAAAGGTTTTACTATCTAATTTTAATGTCAGTCTTAATCTATGTACACATACACACAAATAGACATGCATGTACAAACGAAACGTGGTACGCAAGCGTCTTTAGGTGTGTGGTTATTTTGATGCGGACTGGCTAATAAAAATCATCAAGATCCATTTATAATATGCCTGATCAGAACCCATTTCCTACTACTTATCATGTGTCCTATTAAAATGCCCTTTCCTTGATCACTTCCTCACACATTTCAGACTTGGACTTTTAAAGATCATGGACATTTGAGTCACATGGGACAAGAGATGAGAAACATTTTTTTTAAGGTTTTTCCTAAGTATCAGAGCCTCCTCACTTCCTTTTCTTCTCTTGACAAACAGACTTTTACTTTCCTATTGTGTATCTGAAGAGGGGAAGGCCTTCTCTGAGATTCTCCCCAGCGCTCTCACTACATATGCACCTCAGTCTATGTATCAAAAATCCTAAATCAGGGACTTCAAAAACTTAATTCAATACATATTTACTAAGCCGCTACCACATTCTCAACACTTTTAGGTGGATTTCAAGTCACAAAAAAGGGCAAAAACTTCAAATTCTTTAGGAAGTTGCACTAAAAATAGTAAGAGTCAAAATAATAGCTGCTAACATTGATGAACCCTTACTATGTGCTAGGCTTGTGCTAAGAATCTTTACATAAAACTGCTCATGTAATCCTCACAACTAAACTGGGAGGCTCATACTATTACTAGTGCCATTTTATATTTAAAGTAATGAAAAAAAGATGTGCCAAGTAACTTACACAAAGTCATACAGGGTAGTAAGTCAGTGGTTTGGCTCCAGATTTTAATCTTTCACCACCCAACTTTGCTGTCTTCCTGTAGACCCATCCAGGCCTCTGCTGTCCAATGTGGTGGCCACTAGCCACATGTGGCTATGTACATTTAAACATAAATTAATTAAAATGAAAAACTCAGTTCCTCAGTCCTGTTGGCCATACAGTTCAATAGCCACATGTGGCCAGTGCCAACTGTATTGAACAATGCAGACTTAAAACATTTTTATCTTTGCAGAGAGTCCTACTGGTCATTGCTGACTGAAAATTCAGCAGTGGTGCCCGGGAAAAAGAGATTCCACACAATAACTTGTAATTAGGTTAGTGAAATTGGTAAAAAATAAGCAAACCAACAAATAAAACTTCTACTAAAAATAATTCCAGACTTCAACTGTGCCTCAAAGTTGAAGTGATATAATTTTCCTATTCTTCACAAAGCTATAACTTAAGATGAAGATTCCGGATGTCCCACAGACATATGTGCCACAGAAACAGATCTCGTGACCGTGTTACCCACACATTCTGGATAGGATCCTTAACCTGTAGCTGTATCTGCACCTATCAAGAAAGAAGCTAAAAGGTATGAAGTGACCTGACATGTTGAAGAAAGGCACAATTATTGAGTCAGATGACCTGGGTTCAAATTTCAGTTCCAGTTCCCTTCTTCCGTGACCTTGGCCACATCAATTAAGCTCCTGAAGTCTAGGCTTGCTCATATGTAATGGGACTAATAATGTCACCTTTGCAGGAAACACATGTAGAGCTCCTGCTCAGAGGAGGCCCTCAGAAACCTACTTATAGATAATTGGAGATAAGAAATGCAAATCAAAGCTAAACAACAAAATGAACTGTAGGAAGAGGGATCACTTGGGCAGCTTCAAGAGCTGCTAGGACTGAGTCAAAACATTTACAGAGCTGATATGCTTGCGATTAATTACCACAGAAGGTCCCTCACTGAAAGGCAGTTGGTGGGGCACAATGTAAAATAGAGCTGCCCAGGCTAATAGCTATTATTAAATGTCTACAGGCTTTAACAACCACGCTCAGCACTTTCAGTTCCCCTTTATCCCAAGGACCATCGCCACACTCCTCTTCACTGTGCTTCACTTCAGAGAAATAAGCAGGATCTCGGGCTTTTCCCCAGAGCTTCGAAACCAGGAGACCTGAGGCTAAGTCCAGAATTTTGCAGTATCCCAATTTTTGATGCGTGTGGTCCACCGCACTGTGAAAACTGTTTGCGATCCAACTGGTTTAAGGCTGTGAAGCAAGTTGTGAGTCAGCATCTGCTGGAAACTATCAAACAACTTCAGTTACATGAGACCTGGGTGAGAACTCACACGTGTGGGAAAATTGCCTTTAATTTGGACGGCCCAGAGGTTAAGCCCACGTGCCAGAGCTTATACACTTTGCTGAAGAGAGAGTCATTCAGCGCCAATTTACTTTGATGTAGGACAAGAATCTAGTAAGACTGGCTATCTGGTTTCCTGGAATCATGATTTCAGGAAAGTTTTCCACCTTTCGGCAACATTATAGAAGCTACTGGGCTCAAAGAGGTGAGCTTTAGACATCTAGGGAATTTGTTTCCCTGGAACTCTGAGCTCCCTGGTTTGCATTAACAAAGGAGATATTACCTAAGTAGCAGTGAGTATTCAGATATTAGATCCAAAAGTCCTTGGCTAAACAGAGCCTGTTGAGATTGAGCAGTGAGTGGAATAGGGGTCAGGGTCTGGATTCAGACAGACTTGAGTTCCTACCCATGGTCCACAACTTCCCAGCTACAAGACTTTGTGCAAGCTAGTTCGTCTCTCTGAGCCTCACCGTCCTCATCTCCAATGTGAAGGTAATAATAGTACTTATGTCACTGTCTCTCGTGAGGTTATGCATGTAATGCAGAGAACACCATGTCTGGGACATGCAAGGAGGTGTTGCTGCTGCTGCCGCCACTCCAGCTCTGTGATGATGGAGATGAAGAGGGCTGGTAGAACCGAGTTGCTTATCTGCTCTCCACAGAGTGAATACACAATGCAAAAGAATGGACCAAAATTCTCGCTGCCACAGGTAGGATTTTTAAATAAAATGAACAAACTTTTTAGTCTTCTACTGTTCTCCTCTGAGATATATTCTCTCATCCCACCAATTCAGCAATAAATCTGTGATAGATTTTAATCTAACTCATGCCATGCTGCTCTGAGAATCTGGGTTAGACCCCTCTCTCCCTGACCCTAGACTTTCTTCTCTTCTCTCTTCTCTGCACTTGACTTTGAGATCAATCATCCCGAACATCTAAATTCCATTCTTGATATTTCACTCCTTTGCTCAAAAATGTCCTTTGGCTTTGCCATTGTAGCAACAGCAGCAGAAGGAGAAGCAAGCAACCAGAGCTCACATCAACTGAGCAGCACTTCCTGCATCACGGATGCTGGGCTACCAATACATAAGTAAGACTCATTCTCTGCCCTCAGGAGGCCACAGGGAAAACAATCTGGAGTTGCAGGTAACTGATGTTTTAAGGATTATAGAAGAGATGATTATCATGCAGACTACTCTCTTAGGGACAGCTATGAGAGCAAGATTTGAGTTGAATCATTAGGAATTTGCAGGTAGAGAAGGTGAAGAAAATGGAAAGCAAACATGGCGGACTTCCAAGTGGGAAAATCAGCATAAACAAAGACATGGAGTGGTGACAGACAACAGGGCTTTCAGGAGAACCCTGAGTGAATGATGATTAGGGTGAGGGGAAAAGAGAGGGAAGAGATGGAGCTAAAGAGAAGGTTTGGAATCAAATCACCAAGGGCCACGTATATCAGACTACAGAGTTCAACTTTCTAATTTTCAAAAATTTTTAGCTGCAGAACACTTTGTTTTCCCAAGCAAAATCTTACAGAAATTCACAAATACTAAAGGAAGAGGTGGAGGTGGAGAGATAGGAGAAAGACTCACTAGACCTTGCCTTCCCCCAATGCTACTTTTTTGTTTGTTTGTTTGTTTCTAAAGATTTATTTTATGTATTTATTTTAGAAAGAGAAAGAGAGAGTGTGTGAGCAGGGGGAGGGGCAGAAGGAGAGGATCTCAAGCAGACTCCATGTTGAGTACAAAGCCCCACATGGGGCTCGATCTCATAACCCTGAGATTATGACCCTAGCAGAAATCAAGAGTCCTTTGCTTAACCAACTGAGCCACTCAGGAGCTAGCCCCCCCTTCCCCACCCCCAATGCTACTCTTTAAGGGGCCTTTAAGGGGCCCAGTAATTCAGCAGAACAATAGGGAGACAAAGTAATGCCTTAAGCAAACAAAAGATTATCTCAAGACTGATATTTAGGAAAAAATGGTGATGGCAGGGAGAGCACTCTTCATGCAGTCTTGGCAATAGGTAGTGAAGCTCTGAATCAAAGGGAAAGCAGTGTCACTTTGAGAGAATCAGACAGAATCAAGGAATATCTCTGAGGTAGAGATTATTAAACTTGGCAAATCACTAGACAGGAGTGAAGAGAAAAGGAACGCAAGAAGTCAAGGTAAACTTTCAAGTTCTAGCTTGAGAAGCAAGACGAAACCATTAACTACAATGGGAACTAAAGGGAGGAAGAAGGGATTTCACTTCATTTGAAGTGGGGTAAAATACTCAGGTACAGATGTTCAGCAAGAGGGTGGAATTGTAGGTTTGGAGATTAAGGCCACTGTTCGGGAGTCCTTAATGGATAAATAGATAGTCTCCTCAGGTGAAGAAAGAAGGCTGAGGTCTGGACTCTGGGAAACACCAGCATTTGAGGTCTGTGAAGGAGAAGATAAGGAGACAGAATTAGAGGGGGACACAGAAGTGAGTGGTGGGCCAGAAGCCAGAGGAGAAATAGGGTCTAAGAAGGAGGAAATTGTCCTGAGGACATCATAGTGGGCAAAAGACTGAAAATGCACTGGATTAGGCAGTTGGGGGTCACTACTAGTTCTTCAAGTGTTGTGGGCAAAAGAGAACTTGTAGTAAGATGAAGACTGGATGGAAATTGACGTGACAGAGACAGACGGTAAAGACTATATGCTCACTGAGAAAAGGAATATGAGAAAATACGATCTATAGATATGCTACTCATCTTTCAAAATCTTCCTTGATACCTCCTTTGCTTACAATGGCCGACAATGACCTCTTTTGCCTCTGAACCTCAAGAGAAGTTCATAATCTGTATCCTTTTAGGGGGGGCACTTACCATTTTTTCATGCACTATCCTAAATTATTCCATTATAATTAAAGAGTGTTACCTTGTAATCTTCATAGCTCCTAATGGTATCTTACAAGCATTTAATGCCTGTTGAATTCAATTTATCTTTAAAGGAAACTCATCCCAGTATTTCTATCACTACGCTCCTTGTCCACCCATACTCATACCAAACTTCTGTCAAGTCACAAATTCCACCATGCTTTCTCTTGCCTCTAGGCTGATACCTGAACATTCTTTTCTGCGACTATATAACTCCCTTTCATTAGAATGGTTAATCATCCTTTGGGTGTTGGTTAAGATATAGTCCCTTAAGGAAACCTTCTCTGACTCCCTCTAGCCTTGGTTGTATATCTCTCCCAAGCATCACACATACCTAATACCCTCTATCTCCGCCATGACAGATGGCACTGTTCCAGTTCAGTTAACTGCATCCCTCATTAAAACTCCTGAAGGCAGGGAAAGAGTCTCACTTATCACTGTTTTGTTGTTGTTGTTGTTTTTTATTTCCAACACCTAGCGTGGATGAGTAGAAACTGGCTCAGAATATGGGTTCAAGTATTTGAGGAAGAAGAGAGGAAAGAAGGGAGAGAGAAATGGATAAAGGAAAGGAAAGAGAAATGAAAAGCAAAAGAAAGAGAAAAGACAAGGGAAGGGGAGAAGGAAAAGGAGAGGAAAAGAAAGGGATTGATTTGGATTCTAGTCTCAGCACGGCCAGTGGGTGATCTTGGTCATATATCTTAGTTTTTTATAAAGCCATGATATTCTTCTAAATTTCTTCTAGGATCCTTTCCATCTCACAATGGGATTCAAAAAGAAATCTAGCTTTTTGGTTCAGCACCCTGTGTAGTATATACATGGCCTAGATTCCTAGAGACAATGACTGGATCTCTATATACAGTGGCTCTCAATAACTTTTAAACCTATATAAAACAATATTAACCGCTAAACTCTTCTCCTTAAAAGGTGGCTATACTAAAAGTCTGGATGAATTTACTCTTAACCAGTTAAGTGACCTTGACCAAGTCACATAGCCTTCCTCTGATTCAATTCCTCTACTTAAGGGAGAAAAAAATATGCCAACTGAGGAGTCCATGAGAGAGGTAAGCAAGAATGACTTATGAGCTGCAGTTTGCTTACATAAGTTAGTCATCAGATATTATTTGTGGATGGCCAGCTTTTCAGGTTGGAGTTTCATTTATAGAATAGCTACCTTGATTTAAGAAAAGTCACCATTTGACACATTAAGTCATTGCTAGTGCAGTTCAGATCAATATTCAGTGTGTAGTTATGTGAACACTTTAATAAAAACTTAGAGATTTAAACTTACTCCCAAGCAGTAGGAAGGTAGTTTATTTACTGTTGGGTATTAAAAGTCTGACCGTACGATGCCTTTCATGGGAAGCCAGCGCACACCGGGACGCTTGTCATAGTCTGCAGTAGGGACTGTTACCTGGAAAATCGCAGCAGAGTTTCCAATTCAAGAAGGTGCCTTCTCACCCTTCAAAGAAGGTACAGATTTTAAGACTCTCTTCCTGGCTACAATCAACCTCTCGCCTTCCTGACAGAGCTCCAATTTACCCGAGCCTTACTGAAACAAAGGACTGCTACACCATACTGTTTCTCATTCTTTACCAAGGAGGTAAGTTTCACTTAGCAGAACATTCATCAATGAGTAAGAAAATGTACACAAATACAAATAAAAATGGAAACGCCGACACCTTACCGGTTTTGGCCTTATGTAAGCTAAATTTTCTTCCACTGGAAACAGAACTACTTGTGCAGGTGGTTGCTAAATGCTACCAGCTGCTCTGTGGCAATATAGGTTTTGAAACTGAACCCTGAATAGAAGGATGGAGAGGGAAAAAAGAAAGAAATGGGTGTGGAATAGGGCTCTATATTGAACTAATTCCCTGGGTAATACAGGAGAGGGGAGAGCAACCTCAGTCGTAAACAGTAAGCAGAATTTCCATTCAGCGGACCTGCAATAAATTTATTTTTCCAAGAAAATGAAATGGAACACGAGAACAGACATACCTGTTTTATGTTAAAGAAAACCATGTATGAACCTAATACAGGAAGAAGTTGTTTAAGACTGTACATCCTTGAGAAAATATTACCTCCATAATAGTGCCAGGGTCTCTGTTAACTTGGGTTATCAGCTACATAAATTAGACGCACACTGGGGCAGTCTAACTTGTAGAGCCGTCTGCAGGGCTCATATAATGTGTATTTTGCTCCATCATTTGCTTCCTTTGTCCTCCTTTCGACTCACTAAGTTATTTCTTAAAGGCCTTGCCCAAATACCTTTTTAACTGTCTTATTATTCATATCGTACCCATAGAAGCAAGTGCCAAGAAAATAGCAGATCCACTTAGATTGCAGTCATCAAATTAGCAATACCGATACGAGAACCGGAAGAGAATTTCATATTCTGTCACAAGGAATGCAGTTCCCTCCTGATACCAGAAAACCTCTTTCCTCTAAGCAAGTTCTTGACAGTGCAAAGAATACAATGCCTGCGATACTTAACGTCAGCTTCTCTCCTAGCCTGATGCGGAGAGCAAGAAACACGATCAAGTGGGAAAAGAAGAAGGCAAAGAAAAAAAAACGAAGGCAAGGAAGGGGAGTGGAGACAACAAACCAAACGAAGAAAGAATGAAAGAAACAAAGAGACAAAAAAGACACCGTGGGTCTGGAAGGAGGAGAGACGGAGATCGGAAAAAGGAGGGCAAGGTCAACCGGACATGCACATGCTCAGCTTCTGTGTGGCTTTTTAGCTTGCTGAGTGATCACAAGTAACCAGAGCTTTATCCAGACACAGAAGAATAACCATGCTGTTAGCATCAGTACTCCCGGAAGTATTTCTGCAGAACCCAGAGAGGAGCGATGGGTACCTGCCCTTACTAATAACATGGGTTCGTGGTACCCTTCCTCGCTGGGTCTGCCATTGCCATAGCTCTGCCTTTGTGCTCATTGTGAACTCAGCATCTTACCAGCAAAGGACCCCTCCCCACCCCAGCCAATCTCATTTTACCACCTTCGCATACTAATTCACAATGGCACATAATATCCCTGCATATGGGTTTTTAGGTCATCAATGAGGCTGAATGAAACCATTCTCTTGCTAAGTATGGAATTTAAGAACCAAACTGCTGCAAGTTGAAACATCAGTCACAGGCTCTCAAAACATTATGTTACAAAGGCAGTGATGAAGTTGAAGCACTGCCCATATTTCCAAAAGTAATGACACTTCATCTTAAGGGCCCACTCGGTTATGTCACATTTGTATTTGCATCCTATAATGTGAATGTATTAGCTCCAAATTGTTTGGTAATAAATCATCATCAAAGAAATATGTTTATTTTTTTTTAGTATTCATGACTTGCATGATCCTAGAACAACATATATTTAGTACTGCAGAGCAATGAATCCGTAACTTTGAGAGAAATGGCTTTATAGATCATTAAGGCCTATGTTGCTTTAACAGTTAATCACGTTTTCACTAATAATATGACATAAGTCCTTTACCTAAAGAGTGAAAAATGAATGACTCTTTTGCTTGCACTAAAAAGTCCTCTACTTGACCTCTACCAGGGGCAGAAGGAAATCCAGACTAATCAACCGAAAGTTCTCGCTACAGCAGTATCAATACTTTCGTTTAGTCAACAGACTGAAGTCTTTGGTTAAGGCGTCTTGAGTCCCCAAAGTACAGAGGAGAAAAATCCTTCAGGACTCTGCTGTAACTTTGAAGCTGGGGTCATGTGGTGACGTCTTAAGGAGCCCTGCATCTTCTGGAGAATACCTCAGATAGCTGGCCAACAAAGACAAATATTATGGCAACGAAAAATAAATCTGCCATTTTTAACCTTTTCAGGGAAAGTAATTCACTTATTGGCTTTAGTTAAAACGTCTTACCTTTCTTCCCCTTTTTGTTGTATCTGTGAGTAATTTCTCCAGTCACATTGTTTATAGGAAGTGAAGTTATTCGTAATCATGCCTTAAGAGTATGTACACAAACTGGACATCCTAAAAGACCACTATGTATTAAATTCCTGATTGTTTGACATAAATTCTCTCTCTCTCTTTCACTCCGACAGGAATCTTCTCATTTATTTACGAATAGGTTAAGACCTTCGCCTTGTTTCTAACTATGTTCCTAAGTGCTAACATATATTAAGTAAATTTAGAGCCTCTTCTGCATAGGAAACAAATTAAATTGGTTAAACATGGAGAAAGACTGAATGTAACCCATCTCTTGTCATGTTTATGATATCTGAACTCATCTTATATGAATGTTCCAATTTGGCTGTTGTAGCAGATGGGCTGCTTATGATAAACCATAACTACAGACACAGAATGTGATAATATAAATCATAAAGAAGATAAATAATGAAATTCTTTTAAAATAACTCTGGTTAAATATTTAGACAGTCAATTTTTAAGCTTACTCGCACACAAAAATAGTATTCACATATCTAGGCAAGGAAAGAATGGTACTCAACCATAATATAAATATAATTTAAATCTAAACATTCAGAACTCAAGGTATTTTAGAAATCTGGATAAATTTTTAGAGTAGTGAACAATAAAGTAGTAGGCCTCTACCAGAGGTACTCAAATACCTCTTCATCCACACATCCCCCAAGGCAAAACCCATATCATAATTCCAGAAATAAAGATCTATTTCTCAGGCTAAAGAAAACTCAACATCACTCTGGATGGACAATTTCCTGTCCATGACTCTGTTGTCAATTCATATCAGTTTGTGACCTCACAGTGCTTAGAATTTACAACGTATTTTCACACGAGTCTGTTCATCTCAAAAACCTAAACATGGACCAGGCCAATTTCCTGATTGCATAGATGAAGCAAGTTCAGTTCAATAAAGTGACTTGTTCAAGTTCACATCACGACCTTGTTCAAGGTTAATATGCTGGACGTTAATATGCAAGGTTATTATGCAAGGTTAATATGCAAGGTTAATATGATGGAGTCAAGATTTAAACAGACTCCTAAATGGGTCTAATACGAGGCTACATAGGCTCCTAAATGGGTGTCAACTCTCTTAGCCATGGTACCTCAGCCAATTTATGAAACAGATTAGGATTTCACCTCAGGAAAATTTGGAGTAGATTTTATGGTACATAAAAGCAGTGTAGGTCCTCAGCCCACAGATTGAAGATGGCTAGTAAGAAAGAAGTAAGACCCACAAAACCAGTACAAATGACCAGTTTGGTAGGTAGGTTTGGGGCCAATCATGTTGAATATCAATATCAATCCACTTTTCTAGGGCACATATCTACTCTTGAACTTTCAGCATGTATGGAAGTGGCTGACTTTATAAATAAGAAGTCTGTAGAAGACTATTTCAGTCACTGATAATAGAAGGGCCTGTGTCCATTGGGAGGGCTGACTCCCGACCCACCTCTACTACAGATAGGTGGCTTGGCTGCATCTGAAGATGCACGTAAGAGAGTTCTTAAACTTATTTTCCATAAAACAGTACTGTCTCTCTATCCCCTTTTTTCTTATTATTCCTATTTTTTATTGAGCTCCTACTGTCTGTAAGCTATAAGACCCTAAACAAGGCAGCCCCAAGCCTGGACTTCTTGGACCTTCCAAGTTGCTGTGTAGTCAGGTGTGGGGGAGTACATCAGAAGAGCACCTGTCTGCACCACGGGTGGGGCAAGAAGGCAAAGAGAGAGCATCTTTAAGTGCATCTTTAAGATTTTCCAGGTGAAGGCAGATCTGAGCTAAAACATAAAGGACAGTAGGAATGGGTTCCATAAAATAGAGAAGGGCAGTACCCAGTGTTAAAGGCTGGAGGTGAGACCACATGCTAGTGTAGTTTTGTTTGTTCTGGTTTTGGTTTTGATGGGGTGAGGAGGAGAGAGGCAGACAGTGAAAGGGAAAGGAGAGAGATGGACAGGAAAGAGAGAGAACTCTCCTTGTCACATGGTGAGTGAGGGAGAGACGTGAGTAAAAGCATCAGAATCTGACTTGGTTGGATTTTGTATATTTCAAATTAGAAAAAAAATGCATATGTGTCAGGGTTAAAGACTAGGGTGGATAAAATAAGTCTGTGAGTCCATTTCAATGACATCGACTAGTGTTCATCTCTGCTGATTCTGTCTGGCCTCAGCATGAAAAGTTTTACTGACTGGACTATTCAGGAACCTAAAAATGAACAACTCTGGGCATAAATTTTGAGATCACAGCCAAAGGTTTATTGTAAGCCCGAAATGAAGTCTCAAGTTTTTCACTGAGAACCCATGCTCTAGTGTTTGTTTGTTTATATATTTCTGGTTGAAGATTTTTTTCCTACAAATATTGAATTAGAATAACAAAACCCAGATCTTTGGTTATAATCTTATAAAATGTTTAATAAATCAAGGCAGTAAGATACATAGGTGTGAGTGTATATATGTATATTTCATAATATATATATATAATTTTTCTCTCAGAAAATTTTTTTAGCATTTCCCAAAACTTCAAATACTTTTTAATCAAGTTTTTAAAATCTATACTCTTGTGCCTTCCGTGTGATAAAAATTATGACCAATACACTGCATTCTAATATCCTCTAATTAACCCAGTTGAGATGTTACAAAAGAATGTGGACAAGAATATGCAAAAATATATGCATGGACATACCTTTTCATTTTGAGATTTTCAACTGCCAAACCAGTATCTTGCCATCATTGCTTTGGATCACGTAGGATTAATCAAGAGAGTTAAGTTAAACTAATCCAGCTTACCAAAATTAATGATGTCCACTGAATGACCAAGTTGTCTACTCCATTTGGGTATGCTCTGATCCTTTCACAGATGTTGTGAATATCAATTGTGCAATTACTGTCCAATTTACCAAACCTGCCTAGAACCCACCCTGAATTATTATTACCTACACTGTTACACAAATTTGGAAGATGACATTGTGCCTTCATCTAATGTATAAAAGTAATATCTTGTTTATTATCACATTACTGATTAGGGTCAGTTGGTTACTTGAGCTCAAGGACATGCAAACAGGGACAATTGATTAATGGCTCAATAGCAACCTGGAAATTGCCCTATTGCAGTCAGACATTTTTTTTTATCAGTGATTTGGATGGAGGGTGGAGGGGATGATAGCAAAGTGACATAAGCCTGAGGGCAGGACGAGACCTGGGGTTAAAGTAGAAAGACCATGAAACAAGAGAACCCAGATGTTAGATTACCTCACTAGGTCAGAGCTATATGTCTAAATTAATTTTTTTTAACTTTATAAACGTGACTATCCTGCACTTATGTCTAAGAAATTAACTGCCTAAATACTGAATGGAGAAAAAAGCTGGCCTACTAATAGTTCACATGCCACAGGCGTAGGGATTTGGGTAGACTGCAAGTTCTGAAGCGCAGGCTGTGATAGGATCACCCACAGAGCTGCCTCAATCCAAGAGCATTCTTAGACATATCATAAGCATAACAAGGGAAAAAACAGTTTTGTTCACTCTGTGTTTGCTGGACAATCTCTGGAATTAATGACAATTCTCGAATGGGCAGTGAATAAATCAAGGACTGAGTTCAGTTCTTTGTGTCGCTGTCTTTGGATCATCCCTTTCTTCTCTTGCATTTTTTTCCTCTAAGTTAAAATAAATACATACTGTGTCCCAAAGCATTTTATAGAATAAAGAATTATTTATCAAAAAATATTTACAAACAGAAAAGAGGACTTCAATTATTACACAAAAATAGGTGAAAAAGGAAGACAAATAAGACCCTTCAATATTTTCACAGAAAAACATCTGAAGAAAGAAATATTAGGTAATAAAATATTTAATGTAATTTCCAAAGATAACAGGGGCAGAAAAACTAAGGCTTATCTTGAATTCTTGGAATGTTAATCATCCATTTCAGAAAGATTTTAAAAATCCAAGCCCATTGTTATAGTTTAGACACACACAAAAAAATTAATCAGCATTTGTGTTTATGTATAAATAAAGAGAAATCAATATCAGTTGAAATTGATCTAACCCACTGGCAATCCTTTTATTAAATCATTTTCCTTTTTTTATTTGACTTTGCACTCTGAAAACACATAATGAAAGAAACAAAACTTCTTCCTAAAAATACCAATACTATGTTGGCAAATGATTGCCACACTTTTATGTAAAACTGACTATGTATTTTATTGTATCATTACTCATACGTGCTTCCCAAAGATAGTGAGAATGTAGATTATAAAATCAATGACAACATTTCAAGATGAGTAAGCATGATTTGGGAAAGTGGAATTTTCTGATAACGAAGACACGTCTTCTCTGCTCTATGAAGCCAATTCTTCAAAAATGCTTCTTTATAAACATCTCAATAAATAACAATAATATGAATACGTATGCATATAAAATTTTTCCTCCTGAACACATCTCAGGAATCCCTAGGGCTACTTTTCTGGGAAGCTGTACTTGGGTCTTTCTCACGCTGACACTGTGAAGAGTCTGTGCATTTGGGTGCTACTCCTGAAATCACCAAGAGTCCCCATGCCTCGCTGAGCCTGAAATAATCTCCTCCCAGTTGCAGTCATTCAACCTCAGAATTAAATAGAGCATCAGGCAATGTAATATCAGACTGAATTGCTCAAGTTGCATTGACCATTAAAAACTCACTCCTTACTTACCTTCGGGGTGCAAGTACTGTGTCATCATTTGAGAAGGCAAATAAAGCTGTTAGCCGTGACCCAGAAAGAAGATAGTCGACAAAAGAGGTAGAAGGGTGTAGTGGGAGTGCCCAGAATTGGACCCATGTCCCATCTCAGCCATGTACAGCCATATCATTTTAGCAAATTATGAAACGACTTCCAACCTCAATTTCCACATCTATTTAATAGGAATCCTTATAGCTCCCCTGTTTGCGCAAACTTTTTGTGAGCATCAAATTGGACAAAGCATGTGAAATCGCTTGTATAAATCTTGCAAAATGAATACTGTTTTAGCTAATCCCTGATCATACCTCCACATTGACACTGTTCCACAGCAATTAAACGAGACCCCGCATATCCCGCGTGAAAATGAGCCTACTGTCCAGGTAGGTCTGACCAGCAGCACCTGTCTCCGCAGGACCAGTGACCACTGCATGGAGAATCCGGACCTGGCTGTGGCAGATTGTAGAAGATAGCTACAAGCAAAAACCTGAAGCACAAGCTCTATTTCTTCTTCTTTAGTCTATTCTTAGAAATAACGGACTTTACAGAAGCTGAAGAAATAGCCTACAATTTTATAAGAACAAAAGGTATAAGCCCAAAAAGAGTACAGCTACGTGACAGCTAGTTTTTGACTAAGCCCACAATCATTTCTCATCAGGCTGTAAGATAACTTTTGTTAATGCCAATTAATTCCTCACACAGGCCCGTGTCACTTTATAACCCGTGCTTAAAAGAAATCAGTTGTACGACTTCAGCAGAGAAATAACGATCATAATAGATGTTTTTTGCTCTTGCCTTTACTTTTTCTCTGATAGCCCTTAAGGTGGTCAGAGGTAAAAGCAAAAGATGCATTGTAGCCTGAGGGATGATTGAATGAAAAAAAATGGGGGATGGGAGCAGAACGTACTCGGATAGACCAATTTCCCACCACTGTGAGCCAGAGCAATTGATTGATGAATCCTCGCTCTGTCAAGAGGCAGCCTTCAGATTTGATCACATAAATACTCATTCAACTCAAATTCTGCTTGACAAGCCTCAGACAGCTTTGTTCTGTCACAGATATCATTGGAAGGAAAATGCTCCATTAATCATCCTTAATTAACTTTACCATAGTCTGCTGAAACCAATATGCTCTCTGGCTAAGCCTCCTACTTAGCCAGGATTCTCTAGTTCTCAAATAGAAGAGAGTCCTTCAAGTTCCTTGTCTCTATCGCTATTAACTAACTATAGGGATTCAGCACAAGTACCGTTCACAGGAAGTCACGCCCATTGATTATGTGAGATAGCTTATCGGTGGGTACATTCTTCAGTAAAGGAAACATAATTTTAAATATGACTGACCTGCGTGAGATAGCATTTCATATCTCTATCTCACTTGATGCTCATAAGTTCTAAGATTTCCTTCCCAATTCTCAGGTATCTTATGTCCTGAGCTATCATTTTCTAAGTAAAGGGAAAGAAAAAAGTAAAGGGACAACAGTAACTAAGCCTTAGTTTGAAAAACAGAGCTGTTGAAGACACAAAATAGTTTGTGATATAACCATAAACACACACCCCTCACATTTAGAAGGCCTCACGATTTTTATAAAACTTTAAAATGAGACGTGGTCTTGTTCTGATTTTTGCTTAGTGTACACATTAACCATTTTTCTTATTTTGGAATTACTTATTGGGAAGTTTTGGTAACAACAATCACAAGTCAGTGGTAAGAAGGGCAAAGAACAAAAAAATAGGAGAAGTGGTCACACTTTAAATAAAGTGCGGTGTGTGAACTGTAATAAATGAATAGAGTCTCTAGCACATCCAGTTTACTTCAGATGGTGTCTGTTCATCTACAGGCTTCCTGGGCTCCCAGGCAGATTTTCTAGCACCTTTGGATCTTAGTCCTGCTCATGAGAATACAAGGCTATTCCAATGACCGTGTTAGTGACCTTTTCGGACTGTGTGTTTTTAAAGCCAGCTGATCCATATTAGAGTCCAAGAAACTGAAATTTAATCTCAAAATTCTCTAGTTATCCAGGTGCTTCTGAGAATTATCTACAGGAAGAGAAATGAACTCTCAGAGTGATGAAGGTGTGTATGTTCATTCTAACCGTGCAAACTAACAATATTATTTGGGTTTGTTGAGTGATGACTCAATAAGGACTAAGGGCTTAAGAGTTCTGAAAATGACTATCTCTTTATAACCCTGGTTTGACACAGTGCCATAGCCGACACTGTATTTTGCCCTCCACCCCGAGGAGAGGTAGCAAGGTAATACCATGACATACATTTGATTTATCATTGATCTTTCTATGACATTTCGTATGAACTATAGTTTTCTAATAGGAGACAGAGTAAAAACTCCATGGTAAAGCACGTCTCTGTGGATGACAGATTGGTTAAAACAAATACCAAATCATGTCCCCTTTTTGCAAAACGACGTAAAGAACATGTTATCATGGAAATCCTAAAACATAGATTTTATTCACCAACATTAAAGTAGATTTTAAAAAATACATGTGAATGCTAGAAAAACAAGACTTGATTTTAAAATACGTAAACTACTTATGACTTATGACAATAAAAGATGATGTCAACTTACTGAGACCAATTCATAACAATACATGCCTTCTTTATTACAATGGCTCAGTGTTTTATATTTACGTATTACGAAATAGGGTTTTACGTTGGGGGAAAATCTGTATCTTAAGTCAAACTTTTATATCAAACGCACTTGACTTTGCTCTCCCTTTGCCTAGGGGGAAAACAAGGTCAGAAACGAAAATAACTGAGCAAAATCCTCCTTGTTATGCTTTCTATTTTAAATTCTGGTTACTATTCTTGTGAATTATTCTTTGTTTCTCTTTCTTTTTACCTCCTTCCTCCTTCTATTTCGATGCCGTAACTTCTTCCATGGCTTAGGCATCAATGTCCCATTGCAAAGTCTTGATTTCTCTGCCCTTTGTGCCATTCTAAGCATCTCTTCCTTTATCTAATTTCTTCCCTTGCCAGGGACTCTTTCCTCTGCAGACCTTACCCACTATTCATTTCTTTTTCTCTCTTTCCAGTTGAACTCTACTTTCTGCCCATTCTTCCTTCTGAACTGTTCGGGTTCAAGTGCCTATTTGCCAATTACTATAGCAGGCAGCGGGAACAGAACAACACCCATAACAGGCCCAGACAGTGGAGGGGATAGACATGGAACACTGAATCCCGACCAAATGTGATCAAAGGTAGGGTAGAAATTAAGCATGCTGTGGTAACAAATAATCAAGAATGCAAAGAACAATCAGGAAAATCCTTCCTGTGAAGTGACAATTAACTGGGAACCCAACAGACAAACAAGAGTTATCTAGACAAGGACGAGGAAACCGGGAATGGTATGCATAAAGGCCTAGATGGGCTTCATTTATGCATTTGTCCACTAAAAACAAATTATTGTCTCCTATGTGTCTGTCTATTATGTATCTTCCATGTCACCTGTAGGGCTTGTTCATTTGTTGATTTAAAGCTGTTATTTGGGAAAACATGGAGCATACCTATTAAACTCCCCAAAATATATCTGACCTGGAAATAATTTTGGAAAACAATGAAGAACAAAAAGAAAACTACAGTAAGTTACTATTTATTTAGAGCCTGCTTTAGGGGTACTTCTGTTCTTTCCCTTCTGTCTCTATCCCAGCAACAGCCAAGGGAATTCATGGGGTTTTCCTTCTTCATATTGCCATGGTAATTGGTAGAAAAGGAAAAATAATGAGAGGAAAAGAGAAGAGGAAAAAAAATCATTCTTCTTTCAGTAGCAAAGCATTGTGAAGCAATTTAGAAATTCCTCCCTAAAACACTATGTGTCTAGCATTCACAACAACAGAACTACACCCATTTCTGGGTCTTATTAAAACCTGGAAGGGGAACAATCAGTGATCTTCTCATAACAACCCCAAGAGGCTCTTGTCCAACCGTGCCAAAGGAATTTGATTAGCGGTTATTTCACACAGAAAATATAAATATAAATATATATTTTCAAAAATCATCTGGTGAACTGTAAAAAAAAAAAAAGTGTACTCTAACTATCCCAGGGAAATTTATTGATACCATCTATTTAGGAAGAATAAACTTTGTTGATGTTATTCAAGATACTCAATATCAAGCTCTATTAAAAAGATCTCTATTTTAAGTAATGAAATTAGTTAAGTAGATTCACATGTATGGAGTGGCAGAGAGGACCATGAATGTCCTTCCTCATTTCAAAGGTCAAAGATAGGATTAATTATTTTTTAACTAATGTCTATTTAACCGTACGCAAACTTAAATAGGTTTGGGTCTGACCGATTCAAAGCCATTCTTTGGTTCCCGGCTCTGCTGCAGTAATTGACTAGGTTAGACCTCGCAAAGGTCAGAAGAATGGACTCAGTTCATATTATTTTGGCTAATAACACAGTTCTTAAATCAAAATTTGAGAACTGATCTTTCAAAGTCACTTTTGCTCTCTATACTCATATTTAATTTCAAATTAAATGATAGATGTATCCAAACCTCACTTTTTATTTAATGACTTTTTAGTAACAGAAGACACAGTGGGAGGGTTTTTTAACAAGATCTGGGTTTGAAAAAAAAAATTCAAAAGGGAATTAAGAAAACCATGGGAAACTCAGCATTTAGCAAAGTTCTAATGAATGCGATTGGATGTGGGCAATCTGAAGGAAGAAATTTAGGCAGACATAATGCCAGGCCAGAGAGAAAATGAAATGGTCTTAGGTAAAGTTCGGGCAAAATAGCACAGCAGAGTCAGGTATTTTGGCAATTAGGTTTCACAGGACTTTAAATATCACACTAAACATTCAAATTATTGCTGTAGTGCAACGTCTTCCTTAGATCCCTGGGCAGCATCTGCCCAGACCCGCACCTCTTGTTGAGACCAGAGCTTTGTGCTAGGTTTTCCTTCCCTCTCCAGGGATGGCCTGCCCACCCTGATGCACCAGGCTGGTTGCAGAGCGCTATTCAAATGGGACATGGAAACTCCCCTCCACCCAAAGATTGTCCTGACGTTTGGGCAGTTGGATGGCAATTTCTCCTCAAGACTCCCTTATCTAACCTCGCAACCCCCAACAGTCACCTTACTGTCATCACTCCACAATATACATTTACCCCTTGGCCTAGAGATAACGAAATCTTTATTGAATATGTACATCTGCTTGGTGTTTATTCAGTTGCACGTACATCTTTCAAACGTGTACTAAGACAGTTTTAACTCTCACACCTTAGATGACAGAGAACATATTTACTTAATGCATTTTGCATGGTGCTAAGCATGTCACCGGGTGTTGCTACTATTCAATAAGTGCATTTGATTCTGATATATTCAAAGGTCATTTTATTTTCTTATTTTTATTTTTTTGAAGTTTATTATTTTATTTTCTTTTATTTTTTCATCTCAGACACACAGGGCTTGGGGGGGTGTGTGCGCGCGTGCGCACATGTGTGTATAGACGAAATAGAATTCAAAAAGAGAAAATCTCCTCCAAAATGAAATTCAATTCATGATTTAGCTATTTTCAAATTGTATCCTAATACAACATTAACAAAGCCAAAATGAAACAGAAATACACAGTTATATTATTTTTCATCGTCTTTGACGTCATGTCTTCTTGTCTGAACTAAAGGGGTTGCTTTTTCCCTAGCTATTTAGAAAACTTCACCCCCTCAAGCTATGGTAATAGAGACCTGGCCATTTTAAAAAGGAGGGGTTTTCAAATCAAGGTTTGTATAAAGTTTAGAGATACTTTCAAAACCTAGTTGTAGATTTCCATAATAAATATATTTTATGGTGAATTATTCACCAATAATTCAATCTATAAAGCATGTTAACTATATTTAAACCTGGATAAGGTCAATTTTTTCCTTGTGTCAAAATGCCAGCTTGGCTAAATAATCTTACACTTCTAACCATGCTTAAAGAAACACAAAATTTATGTATGGGATGAGAAAGACATTCATAGATAATTTTTCCGGCTTCCATACCAAGGACATTCATATTTTTCTCCTAAATCTGAAACCAAATGTTTGGTTTCCTAATATTTTTCCTGACCACTGGATTTTTCTTTCCTTCTTCTATGTGGTCACTTACAGCCTGGCCCTTGTGTATTCTCCCAAGAAAGACTTGTTTATTTATATTAGCAGTCCTTTCTGGGGCTCCCTGTAGACTCTGTTTCCAATGGCATGTGGAGTTACTAAGCTTTTATTGTTGACAACTGGTAGGTGGGATCCAAGCTTTTGTGGTTAAATTGTTTATTGATAATTACCTGTTAATTACCCCACTGCCTAACTCCTGTAATTTACTATAATCATTACTTTCCTTTTTCTTGAAACCATGAGCACAAAAACCAAAAAGTGAGGACAAAAAATATACCTCCTTACCACCTTAAAAGAAAGAAGAAAAAAAAAGCTAGTTCTTTAATTAAAACCATTTAGAGTCAGAACATTTCCTTATTGTATAATATTTGGATTTGAAAAGGCAAACCAGTATTATTAATATAATTATAACTAGGCCTAGTAATTGATTTATAACTGGTAAAAATATTTTTGGGTGGCAATCATTAAATTAGGTGTCACATAGTATTCCGGAGTCATTAGTGTTTTATTTTACTATAGAATGTTTTCCTTCCTAGAGTTGGCCAGAAAATCTTTACTAAGTTAAGGCTTGAAGCAAAATAGACTAAACTCCACATTATTTGTTAAAAATTTGAAGTTTTTTAGGTCAAGGTTCCAGCATCCCAAGTCTTGTTCCAATGCAGTTACATAATCCCGCGAACTTCCAGAGATCCTCAAAGAGTGGCCCTTACACTTCTTCCAGAGTTATCATTGCTGTGGCACAGTCCCCCCTAACCAGCCGTGGTAGAGGAACAGATCAATATCCAGGGATATACGATGAGCAGCTTCTGTCTGCACACAGCTCATGAAAGGCCCCCTAAGCCTTCCTCTCCAAAGCTCCTTCGGTACAAAGATCATCTGGTAAAATATTTTTTACTAAAATTTAAAGTGAACAATTAAGTCCAACTTTCTGAGACTCCAAATTAGTTCTGCCAAGCAAGCCGATGAATTTATTAGGCACATATCCCAAAGTGTGATGGACAAGGGGTTGCAAAGGAAGATCAAATGAAATTCTAAAACAGCAAACCAAAAACTTGCTGGGATAGACACGGTCATCATCGTGCCGTTTCTCAGCAACTTCCTGTCATTTCTCACCTTTTCACTATTCTACTAGGCACGTTCATGTTATGTTAAAAATACACATGATCAAAATGAACCCATGGACTTTATCATAGCCATTAATTAAAACCAAATTTCAGAACTGTCTGTGCTTAGACCACCTACTCTACCTTGACAGGAAGCAACACAGAGACGAATAGCAAGAAGCCTTGACGTGCATTATGCCAACCAATCTACACATACCTTCCATAGGACTCCCTGTGCTAAATGCAGCCCTTAAAACAAAACAAAACAAAACAAACAAACAAAAAACACAACAGGCCATTTTAAAACCACAGTGGAAAGGACATGGCATTTAGAGTTCAAATAGCTCGATTGGAGTATAGGTTTGACACTTACTAGCTATAAAAACATGAACAAATCACTTAACCTCACTGAACTTTTCATCATTTAAAAAATTGGGATAAGAAAATAATATTGATCCAACCCACTTCATGAAGTTCTTACAATGATGGCAATGATATAATGATATAATAATGTATATGGACGTACTTTATCAACTGAAAAGCACAGAGTGATTATAATAATCATTATCAGTCACAAAGATAATAAACACACTTTTAAATAACTGGTTAAAAAAATGTTGTGGGGCATAGAGAATAAATAGAAGGTCAACGCTATTTTAAAAACTAAGTAAGAGTGTCAATATACACACATTATAGCATTTCAAGAACTATTTTTCCCAAGGAGAGATTAAAGGCAGGAGAGGAAATAGACTGGCTTCAGCTGCTGTCATTGCATTCTTAGTATTTTACTTGGGAGAAGGAGCCTTGTCAAATGGAAAGACTGAAATGAATACATTTCTCAGCTGCTTAGCAGATATGTTTTCCAACATAAGCTAAACATTTCAACCAACCTCATTTCCATGTGAATATTTGCCCTCCGGAATAGATGATGGGAACGTTAAGGGGAATGGGTTGATCTTGGCCATGGAATTATATGGCGTAGGTGTAAATTTATTCTTAATCTTCAACCATTATGTTTTAACATTCCTAGCTGAAATTTGGTTGAGTTATCAAATGGTTCAAAGGCCAGTTCGTGCCACAACTCAAGAACCACCGCTGGGAGAAGGTGGAAACCCCAAACCACAACCAAGTCCATCCATAGGGTTTTTCCCCCATGAAGGTTACCACAACATACTTAACATTGTTACAGACAAATTGTTACCATTACAAAGCCAAACAATTGTGTTTTCATGTTTTTAAATAGTTTTGGTAGCTCCTTAGAAACTTTACAGCTGGAGAGGAACTACATCTTAATGGAACTACATTTATAGAATTTTGTTCTGTGCCACTTCTTCATTTGCTTCCTGATCTAAACAATGGTCCCAATTGCCAGCTGCACATCAGTTACTCTCAGGCCTGGCCTGGGTCTGTGATTCAGCCAAGCTCTGCACAATCGTCCCAGCTCCCAATAGTTTATCATCATTGTTTTGTATAATTGGAAACAGAATTATTTATATGCCACTGCTTACTCTGTGAGCAAATTTACAAGGCAACTGTCTCTCTTAATCTGGAGTAGACCTAATGTAAACAGTAATGCAAAAGAGTATTCAGATTTATTACATTGCTTCCTTAAAGATCAATATTTAAAATGAATACATATTGTGCTAATTTAAACATGCAACACATCACAGAACTATCTGCACAAGGAATTTACAGTGGCCTAAGACATTTTTATACTCTATTCCTACTTCCTAAGAATACCTTTTTTCAAATGGACAGGGGAAAAAAAAAAGGAGTTACAAGTTCAATGTTAATTAGCCTCATTTATAAACTTTCGTCTAAACCTGTAACCTCAACCGACAGTATATTAAGCTAGTAAAAGGAGAATGAAAGTTGCATTGAGTGTGACCCAGACAAGAAAGCGAAGCTGACTCCACCCTACGCTGTAGGAGATGCGAAGTTCAGAGTAGACAATGGTGAGGAATTCTGTAAAACCGAGCCACAACCTGCTGATCTTAGAGCAGTTATTTTAGTTTTACTCCGCAGTTCCTGGATTCTGTGGGTTTAAATCACTCCCTCTCTTTATTTAGACCTCATCTTGGAACTTTGAAATAGTATCCCTTTGACCAGAATCTGAGGTCCTTCCGACCTAGCATCACGTCAAGCCGCCGGGCTGAGACCTTACATGCCAAGTCCCAGGCTACGATGAATTTTTATAAGTGAGTTATAAACCCCTCAAAAACAGGGCTTATAATGGAAATGCTGACAGACTCTTAACTATCGAGTTTCTAGTGGGTTCCTGTTTAATACACTGTATTTCTTCCCCTTGAAGATATTAATTTACTTTTTGAAATGTTCATTGCTAAGATTAAGCATAGGTTTTTGAAATGTGTTCATAGGCAATTTATGCATGAGTAGAAATGTACTCTTCTCCAGATGTACAGAATACTAATTTGAAAATGATTTATAAGCCACACCATACTGTACATTCCATTCCCTCCTGAAAAGTTAAGACAAGGTTTTCCTCTGACATAACACCAGGATCCTCTATATATTGTAAATACAGCGTATTAGCAATAGTGGCATAAATTCTTGGGATGTCAAGTCTAGGATGGGTCAGAATAGAAAGGTAAGCTGCCAGGACCAGCGGGATAAGGGAGAAAAATTGGAAGGTCCAGGAAAAGAAAAATCAATTAGGCACATACTCAAATAGCACTTTCCCACCTTAAGGGAATATTTTTGTGTTTTGTCCAAATGAGTCTCTTAGAATCTTAGAATATCAGAATTGAAAGAATTTTAGAAATCATTTAACCCAGATGTTGCAAACCGGTGGCCTGAGGGCCAAATTAAGTCCCACAATATGAATAAGGCACATAAAAAAGTTGGCATCTAATGATGTCAATAATAAGTAATTGGAAAATTTCATCCCCAAGGAGAGAAATTCTATTTCTCTTAAAAAACGAAAATACTTGGCAGCACTTGACTTGCATTCTCCCATAGAAACAAGTGGCCAGGGCTGAGCAGAGGGAGTCCCCATTGGGATGGGAGTGAGTCCTTCTCTGTGCCAACGTCCACTCCTGTGGTTTCATGGATTCATGTAACCGTCCTAGCCCCTGCTGCTTTTATGTTTGTGAGTCCTGTATGGAAATGATCTTGACCAGGACTCTGAGCCTGTTCGTGGTAGGGCTGAGACGAAGGGAAGGTCAAATCTTACACACTTCCCTCTGGGCACTATCAGCACATTATCTTCCAACATAGTTCCCTCACTTGGTTAACTGCCTGTCTAGAAAAAAAGAGACTCTAGTGAAAAATAAACGAAAAACTCTAAAACTCAGGGTCATCAGCAGCTATGGATTTATTTACCTCCTTGCCATCTGACTTAAAGAGCACCTCATTCAAGGCTTTAGTGACTCTTCAGCAGTACAAGAGAACCTCTATTATTTCAAAGGCTGTGGTGTTTTAAAGCTTGCAAAACCTTTTTGCCCCCAGGACACTGATTCTCATATTTTGGCTTCATCTAGGAATCACCCGCAGAGGGCTTCCAATGATTAAGCCTCGGTCCCACCAGAGATTCATTAAATCAAAATTTCTAAATGTGATACCCAGGCATAATACTTGAAAAAAAAAATTCCCTAGATGATTCTAGTGAATAGGTAGGGTTAACAAACACTGGCCCAAAAGGTAATTGATGATTTTATTATATTAAACATATTTTGGGGTATGAAATTGACGTGTAATAGAAAACGGCTTTAAAAGCAGTTTTGGGGGCACCTGGGTGGCTCAGTCATTAAGCGTCTGCCTTCTGCTCAGCTCATGATCCCAGAGTCCTGCTTCTCCCTCTCCCTCTGGACACGCTTGTGTTCCCTCTCGCTGTCTCTTAGAGTCAGCTCTGTCTGTCAAATAAATAAATAACATCTTAAATAAATAAATAAATGCAGTTTTGCACTTTTCTAGATACGCAAAATGATGGTAGAGGTTTAAGATCACAAAAAGATCTTGAAACATAGTAACCTTCTGCCTAAACAAAGAAGTTATAAGATTATCCATAGCTACTCAATTCATGGGAATGTGCTTTCATCATTGAGGAAGAAAGGTCTTCCTAAAATAGCCGGGAAATAAACAGTGAGCGTACAAATAATGGGGCAGGCAGCGGGGAAAGGTGCAGTATCTCTGAAGGATGACACAGATGTACAGGAGTTCCAGTTTAAGAATAGTTCTCAATGTTTCCTGGAAAGGACTCCCACATCCTCAGGAAGAAGCGACTGTCTCAGAATATCCCATTTAGATACACAGAGGACGGAAGTCACTTTTACAGTAACAGCTGAGCTTAAGCAGAGAATAAACTGTAATTAATAACAGGTAAAATCAGAAAAGCAGCAATTATTCACATAGGAAACTTTTAGAAATAGAGATAATCTTGTAAAAAGAAAGCCTTTTAAGAGGGCAACAAGGGCCTTTTATTAGCTTTCAGGATCCTGACTGCACATGATATAGAGATCTATTTTTCTTAAGAAAAAACACAAAAAACAAAACCCCTCTACGTGTGTGTGTGTGTGTGTGTGTGTGTGTGTGTGTGTGTACATGTGTGCACGGTGTGTATGGATATGCATTATATATGCAGGTAAAGATCTCTATCAGTTTCAGAGAACAAGAGAATGTTTCCTAGTGGAGATGTTACTGATGTTTTTTATATTCTATTTCAAGAGCTTAAAAATCACAAACTTCACAGAAAGTTTAGGTACTGCCTAATTGCTTCTGTCTTCTTTTACAATCCATCAAATGCTGCTTTGTCACTGAAAAGGCTATAGTTAAGAATTCAGAGATACTTCTTTTATCCAGTATCTGTGGGCCTTTACACATTCAGAAGCAGCCTTCCTGGGTCGCTCACCCCCCACCCATGCTGACGTATGATACGTGTGATAACAGAAGTAACAACATATAGAATTTCAACTCTTACATTTGAGCCCCTCTAACAAGCCAGGCTCTGTGCTAGAAAATTTATATATGTTATCTTTAAACCTCATAACAAGATAGAAAGGTAATTATTACTTTACCTCTTACAGATAAGGAAATTGAAACCCAGTAAGTAAGGAACTTGCCCACGCTCACAAGGCTGGCTGACAGCAAGTCTGAGATTCAAGCTCAGTTCTATTGCAAAGCCCTCAATTTTCTATTATAACACATCCTTCTAGATATTATTTATATATATGATATAATTTTTTAAGCAAAAGAGCTGGGTATCATTTACTGAAATCTGTAGTGCATCCTATATAAAAAGCTTTCCTCCAGTTATCTGTCTATAAAATAGAAGCTCATAATAGCCTCTATTTTTGATTCAAGAAGTCAGTTATCAGAAAAGAGATGATACAACAGGATTTGCACCATAACTGATATCAAGTCAACAGTATTCCTACAGATGTCTTACGCTAATGATGTCAGCACTTAGAGAACATATCTAGATACATTTTATTTAAAATACCTTCTATGTGAAAGTATGGATCAAAATAGCCATGCATATGTCTAAGGGTATGGAGGCATTACTGTGAAGAATTCTATCGAAAGTAATCTACACAATATACAATAGATTATCAGTAATTGAGAGACATATTGACAGACATAAAACAGTAGAAAAGAGTTCTCAAAGTAATCAAGAAGGAGAATATCTTACAAATGTGATAGGAAAATGACTTAAGGCGAAAGAACCTAATCAGGAGAAACAGCGATTTCACTTTCTCTCAATCAATCAATTTTATTGAGATATAATTCATTCATTTTAAGGGAGTAGGTCAATAACCTTTGACAAATGTATAGAGCCATGTGACCACCACTCCAAACAAGAGAGAATAGTTCTATCTCCCCCAGAGACCTTCCATGTGTCCCCTTTCCATCAATTTTCCCTTCTCTACAACACACCCCAGGCAATTATTGATCTGTATAGATTAGCTTTTCTATACGAATCAGTATAGATTCATTTCCTTGATCTGGAATTTCATATTATTGTGATAAGAGTGTCTATACTCTTTCACGTCTAGTTTCTTTAGCTCAGTGCAGGGTGTGATAGAGTCATCCAGTCCCTGGGATAACTTGATAGTTTGGTTCTATGCAGCTGAGTAGTATTCCAAAGTGGAAGCCCTCTTTCACACACCCACGATGACCGTATGAGATCTCGCTCTTTTGAGATGTATTTTTCTACTTTCATGGACCTAAATGTTACCCCTTGGGCTAGGGACATGAACTCAATGATCACACTGAGATTAGCAAAAAAACAAAGACAAAAAATAAACACTCAAATAAAAACTCCTTCTACCTGTCAACTATCCCAAGTATTTGGTTAGCGTTTTGCTTGTCTTCTCCTGTCTCCTCCATGTTTCTGTGTTCTTGTCAAATTAACCCCTTCTCTAATTCCATCTTTAGCACCATCACTGGCCACTACCTCTATCTTAAAATACACTCTTCCACGGACTCACATAACACAACACTCCTGATTTCTAGTTCCTAGAGAGCTTCTACTCCATCTCCTTTCCTGCTTGGACTGTCGTAATATTTGAGTTTAGGTTTAAGCCCTCTTCCCTTCTCCACACTCTCTTCTTGAGAGGATCCATCCAGTTCCTGGACTTGAACGACCATCCACACTCACGACTCTCAAATATACACCTTCAGTCTGAACCTCACTTGATTTTCAGATCTTTATACTCAGTTGTCCCTTGTATCTCCAACTGGATGTTTAATAGATATCTCAAATTTAGCTTCCCCCCACGTAGAACTCTTGAAGTACCTCCCTCCCTCCTGCCATTCCTTACTAACACTCTCTTTTCTTAGTCATCCATCCCTACCCCCAAAATGGCTCTACCCGTCATCTATTTTCTCAAGTCAAACACATAGGCGTTATATTCAAACCCTCTTTTTTTCTCTATCTGCATCCAATATATCAGAAAAGCTTTTAAGGTGTGCTTTCTTTAAAAAAAAAAAATCTAGAAGCCGATGGCTTTCTGCTGCATCTAGAATAAAATCCAAAATCTTTATGCCATGACGTACAGCCCCACCATACTCGCATGCCTACAGAACAGGGGTTGTAATTAACTGTTATGTCAGTGGACAAAAAGGGACAGGGTGAAAATCATGTGTTTAACTGCTTGTAAGGAGACCAAACTTAACCAGTGATCACTTACACTATCTTATAAAACACTGTGAAAACATAACAACACAGGCAACCAAAGTACATTGGGTCCCTCCACTGTGTGACCTCTACACTAGCCTCCCCTTGGCCCATGGACCTCAACTGTTCCACTCCCCACTCGCTTACTATGCTCCTGGCCTTACTGATGCTCCCTATACATGGCAAGCTTGTTCTTGCCTCAAAGCTCTTGGCCCTGCTGTTGCCCCTGCCTGGAATGCTCTCCTGCCTGGTTGTCACATCACCAACTCCTTCTGTCATCCAGACCTCACCCAAGTAGCCCATCTTCAAGGAACCTTCCCCCACCTCCCTTATGACATAGCCCCTCATCACAGTGCTCACCTGCAGGCACTTTCACATCACCTATTTTGTCTCCTTCTTTACACTTTTTACTCTAATAAATAAGAGTTGCTTACTTATTAACTGACAGAATTTCAATTTTCACCACAGGAATAGAAGCTCCATGGGGACAAAGATTTTGTCTATCTGCCTGACACATGACCTGTAGCTTTCAGTCATGTTGTAACTGTTCAAAATATACCAATTTAATTAATGGACCTCTACAGCAATGGAAAAGTGAAAGATATGTCTATGAAATGTAGAGCCAGGTTTAGTTTCAAACACGTAGTATTTTGGAAGATCAAAAAAAACAAGCAAGCAGCAAAAAATGATTAGAAAGGACTATACGAAAGCTTGATTAACTCGATCATGTCTTGGCTTTTTCCACTTCCACTTACTTTCCACTTCCACTTACTTTCCCTTCTCTTAAAAAAAATGTTTGTCCCATATGAACTAATCATTTTTTGCTCCATTTCAACTCTGCTGTCACAACGTTAACCCTGTTGAGACAGCAACAAGGGGGTCCATTTTCCAATACAGACACACCTGAATAACTCCAAACCAATGAGCCTGAACCAGTTTTAAAGATCATCAGAGAAGAAAATGCCATAGGATTTTTTTGGTGTTTTAGGGGTTTTTTTGTTTCTTTTTTAAATAAACTTCTCTGACTCCTAAAGCAAAAAAAAAAAAAAAAAAAAAAAAAAAAAAAAAAAAAAAAAAAAGATGAAGTTGTGTTTTTGAACTCCTTAAAGACTGTCCCAACTTAACAAATTTTTTTGCCAATCATACAAGATTAAATCAATTTATTTGCCTAGTGAAAATGAAGTTTTTATTTGAAAGAAGGTCCTAAAACTGAACCAGAAGTTTCTGTTTATTTTACCAACTGGGACCCCGACTTCAGCAGTAAACACTTCCTGCTCCCATGGCTGAAGGGCTATATATTATCGGAAATAATTTCTTTAGTCTGTGACTAGAGGAAGAAAAGTGACTTGCCCTTATTTATCTTTTTTAGGGGCTACATGGATTTTAGTGTCCTTGAAAACAAGTGATTGAGAACAAAGAATTAGCAATAATACACATCTGTATGATACCATTCATCTAAAGATCTCAAAGCATTTTTGAGTGTCTACACTGCCCCCATCGTTCAATTGCTAAGGCATTTTGTTGAAGGCAGGCAATACAGCTATATTTGTTCCCCTTTGTGGCTTTGTACAAGCCAACATTTAAAAAAAAAGCAACATGTATGGGTGTCTGTGGGATTAAGCAGGGCTCATTCAGCTTGCAGCTCTAACAGTCAAAACCTAAACTTGCACCGGGGGGATGCCCAATGTGTACTGGTCAAAATTAATTTAATTATATAATCAGGTCTTTAATATTAAATAATGGAAAAGACCCATTTGAAGGGTCTTTTTTGTTTACAAACAGGAATAATGAAGACCTGGAACACTACATTAATTCTTAAAAAAACAAAAACAAAAACAAAAAACAGACAAACAAAAAACCTAACACAAGGAAACTCCATTTAGATTAACAACAAACTCTTAAGTATTTTTTCAGTTCTAGCTTTCAGAAGCTCTTGCTTACATTTCAATGAGGGGAAAAGGTTTTTTGTCCATTTTTTAGCTCTCTCTTTCTCTTTAGCCTTTATTGTAAGTGATCAAATACCCTAATATTAATAAATGTTATGAGATAAGAATCTTAAGAAATGCTTGGCAAATGATTCTGAAAACCTTTATCTCTACCTGGATTTATTGGTAAATATATTCTCATTAATTAGAGATGACAACAAAACAATTATTATTTTATATTGAATTTTCTACCATTAGAATATATTGGTCTGAAAGTTTACAAAGGAAAAATATTCATTAAGACCTAAACTATATATTATATATTTCACAAATCTAGGTGGAATCCCAGCTGCAAAAATCAGAGCACGTGAAGATTCAGAAAACCAAATGCCCAGACTTCTCTTATAGAAGTGTGAAAATAGGAGGACACTTTTTAGAAAGCCAGTATGGTTTACTGAAAGTAGCCATGTCTGGGTAAGTTCGCCTTATACCCCACACTATTTAATTATTCCTTAGACAATATTTTGTGGACTAACGTCTTCCATAAATAAAGCACAAATATCTAATGTGAAAGGAGACTTATGAAGTATTTTCCGGGAGACCCAATGTCCACCCCTCCCTTTTCCTTTTTTTGAAAACAGCAGACTTTCTTCCAGAAGAAGCAATTTTACATGGTGTGTAAAACCGACCTTGGACAAAAAATGGAACACAAAGATTAATCACTTATGGTGAATTTAAACATGAATCCGTGGAAATTCTCCTTTTCTGAAATCCTCCATTTCTTTTAAAACATTCTGGTAATAAATTGCTGTGAGTTTTTGCCATATCCTATGTCCTTACTCACTTGGAACAATTGGTGCTTGGCACCCATTCAACGATGGTTACATACACTTGTAAAAACAGGAGCCGGCTCAGTTTCCCTTTAAGAGTCATTTAGTGGAGTTATGCTCATTGATTTTTACTCTCATTATTAAAATTCCTCATTAAACCTGCCCGAAAACTGAATGCGATTCCTTTTACCTGATGTGGCAAAATTCACCCTCGCCCCCTCCCCAGGACCATTTTACCACAAAAGAACAATAGATTTCCTTGCTGGGTAAAGTAAGAGCAGTGTGACTAATGCACTTTCTATCCTACAGAAGGCCTAATATTGTTAATTTACAAAATCAATTCAAGGGAACCACTTTGAAGGCAAACTAGGGTCGTGCATATGGATCTCTCCAGAAATGATGTGTCAGTTCCAAGGCTGGCATTCCGCCTCAGCTGGCATCTAGCAGTTTTCGCTCTTCCAGGCAATTTGGCCCTTGATTTCAAACAAATGCATCCTGAAGGCCTAATGCCAGGAATAGTTTGATATGATTTATGCTTCGCATTTTCTCACAACCCAGAAAATTTTAGACCTAAAAGACATATTTTTTCATTATTTAACATTTGCTGTGAGTCGTGTGTAAGCCAAAGTTATTTTAATGTCAACCTTAATTTTTCCGGACCTCTGACTGAAGTCAACTCAACAGTGTTTCCACCACTTGTTTGTTGCACAATAAGAAAGTTTGCTGGCTGCTATCATTGATCCCTGAGTTCCAAGTCTTTCTTTTCTAATGGTGGGATGGCAAAAATAACATTTGGTTGCCATTGTTTGATGTCAAAATGACCACCATTTAAAACTCCCCCCAAAAGAATTTACTGTTTCAATCAAATTCACAGCAATACTCTTACTTATTCAGAGCTTATGGTATGGAAAACTTAGATGAATTTCTTTGGAAAGTAAAAATCATCTCTTGGTATCCTACCAACCCTAAATAGAAATCAATTGTGTTGTTTCCAGAAGTGCTGAGGCGTAGGTATATCTTAAAAGCAAGAGTTGAAATGTTCTCAAATCTCTTAAATGACATTTAACCACTGGCCACCAGGTCATGAGTGGTCAAATGCGTGGTTTTCCACCAGCTTCTTGCATTCATTTTTTTGTCATTGTTATTTCTAAACTGAGGAGAAATAAATGCACTACTTATTTAAGCAAACCTTCTCTCAAAAACAAAAAAATGCACATTAAGCCATCTCCATATCAACTATTTACATGGACTACTGAAAACTACTTAAAATAGAATAAATATATTGCCCCATAACTTCAACGTCATAAAAATGCATCATGGGTTAATTTAATCACTACTTAGCCACACAAATCAACAGGAATGGCTCCATATAGAACGACTGACAGAACATCCCATCCCCATACAGGAGGGTAGACTATCCACAAGGCAGGTAATGGGCACCGCAGATTTAGAGGATAAACTCATGACAGAACAATGCGGATGATGAGGCCAGAGTAGGCACTGACCACGTGACTGTTACTCACTTCTATTTGATCTCCATAGATCAGATTTCTCACCTCTTGCCTCTGCGAGTAAACTATAGCTAGACCTGGATTTATTTTCTGGGGTCTCCCTTTGATTTTCAACAGAACACTTCTGTGGATGCATGAAGGTATAAAACAAAAACCGGAAAGATTCAGATACAGGGTTACGTTTGGGGTCTGTAATAAACTAGAACACTGGACTTAAAAACAATACTGGTCAAGTCCAGATAAAGTAAAAAAATCATTAGCTTTGTAATAAATTGTCCACAATTAATGAAAACTCACCACCACTGACAGGAAATACTTAAAACAAAATAAATATAGTGTCCGTAATTGAAAAGTTATAAAGATACAGACATAGAGTTGTTTATCTCACTCACCCACAAACGTGATTGGTATTTTACAGCCTGGCCCAGGGCCTGACAACAATTTCATTATACAACCTAAATTCTCAGTGTTTCTGATTAAATACTTTCTTCTTTTAATAACTATATAGTAAAGTTAATGCTTATGACAGTAATAATTTGACCACTATAAATCATGCCAGGCTAAAGCTTTCATAATACAGCTTATAAGATGAAGATCTAGAAGAGAAATTATATTGTAATGATGAAGGAAAGAGGAATCTTATGGTGTGCCTTCAAAGTAAATTATTACCAAAAAATCCATAAATTCAGGAAAGTTCCAGAAAAATTAGTCATTTAATCAAAGTTGTGTGACAGGTTGTGACATTCTGAAAAAAATACCATTTCCATATAAGAAGATAAAATTTTCAACGAAGTGATCATAAGAGCAAGGCTGTTATTTAACTTGAAGTGAATCTTGTAAATCTTAATGGAGAACACTAAAATCAGGTGTATGCTTGCACTAAAAGCCTTAGTGACAGCCAATGTAATGGAAAGTTACTTTAGGCAATGATCCCAACAATACCACAACTTGGGTGGGAAGTTTACAAGGAAAAACAGGAAGTGATGCCAGGGATCACAAAAGGACACTTCCCTTTTGATTGGAATGAGTATCTTAATGGCCCAAGGAGTGCTATGCACCCAGGGGGAGGCAGGGGGAGGCAGAGTGTCTCTGAGCTCAAGCCCATAACCTGTGGTCTCCCACACTGACTTCAAAACCTGTGGAATACCAGGTCAGATTAGGAAAAGTTCCTATTTTGTGCTGAAATACTATAGAATGAGGTCTGTAGCACCTCTAACTTTTATTTTACCCTTCTGCTCCCAGTAGACAAAGAGCCTGACACTTCTTGCCTAACTCCGTTTCGGGGAATTTAAATGTTCTCTCCTTAATTACTTATACAATTTTATTTTGATCAAGCATGTTGTGCAGTATTGAATTTAAATTTATTGTTCCAATGGGTCTGGGTGGGATTGCAAATTCTACTGAGTATTTCTTCTTACTCCTTCCCCAACAGCCGCCCGCCCCGCATGTGTGGCTGCACGTGAGTGTGCTTTACTCCAGGACTGAGTTTGGTCAAGCTCTTGGCCATTTTGTGTTGGACCTGCCAGGTCTGTGGTTCACCGTCCCTCCCGGTATCACTGCTATGGCCTTTTGTGCAGCACCTATAAGATTCAGCCCATTATCCTCACTTGCTATAAAAACAAACACTCCAGGTCCACAGAATCAAAGGAGTCACTTGAAAATAATTTTATAAGCAGAGGAACTGAGTTTTCTATTGCTCTGCCTCCACCTGAAAATTACTCTAGATCAAGTCTTCCAAAAAAATCTTAAGGTCGTCTCCAGACTACAACATAAATTTATAGCTCACATTCTTTATGGCAAGAAAAGAAAAAAAAATCAGGAGGTTTAATGGAGAATTAGAAAATAAAGCTCATTTGTTTCTTTTCTCAGACATCACCTGTTGAGTGACACTTACCTACAGTTTCTACTTGTCCCCCACCTGCAGGCACTTCATTTTCTTCTCCCTCGCTTTATTTTTTCACCTTAGCATTTATTTCTATATAACAAGCTACATATTTTAACTTGTTTATTATCTGTCCTTACTAATAGAAGGAAAAACCCAAGAAGGCAGAAATATTTGTGTTTTGTTGACCAGCCTATTTCCTGAGACTAGAAAGTGCCTGGCTCATATTTGCTGAATGAATGAACAAATCAATGAGACCAAAGAGGAAAATCAAGGAAAGACAGAATAAAATAAGCTTACTGGTATAGATTCTAGATTTAAGCTGTTTGGATTCAAAATCCACTTCTGCCTTTTCCTAGTTGCATAAACTCAAGCAAGCTATTTACCTTCCCTCCCTTTCCTCAGCCATGAAATGGGGGAAATTCCAGGACTATCTCATAATATCGTGAGATTTAAATAAGATAATCAATGTTTGCAGAGAATTCACCAATTCTGAGACAGTATGCAATGAATGTGTTAACAATTATTATTACTACTACAATTATCATCTTAACTATCATCCTCATCATAATTTTACAAGGATAGCATTCGGTAACAGTCATGACTGGTTACTTAAAACTACTTCAGTAAATGATATTTTAGAGTCAATTCACAATTTATTCCAGTCTCTTTTTACATACTTCTGTCTGGCTACATAATCAACGATCCAGCTATCTAAAGAGAATTGTTTCTTCCCTCCCAACTTCTTTCTGTGCAAGGATCTGAACGATGTGCCCGGAAACTGTCCATTCATGGCCTTTGGCCATTTAGGCCCATGGGGTCTCCAAGAGCTGAAAGAGATGTTTCAGGGAGGGTTGGCAGGCAGCTTCTGGAAGTCTCATGGTCTGGCTTTGGATGGTCTGGGCAGCAAAACAATGCTAAAATGAAAATAATCACTTAAATTTCTCGTTTTCCTTTATTCATTACCCATGTATTCATTGCACGCATTCATTTATCCACTCCTTTGTGATACATATTTTGACTCTTTACAAAGGCATTATAAGGGATACAATGATAAATCAGACTTCATCTGTGTCACCAAGAAGCTTGGCACCAGTCGAAGACAGACTAGATGCCTGAGTAAAGTACTTCGGTTGTTGCTGTTTTCTGGTAATTCTAGTCTCATCTTCTGCTGCTCCACAGATGTGCTACCCTGAATGGCAACCACTCACCACGTGTCACTATTTAAATTTATTAATTTAATTAATTAAATTTAAACATGCATTTTCTCAGGCCATGATTTCCTAGAGCCATGTTTCAAGTGCTCAATAGCCACATGTGGCTAGAGACTACTTAATTGGACAGCGCAGGTAAAGAATATTTCCATCATCATGGAAAATCCTATTGGCCAATGCTGCTCCACAGAGTATGCGTTACTGATACATTTACAAGGAAGGTAGAATTTTCTGGGGTCCATCATTACCCAATATTAGCTAGCTTATTAAACCAAATGTATTTGAAATGGCAAGCAATAATCATTAGCAGAGATTCCAAATTAGTTTAAAGGTACCTACGGTTTTGAAATTAATTCCAAACATTGGCTGCCCTCAGCGCCTTGTTACAGCCTCTTATTCCTGCCATTAGACAACAGCAAACCCCACATATGGTGCCCTGACTGGTCACATGATTTTTTAATATCCACATGATGGCACTAAAATGGCCTATTAGATTTACAGTGTCATTAACCTTCCAAAATAAAATGAGAGTCTGCTCTGGCAGGGGGAAAAAAAAAGTGTGACTGCTGTTGGGTTTTGGGTAACCAGTCTGTGAGGAAACGCTGACAGGGGTCAGTGTGACATCATCTTTCATCCGGCCCCAAAGCTGTCAGGTCCTCCCCAGATGTCTGAAACGCAGATATAAATTTTCATTATCCAGCAGCAAAGGGCCAGAGGTACACCAAATGAATTTTTTACCAATCAAATTATAGCTCGTTGCCAGATTAAGTGTAAACGCTAATTTTGTGAAGTTTTCTTCTGGTCATTTATCTACAACTCCACAAAGTAACCTTGCTGAAGCTGGAAAGATTTCTAAATCAAATTATTGTTTTTATAATCTTGTTGTGGACACCACAAAATTGAATAAAAAGAAATTCCATTAAGAATGAGTGGAGCCTTCTTCCGTGGAACAATTAGATTTTTTAACATTTTTTTTTTTTAAAGAAAATGCAAAGCCAGGGAATATTAAGGAATCAGAGAAGACAAGACTTCACCATTCCGGGCCTCAATTTCTCCATCTATAAAATGGTGGGACTGGATATGGTAATCACTGATTCTGTGGTATAAGAATGGCTATAAGGATCCATGCTTCTGTACTGGAAAATTCCATGTTCAAAGTCCTGTATTTTTAATATGAGGTTTGGGGACGAAAAATCTCCCAATTAAAAGGTTGGGTAAATTGTCTAAATTCACTATCTATTTATTGCTTGGAGATTATAACTCACTTTCCCTTGGAAACAATATGACACAAGTGTACATCATAGTACTATTTCACGTGACAATGAAATACAGTTGCACCACAGTGGAACAAGGAATCTATTACTAGTAATAACAATACTATAGTATCCAACCACTTGACTCAACAATAAGTACACTGGAAAAGATATTCATGCTTTACTCTGGACGTCAGAAGCTGCATCTCTTCTGCTTAAGACTCTGTAGCCCTTTTCTCTTCCTTGAAGTTCCAATCCACTAGTAGTGACTCCTCCTAGGACCTCCAGCACGGTAGGGTAGAGTACGGCCAAGGGAAGCAAAACAGTGGAAAAGGAGGATGTGGTAGGGGAGGGAAGTAAGAAAAGGTCTGCGCACAGGAAAGAAAACACTGAGGGAAACCTGGAAGTCCCACCAGGTATAAAACCCAGAAGATCCTCTCAAGAAAAAGAAAAAAGCGACTAATTTTTCTTCTGAGCCTCTGGACTGCTCTATTTGATTACTGTGCCCTAGGGATCATCCCAGTTATTCTTTGGGGTTTTGTTTTTGTTTTTGTTTTTGTTTTTGTTTTTGTTTTTGTTTTTGTTTTTTCAAACACAGATACTCGTAGAAAAAGACAAGGCCACTTAGGTACCAGGAATACCAAGTCTTTGCCCCCAAACACTGAAAGGTTATATTTCAGAGACAAAAAACAAACCATGCACACCAACTCTGGGCCTTTGCATCTAGGATGTGGTGGGATCGCTATACTAAGAAGCACGATGGGAAGTAGCTTAGAGTTTAAGGGGGAGAATAATCTAAGAGAAGATGGAGAATGTCGGCTCCCACAGGGCCCACCGCAAGGCTTCCTTCCTTCCCCTCTACCCCTCACCACCAACAGTATCGCTATCTGTGCTTTAGACTGGCAAAGGAGTGTCTGTGAGAACACAAAAACCCAGCAGTGATGAAGCATGTGAATAAGAAGAGGTGAGTGGATGGAAAGTCAAAGTAATGGCGAGAAGCCAGGTGCTCACTGAATAAAAAAGCCCAAGTGAGTTGGTTTATTGCTTGAAGGGCTTGAGGGAGAAGCTCTCCAAACCTAGCCCTAGTACACGCAACAGCTCACTGTCATCCACACACAGAAGAGCCCAATTTTACCCTGAGTCAATCACTTCAGCGGAAAACCCTCTGCCTCAGCCATCATACTCCCATCGGCCCCAACAAACCTCACAGTAAAAACAGAGTGAGGCCACTGGGGATAGGATGAATGGAGAGAAATAATTCCCCAAACCTTGCAAATACTGAGATAGTCCATTGTTTACAGTGTGACTTAATTTTAAAATAGCTAGACTGGTTTAAAATGTACAACATTTGTGATCCACCAGGGATCCAGAAGCAAGGCATTGGGGCCTACAGAGAATCAAGAAACCTGAAAAGTCCCATGGGCAGTAAGGCCATCCAGCACTTGGCTAACTGTGCAACAATCTGTTGAGTTGAGCATAAACGAAGGATACAAATTAGATTTCCCCTGAAAGCCACAAGATTAAACATTAAGGGGCAAGTTCTTGGCAAAATGTATGCGTGTATTTTCCAAAACCAAGTTTTATTAAAAAAAAAAGTTCACAAAGTCTGTTAAATACATTGGTCAGATTTTCACAGTTAAATGTTTGCTTAACTTAAATGAACACAGTATTCAGGTAAATCAAGACAGAAATGATGCCAACAAATCTAACAAATTTACTGATTTGAAAGACTCTAAAATGAGTTTTATAGTGAAATGGTACTGTTCAGTATCAATGTGAATTTTAGCATGAAATCCACACTACTATCTATCACTAAGAATATAAAAACTATGGGGAAAACTCAAAATGTGTTCTAAATATCAGTAGGGAGATACTGGGATTTCATTCTAAATATCCTATAATCTGTTAAGAGCTAATGTTAACTAAGGAGGGGACTTACAAGTACACCCCTGGACTTCACCATCTCCAAGCCACTGAGGATGGAGCAGGTTGAACTGGGTTGATATGTGCAGGGAGGCCTGTGTTTTTGAAGCATGCAGGGAAAAAAAGCTCCGGGCTAGTGGTCTTAGCTGTATCTTCTCCCAAATGTAAAATACCAAACTCAAAAAAAGGACTTGTACCCAAGGGTACCCTATAGATGAAGGTGAAAGATTAAGTGGCTTACTCTAAAACCATTGCATGATTGGACCATAGATTGAAATTAGTAGATACAATGGACATGACTCCAAAAAAGTATATGTGAGATAAAAAAGGGGAAATTGCCAAAGGGCATCTGATTTCAACATGAAATCTGATTTCAACATGTAATCTCTTTTTAAAAGATTTTATTTATTTGAAAGAGAGAGCGAGCAAGCACAAGCAGGGGGCAGAGGAGCAGAGGGAGAGGGAGAAGAAGATTCCCCGCTGAACAGGGAGCCCGACGAAGAGCGTGATCCCAGGACCCTGGGACCACCACCTGAGCCAAAGGCAGAAGCTTATCCAACTGAACCACCCAGGCACCCCACGTCCATTGTTTTTTTTTTTTATCCATTCATTAAACTAACAGTTTCTGAGCACATATTCCATCATGCATTACCCAGATGGCCCATCATCTCCTTGTTCTCTTCAAGGTGGGCCCCCTCCCCATCACCCCTGCTCCACACTTCTTTTTTAATCCAAGTGCAAGGGGGAATGAAATGAACGTTATGGGTAACCATGAACCCATTAAGGGAATCATTAGAGCTAATTTCACTTGGATGAGAAAGAATAAGGGATGGAAGCACAGTGTGATTTCCTACAGGGCCCATCGTCCCTCAGGGGCATTCTTTTTCTAGATCTATTATAATGATGAATAAAGCAATGTGTGAAAAGTACATGTAAAGCCTTTTATCTATATAAATATCATGAATTACATAGATTTTATTTCCTAAAGCTTCCTGTCATTTCTCCATACGGGGTCCACCCCTGGAGCTAACACCAAGCATCTACTATGTGTCAATGAGGTGCAGTTATTCTCCACATTTTATACATGAGGGAATCGAGTCACAGAGAATTTAGGGAACTCGCCCAAGGTCATAAAACTAACACTGCAACATAGGACTGATCTACATTTTTCCCCCTTCAGATGTTTACATACAATGCAGTGCAGATGTAGTCTTTTTTTATTCAAGAGATTATATGCAATGATCGGTAATGGAAAGGGGACTCAAAGTAGCTCTCCAGGGCTCACACATAGAGAGCATTCACAAACTTCTTATCGACTGCAGGAGTTTCACTGACTTGTGCTGTACTCTGAACCACACTATAAGCAGTTCTATTTCCCCCTGTTGACCAAAGAAAGTTTTTGGTTTTTTGTATACGTGGTAATGAGGAGGAGAATGGATGAAGTTGTTCAATTCGAGAGAAGACATTCATAGACCATAAAAGGGAACCCCTGCCGTAAGTATAAGAGGGACCTAATATTATCAGTCTTTAGTCTCTTGACTGTGTGACCCTGTCTGGACACTGCAGATTCCCTCTTTGAAAAAGATTACTTGAATTATTCAGTAAAACTCACTATTCTATCTTATAAAATAGCCCGTGGTGATGGATTGCCAGGAGTAGGAGGCAGTAGGTTAAGACTATGCACACTAACATTAGCAATCATTTGTTAACGGGAAAAAGGACTAGATAGTTTTCACAGAACAACGCATGTTTTTAAAAATTCTCATGACCTAAAACAAAAAAACAAAACAAAACAAAACACCATCATCACCAAAATGCAAGTGCTCTCTGTAAAACTTGATTATAAGTTAGACGCAGAGAGAAAGGGAGTGGGAGGACACACGTAAGTGGATTATGAACTTTACAATTCTTTTAAACATTCTGTCCCATATCTGTTGTGATTTTGGTACAAAATTCTGTTTTGGTACAATATTCAATTTTACTTAAGCTAAAAATGCATTGACCAAATGGGTAAATTTGCCTATTGGGTAAATAACTGTTTCTAACGGAGAAATTCTTACAGATTTTCATTTCTGTGTCAGACAAAAGAACTGGTAAGTATTAATGCAAATGGTTTTCTGGCTATGGGGACAGGGATGTCATCAACAGGCTCTGACTCCGAGCAGGATGATAAAGCAGCACACCTGAGTGATGAAAACTGAAGATCCACTCCCTTAGCAAGCTGAGTGAAAATTTTGCCCTTTCTAACTAGCAGACTAGACGTAGGCTTTTGCCCAGGAAATGGGTTGGGTTGGAGGGGAGGAGGAGTCGGGGAGGGGGAGACATCAGTGAAAAGAAGTATTGATATAGATGCATAACTGTGCAAGCCATGGGGAAAAAAGCTTGTCTTGAAAAGGAAACAAGATTAGAAACATGACAGTATTTCATGATGAAGCACATTCAGGCTATGTTTCCAGAAGTGGGACTCAGCAAGCAGGAGGCAAGAGGGGGCCGTCCTGCCAAATTTGGGACTTCGTCACTCTGAAAGTAAGCCCAAAACAAAGGGTGGGTTTGGAGCGGTGTCCCCAGTGGGAACAAAGGTTTTCTCATCCGAGATTCTTTCTCCCAGGCCTTAAGAACAATTGAGACAAATGGATTCAAAGGTCAAGGGAACAGACAATGCTGGGAAAGCCAGAGAACCCAGCGACAAGCCCTTGTGCTTCCGTCACCACAGAGAAAACTGACAACAACCAAAGTAGCTTGAAGCAATCTGATTAGAACAATCTTGCAGCGTTCCTGAGCAATTTCTGTGGTTTTGACTGAGTTCCTCCTCCACTGTAGTCTGTGCCACAAATCTACCACAGATTTGGCTAAACAGATGATTTTCTTAAAAAGAATTATCTATGGTGGTTTAGCCATATCTCGGGCAATATTATAGTGGGAAGTCATCATGGAAATACGAGCACGTGACTTATTTCTCCTCACCTCAGTGCAATACCTGCTGCCCCTCGTCTCTGATCATTTAAAATCAGTCATTGTGCAGGGGGTTGCTAGGAGCAAGGAATAAAAGGAACTGAAAAGTAGCAGAGGACAGATCGCCATGCTCTTTTAAACTATAATTTATGCAGAGACCAGTTTTTCAAGAGGCTCAAAAAAAAGAGGGGTGTATTTTTGTAGGTCTATAGTAGACTTTTTCAAGAAAGTAGTATATTAACAATAAAAACGGGATAAAAATAGAAGAGAAATTTATGAAGGAAATTCAGAGATGTGATTATAGCATCACACTAATGACATTACAATTAACCTCAAAGGCATTTCCATGCAAACTTCCCTTTCCAACATAAGTCACTCCAGCCAAGGAATAATCCTGTCAGACTGAAATACAGCATACTTGGTGTGAGTCTAAAAGTGTTTCGGCTTTCTTCATTTTGTTTTTATTGCCAAGTTGGACAGCATTAGACAGAGCTGTTCTGGAGTTAGAGGGATACAATAGTCTGCAGTTTTAAAAGTTTAAGGTTTTTTTTATGCTCTTAACTCAAACGCACCTTTTAAATTCCGAACTGGGACGTTCTTGGAGCTCACACTATGCACTAAGATTTTGGCTCACTGGGTGTGATAACTAGGGGTGATCAGACATAATGAAGATGTGATTCAATGTTTTCAAGTACAACACAACATCACTTGATAAAATACATGCTGATTACATGGCCCCAGATTTTCACACTCACGTGTATGTGAGCGTTAACTGCACTGGCTTAAAAACGCTAGCTCTGGCTTTCTGGTCAATGGTCCGCTGACTTATAGTAAAATCTTCCAGAGGGGTTCCAGAAAAATCTGCTCTTCTTGTTAAAGAAACTGCCAACCTTACTAGTCCCTTGTAAGGAGCTGAAGGGCTTCCTCAGGCCACTTGGGGATGTGACATGCTTAGCTAGAAAATGCCATCCACGTCTGTGAAATGGTTGGCGACCACTCAAGCAGGCATGTGGAGAGGCAGGCAGACCAGACATCAGAGAAGCTACAAGAGAATCCTAACAAAAAAAACTTGGAAAGCAACGGCTCAGAAATTATGTTCTCTGTTGGCCATCGTACCCCCTGCTTGGCCTTCAGATCAGACTTTCCAATGACTGGTGGGGCTTAATCTTGGATCCACGGTGAGGCGGGGATACAACTGCAGATCACTGGAGGTCACCAAACAGGGAGTTCTGGGAGGGTCCTTAGAGGTGAAAGGGGCCCACTGAACTGACCAGGGCCTGGGCCCTGGATGTAAATTCCATTTCTACCACACTCCATAGCTTCTGGTCCCTTCCTGTTGGGCCTCTCTGTGCTTGGCTTAGGCAGCTACTCTGGTTATGCCCTGGAAACAGCGCTCATGAGTGTGAGATCTTCTGTAACCCAGAAGCCTCCGCAACCAGGTACTGTTGTGCTTTCAATCATACTACCATGAGACTGTTTTCTAATCAGTTGTATGGATTTTCTATTCCTTCAGCTATGAATTTTTTCATGTTATAATCGTATGTGGATCAAAAACATTTGTGAAACATGGAGTTGATTAAATACAATAAAACTAAACAAAGAAAAGCCCAAATAAAAGAAGATTAAAAACTGCTAAAGAGCTCAACTTAATTACATTTTTGAGTTGTCTTCCTCCACTCCAAAGTATTTTCTATCAAGGAAGAATTACTTCATGGGCCTCTTCTCTTTATAGGATATACAAATGTTCTCTTGGAATGTACCTCTCGTTTTACAGAAAATTTCTTTGGTGTCTGGAGTCAGCTACCTTTTCTCAGAAGCCACTAACTCACATAGTCACCTCAATTCCCCCTAGGCCAGATCTTTATTACTTCAAACTGCCATCTTGGCCTTTCTCAGAAGGTACTCTTTTTGTCTTGAAAAGAAAAAAAAAATCTGTCTTGTGCAGGCTCCCTTTATCAAGTGTACCAGTTCTCCCTTTCTTGAGATACATGGGATAGGAAGCATCTTGCCTCCCTGGCGATATGATGATGCGGTGATTGCATTTCACACATAGAACCCTCAGCTTTTCTTTGGGAAACCAGGTCAAAGGTTGCTTTCATGGGGATGTTATAAATAGACCCGTATTCCTAAAGGAAGTTTGGATGGATTTCCAAGATACTAATTCATGACAACTTAATTTCTCATTTTTTTAGTCAATCATTCAAAAGATGTTTAATGAACATCTATTGAGTGTCAGGCTGTAAATTAAGGTTTCTCCTCAGAGCCCCAGCTCTCACATTCAAGTCTTTTCTAGAATGGTTAAATCTTGCTCAGAAATGGTCCCATAGCGGTAATGATGCTGGGGTTAGCTTCAAAGCTTTTGCTGAAAAGAGAAAGTAGGGCTTTTACCTTTTAGGGTTCATAGTCTAACTTTTACGCTAGGCCTACTTGACTTTATTTCCTCCTTGGTCACTGTGATGGTCAACCATTGGCTCACTTTCACAGTGGGTGAGGACAGTTTCAGCTACATACAGAATTGCTTTTCCACACCCCTCACTCAAATAGGATCTTCAGTGACTTCTCCCACCACGTGTGTGAATTTGTTCTTAGTGTTAAAATAATACAATAAAGAATAGAACCTATTTCAACTTGCCTTTGGAATTCCACCTTTATTAACTCATCACTTATAGACTTTTTTCTTTAAATATCTTCCCTTACCCTTCATTCCATCATAAAAAGTATTTACTGTACAAAGGATTCTGAAAATATTCTTGGCCAAAATGGTATTTCTTACTGTTCTGGATGTTACTGTTTCTATACTCTTGATATCTCCAATTTCTCACAATTATTGTCTTCTCTTATTTTTACTTTTGTTGTGTCTATTGAATCAGACTGAAATCTTCTCAAAAGAAATACAAAGCATGCACTAATGTATGTATGTTTTTTGTTCTTTCATTTATTAATTTTTTCATTCATTCATTCATTCACAAAACATTTATTGAGCACCTACCTGTAGAGACACCATGCTAAGTACTGGGGATGAGGAAGTGAAACAAGACACTCAAGTTTCTGCCTTTCAGGAGCTTATATTCTGGGTGGGCAGGAGGGGAGGAACACACCATAACAAGGAAACACATAAATAAACTAACAAGATACTTATGGCCTATGGTGAGCACCATGAAGGAAATAAAACAAACAGGATGATGAGATTAGAAGAAACAGAAGTAGGAGACTTTAGATAGCTGCGGTCAGAGAAGTCTCTCCTGAGGAAGTGATATTTGAGCCAAGACCTGAAGGATGGGAATGAGCCTTCCACACCAAAAGCTGGTAGAAGCACCCCAGGAACAGAAATCTTTAAGGAGCAGAAGGGAAGCCAGTGTGGCTGAAGTATAGGAAGTGAGTGAAGGTAAAAGACAAATCATCTGTGGCTCCATGGCCAGGGACGGAATTTGGATATTATTCCTTAGAGCAAGTTCTCAGCATTTTTTATTGCTTGCTTAATGAAATAACATGCAAATGTTTTTATTTATCCCATAGATTTGGTCGAGTTTGGGTAACATGCCAAAATTTAGCAACAGGGGTCTTTTCCCTTCTAAGTTGTTAGTCCTGTGTCTTTTCAGCATTCCACATCAGCCACTGGCTGATATCCCTTTAAACTCATTCTTGCACAAGTTCTGAGCAGTCCAAGCCCACTGTGCATGGTGTCCTGATACCTGTAGACGACACTGCCCCCTATCCAGTGCCTCTAAGTTAAAATGACTGGCTGGCATGCTCAAGCCCTTAAGAGACTTCAAAGTTTTTTCCCTTCTCTGATCACGTGAGAAGGCATTCAGTTCCAAGGTTCTGTGCCTTTCTCATTTTTCTCATTTACCTTTTCGAGTTCTTCCAGAGTCTGGTGGGCTTTCTGAAAGACCATACCCAAAACTGCCATTTTGAGGCCATTCTACAACAAAAGTGAAAAACGACTTGGACACAAGAATCATGTCTTTTGAAATTTTCCAGTTCCACTACTGTAACCTATTATTTGCTGTCCTTCCAAGCATGATATAAGCAAACCACAACAAAAGCTTTTGTTAGGAGCCAACTTAATAGCTGAAAGGTTGATCTTTAAAAAAAAAAAAAAAAAGGAAAGCTTCAAAGAACTTAAGTATTGCGACCAGCATAAGAATCACAATAAGCTGTGAATCCGAAGAAAGTACCATCAGACACATCAATAAAGAGTAAGATGCTGAGTACTGGGGATGAGGAAATGAGTCACAGAGGGAGTATAAGAGACTATAGCCCCATTTTACATGGAAATCCAGTAACCATTTGAAAAACATATATGTGTATATACATCGTTCTCAACTATGTTTGTGGTGTGGTTTGGGAATGAGGATTTTTTTAAATAAAGTTCTTGAAAAGATTTTTTTTTTTTAACCACACTATTCAAAGCTTCAATGAATCTTTGATTCAGGCCCCAAACACTGCATGTTGCCAGTTTTTCTCAGCTTAAACTCTGGTATGTCTCTGTGCCAAGCTGATTTTAACAACCTCTACCTTTCTAAGCAGCCCTTTCATGTAGATTTACTTGAAAATGGCATCTCAGCCTCTTGTCACCTCATGTTCTCTTCCAGACCATTCACCCAGGTCAGTTTCCTGGCAGGTCCTCAACAAGCAGTTGGGGGTTCTTCGTAGACTGAGCTTGGAGTAATTATGCTCTGTAATTGTGGAGTCAGGGCCTGTCTCCCAGTCAAGATTAGAAATGCCAAGTCATTTCCTGTTTTCAAATCCAAATGAAAGATACTGACGTCTGATACTGGTTTTCCTACATTTCAATTATTGTGGGGCACCCTGGAGCTGCTTTTGAAGGATTCTCTTTACAGTACCTGGGTCCCCAACGTGGTGCTCAATCCTGGACCAACACCAGAGAAATACAGAAAATGATTCCAGCCATCACACTGGATAACTCTTCAGGCCATTTCGCCTACATTATGGCAAAGTGGATCACATGGTATTGGGGATCTCATCTGGAGATGGACTTATTATTGGGTGCTTTGTAGAAACAGGAGGGCATCTGCACGAAAGGTGGGGGCGAAAGGCATTTGGCACGCCTTAAAGGGTAAAGCACCTTCTTCTTAATTGTATAGATCCTTGTATTTTACAGCACATTAAACTTTAAAAGGAAAGGTAGCAAAATAGAGCATCTGTTTTTTTCTCATATAAATTTAACTCCTAATAAATACTAAGCAGAGTTTCTTCAGACCCAGTTGTGGGCAGATAAGCAGTTCCATACACACAGAACTAATTGCAGTGCTCTCTGAACCTCGCTCGACTGTCTTTTTTATTTCTCTGCCAGTGAAACCAGCTTTTAGCAATTGGGTTTGGGGAAAGATGGCATCCCAGGGAAGAAGCACAGCCAAAACAAACAGGGTTAAGAGGGAGAATGATACTCAAAATTATTCCTATTTACTCCATACTATAGTGCCTTCCATTGTAAAGTGCGTTCTGCATCTCAATTAGTCACGGTAATACGATTTTCATGCTGGAAATGAACCTGTGCGTGTCCCCCAGTTTCCTGACTTGGAGGAGTAAAATATGTGTTGCTGGTTATCAGATTTTTAGATGTATTTCCTTTTCACATCCACTTATTTCTCTTGAAAGTGACACAAAATCTATAACATAGTAGATAAGGTTACAACCTGCCTGCTACACTTTATACTGACAGCTGTATACCTTTCAAAAACTGAAATGTAAATGTGTCCGGTCACATCAACTTCTTATAGAAATGTGTTTAAGGTACGATTTTCTTCAAAGAAGATGATGAGGCAGATTTCAGGGTGGACACACAAGCCCTAACAATGGATGGGGGCCTGGAGAGGCGTGTACTTACTATCCTCCAAAGAGGTACTGGGCGCCATCCAAACAGTAGTCATTGAGGAAGATGTCCAAAGTCATTTGGCCCCTACCCCTGCTGCCTTCTTTGGGTTGGGATCATTTAATTCGATTTGCCTAATTTAAAAGTACTGAAGATTCTTCAGTACTTTTAAATTAGGCAAATCGAATTAAATGATCAATTTAGTCCCTTATGTCACTGAGGAAATCATGGAAAGAGAAAGAGTGAAAGAATTGGGAGAAGGGATACAAAGCAATTTAGGGAAGAAAAAGAGAAGAAAAGGGAAAAGAAAAGGAAGGGCAACACAGAGAAAAGAAAGAGTAGGGCGTGAAAGCAAACCAGGTACTCTAGAGATTTTTCATTGCTTAAAAAACATCTAAGAAATGTCCTAAGAGTCCTATCATGATTTGCAATCACTAAGTTGATCTTGTTTGTGTGCAAATCACTGATTTCCCATTGTGTAAGTAAGTGAAAACAGTAGCCTGGCTTCCACTTCTTTTTTGTCATTGGCTCTTATCCCTGGCTGTATTTCACATTTCAACCTGCTCACCATATGTGTACATGCTTATGCTTTCTTTGCCACTAATTGCTTCTTTTTTGACAACACCATCTATATGTGCACAGTATATGGCCTTTTTATTTTATCACTCTAAACCTATTAATGCCCAGACTTAGGGTTCCCTGAGGAATTAAAATTAACCAGCTCTCTAAATATTGTTCATGAGTTGGAAAACTCCTGTATTTTAGAATCTCACTTCAGTTGTTTTTAATTGGTTTGCAATATTTCACCCTTCAGGGCTTGCCCTTAACTTTTCAAAGTATATATTAAAAAAAATTTATGAGACTGATATGAAAGGCAAAACTTAGGAAAAATAAACACTTCTTTTGGACAATGATAGTACTTATTCTATGATTTAAAGCTTGATTTTATAGTTTGGTAGAGACTAAACTCTTACTCACTTTCTACTGACTTCTATTATCATCAGTGAGACTTTTCCCATTACTAAGCTTCCAGCCTAATGTGCTCTACCAGCATCGGGCTCTATATAAAGCAAGTTCTTTTTTGGTGAATTTTTCTTTTAGAGCTGGAGATCCCGGACATATTAATTCACTTTCTGAGTTTGTCATAAAATGTTGCTGTTTATTTCTAGAATATGGAAAGAGACTTCCCTTAAATACTTAAGCTTTTGAAGAATGGTCACTTTGTATGACCTATTAAACAAATCACTGACAAAACGCCCCTAAACCACAAAGAACCATTTATTGCTAATGACAAATGTACACACACACGCGTGCGCGCACGTGCGCACACAAATACACACAATTCCAAGTATATTAATTATGTTTACTATTCCTCAAAAAAAAAGTGATCAGCCCTATGAATAAACAACAGTATATCCACGTTGGAACTATAGACTGCCATGTTTCTGTTACCAGGGCAAAGGAAAATATTTTCTTTACAGGAAGAATAAACGAATTAATATAATAGTAATACAGGTCATAGTCACGTAAAACAGAGATTATTTATTTATATCTTCATTCTTAGTTTCCCCAAATGACAAAAACTTGCCATCTCTCACTCATAGGTTCTAGTATCAAACCATTTTGCTTTTTAAAAAAATAAGTACTATCAAGGAAGTGTGGATGAGCACATGAACCTTGGAAAGGCTACCCCCGCCATATTTCAAGCAGAAAGTTTTTTCTCCCAAGTAAACTCTCTCTTAGAGCACTGCAACAGAAGTAACCAAAGATGACTTGGCTTTCAATTAATGTTTGTTAAATAAATGAGTGAATGGATAAAGGAATACATAAGCGGAGAAATAAAACTACATGAGAGTACCAATCTGGAGTCAGCGCCAGAGGAAACCCATTCTCAGACTGATTTTACGTACGCTTTTTCACATCTCACAGGATCTGCTATGTGTATATTTCCTACCGCTGACAAAAAATAAAAGTTATTCAGAATTTCCCAAATGTGGGTGTTCTGTGTGCTATCACAAGAAAAGTCTCCCTAGCTGATGATAATCAATACACGAAAGACCTTTTCTACTTAATGTAATGGTGCTTTTCTCTGTGAATAAATAACATATACTTCAATAATAACTAGTGGCACATGATTATTAATTGTGAATTCCAAGGTTACGAACCCTTGACTTTGTGTGCACGAATATTGAGATACTTCAGGGCGCTCAGACGTTCAACAAACATCATTTGCTTTCATCTACACTGGGTCTGTCACTTGACTTTTGACCTTTCATTTGGCACTGTCCTGTCATTTCTTTGGTTTTGCAAATTTTAGCCTCTCACTTGACCTCTCAACTGTGACCTTTCACTTGACCTGTGATCTCATAAATTCCAAAATCTCATACATGTAATTGGGGAACAAATAAACAAAACATCTGGATGAAGCTCCTCCTAAATTAAGTCTGACTAGATGAAACAGAACCAAACACTTCAAAACTTCAGTAAGTAATGTAATATCCACTGGAATGATATGTGACTAGTAGAAAAGAACCTTTGTAGAAACAACTAGGATGCATCACATTATCAAAAAATGGTTCATAACTGTTAAACTCAAGCAAAAGCCTCAGAATCAGCTACCATGAAAACATTTCTCTAATCTGATTATTAAACAAACAAACAAAAACTAAATAACTTCAGTTAAAAATGAAACAGCTTTAATGTTAAGTAACACGGAATTTTATCATTTCACTACTCAAGCATGGAAGCCAGAGCTATTGCCTAAGTAAGAAAAGACTTCATCCAGAAAAAGATGGCATAACTCACTACTACAGTATTCAATATAAAATCGGGTATATTTTAAGTGCTAGCTCATCACTCTTAATCCTTCACTCTCCATAACAGTTTAATTATCTTCATAGCACCAAATTACCATCTCAACTAATCTTTATTGATGCACCGGATCCCTCAACTAGAATATAAGCTTCATGAGAGCAAGAAATTCGTCTGCCTTGCTAAATGCCGAGTCCCCATCATCATCTTCTAGTCATTGAATGAATGTATTTGTCGAATGAAAAAAAGGTTATCTACCATAAATACAAGTGTCCCCTCCCAAACATCACTTCACATAATTGTACAGCAGAGCAAAAGTCTAAAATAAATCTTACTAGCTAATTTTAAAGTTATAAATACAACTCACTCATTTTTCTTTAAAGTCCAATACTCTTTGAAATTTATCCTGGGGTTTTAATATTAGCGTCTAATTTCGCTTTTATTACTCTCTACCATTAAGATATTTTTCCCGTACAGAAACAAAGACTTCCTCAAAAGTCTCTTAAATTAATAAATGTTGATAATTATCCTCACATGCCAGCTGTAGTATGAATTTAAGATTTAAGTCAAGCCTCTTGCTCATTAGAATACAGTCATGTTTCTCCCATTAGATGTCTGGATTCATATATTAGGAAACTAGTTTAAATTCACAGTGATATAAAAAGAGTTATGAAATGTTGGAAAATATCAAATTTAATAATTTCCTACCTGGAATGACCACAAAATATTATACTTGGGCATATTCAAGACAAAATTTACAATGCACTTTATATTAAGATAAGGAAAACCCAAACAGAAGTCACAAAACAAACAAAAGCCCTACAAACGTACCACTGGAAAAAGTAATTACTAAATCAAACAGTTCGGAAGCCCTGTCTCCTAGAGGCTTAGCTAGAATATCTCCTGGACTTTGTTATAAAGATCTTTCATCAGGCATTAAGTTGATCGTACCTAACAAATCCGATTAGAAAATCAACTTTCTCTTAAATAAGATCTTCTATGGAAACCAATTAAAGGAAATTTTGGTTTGAATAATAAGAAAGAAAAAATGAGCTTTCACTTTCAAAATGGCGGCAGAACAACATCAAGAATATTTGTATCCACTATTGAGTCATTTAACAAAATGTGATAAAACTGACGTGTGCTAAAATTTAATATGATTGATCCTATAAAATTTTAATACCAAGTAAATACCAAGAATGTCTTATATTACTTAAATCTCATTTGAATCTATTACATCTTCACAGTAACAGATATGTAATAAGAATCTACAATAATAGATTAATAATATATATAGTTTGGAATATAGAGTAATTCTCACCTCTTACAGGTTCTAAAATTCTAAACGAAGTGTTAAGAAACATGAATTGCTGTAAAAGTGAAATTTAAACTAATCACAAAACCAGAATTTGCTAACTTCCTCAAGTTAAGTTGAGTAAATGGTTCAAAGTTTGGCTACAGTTTGAGGTTCTTTCTTGTTTAATCCAAAGCAGTTCATTTTTCCTTAAAGGTAATCAAAATAGTCAGACATGGTACAAATCATTTTGTTGGAGGAGAATTATGTCTGTGGTTTATTTAAATAATGTAACACCAATAAGGGGAACTTTAAAGAATATTAGAGTTTTTGAAATATAGGAAGAAATAAAAATGGCAAAACAAAAATATAAAAGAAAATTAAGTACAAGAATTATTTTGTAGATATCACTGATATATTGGTCATACTAACAATATAATATATAAAGAATAAAATCTAGGTAATAACTATCAAAAGGAATAACTTCAAAAGTTCACCTAAAGGGAAAGTTCTTAACTATTTAGGAATATGTACTAAAATATATTATAATCATGATTTCAATAACAAGTTCTGGAATCTCTGATAAAAACGACTATGGAAACAAGGAGATGTTCACCTTTTTGGATGGCCTAATAAATAAATTAGCAAAGTTACTATTTCTGAGTCATGTCCTACATTAATCCATTAATGTAATTCAAGGAATGGTATTTTTCCAAAGAAGTAAAGTATAGAAGCACAAGTTACATTTTAAAAATTACAAGGAAATTAGTAACAGAAACATTTGTGGATACTGTAAAAAGCAATATGAAAATATGGAGGAGAGAAAGGACAGAATATCTAAATCTATTGTCTTGATGTAACAAAGCCCAGACTTAAAAATAAAAGCAAGGTTTGCTGGCTTTACTTATGCTTTAGGCAGAAGCTTTTTACTACAAGAATTCAACTGCTGAAGTTCATTTCCTGTCTTTAATTCTAAACGAGCAATTTGCTGATAATTTCCTGTCTACATTTTCATAAAGTAGAAAGAACATGACTGGTTAAGCTTAATGTTTCAATAACCAAATAAACTTCAGCAAGCATGGTTTAGGAAATTAGACAACTATCTAGAAACTAGTTTTATGATTATAAAATGTCTGAACACTGTTTATCTCCCCCAAATGTTTGAAAATATTCTGAAAGCCTTTGTGATTGCCTCCTTGACCCCAAAACAAATAGAGCACCATTGCTTTGCCTCAGTGGGCCCAGAGCAATTAAAGTCAAAAGGGTATGAATCCCCCTGAACTCTGAGCTGTTCTAACATAGATGAGGAACAAATGACCTCTGGCTTGGTTTCAGCCCACAGGCCCCCACCCCTCACCCCACATCTTTATGCCTTAAAGTTGAAATCTGCTTAACTTGAACATTTTATAGACCACACCTCTGGATTCATGATTATCAGCGCTTCTGGGTCAAAATCAGACTAGCGCATCACTAAAGGGACCTGTCTGAAATCTAAATTAAGTTGTGAATTAAAGATGAAGAATGGCTTGTTATTATCGCCTTAAAATGAGGCACCCTCTCTCTTCTGCTGAGATGGCAAACATCTTCCATCCAAAATCTGTTATAGCATTAGCAGAAGTGGATCTTAGGAAGTGTATACTCTTTCCAAGGCTCAGAAGAGGGCATCATCCACAAAAGCACGAAATGGGGGGACAGTTGACAAAACTTGAAGAAATCCCAGTCCTTTGTGCCACTACCCAGCTCCAGGTGCCAGCCAGGGGTAGAGAAGGAGTCAAACACTCATTACAAAGGGAGATTTTATTAGACAGATTTAAGGGGAACAGATGAGCCCCAATCCCCCTTTTTATTATCTACTGTACACTTAGCTAATGCTTTCTCCTGTGAGAAAGGCTTAAACAGTAAGCACAAATAGCACAATGAAATTGTAATACTCTCTCAGTGTGGACCTGGATTATTTCAGCCACCAGCAATGTGAGTAGCTGCAGGTGTTGCACTAAATAAAGTAATATAAAGTGTCTAAATTGTAACAGTGGAAGTACTGTTTCAAGACCCTTGTCTGCTTTTTATTAATAGTCAGATTCCTTCCTATCAGCAGCCACAACTGCCTTTACCCTATTATTCAGCAACAATATTTTGATAGGCAAAGATCTATTAAAAATCACTGTTGATATTTTGTGACCATAGTCATTTTGGAGTTGAATAAGCGTTCAATCTTCTCACAGAAGGGGAGAACGTAGCCTTGTGATTCAGGAAAAGAGGAAACCAGGGGTTACAAAGGTGGAGAGGCCAAGTAGAATGAAACAGACCCCCTCCATCAAGTAAAAAACTTGGCAGGATAACTAGAAACAGACCAACCCTAAATCTTTGGGTTCATGAGCTCTTAGTAACATAATTAACTGAAATAAAACTAATATTCCAGTGTTAAGTTTCACCTTAACATACATCAGCAGTTATAAGTAATAACACCAGGTAGAGAGGGTTATAATCAGAAAGTATTCATTTTGTTTATGGAATGTACCTTAAGGTAAAGGGAAACATTCCTTGCATTAGTGTAATTTCTAAAACAGAAAAATTGTCTACACAGAGAACTGTCAAGTTTGTCTTACTCTTCCTATCAAGAAGCATTACTTTGGGGGAAGGTGTGCTGATCACTTATTTGAAATTTCTCACAAAAATAGACAGTCCCAGCTTTCCAAAGCATTTGTTCTTGGGAAAAGAACCACTAATACCTAGGAAAAAAATGTTGAACAGGAAATGTTTGACCAATGTTGCATCACAAGATATCAAAAGAATTTCACTTTGGCTACTTCAGTGAATCAAGTCAGGACATTCTTGATCTTTTTCAGTCTCCAAACTTCAACATAATGAGTTCACAAAAAAAAAAAAAAAAAAAAAAAAAANTAAAAGTTTCCAGTGAGTGAAATAAAGTAAAAATCTTCTTCTAGGATGAAATGTAAAAAAAGTATCAGCGCTGAGAGAGTAGATAAACAACATCAGCAATCTGTGAATAGCATTCAGGAAATTCCATTTATCTGATGAGCTGTTGGCTTACTGAGCAGTGTTTCATATGTCACCAACTAAGTAAAGCTCCCCATTGTGCATATAGATTTCTTTTAAAGGCAATTTTAATGTCTTTTTGCACATGAGGACATAGTTTATTTAGAAGTACATGGCAGACTCAAGAAGGGAGTCTTCTTCCTTTTTTATTTTTTCCTTTTTCTTTTTTAATTGATGTCCATCTGCCCGCTTCACAGGAACCCTACAGATCCCTAACCCGTGATCCTTGTCACAGCACTGCCTGCGGCAATCAGCCCCGGTTTCTTTTTGAACAAGCTTTCTTTTAACACTTAAAGCCAGGGATGATTTAACAGAAAGTGTCTCAAGTCGGTGAGCTACAGCCCCCTTAGACTCTACCCAAACAAAGCTACTAATGTGTGGTCAGTTTCTTGGCAACCCCACTGCCGGCTGATAACGCTCCTGCCTGCTATTCTCTGAGGAGCCGGCTGCTGGAAGTCTGCTCGGAACCTCATCCCCTTGGTGCTCCTGATGCGGGCGATCCTCCGACTGCTCGGCGCCAACCACAACATGCTACCCACCGTGAGAGAGCAGGACGCGGGCTGCTCTAGTCAGGACTTATCGTCTATCATACTGATTGACGAAACCAAGAGTGAGCAGAAAAAATAAACACGAACAGAGGCTGCAGTGTATGGGCCAGTCAGCTGGGAGTTTTAGTATTTGGCCTTGGTGATCCTACTCTCATGGTAGGTTATCTTTTCCTTGTGCTATCATTTATCATAACTTTGAGGGCCAGGGAGAGAAACAAACCTCCAATTTTTCTATTGGTTACATTCAATAGGCTGCCTTTTTTTTTCCCCCTTCGCACTCCTTCCTTTGCCCCCCATAATAATCCCATCCCCTCAAGAGTATTCCCTAAAGACCGGTGAAATTAAATCTAAATACAGTTCTCCCCTTTTACTCCTATTCCAGCATAGATCATTGCAAGTAATTAACCTTTGTTATTCCATCAAATCTAGAATGTGAACCTGCATGTTAATTTACTTAAGTCAGACCCAATAATAAATCTGTTCCTATAGCAGCTAAACTCAATGAAGATCCTGGATGTTGTTCAGTTATTTGGATTCCTAACATCTTCCTAAATAATGGCACTTGACTTTTTTCAGGCACAAACCATGTTTTGTATTGGTCTTGACAGCCACTATAAAGTACTCCCCCAAGTGTCAGTAACAAAGATGATTTGTATGTGGCTTGCAGTCTTCCAGTGTTCTAATAGCTTTCTCATTCCAACCCAGAAACATGGAACACAGGGCAGCTGGTTAAAGCTGATACAAGCATTTCTTCTCTCAGCAGGCTATTCTTGCATAACCATTTATTTTGCAGAGTTTTAAAGTGCCTGAAGGATTTAATTATGTACATAGACAACCCCTATAAACTCTATTCTAGGGTTTTTATTGACTTTTGTGCTGGGCAACTCTTAGGCATTTCAATTAAGTGTTTTTATAAGAAAAACTACAATATTGTAAAAAAAAATTCTTTATAGATACTTCCAAACAGTTTTTCCCCTCTGATTGAATAAACTCTATTTAATTGACAAAAAAATCCAGGTTAATTCAAGGGTTAGTTTTTCCACTTTGGAAAAATAGAGGGTTTGAATCCCACACAGGTCCCAGAGAACGGACCTGCCAATATCAGTGAAGGAACAAGGGCAGAGGGAGGGGAGACAAGATTACTTTGTAACGTCCTCCAAAAAGTCACGAGGCTACCTGTTACTGAGAAGTTTACTTCAAACTCATAAGGGTAAAAACCTAAAGGCAAAATTTTACATGTGCCACTTAACAAGTGCAGAATAATAAATTACCAAATTCATTTGGAGCACCCGCCTGACAGGTCTAACCCTCAAAAGTCTCCAGGAGACCCCAAAGCCGCCTTTGTCTGCCTTCTTCAATTGCAGGGCTCAAGTATTTACAAGGCTTCTGCAAACCTGCCTTCATTATGATGTGGGATATTTCAGTCCCAGCAGGTGGCCAACAGGAGACCAGACCTGCCCGTGAAATATGTAATACTTTTTCATATACTTTAACCAGAAATGTGCCCCTCCACAACTCTCCTAACTGTTCTAATTTCCCTTTCTCCTCTTAATCTCCTCAGCAAGCCATGAGCTTGCATTAAAATCTACCTAAAACATTTCACCCACAGGCAATGTAATTCTGAAACAAGCAACCAACATTTCACAGCTCTGGAGTAATAGATTAATTTGAACCTAATGTTGCCGTCGTTTACTGCTCCAAGTGTTCTGGTGTAGACATAGCCCCAAGGCATGGTGCTGTGGCATGCACAACTTTGGGAGCCGGAGCTACAGTTGGCTTAACATCTGCACATCACATTTGCCATGTGCCTCATTATCCTGCACCCCACTGTGCCTACCTGTCCCCCTCAGCTTCTCAGCCACAGGCGATCCAATGTTTTTCCCCTCCAACTAAGAATCTTTGTTCTCCTTCTCACTTACTAAATTTTTGCGAGACCTCTGCACCCAAGCCGTGGGGATTCAGTCCATGTGAATAGCTCAGGCCCTTTAGATTCTTAATTCTCCATTAGGAAGAGGAAAATCAGAGCATTAAGTTTCTGACATGCCACTGCATAAATTGTGCCATTTGCAGGATCTACTAAAGTCTGTGACCAAACATGGGAGCATGTAATAAAGCATGGCGTTGTTGGTTTTGACTTTAACAAGTTTAGTCGGTTTCAATTATCTGTAAGCAAAAAAAAAAAAAAGTAACTTCCAATTCCAGATTTAAGAAGAACCAGAACACACACATACACACACACACACACACACACACAGAAAAGACTGTCACATCAAAAATTAAAAGCAAGGATCTTGAGCTATTTAAGAAGTTAGTATTTCAAAGCATATTGCCCCAAATAGTTGATGTATACACACAGACCCAAAAAACAAGGCTTTAAAAATATACGTAGTAACCGGGCCAAACAGCTGCTTAAATTTTAATCCTGCTTAAACAATAAAAGAATCTTATGACTCCTTTATTGGTTTTCCATTGGAAGTGTTTGGGACACCCATTTAATAAGAGACAGAATAAAGATTTAGTCCCACCAAAACTAATTAAAATTTGTAAAATTTAAATAGTATCTGTTGCTATTGCTATAAAGCATAGGTATTATTATCAGTAACAGTATCAGTAATGAAACATGTAGAAAACAACAGCATAGCAGCACTAGGGTTTGAATATAGAAAAACCACCATCCTTGCCACAGGAGAGAAGAAAAGACTCAAACTGGAGGAGTTAGCTTAAAAAAGACCAAAGCTATGAATAAAGAAATTTTGAAACATTATCTACCTATTGCATTTGACAAGCTAGATTTAGACAGTAGTCAACACATAAGAAAGGTGGCTTAATGATCTTCAATTATTTACTAGTGTGATAAGAAAATAATTTACTGTGGGTGATAGGAAATTAATTAGTTTGAAATGATCATTCTCATGGAATTAATAATTTATAAGACAAATCAGATTCAAACAATTCCTACAACCTATCGCTCAAATTTTTAATCCCCAGAGGAGAACAAAATTGAGGTTTTGGAAGAGAATTTTTCACATGCCTTCCCCAAGTAGCAGTATGCTTTGCTCTAGAAATTGTATTGGATTTCCACACTTCCCCACATAATCCTCAAAATCTACACAGTACAGAGCATTGAGTCTTGTACATTTCATTATATGCTTGAATTAATTTATCCTATAAGGAATTTGTTACCTTTACAATAAAAAAGTCGCTATTCATTATTGAGAGTGGACAGATGGAACATGTTCAACTTAAGACATCAATAAGAGGAGAGGGAAAAACTTATAATCCATGTGGCGCAGCCTTCTCCATCTGGTACTTCCCCACTTGTCTGCCAAGACTTTTTTCCTGAAATAAAAGTGAGCATTGCTTTTTTGGAATTAATGGGAATTCTTAGATACTGACCCTGAATGTGATTCATAGATAGTAAGCAACCATACAATTAAAACACGATATTTTCCAAAGGTAAGCCATATCATAGAGGGAAGTTCTGGGCCTAACTAACTAACAACAACAACAAAGAACATTTCTCTAAAAGCCCCATCAGATCAACAAAACAGCTTTTGCTTTGATAGATCATGAAGGCTATTGAACAAGTTATTCCAACTTCTAGAAAAACACACTGTAAGCTACATAAATACAAAATTAGGTGGTCAGGAGGCTGGCAGTCTCGGGCTGAAAGGCTACATTTGCCCATCCCTCCTGCGGATGATGCCCGAGTGGAAGACAAGAGGCTCCATGGACGGGTATGTCGCAAACCACAGCTGTCAGAGGATCACTTTCCTAAGAGGCAGCACGCCAGCCTACCACTCTTTGAAGTGTGTTAAATTCTATCCTATCCCTATAAAAGTTACATAAATAATCCTACCTATTAACTGAAACAGGGCATATACACTTTTCACGTATTTACCTCCCCTCCAACGTGCCTGCTTCGTATTTCTGTTCTTTGCGTTGAGGGTCTCGTTCTCTGAAAGACAGAGGGCCAGTTCTTTGTTTATGAGTCTACTAGCGGCAGACCTTATACATATTATTAGGAAACACGTACCCATTTCTCAGGTGATAGCCTACCATTTAAAAAGATTCTCATGTAGGGGAAAAAAAGGTCTCTACCCAATTCTTGCATTCGGGAGTTAACAGATACCTTCATGTAACAGTGTGACCGACGTGTTTTAAGTTTAGTCCTTAAAATGATTTCTAAAAATTACAGCAACTTAGACAATAGCCTATTACCCCTAAAATGTGGACTGAAATGTGATGGATATTCTACGGTACTTTGGACACTGAGACATTTTAAAAAGTAAATAAAACCTACTGATATAAATCTCTGGACACTCAGACTGTGACTATACAAAACGTACTTTTGTCTAAAACACTTAGTGAAAAAAGTGGCAGAGTTGGATTGATTAAACTGGAGTGGCTCAATTCCTTCTATAAAATGGGAATTCTTATAATGATACTTCAGACATAGAATCATTGTAAAGATTAAATAAAATAATATGTGTAAGAGCTTAATATAGTACCTGGTATGCATAAAAATAGTATATTAGCCGTAATTTTTATTGTGCGTGTATTCAGAATTTTTAACAAGTGTTAAGCCATATGACATTATTAAAATCACATTAGGAACTATCTGTGAAAATTGTCCCAAACAAATCAATCTGAATTTACAGGGGTAATTATTACATGTAGCCAGAATTAGGGACCTCTGATGAAGATGTGGTACTTCAGAAGATTGGTGACCTCTAAATGATTTGCTTTGGCTACTTCCTGTATCCTCCTGCACGCAGCAATGCCTAGCTTGGTGATTTGCATATAGCAGACATGCAATTATCTAATAAAATAGAAAGTTGCTAAATCTACTTCTCAGTTTACACTGCATAAATTCCTGGTCTTGGAATAAAGTTTGTACACCTGGTGTAACATGTTCCAGGATGCATTTCTAAGCATTGTTCTGGGAATACCTTCGTGTTTCATGCTCATTTGATATCTCTTCACTTGTCTCTTCTTTCTGTTGTTTAAGCCACCCAGGCTGTGGGACTGTGAGGGTAACCCTAACAAACTAATACAAGTATGTTTATCACCCCATCCATTGGCTCATCCATGGGGGGTGGGGCACATGCTCCTCCCGTTGCCCAAATGCCCTACCTCGCAACAAATTCTACAATGTATATTTACATGTCTGAAAGTGCACAAAACTAAGATTTCTTAGGTTGGGGCCACCTAAGTCATCCTGTCTACCCAACACCTACAATGTACCTGGCATAATTACTGAATGAATGAGCGAATGAGTGAATGAATAAACAACCAACACCTAAGTGACTACCAAATCAAATGAATGAAATCTAAGTGCCTATAAAAAGTGAAAGAGAAACTACCATAACAAAACCATTTCTGACTGTATCAAAATCAACCCTACACCTGACATGTGGTGCCACCAACTCACACTCCTGATGAGTAAGCACACAAATGTAAACATTCAAAGAAAAGGACCTAACAACACATAATTCTATGATGTCTGGACTATTCTGAGCAATTCAATCAACAAAACCTCAGATATTCTTTACTTAAGATCTGCAAAACTTCTACGGCACCCTGCCCAAGGCAGAGAGGTATGTTCACTCTAATTGAGGCCAATGTGTGTCTTTTCTACTTTAAGAGCTATAAAAATGTTACTGAGATTTGAAAATCTGGCCTGATATGGCAACCAGCTTCTAAAAACTTTGATCCTAAAAAATCTGTTTTTAAATAAAGTTATGTGGTAATAAAATGTGAAAGAGTCTGGATTGCATTGATATGGATTTATGGAATTGTTGATAAGCAATAACATTTTGGGCACAGTGACTTAGAACATAAGTTTAAAGCCAACCAGGGCCCTACGATGCCACCCCAGTATTACGGGCATTTTATATCACTCATTCGTGGTACAAAAAGCCAGAAGGTGGCCCTCAAGGATTATTGGTAATGAAACAAGGGAATTAAGGTGAACCAACCAATTTAAGTTTCACTCTCTCCCCTCCTGTAATTGAATGGAAGCGAGGTTACAGAGCCTGTTTCGGAGTTTATTTTTAAAATACAATAAACCGGTGTGAGCAGACATCTTATTTTTATTGGTACTTAACATTCTGCATATGATTAAGCACAAACTTGCAAAGAATTAACCACTCCACCAACCCAATGGCTCTGTTATCAAACTTGCAGGAGCCAGGAGTGTTTCGAAGGGAAATGGGGGCGGCTGACCTGAAGCCCACTCCCTTGGGTCAGTGCATGCTGGGAGGGGAAATGAGCTACAGAGCAGACAATTTTCAGCTTCAGTGGTTTTACTTTCTTTACCAGGCCTCACGAAAACACACTGACAAAACAAAGGACACAAAATTAATGACCCATGCGTTCTGTCAATTGACTCTTAGTAGCAGTGGCCAGTTCACCTTAATTTTTTTGTGCACATTGAACATGTAGCCCAAGGCATTGGTTAAGGTTCACTTAAGAATTCTTCAAAGGCATCACTTGGTTTTCATTAATTTGTTAACTGTAACTTCTCCTTTCTGCTAAGGAACCCACAGACCAAGTGAAGGCCTTTATACAAAAGGCAAATATTTGACCAACCAACCCTTCTTTTGCCTCCAGAGCAATCATTTCTCACTCCTGACTCTTAAAGTAAATTCTATCCATTGGATTTTTCTAGAACTTAAACTCTATTTAAACCTCCTTGATTGTCTCAGAAATCCAAGGGTCAACTCGCAGCTATTGTAGAAGGGTATATAACACTGTAGCTTATTATTTCTGTGAGTAATTATTTCCTAATTATTCCTGCGGTCCTTGACCAATGATTTTTGGTGAAATCTAATTTGAGTATGCAAAAAATAAGGTAAACTAAAATACAAAGGATGTATCAGTGGAACTTAGTACCCATATCTCTGTCCAGAGTAGACAACTTTTAAGCTCATGGTAATACTCTGCATTGAAATTTTCTTTCACCTACCGGCCCACCATGGATATTTTGATTTTAGAGTACATTTTTCTATTTTCTTAAAAGTTACAAAGAAGGTTCATCTCTATGAATATATGTTTTCATAAAACTGTTAAAAAGTTTAACCAGTTTTCCAAGAATATGTAAGAAATACTTAGGCACCAATGGCAGGGTCTGAGTTTCCTTTATCAAATTTAAAACCAGAATATAGGATGAGAAAACGGTTGCTTTCAAGCCTTGCAGGAAGTCAGTAGTTTTGACACTTCTCTTCATAATATATATGTGTATATATTTCTATCAAGACAGCTCTAAGTGTGAAGGAGTCTACCATGAGGCCATTTGGTAGTTTTTAGCAAAGGAAATGGATCCCATGAAGCAAATGTACCATTCGGTTCTACAAGCTTCTCAGACAGTTATAAAATATGATAGCAATGCTTGGTTGGTACAACTTCATGTTAGTTGCATCTGTCAGCATTTCCATTACAAACCCTTGATTTTCAAGGTTTTATAATTCAGCTGTGAAAAGTTGCTTTAGAAAGAAAGTTGGCAAAGCAATCTTAGCCAGGGAGTTTATCAAATTGAACAAATCTTTGTTTAGCTATCTTTCAGTTCTGTGAGCCAAGGTCTACTCCCAGTTAGACATGCCAAACTTCCAATGACTTCAATGCCAGAGAGAGGTTTTTCCTCTCTTTAAATTCACTCCACAAGAGCTTCTCTCATTCTTGTTTCAGAAGCCGCCAGGATCCAGCTCATATCCTGTGTAACCCAGTGGGAGAGGAGCCACATCATATGTAACCCTGTAGGACATATGAATTGAGTCGTGGCCAAGTGTCTCCAGCATGAAATGTGGACAGCACGACAGAGAGACCTGGAACTTTTGAATATGTGTATAATTAAAATGTAGGCATATCCTACTACTGCTTGCAAAGTGAAGTGGTGCTCACTTATTAAAAGTCCTATTGACTGTGGGAACGTGTATGTGTTTCAGGGGAGGTCTAATTACTCGGAATAGGAACTTACTGCTAAATTGTCCTTGCAGAAACGGATTGGGGGAGGAGAAAGTCAACCCAAACTATGTGTACCATTTATCGTATGCCTCTTGGATAGCTTTTCGCACACATTTCTTTTGCTGAGACCGTGCTGTTGGAAATTCACATAAACCTGTTCCTGATCAGAAGTAGGTGAGGGTAGTGTTAATCAAATATAAAATTACACTATTTATAAACATACAAGAAATGTAGAAGAGATAGGTCTGGACAAGATGGTAAAATAGTTTACTTTTAAAGACTATCTATTAAAATATTTTGTAAAATATTTATCCACGCATGTAACAACTTTCATCTAAAGTTAATTATTTAAATATAGTAGCCTAGATAGCTTTGATACATAAGAATACACATCAGATAGAAATTGTTCACAAGATGAATTTTAGTTTGAGACGGGAGAGAAGCTACACATGTACATAACCGTAATAAATTATCTAAATGCTAGGCATCAGAAGAGAAAAACAGAAAAGGTGTTTTGGTAGATTGGAAAGTGGTGATTTTGGGGATATGCCCAAGTGCATATTGATAGAAATAAGTCTGTACTATAACATAGCAAAGTATTTCAATATAGTAACATTCAAATATTTAAATTTTATATAAAACAAGTATAGTATTTATCATTATAATGCATATTTTGATAAATACTTAATTTGTATATTTAAAGATAATATCCATTGAATTAGTAATACGGTCTTGCCTCAAACTAATTTCTTCCTTATTAAAAGCCAACCTTTATAGGTATCATCACAACAAATATGTTAAAAAAGTTTAGGTCTATAAATTTACACCATCAAGGTAGCCAGGCTGCAGAGGACCTAGAAGATAGAAGACACCACATGGCAAATTCAGGTGTCATTAACAGTTTTAGAAAGCCAGTCCGCATCAAAAGGTTTTTGTAGACAGCAGGCTAGCAGATGGCTAACACCAGGTATGGTATGGGTTTGTTCAATGTCTTAATCTATTCTCAAACTTTGGATTTGGCAAAACCAAAAACATATTTTGCCAAGTACTTTCTCCCTTAATTTTTAAGCCCATGTGCATTTTCAGTGAAATTTAATCCATATGTTTCTTATTTTTTTACACTTAACTCATCAAATATTTTTCTGTAAGAGCCATTTGACATTCAAAAGCTTTGTCTTTCTTAAAACTAGAGGTTTTTTAGCTTTTTTTTTTAACTAGGAGTTTTTAGCATTTCCCCCCTCAAAATAGGAAGTTGCATTTTGCCAAGCATAAATGAATATTAACACGAGCACAGTATGTTAATCAAAGTCAAAAGGTTTAAACTTGGTTGGAAATTGCAACTTCACAAAAGTGCCCACAATTTAAAATATGTGTGTGTTTGCACGTGTGCGCCTTGTGAACCTGTCTACATCTAGACAGTGACTGACAGAATTTGAATTTGACATAATGAACTACTAAAGCTGACCGATGAGAGGGTCAAGAAACATCTCCACAGCATGTCACAAAAGGAATTCTCAACAAGTCCAAGCACTGTTGCTTTTTTCCTTCTTGAGTTATTAGATTTCATTTTCTAAAAATTATTTAGAACACACACCAGTATAAAGTATGTTAATTATCAGGACATTAAAGTTACATATTTTCACTGTAGGAAGACATAAAATTATATATTATTTAAGAAAATATTATTGCTTATGGAACACATAGGTACATATATTTCATATTATTTTCTGAATTTACATGTTTATAGATTTTTTTCCCAGATAAAAGGAAAAGCAGGGAAATTCTTAACATACCTGAATGCAAACATATGAAGTCAACATAAATGCATATAGAAAAGGAACCCTAACAAAGGAGTAATCAAACTACCTACCCTAATCACATTTTACATTTCTATGTCCCCAACCATATTTAACACAGATAGGTTCATTGTAGGTACTGATTACATTCTTATTAGATTAAGTTTAATTGAATAGTGGTAAGTGAAAGTAGTAAGTTGTATCGTGATGATCCAAAGAATGATATTATAATTTCTATAAAATATTTAATAATTTCTTGTCAAAACCATTTGTGTAAGTTATTCATCATAACGATCATGTGATGACTTTTTTTTAATCAATTAAAATTCTCTCTTCTGAATTCCCACGGCAATTAGGGTACAACTTAAGCAGACTGTCTTGGGGAGGGGAAGGTGCAAATCTTGTAGTGAACATCTGTAACCAACCAAAAGATACTGTTGGGAAGCAAAATAAAGGCTGAGATCTATAGTGTAGGAGGTCATCTAGCATAAACCAAATACCTTTCAAGGAATGCGTCATCCATGGACTTGATCTCCAAACCTAGGAACTGACTTCTAGTTTTTGATCTAGTCCTACTGCCTGAGAGTCTCAAGCCAAGAAATGGTCTAAGAGTCTCTTCTACCTGATTCAGAAGATACTAATTTATTCATTTAACAAATGCTAGTAAGCACCTACTTGGTTCCAGGTACTCTTCATGACAAAAGTTCTTGCCTACTTGATGCTTACATTCTAGTGGCTTCGCCACCTTAACAACATATTCTCTCAGGAACAAAATGTTTTTTGCGTATTTCATTTTATTTTTTTTTAAAGATTATTTATTTATTTATTTGACAGAGAGAGAGAGAGAGAGAGATCACAAGTAGGCAGAGGCAGGCAGAGAGAGAGAGGGGAGGAAGCAGGCTCCCTGCTGAGCAGGGAGCCCGATGTAGACCTTGATCCCAGGACCCTGAGATCATGACCTGAGCCAAAGGCAGAGGCTTAACCCACTGAGCCACCCAGGCACCCTTATTTTTTATATTAAGAAAACACAGTGAACAACACTTTCCTGAGCTTTCATGTTAAATAAATGATGTTGTTCTCAACAAGTTCTGTTCTTAACAAACATGATAATATTATTTTCAGATAACACCTCCCACAAAGTATGAAAAAGGAAGGAGATATCTACTGGGTATCACGAGGAAAACGAGAAAAAAAAAATTGGAAAAGTTCCAGAAGACTTAGAATGTTGTACGGCAAGGAAAACAACTGGAAGTAGACACAGAAGACATGATGGTGGGGCAGGAGGGCAGAATAACAACAGATCTAGATGGAGTCTTGGAGTTCATCTAGTCTAGTAGTGGCAAAACCAGAACCCTTGAGTGTCCTTCTCTCCTCATACCAAGGAATGGCTGGCCTTGCTAGCAGGCTGTGGAGCCAGACCACAGCTTCTGGAATATTCCAAAGGATCAGAGATCTACCAACAGAAAGGATAGCTGAGAGTTGAAACCCATTTGATTTCCAGTGTTCAGGTTTAGATAACTTGCTCAGAATCACACAGTTACTATATCTTCACATTACTTACGGCAGTTTTCATAATTGACAGAGAAGCAAACGGCATACGTTGGAAGAGAAAAGAAATCGCCAAGGACACAAAACAGCGTCGCACTTAACTAACACACCAATCTTGTGAATGGAGTATTATCACACTTTTTAAAATTAAAATGCAGAGCAGTCCTTCCTGGTCACATACTAGGCAGAAACAAACTTTTCTCTGTGCTTGTATTGCCTTTTCAAGACCCTAGGCATGGAGACCTTCTCAAGGAAGGGATTAGGTTATTAGATTATTGAACTAAACACAATGGTGTAGCGCAGAAGAAGTCTCTGATCAGCCTCTTTACTTTTCAGTTTGCTCCTGAGATATATAAGCTATATAAGCCTGGTCTCCTCGGAAGTAAGATGCTGTTTTAGAAGCTCAGAATAATAGGGTCTTAATTTATCATGGCAGCACAGACCTTATTGGTCAAGTTCATTACAATCATCCAGTGTTTGCATCAAAATTTTGTGCTGTTATGACAACCATTTTCAAGTCCTGACTTCTGTATTGTGGCTTCAACGTGACAAATTCCCACTTTCAGAAGACATCCAGCTGGTGAGGCTATTTCATCTGCCAAGATGATGTTCCACAATTTCCACATCTGCTTCAGTAACTCTGTCACAGTCTCATTACTAATTTTTTTCTCCATTTCTTTAAGAACTGGAATAATTTTGTTTTCCTGGAGCAGGCCAGAAGTGTATAACCATGATAGATTTTTATTTATGAGTGGTTTCAATTTATAGATGAAATGTGTTTGTATCTTATGTTCAGAATATGCCCTCTCCTGACTTTCTCAACGATTTGAATTTATGACAAAATTTAGGTGATCTTAAAAAAAAAATCCAAAAACATTTAACCCATTTTAAATATTCATTCCCTAGTTTTTCTAGAATTCTGTCAGAAAATTCTTTAAAAATACTTAGCCTCATCTAGTTTCAAATCAAACCAATATAAATAATGGGTAGAATTACTAACCTGCAGGGAATGTCATCCTAAATTTCCTGGCCCTGACTATGTAACCATAAGCATGACTGGTGTATTTACCGGAGGCAGTATATACTGTATAATGTTCCCTGAAAACTCATGTAACTAATGCAATATGATAACCACTAGGGTGCTACTGTGACGTAAAGGATATATTACAATTTTATCCAATTCAAACAAGAAAAAAAAAATAGTTGACTTTAATGGTCCTGCCCTCTAAACAAATACATCGCCTGTTCCACTGGACTTAAAATTCAAGGTTATATATAAGTTATCCTGAAATAAAAATAATCCCGTGGCATACACACTGCAGCACCAAGATGTGACTTTACTCTTTGATCAATTATTTCTAACAGTCATTTCAAGGATTAAGTGTCATGAAGCCCATGACTTTTACTGAGAGAATACAAGGGAAAAAGAAGCAGATTTGAGAGCACGGATTTCAAGTTGGCAGAAGATGGAGCTAGTCTAAGGGATGACATGTTTCGCAGAAGGAGATGTTGGATGTCTGTATCAAAGTGTTTTAAGCTGGATCCAGCAGATATGTTCAGACATTAGCAGGAGGTTCGGAAAGGATTCTGCACCATGGGACAGGAAATATGGAAAAGAGGGTCTAGACTCCCTGCTCTTAGTTTCTCATACCCTCATCTCAGTGAGTTTACAGATGTGGAAACTGAAGCCAAGAACCGTGATTTGCCAGGGTCGCAGTCCTTACAGAGCCAGTATAGAGCCATCTCCTAACATCCCAGGTGCCAAGATGCTGACAGTCCTAAAATAAGTCCTAGGGTAGCAAGAGCTGGAGCTGAGCAAACAGAGACAGCTTCACAGGAGGCTGTGGAGTCAACCACAAGGATAACAGATGTAAAAGAATGACTCATAAGTGGTCCAAAAATGAGAATTCATTTGATTTTTTAAAAATCTTACCGTTGGTTAAAACTAATTCAAGGAAAATTATATCAGGAAGGAAGGAGGGAAGGAAGAAGGAGAAGGAAGGAAGGAGAAGGAAAGGAGGAAGGAAGGAAGGGAGGGAGGGAGGGAGGGAGGGAGGGAGGGAAGGAGCGGCTGTACGGGCAAGGCGGGG